>OU015444.1:6136699-7362039 GCA_907164795.1 Hemaris fuciformis
TTATCAGTATGCAGTCTGTAGTCGAGATGTCCTGGGTTCGAGCCCCGGGTCAGGCAAATTATTATTGACTTTTCCATTATGAAAATATATTCAGTAACAGTATTGATTCTGGAAATATTTCCGGCAAGACTCGTTAAAAACAAAACTAGTAAAAATGTTTGTGTACCTCTACATGCATGCATACATTATACATGCAAAGATACATACAAGCATACATACATTACTTACACTGTCGCCTTTTTCCCCCTAAGGGTAGGCAAAGGTGTATTTTTGCACCCATATTTCGCACAAAGTGTTTTTCGTTCCACATAAGAGCATACAATATGTATGATTTTTTTTATGTATACTAGCTTTTATTAACAGCACAATAAAATTATCTTTACCTTGTTCTTCCACAGGAGTCGACATGTATGTGACGAATGACCGTGTGATCCTTCTGGATTGTCAGGCGCTATGGTCTCCGTCTCTCATTGAAGAGTCCTACAACAGTGTAATATCAGCAAGAAGCCCTCACGTCATGACCATTGATTGTCTTCAAATAGCGTCGTATTTGATGGCAGTATGCCACGTCCTGATCGCAGTGCAGGATTGGTTCACTGATTATAATTTTTTAAGGTATTTTATTTATACTGTTATGCAAAGTGTAAAATGGTGTTTCGAAAAAAATTACGGATATATTTCACCAGTCGACACCATTATGTTAGGTTGTTCATTATCATCATCATATACGTCCCACTGCTGGGTACGGGCCTCCTCTAATATTGAGAGGGTTTAGTCTTTAGTACACAATTATTCAAAGAATACTATTTTTGCTAAAATACATATAATGACTAATAAATTTAATAGTAGTAGTATCAAAGTGGACAGAAATACTAATTAATTGGCTGCTGAATTGTGGATGTACCAATACCCTTCTGCCTACAACTTCAACCCATCATTTGGACAGTAATTGACAATATTACGCGCGGCAGATTGTGATTTAACAGAATCATTTTGATAAATTATAATCTACAGAAAAATAATGCCTTGTCTTATATTGTAAGCAGAACGTTACGGTTCACAATCTCTCGACAGTTTACTTTATCGCGAGATAGATATAAATAATAATGTAACGGTATTTATAATTTTACGATGACATAATTATATTTTACTTATAAAGGTATGAAAAACCAAAAATAACTATGAAGTAGAAATATGTTTTTTTTTCGAACACGTATTTCTTTATGAACACATGTCTTTTCAGAAAATATTTATATTTATGATATTTTAATGTCCATAATGCTGTGCTGTACTATGTCATCATCATTTCAGGTACATGCAAGCTGCAGAAATGTTGAAGCCTTCATTGTCGGCGTCCAATACGGTTGCAAGCCAAGACAGCTCGGAATCTACCGGCGGCGGAGAAAGTCACCCACATCTACTGCTTTTACACAATAAGTGCCAATTAGAAGATTTTACTCCTGAGGCTGTAAAAACTATGCAGGATCTATATAGGTAAAATGTTAAATCCATTATTGTATAGAAAAATCAGGAAGTACATCCCTTTCTTTAAGTGATAAAAATCATCATCATCATCATCATCATCAGCCCATATACGTCCCACTGCTGGGCACGGGCCTCCTCTACCATTGAGAGGGTTTAGGCCTTAGTCCACCACGCTGGCCTAGTGCGGGTTGGCGGACTACACACCTAAGAAATTCCTAAGAACTTTTTTTTTAGGTGTGCAGGTTTCATCACGATGTTTTCCTTCACCGTTAAAGTACGTGATAATTCATTGTGAATACACACAACTTCGAAAAGTCAGAGGTGTGTGCCTGGGGTTTGAACCCGCGACCGTCGAAATTCTCGACCGCGTGCCTAAACCTCAAGGCCATCACGACTTTCAGTGATAAAAATGCAAACCACTAAATATCACTACTGTCATATTGACCAAGTAGTAGAAAAAGATATCGGTAACAGTTACATACATACATAACCTCACGACTATATTCCCCGAAGGTTCAGGCAGAGGTACATTTCGACACACACATTTTTTGCACCCACGTAATAGGGGGCGAGGCTATTGCAATTTTTTGCCACAGTTTCAGAATCCGTGCTGCTAATTTCCTAATGGAAAAACCCAATAGCACTGCCCGACCCGGGAATCAAATCGGAGACTAGATCACACGACACATGCTTGTGCCGCGAGACCACGAGTCATATAAAAGAAATACATCTCCTTTTTGTAATAAGTGATAAAATTAAAACCATTAAATACTACTATCATATTGAACAAGTAGTAGAAAAGCATATATCAGTTTTGTTATTGTAAGTAATGAAGAGATTTATTTCTATAGCTCCTTTGTTACGAAAACAATACAAAGCAAAAACTGCATGTTTTAATCAAAATGTCACTAAAACCATACAGTACATTAAAATAGCTAATTTTTCTTAGTCATAAACATGAATATAGATGAAAAATATAAAGTACTATATTGTGAATCATCCGGTCGTTAAAACATATTTAATTGGTTTTCTTATCGCTAACAATATAAAACATTATTGGTGCAAGTAGAATTAGAATTCTTTGTTTTATGCTAGTTTTATTCATTAAAACATAATTTAATATTATAAATTTATTTAAATGCTATGAATGGAAACAATACTATTATTTCGACAACCTCCAGTAAGTCAGGTTGGCCGAGTGGTCTAAGGCGCCAGATTTAAGCTCTGGTTCCCGAGAGGGAGCGTGGGTTCGAACCCCACACCTGACATAATTGAGTGGTTCTTTTTGTTTTTTAATTTTTACAATTTTATAATATAGGTTTTATTTGCTTTAAAAATATTATTTAATACATAATATATATATTAACTTTTATTTATACAAATGTGAAATAACTTTCAAATACATCAAGTGGTTAGCCTGTTTTGCTGATATAAGAAGTACATTTAAATATAACTCTTTTTTATCATAATAAAAAAATTAAATAAAAACAAATAAAATATTTTGAAGATACATTTTTTAAATATTTTATTAATATTATTGCCTCTAATTACTAAGCTATATAATAACACTACTGATACATTAGAAGTTTATTATGTTTTATTGTATTATAGCTTATGTTTGCAATAAATTAAAATTCAGATGATAGATGACAATTATTTTAATTCACACTAGTAAATTAATAATGTTAAATCTTTAATTTAATTTGAAGTAAGTTATTCACATTCAATTAAATATACATTCTATTAAAGTTGTCTCAATTGGGGTTTAAAAATATATATTTACTTTTCTCAACCCCTTTTGAGCTATACATTCATCTAAATACACTGCACATATATTCTTTTAATGATTTTCATAAAAGTATACATTTTTTCGTTCAGTTATAGATAACATCATAAGAGAAAAGTTAGATTTTTCAATGTAATTAGTAAATACATACATACATAATAACTTTAACTAACTTGTGGTCCCATGCTATTTTTCGGTCAAATATTTAGATTCCGTGCTGTTAGTGAGAATTTACTAATGTAGAAACCCAATAACACTTTGAGGCATAGAATCTTAGTAGGGACTCTCGATCTAAGTCAAAGTCAAAGTCAAAATATCTTTATTCAAATAGACTTTTACAAGTTCTTTTGAATCGTCAATTTTACACATCTTAATTTTTTAAACTATATATATCTATGAGAAATGACTAACATTATGTGACTATTGCGGATACGTAAATTTTAAATTTTGAAGTAAATAATTTATGTTATTAATTTCAGAAAAGTATTCCAGAGATCCAATTTGCAATTGAATTCGGGAATGTATATGTACAGCGACACGAACAAGAATGGTCTGAATGTAGACAGCGTGTGTAAAAGATACAGTGTGGAGGAATGTGGATCGCCTATCAATCTTTTCCTTTTACCCGAAATTTATGATGACCACGGTAAGACAATGCTCACTTAGAACTTTGGATTTCTATAATTTTTAGAAGGATAACTTTTATAAACACTGAAAAATCCATGAATCGTAACATGTATGTAGGTATTGGTAGAAAGTTGATTGATATATTGTTTCAATTTTAAAAGATAAGTAAATATAATGACAGCCCCGTGGCGCAGTTGGCTAGATACCAGCTTGCGAAACGAGAGGCCGCGGGTTCGATCCCCGCACCGAGACAAATGTTTGTGCGATCCACAAGTATTTGTTTCGGGTCTGGGTGTTTGTGAGACCGAAAAGTCTCTCGTAGTTTCTGATACCCACGACACAAGACTTGTATCTTAGTGTGGGGTCAGAACTATGTATGTGACTTTTGGGTGTATTTTATATTTATACATCATATGAAAAATATTACCTACTGTAATCTGTAAGCTTGGTATAGAACTATAGACTAAGTTTATGTATCCTGATAGCATTTTTGCATATTTTCATATTAAACACATGATTGCATTCATGTGGTATATTAGAATTATCATACATTATGTTGTCCCATCAATGAGTAGTGTGCAGACAAATAAATTAAATTAAAATCATTAAATTAGGAGAATTTAGGTGACTTAATTTGAAAATAGTTTTTTGAAATTTAAGAAATTATTATCGATTACTAATTTATTGTCTTTGTAGGATTTTTGTGTCATGTGAAAAACTTTGTCTCGAAAGAGGTTTTTAATTCATCCAAAGAGGGTTTCATTGAAATTTGATATAAATGATTATTATGGTTAAGTTTCACTAGGATATTTTGCACTGTAAAAATATTTACCTAAGCTCAATTTATGATTTCATTCTTATACAGACAACAGAGAAATATACCGCGGTCACCCGCCATTTGAACAGCTAGCCAAACGTCTTCGTTGGATGATACTAGGCGTGAACAGGCATCAAATTACTAACGTAGCCAATCTGTCTGAAAGAGGATGGTTCCAGTACTGCAACAAAGCGTGGGAAACTATAAAGAAATGCACCTTCTTCATGGAGTACGAAAGATTCTTGCCTTGAGATCGACACAGCTGCAAAATACAAACTGTTTAAACGTGATGCCACACATAAGGCGCAGGTGTCCATGACGGAATGATAAACAACATTTTTGAAGTAATCACTTTATTAAGTATTATCGAGTTATGTAGTGAATTGTTAAAATTGGACCGATTAAATTGTTTAAACATCACTCGACTTTTACTACAGTGCAATATCATTGGTAAACGCTATCTATGAGCGGCTTACGTCTCTGTTCCGGCGGCTTGTAGGCGTGTTGGTAGACGCTGGCCAGCCGCCAATGTTCCGGATATCCGGTAGCGTTAGCATCTCGCCAAATACTGAATGGCGGTGCCAACGTAGGTATCGTATACGATTTCTTCGTATACGGATGTCGCATCTTCGGTATTTTAATGTTCTTTGAATCGGTGCTGCTAGTCACGCTTTGAACAGAGTTCGGATTTCCCGCTTTGAAAGCGAATTTGTAATCTTCTCTGTGTTTGATGTCCGGTGGACACTTCTGCCCGTTGCAAGGAAGACAGTGTTTATGTTTTGTGTTGCTGCTCGGAGAATCGCTGTCTTTATTAAATCTTGACATATTATGAGAGTCATTCGGTGAACTGTGATGCAATTTACCTTGAGCCAGCGGGGTCTTTTCGTATGATTCCAAGCTGTGGCGATGTCTATTCAAATCGAAGCCACTCCTTGTTCTGTGATCTTTCCACGCGTCTTTTATAGGCTCCAACTTATCAGGTCTTTCATCGCGGCTTGTCTTGCGGCTGATGTCGCTGGGAGTTCCACATCCATTGATTCCATCACACGGCGGTTTCTTTACATTACCAGAGCTCTTCCTACTAGATGATCCTGAACGAGATGTTTTAGCACTGGTAATAGCATGCTGTGGGCAGTGTTGAACATCGCACGAGTCTCTCCTTTTTTCCTTAGTCATGTCTTTCTCAAAATACGGTACTGGATGGCGTCCAGAATCTTCTGCTACGCGATTTTGATTAAAAATGGGGTTAGCGTGCCCGATTGTTTCCTCTACTTCGTCTTTCGGTGTGTGCACCATTGTAAAAACTGCCGGAGCTTTGGATCCGTTTGAACCGTCTATATGTTTTGGCGGTCTGGGCTCTCTTTTTGGATCTTCTGGTATAAAGTCCCAGCATATGGCCAAATCCATTAATGACATAGGCTTTTTGTATTGTCCACCTAGATCGGGAGCTGAAGTTGATGGTCTTGGTTTATTGTCGTCTATTTCATTCTCGGATTTTTTTGGGTCACATGTCTTGGGTCTGTGAACTCGCATTTTAGTGCAACAAGTGGGCCCAGAGGCGCCATAGCCTTTCCATCCTATAGCATATGGCTTCACAACTATGTCGGAATCTCTGTGCTCTCCGATTTTAGTCATGTTTCTGTAACCCAAGGTATCTGGCAAGGGTTGATGCTCCAAGTTCCCGACATGCATTTTTTTTGCGAATTGAAAGTTTTGCGTCACGTCCACATAAGGTAATTTTGGGGTTTGGCTTTTTTTCTGGTATTTCATTTCTTCACGAGCCTTTTCATTTTGTTTTGCGTTTTCAGCAACTTTCCTCCAAAATTTTTCAGCTTTGTCTTCCTGCGGTCCGTAAAGTTGTTCTACTGCTTGGTTTATAAGAAGATCGTGACTCTCGTGTCTATTCTCAGGCGCTGTCAAAGACCCAGGTACATAAGGGCCTCGGCCATCGGCATCAACTGGATCTTTTGATTTAATTAAATCCAATGGATCATCATCTCGTACATTTAATTTTTCCTCACTTTCGTTTCCTACATGTGCTTGATCACAGTTATCCTTTTCAGAAAGATTATAATCCTGTTTTTCAGAATCCTTATTTGTACAGACATGTAAAAAATTAAAATAAAATTACATATGTTTTTACAAAATATATAAAATTAATTTATAAAAGAACTAAAAATAACGTGCATTCTAATGTGCATTTTTTTTTACGTGTCTGCGCTCTTGTGACAGTGGTATGGACATTGACGAGGCTGCAAGAAACGAAAACATAATAAATATACATCACGAATCAAACATATCAAAGAGAAGCACTATAAATAAAAACTAAAAATATCTGGTTATAAAAAATCCTACTCGTCTACGTTTACTCCTCGTAACTTTCAACGTGACATGATACTACTCTGAGGGGCCTGCCATAAACAAACACTATTTCGCGCGCGAATCTCTACAGAAGGCCGCGTGTCACCCCATTCACTTACTTTAAAGGTCTGCTCTCGCTGTGGTTTTGTATGAGCCTCCTCTTTCTCCCCTTTGGCGCGTTTGCCACCGCGCAGGCGCGCCGCCGCCCCAGCAGCTACCTTCGGCCTTTGTACACGAGGATTCAACCAATCTGAAAATCTTGAATCTGGTGGCTCTTTCGCCAATTCTTCGGCTGTAACACACAATATATTCGCAAGAGACTCAGTGCGACTAAATATAACTGAGGTACACTTGCGTGCGGATGTCTTAATAGGTCATCGATTTTAACCTTTGTCTTTATGCATTCTGAATTAGGTATACAAAGAGCCGCTCAAGTACTTGACAACACGGCATTACGTGAAACAGGAAGTGTTTTGCGTGTATGTTGACAAATAGACGACGAAGTTTTATGGCCGCTTCCAAGGACGGACGTTATTGGACGAGTTAAAGTGCGCCACTAAAACAATTCATACGAGGTAATAAACAAGAACACAAATACATTTTCAGTCATCTTTATTTCCATGATAGTATTTTCCTACACCAAAAATTAACCAGAAAAACAACACTATTACAATTTTTGATATTAGGTATCTATTAAAATTGTCACTTATTAAAAACGGACTCCTTATCATTTTACAATACACACTTACCAACTTTTCTTGTGATTTTCCTGGGCAAATCCCAAGTGCCGGTGTAATGACCGAAGCAGCGGGACGTTCCTTTCGGAGCCCCAGGTAGGAAATGTCCATTGATATCGCATATCGGCTTGGGGTTCGGTCGCATCTCCAAGGGGCGAGCGCGAGTGGGCGCCCATCGTGGCACCTCCCAGTTCCCAAGACGCTTCGGTGTCGACTCTTTGTTAAACTGTCCAAGAGAAATATGATTTACTCGATTTTTTTCAAACTGACCAAAGTACGTTATGGGGTTTAAAATAATAAAGATTTCGTAATGAGACATACAAACTTGTTTCGCACGCATTATCTTATACATAAGTGATGAAAGATGGCACGCGTCTGCGGTGATGCAAGCACGTGCCGTCACCATAAAAATAATTAAGATTTTCAAAATAAAATTTAAATTTAGAATACAACAGATTATAATTATCATTCAACAAATGAAGGGTTCCAGTTGGAAAATATAATCAAGATTTTTGACGATATGTCACAATAGTCTAGCGAACGTACTTATACGAAATTACTTTTCTAACACTTTAACAATAGTGAAACGCGTTGTGCATTGATCAGGTGTCAAAAAGACCCCCAAGCGTGCGCGCGTTACAATCATCCCCTGTTAACAAAGGGTTGCAAATTGTTATTTACCCCATCCATCACACGCCCATTTGACTAAATTATAAATGTGCGCAATAATTTAGAATTATCTTGTCAAAAACTTTTATAGTTTGTTTGCCGTACTTTATACCTAAGTACTTGTAGTAAAAATTGCGAGTTCTACTTAATCCATTATTTAGCTTTAAGTAACATCTAGTTCTGTGCTAATAACAGAATAATAAAATCCTCTAGGAGGTCGACTACCCGCATGTGACCAAATTGTGCTGCTTGCATCTTAAATAAGGCCACAGCTGCCTGAGAGATACACATGAACTTGAAGACTTTCTGTAGAAATCTAATAGAGGTAAAAAATAGGACGGTAGTTAGAAATCATTTTCTTTGTTAAGAGATGATTATCCCTACTCTTTTTGCCCGTGAGAGGGGGATATGACAACAAAATTATGGTCACTTTTCTTCTAACCTAGCGCACGGGCATACTTCCAAACCCAGCAAGGAAGAAATCATGTTATGCCAGCCTAAATAACGGTTGTTCAAAGAACTAAATAGAGACAAAACTATTCAGCTTATTCGAGATTTTGCTAGAAATATTATAAATTTATGTACCTACGTCTTTTGTTCTAACTACAACCAACAAAACGAAAGTATATCACGCCAATGTCAGGTTCATCGGTTATAGTAGGTATAATAGCTCCATAACTCTCAATTTGGAGCTAAACAAATCATGACGGCAAGTCATCAATCAACCAAATAACAAATTGGAATAGTTTGTCAACTTTCATTCCTTCGCCAATTGACTAATGTTGAAAGGTAAAACGGCATTCCATTTCGTTGTATCCTTGAACTTGTTCCTCAGTTAAATTACAAATCGGATCAAATGTAATGTTACCAAAATATCGCCGCCTTGGATATGTTCTTTGTCGAACGTCTAAATATAGCAGTTTAATAACCTTAATCTACTATATGGAGGTCTCACAATAGTTCGCGCCATTTATTAGTGCTTGGAATAACCGTATACATTTTAATTTAATGGTATTGTAGCTCGCATTAACGTAATTGAACTAGCGACTTTAATGTGTTCGTAAGATTTTAGTTTCAAATTATTTAGATTATTCAATACACATTCACGCTTATTTTTCTCGAATGGTCAGAGGTGTAGGTATTTGTACGCACTTGTTTCGTTAATTGTTAACTTTAAGTCTCACGTAGGTAATAGGGGGCGGAGATTGCTGCCGATTTTTGAGAACATTTCCAGACTCAGAGCTGCTACTGAGATTTTCCTAATAAAAAAAACTCAGTAACTGATTTTAAGATAAAATATGACAAGTATAAGGATAGATACTAAAGAACGTCACTACTGCCTCGTGGTCTCGCCACACAAGTGTGTGCCGCGCGATCTAGAGGTCCTGGGTTCAGTTCTAGGATCGGTAAAAGTATTATAGGGAGTTGTCTACTTAGAAATTCTGCAGAAATGCATCTCTGGATTCCCGTAGGGGAATACAGGTGAGTTTATGTTTGTATGTTGAAGAACGTCAGTTGGAGATAACTAAAATAACATTGTTCTTAAGCTTTCGTGTCAATTTGAACGAAATGCATGAACATATTTTTCGTTTTAAGAAATACTAGTGCTTCGTAGCGTGTTTGAATGAATACAAAAATAGATAACATTTCTAGTGTAAACTAGAAGGCCGAAGTAATGCGAGTCTTGTCAACATCACGTTATTTGCTCGCCTTCAAAGTTTACAAGGAAATACAAATGTCTGTACCTTCGAAATGGTTTTTGTTTACACACAGCAAAGTCTTGTTACCTGATGGTAAATTTAATTGGGTCCACCTTCAGTCAAAAATCAAATTATGCTAATCTGTACGAATACGAAAAAAAAACAATAAATCTCTAAATAAAAAAAAAACTACATAAGATAACTTCTCTGAAATATGAATACACTCATATTTGTTCAGGGTATTTGTGAGACCGAAAAGTAGGTATCTGTTAGTTTCTGATAACCACGACACAAGACTTGTATTTTAGTGTGGCGTCAGAACTACTGAATTTATTTATTTTCTTAAACCCGGTACATTTTGTGTACATGGGTTCTTCGATACATCAATCAAAATTTAACTTCACATATTCTTGATGCAACGTTCCTCAAGAGGAATGCTCTAACTTCGATATTTAAAGAGAAAATGAATCATTACTACAGCATTGTTCGAAGCAAAAAATGGCAATTTATTTCTGTTGCTATTTTTTTTTTATTGTTTTGAATAAGCAATATACCTACATATAAATTCGATTTCTTTCCATGTAAAGTAGCATCCAACAGTTGCGATAAAATAGTTATTTCTCCTATACTCGTACTTATGTATTTTTTTTAGAAAAAAATAGGCAGATGTTTATTTATGTTGTCCATTACAATAACTATAATCTCAGTGCTTACTTTTACATTTTCTATCAAAACAACAATAATAAAAAACAATTAATCGTAGATCGTATTGTAGATACATCAGAGCTATTAACTAAAGACCACCAGCTAAATATGTCAAACAGGGATTAACATTGCATACAAAGCCGTGAAAAATTGTCATTCGCTTGCAAATAAAAAACGCACCCCTGTTTGAATGACCCAACACTCTAACAAAGAGAGAATAATAAATTTGAACCGTTTCTTCTACCACATACGGTATATTTTTGAAAATTTTGGCTTCGTTTTTGATGTCCAAGATGTAATTGGATGCATCCATGTTGGATTAAAGGAATTACAACTTGCGCGCAAATAAAAAACGTTTTGCGATAAAAAAAATATACAGGGGTAGCAACTGGTGTTGCAGGTGTACTAATCTTTCCGTGATTATAGAAAATAGAGGCGATAAGCGTTCAAACCGTGTTTTATCAATGAAATTAAACATTCATTTATGAAAAAACACATTTTGGCGTAATGTTAGCACCTTCATGACCCTTACACTCAAGTAATTTTCAACTAATTCATTAATAATAGGTATAAAATTTAACATAGAAACATTTAAAAGTGGTAAACGGAACGAGACATGAGCTTATATTTTATTATGTTATGACGTTCGTGTTTCAAGTTACAGCACATTTTTTTTGCCAGGGATAAAACCTACCACATCTAGTCATCACTTCACTTTTATACAACTAAGACACGTGAAGAAATTCATATATATAGGTATTATAGACTCCAATTTTTTATTAACATCTGCATTATAAAGAGTACAATATCTGCTCATATGCGCCTAACCACTGGTCATGAGCATCCTACTTCTAAAGTCCTTAGTCACAGCAGTGAAGGGTTTTGACGTCACAGAGTTGAGAAATTCTACCAGAAAACTCTCAGGCATGTAGATTTCCTCACGATCAATATTAAATTTCCCCAATTAAATACATTTCAATTTATTATTTAGAAACAAACTCATAACTGCATTAATCTAGAATTTATTCTGTAAATAACTGCAGTTGCCTAGTTAGGCGTCGATATAAATTATTTCCAAATATAATAATCCACTTACTTGTCCACTATCGAAGTTGAAAGCCATATCTGAGCCGACTGCTTCCACGAAAAATATTAATACAAATTTTAACTACCACAATACAGACGAAAACTTATCTAAAAATATTGTCAAAAACCTGTACATCTGTCAAAATATATAAAATCAAAAACGTTGTTTATGGCACCGCAGTGTTCTTTGGAAAATGGGAAAATCTATTGGCACAACTGCGTGGTTTCCGTGACAACGCCTTAATTTTCCGTTTTCAGTAGGTAAACAGCTCAATAACTGCTTTCATTGCTTTCTATTCATAAATAGATATAGGATAATCGACGTTACCATTATACGCTATTGTGATAAATATTAAAAATGGGGAGCCACATATGAAGAGGTGTGTTTATAAATACATGTATTGAAGCTGTTGGGATTTTCAAATAAATATAGTTAAAACATTTTATAATTATTATTTTATATACTTTTCGATATTTTCGCTTTCTTTTGTTCCTAAAACTAGTTTGTCAGGGTTCTTAATTAGTAAAGTCAAAATAATACAGTGTATTAATAAATTTCAAAGTTCACACATATCGGAATTAACGTCATAGGTATTTTTATAGTCCTCTTATTTGCATTGTTAACCGTCGGATATTCTTAGAATAAAATACTTATAGATTTTAATAAAAGCTTCTGTGGGTGAGAGACAAGGTTGTGATAAGTAGTAATATAAATATTTTTGTTATGGTCTACAAATATCTTAATGGGTGTCTACCAAATTCTCTTATAGATTCTGATACCATCTTATTACAAATCTATGTATTTATTCATATTATAAATATATCAATAAATATAATATATATAAGTATCATCATATTATTGTATACACATTTTACATTTTATTATACATGTGTAGAAATTGCAAGCTTGAGGGAAAAAACTATGTATAAAAACGACAACAGAAAATAAAGCATTGTAATTAGTCGGCTAGGCATTGCGTGTGTGAGTCACATCGCGTGAAACATGTTTATAAACCCATCAGTACTTACTTGTCTGTATTTACGCAACGTAATGCTGGTTCGGCAATAAACTTTACAATTACACTATTTGCGAGATTGAAAAAAAATAATATAGCTTCATTTACATGGCGTGTTGTGTAGCGATGTCGCTACAAAGGAAATTAGCGTTTGCCGTGACCTTCGCAGACGTTGTCCGTATTGTATTTGTTTGGTATAACTGTTTATTATGGCATTAATACAGAAATGCGAGGATGTCTCCGGGCGGTACATGATTCTTTGCATAAATTATTTCACTCTGCGACCGAGTAAATCAATTTCGAAGCACGGCAATTGCATGGAAGAGTACGGGTTTCAAATCGATCACGTTATGAAATTTATTTGAAACGAAAATTTATTGGAAAAGTGGTTCAAATCAATGAAGTTTTAACCAAATTAGGATGTTTAAAGTAAGAAATATAATGGATCACTGTCTTTGCCAGTGCTGTCAGTGCTGTGCAGTCGTTTATTCTTAGATACAGGAGAAAATTTAATTTAATCGTGACAAAATCAATAAATAGACTCTTTCATAATTGCCTTAATTCACGTACCTATACATTCTGATTAGATTGCGACTGTCTGGATCCGAAATATTGTCCATTCCCTTATCTAATAATTGATTCATAAAATACCTACTTAATACATATAATAGGTAATGCTTTTTAAATATTTAGTTTTCAACGTATTTTAAACGTATAAAATATATTCTTAAATACGCTCCTTCAAATTTCATCTATGTATATACATTTCATTGAATATTCTTAGACATTCAATAAGGCTCATGATTACGTTTTGAATAAAGGGGAATATGTTAAGTATATTCCCCTCTATTCAAAACGGAATCATGAGCTTTATTGAATGTCTAAGAATATTCAAAAGTAATGCTTACCTATAGTTTAAACTACAAATTTATTTATGTCAGAAACTACTTTGAATCTTTAGGGTCAATAAACGTCCTGCCCTGGTGCAAGGGGGCGTTAGAATCCTACCACAGTATTCCCTGCCTGTCGTAGGCGACTGAAAGGAGACCTTGGGGCCGCTGGGCGCGCTGCGGGGGCAGCACGTCCTCACTGAAAGTGTCCCGAGAGAGGCGGCGGTACTGTGGCCTGTGTCAATCGCGGGCGACCACCCACAACTGGGGCGCCCGAACTAAGCTAGTGGGGGTGCAATTGCGCCACCTAAAACTCTGACAAGGCGATTTGGGGGCTTCTCGCCGACGCACCGTGGTCTCCCCACATGGCGCGGAGATGGCCACCGGGGCTTTTAGTTGGTATGCCGGCATAGGGATTTGTTTGGGATCCAGCCCGGCATTAACATTTGTGCGGACGTGACGTAGCCGCGCGCTGGGCTGTAAGGCCGCTGACGCCAACATACGCTTTCTGCGCCTTCCCTCCCCCAGGGCTGGCGGGAAGTAGAGCCATAATCAGCTTCCCCTCGAGAACAAAAAAAAAGTTAATAAACGTCAACTTGATCAAAGAAACGTTTGACTCAAATTGTGGTCTCTATTAATCAGCTCGCTTTAAAGTAAAGCTAGAAGAGCAAGTGAAGTTCCACTGAATATTACTTGGTTCCATCTTGTCGTTTTCTATATGATTGCTTATTTAATAGCTTAGAATCAAGACTACTAGAGCTACGGATCTTAGTGATGAATTAACACGTTAGTATTATTGATCTTGGCTGTCTATAACTTGGTTGATTATAGATTCCAATAATTACTCTGAGGAGGGATAAACTTTATACGATTATTCAAAATAAGTCTTTCTGGCTATTTTTTGCGCTTGCATCCTTGAAGCAGTGGATCGATTTTGATGATCTTTGGTGTAGAGGTACCCATATAGGATCTTAGAAAAACACATAGGCTACCTAGTTTTATAAAATTAGGCTCGGTCGAGGCTGGAAACCAATGCTAGTGAATGCAAGTGTAATTTCTTTCAAGAGAATATTTGAATTTATAAAAGCAAAAATAACATGTAACATTAAATATATTATTGACTTTGTTCAGCTCGTAGCTACGGCTATCCCGCAGTATCCTCTGTTCAATTACCCAGGAACACCTGCGTCCCGGGATCAATAGGCGGGGTCGGTTTGGATTGGTGAGTCCCGGGATGGGCGGGGCGGAGACAAAACACAGATGCTGCAAGTTAAGGCGGAGGAAATGTGTTGTTTTTCATTTTTTATTAACTAGGATCAAATTGTTAAAAATGAAATATTATTTATAGTGGTTTAATAATATAATCAAAAATATGAAATCCATAAAAATGGCAAAATATTCCAACGTCGATATACGTTGGCAATTTGACTAAAATTTATTTTATGAAAAGTTTCCTTTTTCAAGCTTTTTGAGTAGTGTAGTAGCTAAACCGTTCATTATGCCAATCGTGTCCTATCTTATAAACGTCAAGTTGCACGCAAGGTATAATTCTGAAGAATGCAACCTTAAAAGTAAGCAATTTTGCAAACTATATTGTTGACAAATATAATAAATTTATTTTATACAGTTGACTTAGCCTGCCTGGGCTAATAATAATGATAAGAGGTTTGTCCAAATTGTTTAAAAATAACGATTTTGTAAAAATATCTTTTATTTAGGTTGGTCCTGGAAATGGATACATTTGCGTTACTCTTTAAGGTGGGTTTCACACCTTACGAACATACATACGTGGTCGCAATTAGGGCTCCAGTAAACTCCAATTACTGAACAAAGCGTAACAACTGACGCCGGCTCATTCGTTCCCTAGTGCAATCTGAGTATGGATTGGATGTCCTACTTTATTACAGGTCCATATGGCTAAAAAAGTAATATACAATTTTAAAAGAATACCTAATAGGAGAAATAACAGTAACGATACTTTATTTCGTTTCATTAAATTTTAATTTAGCAATATATTTTTTGGAAGATGTTGTGTTGCATAAAATTTCGAAAGAGGATGTTTCACACAGCTTTCGATTATCTTGTTTGTGCACGTGCATTTTTTACGAATTACCAGTACCAGTTAGTCAATACTAGATGCAATATTTAGATTATTTGAATGGAAGAAGTTCCTAACCATCATGCGAAATATAAATGTGAATGTATCATGTCTTTTTTGTTTCCACGTCAAAATTGCCGAACTTATTGTAGTACAGAAATTATAGTGATCTTGGTAAGGGAAATAAACTTCTTTTTTTCATAACATTGCGCGCGAACTACCAAGTGGCGGTCTACTTATTACCTATCCCATGCAAGGAAGCATATCAGCAGGCCGGTATAGTAATAGTAATCTTATATAGATATTTACCCGTGGTGCGTTAATTGCGTCTAATTTCTCTAATTGTAATTATCTTTCTTTTTATGTGAGGGTGAAGCCTCATAGCTCAATCTTTTTGTCACCCGCTTTGCTGTGGAGGGAAGTGGACAACTTTTTGTTTTCCAACTCCTCCTTTATTTGTCTTTCTGATTAACTTCGTTGCGGGATTGTGACAAATTTAGGTCCCCTTAGATCCGCTGAGCTTCATTGCTCGGCGTCAATACTGTGCGTGCCGCTGTTGATCCTGGAGCGCAGGAGTTACTGTGGCGGGTGTGTGGTGGGATAGGGATAGGCCGGTATAGTCGTCTCGAATGATAGGCAATAGTCAATTTCTTAACTCGGGCTGGGTCGTCTATTTAGTGAATCGATACATAGTACTTATAGGTACACTAATGATATTTATGATATTTCGCATCATTTAAATCTATAGTTCAATGTAGCTATACCTATATGATTATGGCCTGCGTAAAGTGTTTGTATTTTAGGTACCTTAGGTTCGACTGTGAGAGAATGCCTTAGGTGTTAAGTCTACCTTTCCAAATTGTAAGAAGTGTGAATAAATAAATATGATATTAGGTATATTAATAAAGTACCATATTATTATACCTTGCCATCGTGTGAAATGTTGTCCTATGCCGTGCCGTATATACTTATTCCATAATAAGTTCTAAAATCCCATAATGTTTTTTTCCCTTATTTAGCTACTTTTCGAGTCAGCATACAAGAATGATGCTTTTTGTTTTTTGTACTTCTTCACATCTCACCTCTGTTTTAATACCAATAAAATACCAAAGTATCGGACTTAAAATATGTTAGGAACCGCCCTCCGGAGCGAGAGGGTTGGTCCATCCCCTTTCAGAGGACATATAAACGGAGGGATGCTGGAGGAGCCATCAGTGTGACATGAAATGCTAAACGAAGTAGTGATTTGGTGTTAATTGTTCTTTTGTTTCTGGAAAAGTTAAGGTGAGTAAAATAATATATTTTATTAAATATAGAGACCTTTTTTCACAACAATGTCAATGGTTTGAGTGCTGAATTATAAGTATTCTATAGTTATGTGAGACAAAAAGTTTAGTCTTTGACAAAATTAACGATCTTGTGATAATATGTTAGCTATAAATATTTTCTATACCTAATATGTTTTAAATACGTATCAATGAAAAATGTAAGTTTTTTACAACCATTATACTTTTTTGTACGCTCAATAACTTCACTCAATTATGTTGGCAAATTACGGAAAAGGAGACAAAATCCTCCATAAATATTATTCGTCATCAATGGACTTTAAATCTGGAGATTGACAGTTTATACTGATTAATTGTTTGGAAATGATAAATCATATTTATGATTCTTAGTGAATAATTTCTAAAAAAAATATGTAAAAAACAGACAACAGTGAAAATTATCATATAAATTGCTTTCACAAAAAAGCGCAAAAAACATTCAAGGATAATCGTTCAATTGAAACATTTCTGCTCAGAATTATAATATTTAAATATCTATTTCGCATTAGTTCGTTTATATTCTACTACCTGTGCGGCCCAGCTCTGCCCGGTCGCAGTTTTGAATCGCGTGCTCATCCCATGAGAACACTTATTACGTCAAAATAAACCTCAAATTTATATAACATAGCTGTTGCCCGCAACTCCGTATGCGAAACTATAGACTAAAAAGGCATTTCCTTCGTTTTTGACATATTTTTGTCGTACCGTGATGATATTTAGCCCATAACCTTCCTCATGGGCTACCTAACCCTGAAAGAATTTAATAAACTACTCAACCGTAGATCCAGCGATTAGGTAGCCCCTATAACCTCACAAACTTTACCTCATACCTGTTGGGTGTATTTATTATTATTTATTTATTTATTAATGTTCCACATTTTTATTGGGATTATAGAAAAAAAATATGACACATCCATCGTGAGAGTATTTAGTATTACTCAACTCATAAACGATATAGGTGACTTTTTCGTGCATACATAGTTATATAGACCGATTACTATCTGTCTATATATCCAACATAGCATGTAATAAAATAATAGATCTTAGTGTATTTATTTAAAACTATATGAATATTAGTAATGGAATGGAACTGATAAGATTAAATAGAAAAAAAAATAGCACTCAACTTGTTCAATCCCACACTTTGTAAATTTTGAAAGTATAATTTATAACCATAATCATATAGCATTACAGATAACAAAGTTAGAGAATAGATGCTTTTCTTAGCGGAGTAAAAGTATATAGCTAGAAGTTAAAGGCTTAGATTATTGTGTATTATGTTCTAAAAATAAGCTCACTTTCTAAAAATCAAAATCTGAAAAGGATATGATAAGAGAAGAAACAAGAAGAAGATAAAGATTGCTGGATCTTTAACAATCTCACTGAGCATAGGAAACTATAGAATGCCATATCGATTGGATACGGTTAGCGAACATGATTGGATTAGGGAAGGGTTGTAGTCCTCACGGACGATATAAAAAGAATAAATACGGATTTATTATCCCCTAAAGAGGAGCTTAGTGCGAGGTGCGAACGAGTGTTGTATTATTAATCGAGTACTCTTTACCCTTGCGGCTAGTAAATTCGATTTGATCGGAAATCAAAACAAACGTGACCCCAGGCGGTCTCTGAGGAACTGGTGAAAATAAATATTAGGCGTAGAGAAAAATTGTATACATTAATGTGTTCGGACAAATCTTAAAGACGATGACGGGGATAAATCATGGGAAATGTATTTGCACGTAACTTAACAGTATGTGGTTTATATTTTTTATTTTTAAAATTTACTATTTCTTATCTAAAAACATTGACGTGTTGGTATTACAAAGTTTCTTTTTTCAAACATACTTCAGTAATAACATGTTGTTAGTTAGTCTAGTCAACAAGTTCAAAAACGTGTTAAATAGAAATAAAGCTCCTAAAAATATGTTCCATACCTCATTCGATTCGGAATGACGTCTAGAAAAATGTTTTTTAAGGGCATATTAGCACATAAAAAATTGCAATAGTTATTAACAAAATAAGAAAAAAAAAACAAGGTATTTAGTTTTTCGTTAATAACTTTTAAAATAATGATATTTAAGGAATTATGAAAAAATATCCTGAAAGAGGAGGTAATTTCCAATAAAAAAGTCCTTACTCCCGGAACTCTATCTATATTATTTATAACTTTTATTTAACGCTGGAAATAGCGCTCCGCGAGGGCGTTGCGACATAGGCGCGTCGTCTAAAAAGCCGGTATATCACCTAAAATAATTTATTTCTAATATTAAATAACAACTTAAAAATTTGAATAAATTATAGTGTAATCTAGACACTTGAACGAAAATAACCACGGCGAAAAATATTTTTTTTGACAACTTTTCAAAAAGTTACACCATTGTTAATTAACTAATGTTTTTCCAATCTCTGTTTTTATAAATTACGGCATAAAAGTTTCAAAAATTAGTCTAAAAATATTTCGCATCGTGGAGCTCTTCTTACTTAGGTACTTAATAAAGTTATGCAAAAAAAAATTGTTATACATGGTTGTTTTTGTAATTTTTTGAAGTTTTCGAAAAAAAATATAACGGTTAATATTATTTGTTTATAACAAATTGTTAAGTTAATAAACAATTAAATTATTTATAAAAAAAATATATTTCTCTGTTATTCCATTGAAAAGGGTCAATGATGATTATTAAGAATAAAATAATTTCTTAACTAATTATTTAAACAATTGAAATATAAAAAAAACGATTAAAAACAATAAAAAGAAATATTTAAGATTTTTTTTTCTTTTTTAAATCATCATTTTACCTTTGCAATAAGATAGTAAAATATTTTTTTTTTTAAATCGCAAAATAGTCTATTTGTTTATAAACAATTTCTTAATAAATGACGTAACATTTTTTTTCCAATGTCAATTAATACCTATATTAGATGCAAAAACAGCAATAATAAGATATTACCAAAAAAAAAATGTTTTGATAACATTTTTTAGAAATTTCATTTTTAGTCTATTTAAAAAAAATATAATTAACAAAATAATAAACTTTAATAATTTTTTTTTGCATAACTTTATTAAGTACCTAAGTAAGAAGAGCTCCACGAAGCGAAATATTTTTAGACTAATTTTTGAAACTTTTATGCCGTAATTTATAAAAACAGAGATTGGAAAAACATTAGTTAATTAACAATGGTGTAACTTTTTGAAAAGTTGTCAAAAAAATATATTTTTCGCCGTGGTTATTTTCGTTCAAGTGTCTAGATTACACCATAATTTATTCAAATTTTTAAATTGTTATTTAATATTAGAAATAAATTATTTTAGGTGATATACCGGCTTTTTAGACGACGCGCCTATGTCGTAACGCCCTCGCGGAACGCTATTTCCAGCGTTAAATAAAAGTTATAAATAATATAGATAGAGTTCCGGGAGTAAGGACTTTTTTTTGGAAATTTCCTCCTCTTTCAGGATCTTTTTTCATAATTCCTTAAATATCATTATTTTAAAAGTTATTAACGAAAAACTAAATACCTTGGTTTTTTTTTCTTATTTTGTTAATAACTATTGCAATTTTTTATGTGCTAATATGCCCTTAAAAACATTTTTCTAGACGTCATTCCGAATCGAATGAGGTATGGCACATATTTTTAGGAGCTTTATTTCTATTTAACACGTTTTTGAACTTGTTGACTAGACTAAGTCATCAGATGTTATACTTTTTGGGAATGATCAATTTTATATATAGACCAGTGCCGAAGCCTTTAAAAATAGTGAAAAGCAAAATAAAATTATAGTAGAATGAAACGTATTGGAAAAGGAAGAGAATATAACAAAAATTAAAGGAAAAATAAATAACGGGCGATCTGAGGTCGGGAAAGGGTGAGAGGGGTGGTTTTAAGGGGGGGAAAAGGTTTATCTCGATTTCCGGCAAAACTACAATTCCTATGCAAAAAAGTTAAATCGTAAAGTTGTAGGTAATAAAAAGATCTACAACTTTTGTATTCACACTTTTTCCATATAACCTCAAAATTTATGTGAGAAATTCAAATAACCAAGTTTTCGGTTTTTAATTTTTATCTTTTACAAAAATAATTTGTATGTCACGAAATTTGGTGAAAACTTACCTTTTCATGTACCAAACACACTGTAACCCACACCGTTTACATAAAGTCTTTTCAATAAATGCCAGGAACAGCATTTGACCGTCTTAGGAGACCTACATTATGATCAGTCAGACCCATGCCTATAATGTATATCTAACGTGACAATAACAAATTATTATTAGAAATCCTGTTATTTTACATATAAGTAGTATTGATTGTATTTATTGGTGTCCTAAAATTATTAAATCTTTTACATTCAGCATTATTAATTAAGATTTTAAAATATGTGTTTTCTTATTAGAATGAAGAGTTGGCTGGAAACAGCGAGCACAGTTGAAGATGGATCTCTGTCTTGCATGTTGGCTGAACCGCGTGAAGCTCTTCTACCGATAACCAGCCGAGAGAACCTAGCTCCGAGGAGAAGGTAAAATAAATACAATTTAGCATTTTCAAACGCAAAGTCCAAAAGGGCTATCGACGGTCTTCCACCAAAACAAATGCGAACTTTACTAAAACAAGGCAACTGTTATGGCCTCAAATATTTATTTCATATGTGTCTAGTCTCTAGTTTCTTTTAAAACAGGGCATATCTATTAGATATTCAAGACCCGGGGCTGTTTTTTTGTTAAATTATGTGTCTTTTTACTCGCGGGGCGTGGTGACCGCATCGGACACTTCATGGTTAAAGCGATGCGGTCCAAACAGAGTTCCGTCTAGGCTACTAGCAAAAAATTACCATTGTTATTCTAGTAATTGACTCATACTGGTCTAATTGTGACTGGAATTACACGGAAAGACACCGAAACGTGGCTCGCATATAATGCTTTTATGGCGGGCGGGTTTATTACCTAATGGGTCAGCCCATAGGTATACGTACCAACGCTAAATCTGACCCTTAAGCGGCTAAGGAAAGTTAGGCGTTGTCCATCACGTTAGCATAGTACGGGTTGGCGGACTGCGTAGCTAAGAAATTCCTAAGAACTTTTAGGTGTGCAGGTGTCCTCACGATGTTTTCCTTCCTTCACCGTTAAAGTACGTGATAATTCATTATGATACATAAGTTCGAAAAGTCAGAGGTGTGTGCCTGGAGTTTGAACCCACTACCGCCTAATATATCAGATCATATAGGTATACCAACACTAAACCACAACTTCTAGCGGCTGAGAGAATTAGGTCTTAGTTCACAACGCTGGTCTAGAGTGGATTTGTGGAGTAGGAGTGAGGATTTTAATGAAAATGTGTGGACATATTGTTTAATGTATCAAATGTATTAAAATTTATCGCCAGCCTGAATATGTACATGTAGAAATACCTACATTAAACAACAAAGTTGCGTTATGTTAAATCTATTGATAAGATTGTGGATAATCAAAGTTGGTGAAATGTATTATGATATGGGCTCAACCTGTCTAATCATAGACGTTTAAGTCGAATGTGTTGTGGACATTTAAAATTATATATTCCTTAGATTTGAACATTAACATCTACTTTTATTTTATAATATTGCCAGGTATTTGTTAGAGGAGTAATGCTGCCGTTTTCCAAATAATTCGGCTAACTTACTATAGAGAACTTGTAAACGCGTTGATAATAATAATAAATAAATACACCCAAAAGTCACATACTTAGTTCTGACACACTGGGATACAAGTCCTGTGTCGTGGGTATCAGAAACTACGAGTGACTTTTCGGTCTCACAAACACCCAGACTCGAAACAAATACTTGTGGATCACAAAAACATTTGTCTCGGTGCGGGGGTCGAACCCACGGCCTCTCGTTTCGCAAGCTGGTATCTAGCCAACTGCGCCACGGGGCTGTCAAAAAATGTACATTAGTAATTAAAAGTTCTACTTGAGACATAATAGGTATAAATGTATGTGCATATGCTTGCCTGTCTGCCGGCCTCGAGGGTAATTGTTGGAGCATATATGGCATCTAAGTATACTGATGATACTGCTTGTTATAGCCACGTTAAAAAATTATTTGCACTGCGTGACGGTTCGCGGGCCGCGTGCTTAACCGAAGTGAATTTTAAGTATCTTTGATGAATTGCAACTATCAAATCATCGGGTCCGTTTCGTATCTTGTCGTAAAGTTTTATGTTTGTTATAACAAAAGGCTAATTTTAAACATTACGATTTTCAGCTTCGTAAAAGTATTTTCCTTTAGCTCGGATTTGAATTATCTAACCTTGATATTTACAACTTTATGCTAATTCAAATCGTCCCGAGCGAGGACTTTTGCATGCTAGTTCAATACAAGTAACACCGACATATTCCAATAATTACAGTTAGGATAAAAAGATATAAGATTCAAGTCTTGTGTCGTAGGTATCAGAAATAACAGGATTTGTGGATCACATAAAAAATTGTCTCAGTGCGGCAATCGAACCCGCGGCCTTTTGTTTCGGTAGTTGCTGTCTAGCTAACTGCACCACGGGGCCGTCAGTATGTATAGGTTTTCATAAATTTAAGTCAACATCAATATCTTACGTCCCATTGTCCTCAGGATCGCACGACACATACTTGTGCCGCAAGACCATGAGATAGTAATAAATAAGTGATAACTGTATTTTTCTTTATGACAGATCACTAGAAACATGTGCATTATCAGAAGAAGCGTACTTATCCAGTGGTGCCGGGTCACCTTGCGCCGGCCTGTCACGGGAAGAACGCAGGAGGAGACGTAGAGCCACCCTCAAGTACCGCACCGCTCACGCCACACGCGAAAGAATTCGTGTTGAAGCCTTCAACGCTGCATTCGCATCCCTAAGAAGACTTCTCCCCACTCTACCTCCAGATAAAAAGTTATCCAAGATAGAAATCCTACGCTTAGCTATATGTTACATTGCCTACCTCAATCATGTACTGGATGCTTGAAGTTTATGATTAATTTCAGGCCCACCGCTAGCTTCTTCAACGCCCGCGTGCAAAACCGATTATAACGCCCTACCTTACAACTAAAAAAACAAACAAGGTTACCAAAAACATTCTTCTATCAACTTTCTTGTATCCAAAATGTCATAAACTTTCTTATACTTATGTGGGGTGGGTGGGTATTGTAACAATGACTTGAATTAAATTATGAATCGTTCGGTTTGCCGCCCCCCTGGACGTGCCGCCCGCGTGCGGTGCACGCTTTGCACGCCCGCTAGCGGCATTAATTGGCTTATGTTAAACAAAGATTTAGTAAAGTACTCTTAAAAATACTCAATAATAAATCTGGTCAGGAAAATTTAATGTTTAAAATATTGTATAAAAGCCAATAGTAAAAAGAAACTGTTAAAATAGCGTGTACATATTTTTATTCGTTAATATGTGTATTTAAATGTAGTACTTATTCTGTAGTTTTTGCTAACTTGTTTTATGAACATGTGATTTAAACTAGTCATTATATTTCTAAGATTTTTTTTTTATTTACTAATAACTTGCTTTGTAAATATTAAGTGAAAAGACATGCAATGTAATTGTTTTCTATATACACTACTTTAACGGATTATGTATTTATATAGATACATTTCAACAAAATTAGAAAAAGATATTTGTCATAATCAAAATTAATATTCATCATCATCAGCCGAAAGACTGCTGGACCCCCATAAAATTATAATTAATATTTAATTGAAACATATCAAAATTGTAACTATTTAATGAATGCTTCAATTATTGAAATCAATTTGCATTGCTTGTGAATTAGAATATGGTACTTTGAAATTATTAATTAATGTAAGTTTCTAGTCAACTTTCAATGTCTTCCTTTAATTTACTATTTGTATTTTTGTTATAAGTTACACTTAAATAAATAAAACAAACATAAAATTTCTTAAACTATATTTACAAAATAAAATGGTGATCTATAACAACAAGTAAGAGGTACAATGTAAAAAGACATCAGAACATTATCAGTTTTCGTGTAACAAACTCCCTTCATTTGAGTCACGACTTAAGATCTAAATCACTTTAAACATTCCTATCTAATTTGTCGCTAAATATATATAATTTATTTGTTTGTTAAATTATTAAGGTAAGTTATAAGTATTGGGAAGAAAACTAAACCATGTAAAAATCCAATAATAACCAAACTAAAGAACATTCTGAAGAAGAGCACTTCTATTATTTCTGTATATGAGAATGCGAGTACTATAATGGGCAAATTTGTGAAGGTTATACCAGTTATGACAGTAGAACCAACTTTTCGAATAGCATCTTCAACCCTCTCAGACTTTGGACGTTCGCTTGTTGCGAATGCATAGGCAATATGGGTGCAAAATTCGACAGCAATACCGATAGACACAATCAAATTAACACAAGATACGGGGTTGAGTGGGATGCTCCAAATATACATCACACCCATCATGTTAATTACTACCATGAGAGCCGTAAACATTACAGCGAATGTAGTCAAAACATTGAATCCAGACGCAAGAAGATTAATTAATAAAGCACCGATGAAACAGTAACCTAAATTACTGAATGTATCGCCCCACATAGTCAAGTACTGCGCGAAAAATACATAAAATACGGAATATGGGAAAACTTCAATGTCTAGCCCTGTATGCTGTTTGATAGCCTTTGTTATGTTTTCACTTACTTCATATCCATAACGGACAGCAGTTATGTAATCTTCTGATGTACTTAGTGACGTATGATATGCCATGAAATTAGTATCGTAAACAGTTGCTCGACCTTCGGAGTCCAACTCATAATTGACTGCAGCTGAATAACTTGCCAACCCGCCTTTATTACACATTGGTGTAGGTTCATCTCGCAAAAAGAAAGGTATGTATCTTTCAAAAGCTTCTGGACTCGGCCTTAATTCATTTGCCCATTCATCCCTACTGGGAGGACAGAAAGCACAATCGGGAGATACTTCTCCACTAGGACAATAACCATTATCTGTTATATTATACTGACAGCAACTGCCGGTTAAGCTGGTCCAATCTATAAAGTCGTCTAACCAAGAATTTGAAGGTCTTGCAAAATAAGTAACGTTACTGTGTTGTGCTGCTAAAAATACTTGAGTGAAAAGCGAATCGTCATTGCACAGTTGACCACCACATATTACATTTTGGTGGTCGGGATTGGTAAAGTTTAATCCAGATTTTACGACGAAGTATACTGGAGGACCAATATGCAACAAATCACTGACAGATAGAAGATACTTGTAAACGTACGAGTCTGTTGGTAGAGCCATTTCCTGATCCAGTCCAACTTCTATACTTGGTATTAAAACTATACTCACTGACATTACGAGCATAAAAAGAATGACTGCAACAATCCTCACTTTCCAGTTCAGGATAAATTTGGAATACGGTTCCATCATCCTTTTTGTAATGCTCTCATAAGGTGTGGCAGAGTTTAATGGGTTTTCATCATCTAAATACTTTTTCTGAATGCAAAATAGAACGTCAAAGCGATTTTCAGAGGTTCGTTTGTAATCGAGGGATAGAATAGCCACAACAGTAGTTATTTGGAAAAGAAAGAGGAAAGACAGCGACAAACTGGCGAATACTGCAAATGTCAAAACAGCTGGAAACTCTGTGATGGTACCGATTGCAAAACAAGTGATTTGTGTTGCCGATGCTACAAACATAGAGGGTCCCACTGAAGCCATCATTTTTTCGAATACAAACCTTCTCTTTTTCTCGAAACTGAAGTTTTCGTTATAATCGTCATATTGTTTTAAACTACCTTCTATGTCGTGTAATGTGTTGACCATAAGAAAAACGTTGTCTATTCCTACTGATAATACAAAGAACGGTATCACATTAATAGCTAAAAGAGTGGTGGTAAAATTGCTATATCCCATTACTCCTATAGCGCAATAAATAGAAATTACAACGACCAATATACTTGAGACTGCTACCATAATTTTGCTATCAATTAACCAAGTTTTACAATACCTAACATTCCCCAGAGATACCACGACATATATAAACATCATGACATAGCTAATAGCAATTGGAACAGCCTCCGCAACCGACACGCGTCTAATTTCATCTTCTATAGACCTTTCTGAACCAAATGATACGTCTATAAAGTCTGGTTTCCAGTTAGCTTCATAATCATGTAGTAAATCCAAAAAACTTTGTTCCCACTCCAACACCGGAGCGAGGTCCTCTTCTAAATTGAAATTGGATAATGGAAAATTTATGAGCAACGTATCAGCCTCAAAAATATTGTCACCTTCATAACCACCAAAGGTAATTTCCGGCTCTGAGCCACCACCCCAACTCGCCAAACAATTCAAAGCGAAATGATTGTTTAAACAGTTTTGAATGCGTCCCAGATAAGTGTTCTCGTTTATATCGTTGCGATCATCAGCAAGATAAACCGACACGGACATCAATACACACTGACTTAGGAGCTGCTCGCCTCTGCGAGCACGAAGTGGCGCGTAACACACTTGTTCCAATGTGACTCCCCCATTGTCCCTTCCAATATTTAGAATAGCATCTTCAAGTTCTATAAGCGCCCTAACGGCTTCTATTCTGTAAGCTGGCCCATAAGTAACATTATCGACTTCAAATGGCTCTAACCCGTTGAATTGTAGAAAAACTTGGGAAGCACGATAAAACGGTCCAAATCTTGAGTTGAAATAATTTAATTCCTCACGACTACGAGAGTCCGGGCCAGACCATAATTCTATTGGATTCGAAGTGAGATTTAAATTTATTACACCGAAAAATAGGCCAAATATTACCCAAGTTGTAATCATTATTATGATCGCCGGATGACTAGCTGAAAAGCCGCCTACTTTTGCAAAAAAGGTCTCTAATAATTTCGTAAAACTATTAATATGAGCCGGCCCTGTTGCATCAGGTATAGCATCTCTCATTTTTCTATACTCCAATAATGTTAATACTGAAAATATAGTTACACTTATGACAAAGAACACTATGCCCACGGAAAAGCTTATACAGTTTACGCCAAGAACAGTACAAATTTCCGGTACTACAGGTACATTTCCCGACGGGCACATGGAGGCACAGTCGACGCAACTGCATGGAAGATCGTCCTCGGAAGCTGTTTCGTTACACGGTATAGCACGAACATTCATAGAGTCTTCTGGCGTAGGCCATCTCAAAAAATTCACTTGCACTGGAACCATTGGATTTTCCGCCGTGTTTCCCGTGAAACCGAACCACGCGTCTGCATCACAAACGACTGCGCTACCACACATCATGTTAATAGCTGGCAAACCTGTTTGAGGAATGATGACCCCGGCACACGAAGCATGCGCTCCAAGCATGAAATCCTCATGCAGTCGGTAATCAATTTCATTAACATATTCTATGCCTTCTTGGCTTGTTTCCGTGTAAACATCGACATATCGATCCTGATCTGGTGAGCAATTCATCTCACAAATTTGACGAACGAAGTTTCTGATACATGTCGGGCACCGTCCGAGGACACCGTCAGCCATCAGTAAGTCCTCATTTGTTTTTCGTAACTGGGTCAGATCACAGCATGTCAATATTTCACTATCCGGTTTTCTGTTGCCTTCGTCGTCGTACATCAAGTAAGGACATCTGTTGGAGATGATTTCTAGAACTTCTTCAGACTCCTCTGGCGTCAAACCATCCAGTATAGGCGGTGGATCTATATCCACGGGACAAGGTTTAGCTTGGCCTCCTACCTCGGCACACTGGCCGCGGTATCGACATCTTGCTGCGACACCACTCCACAAGCACAATGCAGTAAACAACACTACCGTCTTCATTGTTATTATAGACTAAGGTTAACTATTATTAACTTTTCATATTTTATTGTAATTATACGGTTGCTCGCCCACCGCGCCGACTTACAAATGAAAGAACACGGGTGGTGTATTACCAAATCGATATTTATCACTATCAGAATTAAACGCAGGTGTGCGATAAGCTATTATTAATCGGTGATTACAAATGGTTTGGAATTCTAAAACATCTTTATCTTGTAACTACACTAATAAAGGACAGCTTGTTGCAATAGGTACGCAGGTGCGGTTTTCACGACTTGCTTTCGTGAAGGGCTCTCTAGGGAATATTTCCTTACGACCCCAACGCAGCTGACACCCGTTTCGACATTCGGCTATTTCATACATTCATTATGAGACTGTAAATGTGTGAATACATAATATTAGCGTTATTTGTCTCGCACTACATGTAGGGGAGAGTCCTCCAGTACCGTCACCTTAAGGTTTATCCATAAAAAAATTAAAACACCTTAGTTTACATGCTCAATGCTGTCTGATATATGTAAAGGAACTATTTATACAGTCAATAAAAACAATAAACCATCAATATGTTTAGAAATAATCAAATTTTTATTGCAATTTGAACACAAGGAAAAATCAAACTTTCAAAAATTGTCCTCCAGTACCGGCCACTAACTGTATTAATATTTATACCATACAATAATTGCAAATATATTGAGTTAATAACTCCGATACATTTGCCGAGCCTCATGGATCCAAGCTTTGCAATATCCACACTGAATCCAATCCTCTTCATGAGATTCAAGGCACAAAGGACGAATTGTCTCTTCTTTAACCGGTCTGTTAGAACGGACCATGTTTTCTCTTAATTCTTTGCTGATTTTTGACAGTGAAATTTTACCTTTTTACGTAACAGCTTTTTCCAAAACAAAATCTTTTTCCCGCTTAGCTGATTCAGCACTTTTTTATCGTTTCTTTTTTCTTCTAGGAGTTTTTTGTATAGAGAATTCGTTATAATTTTACTTCTTTCAGCTTTACGGCGTCGTTCTGTAGCTCTTCTTTTCGTAGCATCAGGAGCCGATGAGAGTTTTGTAAGTGCAACCTTAAAGTCCTCGGTCGATTTGTTCTGTTTGTGTCCTGTTTCAGTGTGAGAGTGGGATTGCTGAAGAGAGGCAGTTAGAGGTTCAGTATCAACAGTTCAGGATCCCAGGTGCCCTGTTTTCTTTGTCCCGTCATCATTTTTCTCTTTTGGCATTATTATGTACCTGTAAGCAAAATAAACCCTTTAAAAAAGTAACTTAAAGAATGGCCGGTACTGGAGGACAACGTTGTGGCCGGTACTGTAGGACACGGAATAAATATTATTTTTGATTGCGACAAAAATTTTAACGAACAAAAGTTGATTGCAAGCACATTTTTAAATAGTCATATAAGTAGCATATACATACCTGTATTGACTTGTTTTAAAATACTTTTCTAAACTTCTAATTTCACCCACACAACTTTAACTTCGTAGCGTACGTCTATTACGCGCAAGACGATTCTTTGCAGTGACGGTAAACACGTCGCGACAAATAAACGCCGCGTGGGTCATAGTTCTTAAAAGAGCGCATCATGCTTTTGCTATGATCATCTCGGCACCATCTATTGTAGGATAGTAGAAATTGCCACTGGCCGGTACTGGATGCCGGCCGGTACTGTAGGACTCTCCCCTATTTCTTTTAATGAATTTCTTATACTCATAGGTACATAGCTTACAATTATCCATAATTTCATATTGAAGTTCAGTGTTGTTTTATAGCAATATTTTAAACGCCATTATAAAAGAAGATACCAAATACCATGACCAATATACCTAATTATTATTTATGTTATCAAGCCTAAGTTCTCTTGTAACACTCAAAGCATCATCAAATATTTAAATTATGAATGCTATGAAAGCCAATTTACTTCATGTATGTCCTTATCACCCCACTTGTCATCATATAAATGCGTTTGATTAAAGCTTGAGGTCATAAACCTATTTGCAGACAGGTTGCCTTGAGAGATTATCAGTTTTTATAATAAAAATATAATACTTATATATATAATACTTATGTGAAAAAGAGCATAAAAGGCAGCAGTGCATTGATATTGAAAATGATATAAATTGTTAACAAAATTAATTCTAGCATTTGTATAGCAGAATTGCTATTAAAGTTGTCATCTCGTACTACTTGTGTTTCGGTGTCTCTGTCCTTCCAGCAAACTTAACTTTATTTTTTCCAAAAATGTTCGGCATTTTTACTTACGAGATTCTTGTGCTGAAAAAAACGAAAAAACGTATTATAAACACGGAAGAATTTGCATCGGACAACATGCATATTTATATCCTTGCTGTAATAATGGTTACCTATCGTATCTATACACATATAAGTGAGCAGTAAAATTGCTATATCAATCTATCTGAAATGTAGTGATAAGCTAATTCGAAATTACTATCAAACATCAACCAGTAATATTTCCTGCGTTGGTTTTGTAAAGAACGATTTTCGTATCATTGATTGTAAAGAAATACCTACGAAAATACTTGTTGTAAATAAAAAAATATAGTTTGGAATTTCTTAGGCGTGTACTGTAGACTAAAGCCTAAACCCTCTCAGTAGTAGAGGAGGCCGTGCCCAGCAGAGGGACGAATATGGGTTGATGATGAAATAAAAGATGTCTATGTTTATTAGAAAATCGTAAAAATACAGGCCATGACTAAATACTATCACGGCGAGGCCACTAATCATACAATATTATCACAAAATGAAACAAAACATAAAGCGACTGTAGTCAATAACTTATCAACTCTGTACTGTTTTCTCAACGAAAGTTGTATCAAGAAATCTTAAGATTTAATCTGCCCACTTCATGTACTACTTCAAATAACATTATATTATGATTACGTACTTTTACATAACACGTCTCAATGTCGTTTAGGGTTTTTCCATTAGGAAATTCTCAGTAGCAGCACGGAGTCTGGAATTATGACCGAGAAACGGCAATAGGCTCGCCCCCAATTACGTGAGACTGATACATACCTGGTGAAGTGTGGGTGCAGAAATGCACCTCTGCCTACCCCTTCGGGGAATACAGGCTTGAGGTTATGTATGTATGTCTCAATGTCGGTGTGATTGTGTTTAAAATGGAATTTAAATTAAAAATAAATTTGATTCTGCTTACAATTTAGACTCTTCTCTACTCGACATACCCCCACATGGCTAACGTGCATTTTAGTAATCGTATCAATTGTTACCAGAGGGTGTAATGGCTTTGTAAGTGAATATTCCGCCAATGAAACACACGTGTAGAGAAGCAGGAAGGGCGAGTATTAATTCTTTGTGTCGTATATTGCTTTTCGGTTTGCAGTTAAAGAACATTTACTTCTTTTTTGATTTTGTTCCCTAATGTGAAGGTACATACTTTATATCACACCTATATCTTCATAGTGGTACACGATATGTGTTGCTTCTTGCTAAAATCCCACGAAATAAGGAGCGTAGCGTTAAACCGTTTAAATATTAATTATAATAATTACTCTACTCCTGATCTTTGGGACAAACATTACATCATAACATTTATCCTTATGAAAATGAGCTTAGTTGTTAATTATGCACGAGCCCTAATAGTGATCGTTTCTCACTTCAGCATAGGAAGTGGTGACAGTCCACGTGTCTCGATAGATTGATGGCAGCTGATGGCTCACGAATCACCGTCTGGGGAAATCATGCGACGAATGAATGCGTGTAATTGATACGTATTGGCGTTGTCGGGGGATAAGCATTCCCACAGTCCAGCGGCTGTAATCTAATTCTAATGATTGTATTTAAATGAGGGGCGTTTATGTTGCACTTTTGTAGTTGCTGGCTGGTTGGAGAATCAATTTTGTCTTCGTTTTTTTGTAATTGAAAAAAGGATTTAATTATAATATTTATTGGATTTATTGTCCCACACTAAATATTGACAAATCGTGACTACATTAAAAAAGTATAACGTATTCTCCGGTACAGATATATTTTTTATGATTTTCAATTAAGGTTAATATAAAGCCCACACTAAGATTATATTAATTTAATCAAATATGTATTGTTTCCTAGCACCGAGAAAAATTTTGTGGTGGAGAGTTCGAACCTACGCGACGACGCGGCGTCTCGTTTCACAGCCTGTCCTATATCCAATACTAAATTCTTTTAAAAGTATGACTGGTAAATATTGGAATTTCAGGAAAGCGAAGCTTTTGACGATGTTTAACTCAGCTGTTAAGATAAGTAACCGTTTCTCGTACCAATATAACTTGAAACGGCCAACGGGATCGAATCAACTTCTGTATCGGCAGACCGTTCTATACTTATCTAATGCAACGTTCGAAATTGCGTTTATCAGTTTTTAAAATATTGCTCATACTAACGCCATCTAGGTATTATAAGGAGTAATTATTCAGTGATTTATTATCCATCATACTAAACGTTTTGGCAGATTACAAATAGATGGCGATACATTCAAAAGTCCCACAGAACACTAAGAAAATAATCTACTCCACAACAGATGGCGTTACTCTTAGAATATTTAACTAAAATTGGACTTGGGTGGGGTGTTGTTGATAATTTCATTTCATGGCATAGCTTAGGTAGTAACAGATTTATGGCTCGACTTCTATACGATTGTACAAGTTTATCGGAATGTTATGCCAAATTTCACGCATGCTTCAAGGGGTTACGGAACGATAATAAAATCTATGTTTTGAATTAAAGAATGTCGCTTTTATGTATTTGATTAGCGTAACGTTAAATGTATACATTAGTAATTGATGACCTTTTTCGGTACATTAATTAAATATTCTAATACGGAATAATCGATAAATGAATCATACAAAATTATATAAAAATCACAATCTGTAATGACCTAATACAGTAGTAACATTATTTGTATGCATACTGTTTGAACTCTAGCAACCTACCCTAGATTCACGGGCAACTCAGGGATAAACAAATTCTGTGCCAAATGCCAAGTTACGAAGTTACCGCATGCAGTGGCGTCACGCAGATTATTTATGTTCTAATACATTTCCAATGCTCTACGTCTCGAATGCATGACCTTTCGTACACTACATTAATTTTTATACAGGGTGTATTCAGACCGTGATTGGAAACTAAGGCATGTAATAGCTACGCTGATTACAAATACCGTGACATAAAAAAAATCCCGACAAAAAATACGTTTTCCTTACAACCACATCCATTTAATATCTATGATTGTTAGGAAAACGTCAATATTTTTATTTTTTGGCGGAATTTTTTAACGCCAATGGGTTTGTAATCACCGTAGCTGCCTTAGTTTCCGATCACGGTCTGAATACACCCTGTATGCATGTATATATCCCACTGCTGGCCACAAATCTTCTCTAATAATGAGTTAAATTTGGCTTTTATCCAACACATTGACCTAGTGCGTATTAGGGCATACGGTTTCATTTCACATACCTAGAGATTCCTAGTGAGAAGTCTTAGATATGCTATTTTACTCACGATGTTTTCGTTCAGCATTAAAGTTTTCATTGCATCAAATGGCAACTGAGGCCAAATGTAGTTAAACCTTCAAAGACTAAATACACTTTCGCCTTGTGAATTTGAGTGGGATGCTTCTCATTACACCAGTACCAAATTAATTTTATTATTTTTTATTATAATACCCACAGACGATAGGTATACTACGTAATTAAATGATTGATTACATTAAGACGAATATGTCTTATACTGTGATTCACTAGGAAATTCCAAAATTAAGAGATATTGTCATTTGTTATAGGTACCTACGTAGTCAGCTGCTTGTTTGCGATGCTTTTAATATTTCGGCTCTACTTACCGTCACAGTATTTTGATGTGACTGTGTAGGAAATTATCCTAATAAAATTCATGAAATTTATTCAAAGAGAATGATGAAATGGGCTGTAATCCAATGAAATTACCTCAGATAACAGGTTGGAAGACTTGAATGGCTTTCAGAATGGTTTAATTCATATTTTAAAAATGGGAAATTGATAGCCTTTTGCTTTCTTTGAAGCCTTTTAACACAGCACAAGGCAAGCTAAGCAAAAAGGCTAAGAAAACGGCTAAGGAACTAAGAAAAATATTTGGTAGACTCATAAATAATTGTTTTGGAGTCTATTTCAAAATACTCTACTTTTCGAAGTCAAAGTTACATCCAGCCGCCTCAAGTACAACACAGCGCAACGTTAGAAGCATCTTATATCCAGATAAAAATAAAAAAATCGTATCGTATTGAGAATGGAAACAGTAGTATTATTGTGCAGATTCCGGAGCAAGTAATTTTAAAACGGCTCGGCTGCGTGACGCCTGTGACGTAGCAATGTCGTGCGTATTGGCTACAACAATATCGCCATTTGAATATCACTCCGATCAATCGGTTTGGCACCAAAACTTACCTTTGGCAGTTGGATTTTAACTTTTCTTTGTTGACACCATAAAAAAGCATCGCGATATGCGGGCATTATTATGTCGAGTAAAGATAAATCAATATAAATATAAACATATTGTTAGCCTAAATAGTAATATTAAGTAATTATAAATATATATATTTCATTATAACACCTTACAATATTATATTTTTAAATTATAAAAAGCTTATGTGTACAGACCTTTTACTAATAATTATTGTAGTAATAGTAAATCTGCATAATGATTATTTTATTACTTATAAGTATAATTAAAATTGTCAATAACTTTAATGAGAATATAATCTTGATTAATATAAATTGATTATTGGACTTTGTAAAAATATTTAAAAATAAGACCGTCAATTTATGTGTATAAAAATGGTGTCGCTGAGCAGTTCGAGCTCAGTCGTTGGAATTGTCAATTGCAAGACGGATTAATATTTTAAAATATAAAAGTTGTTAAAAATATAAAAGTTGAAGACGTACTTGTTTCTCAACGAGTGTTACCCTTTAATATAGTCAAAAACATAGTTCTGACCCCACACTAAAATACAAATCTTGTGTTGTGGCCTTGTGGGCATCAAAAACTACGAGAGACTATTCGGTATCACAAACACCCAGACTCTTAAATATTTGCGCATTACGCAAACATTTGTCCCCGTGCGGGAATCGAACCCGCGGCCTCTCGTTTCGCAACGAGTACTTTATTAACAGCATGACATCACATATACCAGGTACATATGTCGCGATAATATTTTGCTGCCCAATATGAATCATTTCGGTCAATCTTCAGCTCGCCATCAATCATCATTAAGTCTTAGTAATATTTGGTTTCTTCTTCTTAATACAAATATATTTCTTAGAAAATCTACCATACGCCGAGCTTACTGAAAATTATGTTTCTTTATTACTGTATACACGTAATAATGTAAAAGCAAAAAGTTTATTGTTATTTTTGATTTACACTACTTTCAACACTAGGTAGAGTATTTGTTGCTGGCTTACGAGGTAGAGTCACAAATGCGAGTACATTTTTGTGCCTCTGTTAGTTATTTGTGAAATATTTATTATATAGTAAACATGCTAATGACTGGATACAATTCTAATATAATTATTACCTATGTATTATACCATGAAATGATTGAATGTCAGTAATTTAACATAATACGAAAGAACGGATTCAATTTTTTTATATTTTTTTTATAATATATTTATGCGTCTAAAATCCGATTTTTTCAGGGTATGTAATAATTGTGTGTAACAAATGTATTTGATGAAAATAAACATTAGAGTACATTAAACTAAATAATTCCAATAATGACAATGGTGCCCAATAGATGGCGTTACAAGTCATACATTATTACTACTTTAAAAAGACACGTCAACGTGCATAGTTACTCTAACATACAATATGCATTGCATACCGATTAAAATGACAATGACTTACAAAAATTAAAAATAGCTTACAAGTCTACTATTGCTAAGTTTTTGAATTATAATTCCATGAAATCCATGTCGCATCTCTATCTAAGTATTTATTTCTTACTATTTCAATAAAATAGTAGTACTTTTGGCTATTTTTAGTCCCCAGATTGCTTTTCAATCAAAACCTAGTAATTTATTCATCTTTCCTAAGAGTTTTAAATTAATCCTATGTACAGAGCATTTAAAAATATTTCGCTTTATAGTGCGAATTAATGTGTGAGGCCAAACAAAGCGCTCATTAAGGACGAGCTGTTTATAAGCACTTCGGAAAATATTTTTAAACAAATATTCACTGCGCCGTATCGCCTCTGAATTCATCTGAATTGAACAGACAGTAGCGAACATCGCAGTACAAGTCGAAATTATTGATTTATGTGATACTCATTACGATAGTAAAACCTATACTAAAAGTGCAACATAGAAATTAGTAAGAGCTCATCAGATTTACGTCAGCAAACATCTTTTCGCACATCTAACAGTCATTGAAAGAATTCGTTAAAGCAAATAACCACCCAGTGTCCAAGTTAACAAACCGTGTGACATAATTATTGCTTATTTATTTTCAATGTTATCTGCGGTATCAGTCGTTAACCTCCTGAGCACGTGGTTGTAGTCACTATAGTATTTTGTTAGGTTTGAAGCTGTAGCTCTGCGTTATGAAAACAAAATTTACTCCATTCAAGCTCTAGAGAAAGACAGGTAACAAAAATCATTTGGCCGACGACCGAGAAGTATACATAGCACAGAGCTATTCGTAAAATAGAACGATAAGTTGTCTGGAAAGAAAGAGACAGACTTATACGTGTGCTACTAAGTTAGAGCGGTGTCAATCGGTTGGGTCAGAGCGCCTGCGTTAACTTTGTGCGAGCGAGATGGACGTATATTAAGTTGCACGTGTCAGAGCGAGAAGTTCGAAGGTTGCATGTTTTATAGTGGAAATTTCCACTGCAGACAATTGAAACTTGAACGTATTGGAAGGTTAGTGAAGTCGACATTGACGGTTGTCGATGTATTTTTATTTAATATGGAGTTCATTCGCTTTGATTTCACATATTATGATCAAATGTTGGATATACAAAACATTTACATAATAAATTTTAGTGGTTATTTTTTAAAATTCGCCTTTAATACAACACCCAAGCGCAAAAAATATATCGTAAGCAATAATTGAAGCTAAGTTCGAAATTTAATTAAATTAATCATATGATTTGTAAAGAAATTTCGAGGCAAAGTATAAACTTATGCGTTGAAAAATTATACCAGTTGTACTAGTCACTGCCTCTATAATGATTTCTTTAAATATCACGAAAAACTAAAATTCAGATAAAAAATATTTTTAGAAAGAGCAAATAATAATTCACGCTGTATTCATAAACATGCATGTTTGGAATTTGTGCGACATGCGTTGTCAGTGTCACTAAGATTAGAACTCGCGTCAACGAAATGTAATCATGAAGTTCGTCACGGCAACGTGTCAAGTTTTCATAAGTCTTTGTCATCAGACCTGTCATATATTTGTAGGACTAATCTCCTTTATGACTTGAATGAATAATCTGAATAATATTACATAAGATTAAGCAATATATATGAGTGTTAGAATAGGCCGGCTCGAGCGAGGTGGTACATCTTTCTCGAAAAATGTCTTATTTTTTCAAATTCAATTATATTATTCTAAGAAAAAGTTGATTCACTCGAAAGAGAATTTTAACTCGACATAGTAATAAAAACATTTAAATTATCTTGCATGACAAATAGTGGAAGAGTTGCATATAAAAATAACTTGGAATCGATGAAACTTTACTTTAGAAATTAGTACATACACATACATACATAAACTCACGCCTGTATTCCCCGAAGGGGTAGGCAGAGGTGCATTTCTGCACCCACATAAAGATATTATAGAAATTAGTATATTTTAGATATGACAAAGGCACCTATATTTAAACATTAAATGATGCTACCACTCAGCCTCTACCCACTCCCATAATGCACGCGTCAATTTAATGTTCGAACTAAAATTATCTCTATCATTATATTTGTGTAAACAGCTTTAAAATCTATTATTTTAGAACAAAATGATCTATCGAAATCGTAATGCAAGGTGAAAAAAAAACAAAAAAAAGATAGTTTTCGATCACGTTCTGTTTACACCCGAAATAGTTTATTGAACAAATTTATCAGAAAAAAATATATTTAGACAACGTCTATAACCAAATTAACTACTGTTTCAAAATCTACATATAAAGCAGTAAGTAGTGGTTATCTAACGGAAGCGCACCGTGCGTACAAACAGTATGTGTGTCGCAGTTGTTAAAAGATATACATAATTATAGCCCAAGCTAATACCTCTACTCGTAAATCTATTTGAAATGCGCTATAATATGGGCTGTAGATTAGTCCCTTTGTCTTGCATAAAGTAGCATTTATAAACTAATCGTTAAAGTAGATAGCACTACGAGTATAAGTAAAAAGTATTTAACAGTACAGTAAAAATCGATTAATTGTAAAATCGATTAATTGTTTTTTTTACTTGTCATGTATTTTGTAACAAACATTGTATTTCGGCTTGCACGTTTAGTTCTTCTTTTAGCGTTCCACGTTATATGGGATATGCCTATAGCCGTTTTCAAACACATTTCCATGAGATAAACTCTTTACGTTCTACCCGACCCAAGACTCAAACCCGGGACCTCTCAATTATACGACGCACGATAATGCGGCAGACCCAATGAAGCAGCCAGTACTTTGCAATAAATCATTTAAAATGTTTTAAATGTAATTAAATAAAGTCAAGTTATATCGATGTCGATGCGAGATGACCTCGAGGGGTCATCCTTAGCGTCTAAGCCGCGGCCGTCGCGGCTGGCTCGCCCGTAGTCGTCTTGCAACTATGCCGACTTGCATAATCCCATCATAATTGTCAACAAACGAAACCGCACATGTATTTTCAAATTAGAATATTTTTCTCGAAAATAAAAATATAAAATATTTGCATTTTATTATTTTTAATATTTTTTTAAATAAACATTTATTATCTCTCGATTTTTATCCAATACACATAAGTAATAATCATAAATCTAATTCTTCACGAATGGGAGCATTGAAGTATTGATTCATAAAAAGTAAAAGTTGACAATAACACTTTGTTTCTAGAACTTTCTCGTGTGAGTTACTTCAGTATTGGACATATTTCGTCACTTAACTTCTGTGTGTAGATTGGAATGCTTAATTTAAAATTTATGAAACATTATTTTGTGATTTCTTTCTCCTGATATTATATTGAGAAGAACGCCAACGTTGGACGTATATATGGGTTTATATAAATTGTGGCTATTACATTTAAAAGTTCATAGTTGATTAAAAACATTATTCCTCGAAAATACTTTACCTTTGTAGGCTATACATATTAAAAATTTCTACATAATACTTAATCAATAATGTCTGAAAAAATACTGACAACTTGTATTGGCGAGAAGCGATTCAATCATACCAGATGGCACTTTCGCTCATAAATGTCGACTCACGAAGAAACACTTTGAATTCAAGCCGCTGTAACTTAGAGAATTATATGCAGGCATACAAATATGTCTCGACAGTTATGAGCCTAATGTTATTTTTAGTATAAATTTAAAAGTTAAAGATACAATTTTATCAGCTCATATTTGTTCCACTGCTGGGCTGGGCATCCCTTGTGACTAAGAGGGGTTAGACGTTATTCAACCACGCAAGCCTAGCTCATGGACTCCGCACAATTTATTCTCTGGTTTTATAGTAAAGATAACATGACCTAAAAATATGGACAGAAATTGAACCCACCATCGCTACTTTCACTGTCGAATTCTTATCGTCTTTTTTCATTCCAATTCTTAACTGATTTTAATAAATAGTTTGTAATTTCAAAAAATATTATAATATACCATTTAAGTACAATTGCATATTATATATTTAAAAACGAATGCCCATCGCTTCTACTGATCATAAAATGCATAGCAAATATATCGTAAAAAAAATATGTTTTAAGAAATTTATCTAGAGAGTTGTGCTACTGGGTTTTCCATTAGGAAATTCTCAGTAACAGCACAGAGCTAGAAATATCGCCGAAAAAGATAAAGGCACGCACACTATTACGTGGACCTGACATTTACAAGACAAAATATGTGTGCAGAAATACACAGAGGTGCTTAGACAGAGGCCTACCCTGTTTAGGGAATACAGGCGTGAGGTTATTTATGTATGTTTATTTGAAAAAACAAGTCGTGATGGCTTTGAAAGTCGTGATGGCCTTGAGGTTTAGGTACGCGGTCGAGAATTTCGACGGTCGCGGGTTCAAACCCCAGGCACACACCTCTGACTTTTCGAAGTTATGTGTGTATTCACAATGAATTATCACGTACTTTAACGGTGAAGGAAAACATCGTGATGAAACCTGCACACCTAAAAAGTTCTTAGGAATTTCTTAGGTGTGTAGTCCGCCAACTAAGAATAGGAATAAGGCCTAAACCCTCTCAATGGTAGAGGAGGTCCATGCCCAGCAGTGGGACGTATATGGGCTGATGATGATGATGATTTGAAAAAACAAACACCTTTAATCACGCACTTACACCACTTTGAGACGTGCTCCTAACGCTAGCTCCATCATAACATAATTATGCGCCTACGTCATCTGTCAAAAAATAATCATGGCGGATCGCCAATCAGCTGTCAATTAGCGCGAAGAAAAGCTAGTGACAATTGACCAGTATGGTAAGCATGTAAAAAATGTCATACCATAAATACAGAGACCAGTGAAGAATATGACCAACTAGGCACAACATATTATAAAATTGTTCTCTGACGAGACGCTATTTTGAGAACCTTGTTCTAAGACGAACGAATCAGTGAAGGTACTTCCATAGAAGCCCAAAAGCGTTACACGTTATGGTGTAATGTCTAGTTTATAATTGTTTATTGTGGGGTAGGATATTCTCATTTCTGCCCCCCTCCCCAGACGCTGGCGGGAAGTAGATTCATAATCAGCTTTCCCCTCGAGACCAAAAAAAAGAGATTTTCTCATTTATATATTAATTTGTTTTTATAAAGGAAAGACTTAAAGCTTTCACATTATAATTCAGAACTTTGAAAGGCTAACTGGGTCTTTGAGCTGGTATAGAAGTACTGCCACTGGTATAAATTCGAGAATGTCTTTTGTGTGTCTAATTTACCTAACATCAACAGTCTAAATATTTACGTCGAAAAAATATTTATTACAATTGTTCAAGCCAATATTATTTGCAACCGGGTAAAACCGTCTGCAATAAAAGTTATAACAAAACTTAAATTCAATATTCTACATCACCAGTATCATTACCAGGATAATAATTATATAAAATTCACATCACGACAACCGATATGATGTTACATTACACGATATTACAACATGTGGATAAAAAATACCTGTACTTAATTGACTGGGATTACAATTCATAGCTTCATTTATAATAATTATTTATCTTTCAATTGTTGATTTGGGCAGAAATCCTCAATTAAAATTCTATTCTTAGGAGTTTTCTCCAATGAGTTTCATAGTTGTAAAGTTCAAAACAAGCAGAAAATAGTAAAGTCTAACTCTTCACTAATTAAAGATAATAAAGAAAGTCTTCTAGATGTTTTGTTTTGTTTCTCTTATTCGGGATAGAGAATATGAGGATGGTTTTTATTTCTGCTGACGATTCGGAGTTATGATGTCTTCAGACTTAGTCATTGATTTCAGAACAAAAATGACCACGTCTATGATGGTCTTCCGAATATCATTACAGCTCCGAATATAATTCCAGCTTCTCGTCTGTGCTTCTCATATTACGAAAGTTTGGCTCAACAAATTTTCTGCAAAAAATAAAATAAATATAACAAAGTACCTACATATAAGCCTTCTTTCTTTTTTTCCGTAGTACGACGATCGGTAGATTGATAGAGTTTATGGTGAATATGTCTTCACAATAATGTCGAGGTAAAGTCAAGTTTTGCACGCCACATTTCCGCAGCAGATCAAGGACAACCATAAAATTACATATTATATTTCTTCTTACATATCAGTCCCATTATCATTGCAATACTGTTCTATCTGATCTCTCATCTAGAGATGATTCCGAAAAACATAAACATCTTTCGCTGGCTACTATAAAGTACAATAATGGTTATTTGAATGTAATTTACCATTGAATAGTGTAAGTAAAAATTTTAAATGGCTGCATTAAAGTGATTAACGTGATATTTTTAACTCGCGAAGGAAACAGTAGTTTACTGCGCATAAAACACATCTATTCTGGATAAGGAAAATGTATTTTTATCGCGTAACATAGGTTAGGTATTTCCGCTATAATTGTACATAAATAGTAATCTATGGCATCGCAAATTACTTCGTACATGGAAAGATAAATATTGAGTTTTAAAAATACGACATCAATTAAAAAATATATGCATAAACTTCATGAAGTAATTCTCTTTTATAGACCAGATACGTGTTAGCATACTTCACCTTACTTCATATTTGATTCATACATACACTCACACATCTGATCCTTTTTTTTTCAAGGGAAAAGCTTTTTATGGCTCTACCTCCCGCAAGCCCTGGGGGGAGGGGGCGGGAAGCGTATGTCGGGGTCACTGCCATCCAGCCCGGCGCGCGTAGGCGTCTCGTTCGCGCAGATGTTAGTGCCAGGCTCGGTCCCTAACCAAACCCTAACCTACACCAGTATACCGACGAAAACCTCCCGGTGGCCATCTTCGCGCCGAGTGGGGCGACCACGGTGCGTGGGCGAGAAGCGCCCACAATGATTCCGCAGCCGCCCAGTGCGCCTCCGAGACGAGAGCGTCTCTGCCCTCTCAGATTTTTAAGGGGTGCAGTTGCACCCTCACTATTTTCATTCGGGCGCCCGTGACGGACACAGGCCACCGTGCCGCCGCCCTTCTCGGGGTCACATTATGTGTGGGCGCACTGCCCCCGCAGCGAGTCCAGCGACCCCAAGGGCCCCAATGAGTCACCTTTTACGACAGGGACACATCTGATCTTTCTCTTTTGCTTCTTCTACCCACACACCGTCTTATACACTTGCGTCGATTATAGGAAAGACTTTCTGTCATTATATTAGCTATAATTTATTTATACATACACTCACACACACTTTACCCTTCTCTTTTGCTTCTTCTGTATCAGTACGACTTTCCATACACTTTCGTCGATTATTGGGTGCTCCTTACTTAGCCTTTTCGGAGAACTTCATGTTTATATCGTATTTATGTATTCTCCGCGGGTGACCTTTTCCGACTCTTTCAATCACATTCAAACGATAAATGTATTTAATACACCCAACAGTCACATCTATATATTTCTGACCCCGCACTAGGATACAAGTCCTGTGTCGTAGGTATCAGAAACTACGAGAGAATTTTCGGTCTCACAAACACCCAGACCCGAAACAAATATTTGTGGATCGCATAAACATTTGTCCCGGTGCGGGGATCGAACCCGTGGCCCCTCGTTTCGCAAGCTGGTATCTAGCCAACTGCGCCACGAGGCTGTCTTTACCTTCCCCTCTGTAATTAACTACTTTAATTAATTAATTTTAAAATAGCAACAGCAATCGCGTGAAAAACCTGGGTGCAATAAAAATTCTAACATGCTCCTAATGCTGCCAAACATGGTCGATTGGCTCGCCGCCTGTTGCACCTGGCACTAAAATAGTTCATAGCAAAACATAGGAACTTTCCACTGAGATTAGATTTTCCTATTTTGGTATGGAAATTATTCTTACTAAATCATATTGCCTATATCGGACGACATAGTAACCATTGTTCAGAATAAGTCTATTTATAGAGGCTTTTATTTTTAATTCATTGAGTTGTATAAAGGCTTGTGGATTAATTATGTAATTTCTAGGTCACACAATTCTATATTTTGTTATGAAATGAACCTTTCATAAAACTTAAAGCAGTCAACCCAGTAAGCATCAAATTCTTAAGAAGTTGGCATTTTTATTCTAACACGGTAAAGTACCAGCACCTGTTTCCAAAATAGAGTAGGACGTCTACCTTTCGATACTCCGTACAGTCATGCTGGCCTGGTGACTAAGCCAGGTGTCTCTTCACAATCTGGAAATAATCATTTTTCCGAAAAGTGATCTAAGTATATATTTTAATACGTCGAAATACGAATATGTTGCCTCTATTCTTTTTGAAAAGTCTAACAAGTGACTCATTGATTTTGTGCTGGCACGACCTTATATTTTTGTGGTAAGGCAATGTCGGTCACATTGCCACTGGCGGCTGTTAAGACAAAATTTATAATATTGTCACTAGTCCACACAATTGTATCAGGCTGTTCATAATCCGTTCTATTTCGGAACGCGAATCACTTTAATTGTCAGAAAGTGTCAATCCCCGGCACGAAATCAAATAGTACGGAAATTCATATCTTTTTCGCAACACAAAAGTAAGAAATGGGACAAATCGCCGGCCTCCGTGTTCAAAATCCAAAATTCTCAGAACATTCTGACCTCCAAAAGTGCGATTTGTATGTATATCTTCTTACTCGTCATCAGATGTGTTATCATTTTTATTTATTTTTTTTATTTAAAATTATGTTATTTTTGCGAATTCTTCACCGCCCTTCACGCAGTATTCTTAGCCACGCGATGTTTCGAGAGTCAAGATCAGCCGCGCCGGGCTTATTTCATTCGGCCTTGTTACTTTCTATTTTGTTTATAAACAATCATCAGTAGATAAATTTAGAATGTACCTATGTCTAATACTTTTACTTATCTATCCCTGGATTGTTTGTAGTAGCAACACAAATTTATATTTAGACAATAATTTTAAATAGCTTTTTGTTAAGTTGTATGATAAAGTTGCGTATTGGCTGCATGTGGAATCTTTGTTTGTCTGTTGTATCTATGACTGACTGGTGGTGGATGTCTCGTCCCGTTATTATTATTTACTTTATTATTTATTTTCTCCTAGCACAAGTATGGAAATACTTAAAAGGAGGCCCTAACACTGTAACAATTGTTGTAAAAGACTTAATAATGAATAAAGATTATATTATTATTATAATCAACCAAATTCTATGAATAATGCATTAGACTATAATCATTTTTACTCTTTATTGTCATGACAATACCATCCACAACCAGACATATGTAAATACAACCGATAAACCAAGTATACGAACACACATGTTCTGTGTTTATCTAATCGTTTAACACTCAAATAACTTGTAAGTCTAACTTGACAAGAAAATTCTGTAGAGGTCTGATATTATTAATTACTTCTGTCAAACAAAGTTCGAAGCCGCAAGCCACATACATCCCTAACACAAATCAAAACAATAATTAAATTATATACTGAATATTAGAAAAATAAATTAATATTAAGCGTAAACTCGATCAAGACTATTTTTAGACCCAACAACACAACCTTACATCATTTTGCTTGGAACTAGACAAGTAGCGCAAACTCGGCGCGGAATCTAATCGGCAATCCTAAGAGCATGGCCGGCCTGTGCACGGAGCGGTCACTAAGTTCATTGACCCACTGGTACTGCTTTCTATTTCGTGTGCGCGCACCTCAGCCGTTATTGCTTGCGAATCTGTCGCCGTTTATGTAACTGCACAACCTATATTTAGAATTTGAAGGTTTGTGCTAAAAATCACTTATTTTAGTTCTATAACTGTATCATATAGTCTTTGCCAAGACAAGGCAGCACATGCCTTTGCCGTCCTTGAATTAAAAAAGATAAACTTTTGGTAATTAAAATATGTCTCTATAGCCTTAAATTCAACGACAAGTAGTAGGTACTTTTGTAGCACGTCCGCAATCTGTAATATACATAATTATTTATCGAGGTTTTTAAAAATATATCTAATATATAATATAATAATTCCTTGCGTAATTCATGCCATACTAATTTTAGAACCATAAAATATCTACGATAATGATCGCACTTGAATCACAATTGACCGTTCCACACAGCATCGTCCGAAACGGGGACACAATTCCAGAACCTTCTCGACAACAGCTGTCTATGCTACGCGGTCAATGTAATTTGCCCTAACTTTTATTATCGTTATTTATACTGTAGACATAACATAAATGGTTTATCATTGGGCAAAAATAAAAAAATAACTAACGCATGTTTGTTTGGATAAAATGTATAAAAGTATACTTATTTATGAGAAATTTAACAAAAATACTATGGTACTTTAAGGCAAGTATAGTTTAAGCCCTAAACAAATATGTATATACCTGAACAGTTTATTCTTGGTTTGTTTGGTTGGACGCATTAATCTCAGGTTTGAATTGAAAAGTTCTATTACTTCTACTATTGTAATTATTCTAAAATTATACTCTACTGGTTCGAATTAAATTTTTTTTTTGTTAATATTCCATTTATCGAGGAAGGTTATAGGTTATAAACATTACGCTACGACCTAAAATGAAAACATAGGTAAAAACGGGGGAAAATATTAATTTTGAAATCGTAAAGTATCGCATACAAATCAAATATTCATCATAGGCAACTTTATAAATACCTTTTCGATCCCCATCGTGTATACGCACCCTCTTTATTGTCAAGGTCATTTCGCGAAGTATTCCCTTCAAAAAAGGGATCGAATGAATGGAATGTAAGGACGGGGCCCTTTATATGGCTCTGGAAATTTCCCGAACGCTAACAAAAGCTTTAACACGTGCGAGGGTAACGGTTTTTTGTTGCTATTAACTTCGCAAACTCAGAAGGATTGTTTACAAAATATTTGTTTGGGTATTTATTAACAAAACAAATGTAAAAAAATATTAATAATATTATACCGTCTTCAAAAAAACTTATTTAGATCGATAGGAAACGGTGATTATGGACATGGCTGCCTAAATAGATCGTAGTATTGAAATAATATACCTATACTTTTATTATTAATTGTAAAACATATGTCTGGCAAATGACGTACGCGGCGCAATATCACTCGAAGATATGAAGATAAAATAAGATTACAAATAATCATCGGAAGAAATCAAAGATACCGTTATCTTATCATAGCAATAATCGAAGAAAATACAATCAAAGTGGGTAAACGAAAGTACCGGTTCGAACCAGTCCTTTTTTTAGATAAGAAATATGTATATACGTACATACTTATTACTTAACTTTGCCGGCGGTTTCACTTGCGTTAATATTTTATCAAGTTAAAAAAATCGAATCGATATAAAGTTTAATATGTTGCAGAAGCAACATAAAATCGCCTATCACTGTGGCCCGCTTTTCTCTATATCATCTTCAGCCCACATGCATTCCACTGCAAGGCACGGGCCTCCTCTACAATGCGATTGTTTAGGCCTTAGTCCACCACACTGGCCTACTGCGGGTTGGTGGATTTTCTTTATATGAAACTTTATAATTTTCCCATACTTCGTGGTAGAGAAGTAGCATGTAGGTTGCTTGGTATGGGCCGATAAAGGGAATTATCTGTAGCAGCACGAAGCCTGAAAATGTGCTCGAAAAACGCTACTAAGCACCACTATATTGCGTGGGACTCGACAGAACATGGACGTAGTAATAAACATGTGGTTAGCCCACGATACAAGCATCAACGTATAGAAATATGCATTATTAATTATTCCAAATTAATATTATTCGCATTTTTATACTATTCTTTTAAAAACAGTTAACACAGGTATACTTTTATTCACGTGTTTCTTAATAGTCAATAAATCATAACTACCCTCGATAATACCGCGTCCCAGACCGTGTGCTCGATATTTATTGTAAACTTCAAGATAAAGTATGTTTTTCTTAAAATAGCAACAATAATTATTATTTGTTTTAGTTTCAATTATTCGTATAGATAAGTACATAATATCCTATTGTGACCAAGAGCAGTATTTTTTATACTGGAACGGCAAAGAGACGACACCGCACCTGATGGTATGGAGGTGCAAACAGATGATCAAGAGGCGAGTGACTTCCATTTCACTGGATACAGTCATACCAACCTGCTAAAATGCTTCCTTTTCTGTTTTTACGATACTTCTCTTCTTCTCTTTTATTATCAGCCCATATATGTCCTACTGCTGGGCACGGGCCTCCTATACAACTGAGAGGGTTTAGGACTTAGTCCACAGCGCTAACCTAGTGCGGATTGGCGGACTACACATCTAAGAACTTTTTAGGTGTGTAGGTTTTTTCACGATGTTTTTCTTCACCGTTAAAGTACATGCGTTAAGGTGTGTGCCTGGGGTTTTATTCTGGACCGCGTGCCTAAACCTCGAAGCCATCACGACTCCGTTTGTACACCTATACCTTACTTAATAAGTGTCCATGTGTTCCATAAATCCGTGTGTTCCATTTTGGCAGAAAAAAGCTTCTTGTAGTTTTACTTTGTTGTTGTTGTAGTAGTTTGTAGTTTGATCGTGCTATTTTGATCAATGTCTATTACAATGTCAACGACCTTGTTATTAGGTTAATGATATTTAATGTAAATTATCAACAATTCATAACTGTGTTTCTGAACTATGCCACATTACGTCTCGGAATCACATCGGAAGCCGATTAGTTAGAGCAAGGTTCAATTTAAGGTTAACTTAACAAACAATGTACACATTATAGAATATCAAAACAATTCAGTGCAGTGATTAATTAGGATTTTTATGTATTTTAACCTACGAATATATCATAATGGTTCAGCCACTACATCGATTTGACAGGGGTTGATACCCAGGTTTTAGAAAAAACCCGGCCAAGTGCGAGGCGGACTCGCGTGAAAAGGGTTCCGTACGATGTTACCTCTTTTTTTTTTTATCTGACCAAAATTTGTTTGTGGTAACTAAAAAAAGTATAAATGGTCCCTGCTTGAAGAGGGATATTACTAAATATATTAATTATCTATTGATGTCTTGTTGTATATTCTTGAATCCGTGGAGTAAGGCCGAGTGACATAAGGTATTCTGATATTTCATTTTTTGATTTGTTTGATCTTGTTGTTTGAACTGAAAAGACACTAGGGCAAAAACCTATCTCAAGTAGAGTAAAGTGAAGGTCATGTCTGACAAGCATGACTCACAATGAAGGTAGTAAGGGCCCACGCCTCACTAAGCATTTATTTGTCATACCGCGGGCGGAATTAAATTGAAAAATGAATATCTCCTAAAATATTAGCCATAGAATGCTCATTGTGGGCTTATTTGTTTCATTCACAGCCCCGTGGCGCGGTTGGCTAGATACCAGCCTGCGAAACGAGAGGCCGCGGGTTCGATCCCCGCACCGAGACAAATGTTTGTGTTCGTAGTTTCTGATACCCACGACACAAGACTTGTATCTTAATGTGCGGTCAGAACTATGTATGTGACTGTTGGGTGTATTTATTTATTAAGTATTCATCTACAAACCTATTCATCAAAACTTAACATTGGAGTGGAAAAACATGTTCTCCCACACATTCCAACTGCAAATGTAAGTTGGTACGCACAATATTTATTGAGTAATTTACCAGGTTATTTTATATCATGGACTTCTTATAATCTATAACTAGGAAACTAATTTCTGTATTTTTTCAAAATTTTAGGTTCATTAGTTTCGGAGATAAGGGGAGGGGAATGGTCAATTTTCGCCTATTTGCTTGAATATCTTGGAAACTATTTATTTTAAAATTACAAAAAAAAACATTTAATATCTTCACAACAAGACCTTCCATTTGAAATGTCACACGATGCAGTTAAAAAAATATATTATAATAATAACTTTCGCCTTCCCCCCAAAAATGACCTCCCATATACAGATTTCATTTATACACGTCACACCTCTAAAAGCTATTACTGAAACGACTGAAGTTCTATTCCAAAAAAAGTGTGTGTGTACCTATGTACACGCGTTAGAAGTTATACCACACGACTGAAGTAAAACTTATAACTACGCCCAACACTCACATACATACAGAGTGCTTAGTTTACACAACATATAAAATTTTCGGAATGCACTCATAAATATTTGACAACTAATAAATATGTCAATCCCTTTTTATTACTGTCACTATTCTACATTAATTTTAAAATCTAAAACAAATAAATATTTTTGAATAACTTTATGGTGTCGGTTTTCGTGACGGTGTGCGCGCGCATCGTAAAAAAATACTCTCATCATTTATCCCTAACGCGCCAAAAGAAGTATAACTTCAAAATTAAAAAAAATGCAAATTTTAGACACCATAGATATTTACTACACGTTATTTAATTCCATTGTTTTCTTTCGGTTTCAAATCCCCTTAGTTAATCATCTTTTGATTAAGCCCTCGTTAGACTTAAAAATTAATTAATGCAAATAATCCAGAATTTAACCACCTTTGAAATGTTTTAACACCTTAAATATAAAATATATGGTAAACAAAATCACAACTTAACGTTTTGGATGTATATTCATTGCTTACTGAAAGTATAATGACTGTGTTGGACGAGGCTGAAGTTTAGGCGACGGACACGATCCAGTCACTGTAGTAGGACACGCGAGCGTTGACGCCAGGGTAGAAGGGATCGGCGCATCTGTAGCCCCAGGATGTGACACCGATGAGGATGTCTCCGTTATAAACGAGAGGACCGCCGGAGTCACCTTGGCAAGCGTCCTTGCCACCGACGTCCAAAATACCGGCGCAAAGCATACCAGGGGTGACGTCGGGCCAGTTGGCGAAGTTAGGTTGAGTCTTGAGGAAGGCGTAGCGCTGAGTGCACAGTTGGTGGTTGATGATGTTGACGTCTACGTGTCTAAGCTGCTCGGAAGAAGGGCCGCCGACCTACAAAATAAAATTGATTTGAATAAATAATTTAGAAATCAGAGTTAGAAAGCTCCCAAAGGCTTCAAAGGTATATGTTATAGAGAGGAAAACAGATTTTATACATAATATATGTACATTATAAACATTACATTATAAATTGCGGTTTAAGGTACTAAACGTACAAAACATGTTACTGAATTAAAAACCTTTACGTCACATTTGCCCTAAGTCCTTTGTTCTTTGATATAATAATTCCACTAAAGGACAGTGTAGTGGATTACGAAACTCTCAACTATAGTGGAGGCTTCTGCTTAGGATTGGATATACTTAGGCTGTACTAGAATACATGTGGAAAAAGTAACTCACCGAGACCGCGCCCCATCCGATGCTGTAGGTTACGGTACCGTCAGGCAAATCGAAACTCCTGGATGCAATGCGAGCGATTCCGACGGAAGCAGATAGCTGGGCAGGTGAGGAAAGGCGAAGGATAGCAAGATCAGGGTCCAGAGCATTTGATACGTAGGAGGGATGTATAACCAACTGTGTGACAATGTATATGGTGCCACCGCTTGAAGCAAAAGAAGTACCCAGACGCACACGCCATTCAGAAGGAATATCACCCCTGTAAATGAAGGACAAAATGATTTAGAGAATTGTTAAAAGTTACGAGAATAAAAAACATAAGAAAACGCGTAAATACTTTTATAATTTGTTAAAAATAGCATCTGCACATGCTTCAAGTTAACAACGATTTCGAAATATTTAAAATATTTTTGTGTTTTTAGAATTTAATGACCTTATTACGTATTTAATATTATCTAAGACTTGTGGCATTGTCGTTTTTAAAGTGTTGTCCATCCAAAATATGATTTAGTTTAACCTAAAGTTTTGAAAATATTCATTATATTATTTGATTGCCTACGTGACCAAATAAAGCAATTTCATTTCATTTCATTAATGTTTTGATAGTATTCAACATACTCGACGCAGTGAGCAGCAGAGAGGATGGTATTGGATGTGATCAAAGTTCCACCGCAGCTCTGGACCCAGAAGATTCCCCACCATGCGTATTGCAAGTTAGCCATGAAGGGGTACTGCTCGACGGTGGTGACGGAGCCACCCACGATGCGGTTACTGCTCCGTGGCACCGCTATAAAAACAGTCAAAATGCTGCATTAGTCAGTTTACAACTATAACACTTATTTGGTGTTTATTTAACGCATGCAGTATTCAGTAACATCTTCATTTCTAGAGGGTATCTTGCGTTATTCTAAGGGCCGTTCAAATGTTATGTAAACAATTTTTTCATAATTATTAACCCCCCCGTCCCCCATGTCAGCAAAAGTAAGCAAATATCGTACTCCCCGCTCATATGCTGAAAATGAAATTTTATATTTTTTAATCTGTTATAGATAATTTATTATTCAAGTAATTGGGACAAAATTGTGTAGAAAACCTGAAAAGGAAAAATAAATATTGCTTACGTAATCACCATCCACCCCCCATTCCCCGATGTCATCAAAAATAAGCAAAGGGAATACCCTCCCCCCCCCCCTCCCGCCTTTAGTGCTTACGTAATACTTGAATTGCCCCTAATGCGTGTTAATGTTATATAAAGGTTTTAGCAGGTACGTTGTCGTAGGTACCTAGCCATAATATTAACGGAGTTAGAGGAATACAAAGCCCCTCGATGCCTAAGGATTGCGGACAAATGAGCCACAAACAACTGGCCCACGAGGCAAAACAGAAGATAGTTTCGTTAATTTTGACCGGAAAATAAACAATACCAACTATGAAACTGCCAACGGATGGATACCACGGACGGTTGACAATACATATATATACATAATCTCACGTCTCTTTTCCCCGAAACAGTAGGCACTGACGCATTTCTGCACACAAATTCCGCCAGGTGTGTATCAGTCCTACCCCTACGTAATAGGGAGCGAGCCTATTGTCGCATTTCTCGGCGCATTTCCAGACTCCTATTACTGAGAATTTCATAATGGAAAAACCCAATACAACTTTGCCCGACCCGGGAAATTAACTCGGAATTCCTACATCGCAAGGCACATACTTGTGCCGCGAGACAACGTTGAAAAGAAGAACATAATAGAAAAAATTTGACTTACCCAAAGCGGTTCCAATTAAGGCTAATAAAACGAATAATTTCATTTTAAGTCGGCTCTGGGCCCTTGAATAAAAAACAAAACTAATTGCAATTACTCGCACGACTCTTTTTTATACTCGATAAATTATAATCTAATATATACTTAATCTTTTCATATAATTAATATACCGATAATCAATGTTCCTTAATTGTAATGATAATCATATATTTTTTTAATCGCGACATCATTTTATTTAGCTTCGCTTTATCTAAGAGGTCGAGATAGTACACAACGAAATGTGTACGAGTATGTCCAATGTCCATCCTTGGTTGTCGGTAAGTGACCGCCTTGTGCGATAAGGCCGCCCATTGTACTTTTCTACTCTACTGTACTCCTTAGTGTTGTGTGTACAATGAAGTTTTAAATAAATAAATAATAATATGTATGTATATTTAATATTAATATTTAATAATATTTATTTATTTACAAGAAACACAACACATATGTACAAACTTGACATTAAGACAATATCTTAAAAACTTAACAAAAATTTATATCGTTAGCAGTAGTGCTAGGTTCTAGACCCGTGTTACTACTGCTAACGCCCTCATTAAATAAACTTACATACGAAGTACAATTTTATAAGGCACAGACGGCACACAGTTTTTTAGTGACAAATGAAATATGTAAATATGTAGGTAACCAGGGTTTACAACGAAGCGTCAACTTTTGTAGGTACAGAAAAAACTATGTGTGGTCCAAGTGCATTAATTGAAGCGTATTATAAAAAATAATTTAAAAGTTAAAAAAGTATATTTATGTTGATATATATGTTATTTTCTTCTTTTTTTTTTTTAAATAAAGTAACAAAAGCAAAACAAATATTTTTGTATAAGTAAAAACATTGACACAGACAAAAATAAAGAGGCAAAAAATAATATTAATATTAATGTGATTGTAAATAAAAATAATATTATGGGAGCTAGAGAGTGTGTTTCTGAGAGTCTGTGTATGTGTGAGCGCGTGTGTGTGTATGTGTGTGTGTGTGTGTGATTGTGTGAATGAATGAGTACTCACGACAAGGCGTTTTAAGTGTCGAAATTTATGAATCAATCATTAGTAGCTTTTCAGTTTCGTCATAATTCAGTGAGGTTAGAAAATCCACAAGAAATCGCTTACACTTATAAACTATCAATGGATACAATACTACTTTCTTGCTTATCACTTTATAAAGATGAGGGCCTAAAAAACATAATTGTCTGCGAGCATAAGAAGAAGTAAATCTGGGAGGCAAAATTATTCTATCTTTTCTTCGTGTATTAAGTAAGATAGTTTTGTCGAAACTCTTACTTGTGTGCGTTCTAAGTACTGCTCTCATTATGAACAATTGGCGAACCGTAAGCACTTTGATAGAAGAGAAGAGCTGAAAGGTGGAGGACCTGAAAGGCTTAGACAACATTACTTTTATTAAGTACTTTTAATAATTGTATAATTGTGTAACAAATAATTATAGTTTGAAAAACTAAAAAACACGCTTTCATAGAAAATCTAACTAAAAATAGAAAATAAGTTTTAATAAATTTGAATAAAGAATAGTGTAAGTAAGAAAAAAATGGATGAAAACCGAATAATCCTCTTCGGGACTTGGCGCGGATCGCTGGCGTCGCAGCAGTGCTCGCGAGAAAGTTACCCTGGCACGTTACGCGGACTACATTAATTTATATTTTTTTACGAGTATGGGTGTTCTGACTCCTTCGTAATTGCTTTTTCTATTTAATTCAACACATTACAAAACATTTTTTTTATAGCTATTTAACTGCTGCGTGTTACGTGTGTCGCTGGTGAGTGGTGTGGTATAATGGGGAGGCCTGGCAAAACATATGTTGCTTAAAGTGGCTGACAAGATTGTACTCATAACATTCATCATCATCAGGCCATATACGTCCCACTGCTGAGCACGGGCCTAACTGAGAGGGTTTATGCCTTACTCCACCACGCTGGCCTAGTGCGGGTTGGCGGACTACACACCTAAGAAATTCCTAAGAACTTTTAGGTGTGCAGGTTTTATCACGATGTTTTCCTTCACCGTTAAAGTACGTGATAATTCATTGTGAATACACACATAACTTCGAAAAGTCATATTATTTAATTTCAATACTCTGTTAAAATAACATTATATATATACCTACACTCACGCCTGTATTTCCCGAAGGGGTAAACAGAAGTGCATTTCTGCACCTATATTTCCTATTACCGTTTTTTAGAGACAACTCTAGGAGAGATCCGTAGGAGAACTAAAGTAACCGACATAGCCCAGCGGATTAGCAAGTTGAAGTGGCAATGGGCCGGGCACATAACGCGGAGAACCGATGGCCGATGGGGCCAAAAGGTTCTCGAGTGGAGGCCGCGTACCGGAAAGCGCAGCGTAGGACGTCCACCCACAAGATGGTCCGACGACCTGGTGAAGGTCGTCGCTGGATGCAGGCTGCCTCCAACAGGTCACTATGGAAGTCATTGGGGGAGGCCTATGTTCAGCAGTGGACTTCTTTAGGCTGATAATGATGATGTGAGAGACAACTCTAGACTCCGGGCTGCGTCGTGAAAAACCAAAAACATTTTGCCCAACCCGGAAATCGAACCAGGGACGTACGATTTGACCACACGTAGTATAGCCACGCCGTATCATTTAAGCAGCATAGTTTGCGATATGTATGGTCTGTCTCTTCCACAGAACAGTTGCATAAAACTAGAAAGGGAATGTGTGGGTGCCGAGCGTGCCGAACTTACGATTAGATTATCATATGTTAGACACGGCCGCTCGCTTCACATCTTAGTTGCGCGCTTTAACAAAATACTAACTGATGCAATAATAACCTGCCGCTCGAAGAATAACTCTGAAAAGATCTGAATGATTGAAATTAAGTAATTTACCATGTTATTTTAATATCATGGACTTCTTAGAGGTTTTCCTATAAGTAGGAAACTAATTTCTGTATTTTCTTCTAAATTTTAGGTTCAGTAGTTTCGGAGATATGGGAGAGGAATTGTTAAATTTTCGTATATTTTCTTAAACAACTTGAAAACTATTTATTTTAAAATTACAAAAAAAAATACATTTGACATTCACAACAAGACCTTCCATTTGATATGTCACACGATGCAGTTTTCAAAGTCTTTTTTTTTCCACCTTCCCCCCAAAAGTGACCTCTCATATACAGATTTCATCTATTCACGTCACACCTCTGCGTTTGGGTCACAGAAATTGATACACAATCGGTCTAGTAGATTCGGAGATAATTGACGGTGACGGACGGACACGATTAATCGAAAAAATCTTAATGTTGCTTGTAAAAAGAATAATTTGGAGAATTGCACTTAATGCAACGTGTTTGAAATATCGATTGCGGATATTTTATAAAAAAATCAGTCCTCTTTTACTCAGCTAAATGTTTTTATTAAAGCCAATCAATCACCAATGTGATAGATATGTTTACGTGTGAATTTACAAACTGCTCTTTGTAGAAAATGCTTCGAATAATCAATTACGGTATGTATGTAATTATGTGCGACACGCGTGCGTTGGCACGGACCGAGCACGTGGTACGCAAGGTCGACATCGCTACACGACAGTTTTAGAAAGTCTTCCACGCAATATTACCAGTTTAAAGAAGCGTGTCAACTTAACTTTGTAACATAACCCTTACCTGGACTGGGTATCGAGGTTGGCAAAGGAAAATGATTCATAAAGCCACGTTGCGATGGAACGTAATATTAAAAGCAATCTGTTTTGGTATGCAACTTGAAGTGCAAAACATATTTTGTATTTGGTTATGTAAATTGTCTGGTTCGTGTCTGATGCAAAATGAGCTGTAGATTGAGTTATTTTCGTATAAGTAAAATTAATGTAAATGAATTAATTCTTCCGGAGTTAAAATACATAACTAATAGGTATATAAACTGTGTATTAATCATTAACTTCAAAATTTGTAACTAATAAAGCTTAGATGCAAAACAGACATTAAATGTTTTTTTACTGGCTCAACAAATTGTCAGCATTAATGATTGGTGCAGAGCAGTGGAAACTTACCACAGGCTAATCCCACAACGCTATACATCTTTGTGTATTTCTACGTCGGGCTTTACAACTTAGGTCCGATGGTGGGTATACCGGTGGATACGAATATCCCACTACCAGGAAATTGGGCCTTCGCCAATTCCAGTCACGGAACGCAAAACAAACACGTCGAATTTTGTAGAACAGTGGTACAAAGCCGGTCAAGCCAGCACATTTGGACCGAAATCCCTTCCAAATATTGTATGGCTCTACCACTTCGAAATACTTTTGGCCGAATTAACACAGGCCGATCCAGTTAAAGGCCAACTCATCAAAGAAAGTAATGAGCTATACGCTTATAATAATACCTATACCTGTGCCAATACGTTAAAATTACTAAAGACTTACTCTTGGCATATTTCCAATAGAAATTAAAATTATATTGATGAATAGGAATAGAGATTTCTATTCAAAAGATATAGAGCAAAAAGACATTTTATAATAGCCACAGTACAAATACGTGCCAGATTACAGAAACAAATGTGACAGGGTTGTCAAAACACAGTTATTTTTTGCGAAATACAAAGATAATAAAAGCGAATGGTGCATCGACCAGAAACATCAACACGTCAATAGACTTGAAAGTCTGCCAATAAATAAGACGAATAACACACAGACTTTATACGGTTCCACCGAGATATCCCCGTTTTTATACACGCAGTACTTACCTACACTGTAAATACAATTTCTCTGTATATTTGATGTCTTTTCTTGAGAGAAAATCCTCTTAGATCCCAGCTTATTTAAGGGGTAGCAGACAAAGCTTACTGGATTTCTTCCCGAATAAATTCCATTTTCAATACATATAGAAAAATAGCCGGCGAGGAGGCTATATCTTTATATTTGTCACAACCCTAATATAGATGTGATATAAACTATATTAGCAAGTAACAATTTGTAATCCAATAATATCTCTTTTCATGTACTGGTTTAGAATAAAAAAAAAAATAGTATAATCTTATTCATATGACGAAATAGTGGACAGACAGCAGCGAATCATCATTAGCATTCCAATTTATTTTTCTTGTTGTTTTTTAACGTAGCCTCATATTGTCCTCTTATTAACCCATCTTTGCGTGACAGAATGGTCCACAGAGTAGAACTTGTTGATGTTTATGTAAAATTATATTCATTATATAGGTACCTATAATTAACAATCACAGAATAGGTATAAATAATAAAGATAGTCAATATGTAAATCGCAAAATGACGTCTGAATTAAAAAACCCAGACGTGAATTAATCTACACGTTTTTAAGTAGTTTGCGTAACGTAAGTAGATAATAATGGCGAGTTTTTAAACATGCGATTGATATAGATTACATAAAAGGTGACACTTTTTGTGTAGCACGCCAAATTGACTCTAATGTGTAAATAAAAACAAAATGCCACCCAGATAGAGCATTGACATACCCATACACATGTATTCTCCGAAGTGGTAGTCAGAGGCTCATTTTTGCATCCACATTTCACCATTTTGTGATTTCGTCCCACATAATGAGGTTGAGCCTATTGCCATTTTTCGGACCCAATTCCAGACTCCATCCTGCTGAGAATTTCCTAGTGGGAAAACCCAACCCTATTTTTGCACTAATAAATCGTCAAAATGTTAAACGCTCGGTCATTACTACTAAGTGAAATCAAAACACATTCAATCGTGCATTATCAAGGCTGATTTCCAAAATCTCTAAAGAGACATCAAAGAGCATTCATTACTCTTTATGGACCAATTCATGTAACGTGCGTCACATCAGTGCAGTGACAAGAACAACGCAACAAAGTGCTCCTGGAACGGCGACGAATTAATTTATATCGGATTTATAAATAGACAATTTATTACCAGATCACAGTGAATACAATAAAAATCATCCAGCATGAAATACCTTCGCTTTTCATAGATTACATCGCAAATTAGCTGCCATATGAGGGTCTATGAAAAATTGTGTTCAATGTACCTACGCAATTCGTGTTAGATTCTTCAAGAGCAAGCTGGTTTCAATGATTTCATTGACATTGATATTGCTATTTACTTCCTTGTATGTGTGGGTGTTTATTGTGGGTAATCTGGAGCACGATGTTGGCAGAGTCGCTTTCCGGACAAATATTCATGTAAACATGTGCGGAATTTATATATTTATTTAAAACGATGTTTCTAGGCGGATTCTTGCACGTTCAGAGAGGATTAGCCCGTAACAAAACAATTTGTATTGTAACACTTTAACATAAATATAAAAGAAATGACTCCCGAAATTTATATTAATTAAGAAATTATTAAATTAAAGATGATTGGACGTACCGTTTGTCAACTGCAAAGCCATAAATCAACACTAGACGTTTCTGTCGAGTAGCATTGTGCATCTAAATTAAAATTTCCTCCGATTGTTAGTTCGTCATCTCGCAGAATATAATTCTTTAACTCGCTCCTACACCTTCGACCTTTTGACGTTCCTACGAGTATTACTTCCACTTCCATTCCAATACGTTAATTTTATAAACATTATTGACAACTTTTCTTCTTCTCCCAAGAAATCTAATAAAAGATATTCATTTACAACATTTTTTATAGCTTTGCTAGGTGTAGATTGAGTCATACGCCCCAACTGTGTAACAAATAGAACGAAGAATAATCCTATGTAACTTAATAAAAATATTGATTGACTTACAGAGTTGGTTTGTTCTAGCCAAAAACAGTGTACCAAATTAAATAAGTACGAATCCCATGTAGTCTCTATATGCATAATACTGAAAGATATCTAGCGTCTCATGTCTACCCGTATCTTATTAGTTATAGGAGTTAAAAAATTTACTTCCTTAAACAAATAAACATCACCGAGCCGTTTCTATAATAGTGGTAATTTTTTGCCACTCATCGTGTAGTTCTTTTGTCTCAACATATTACATTGAAACCTCAGATATTTATGAGGTCATTACTCCCTGAATCAATATGACGTCGTCCTCTGACGACACAAAATATCTTAGCATTGAAGGTCAATATCTCCATTACTCAATATCGCACGCTCGCTTCAAGCTTTTATGACGAAAGTAACCCAGTTTATTAAATCAATAGTCAATGAAAGCTCTTATTATGGGTTTAATATCAATAAAATATAGTAAATTAATGTGTTGCTTAATCAAGTATTTGATCACTAAAAAATCTTTACTAATAATAATAATTTATTTTAATATGTAATTTGTTTGTCCCGCATCACGCCTAAACCCCTGAAAAGAGGATATTTACTTTTGATACAGAGGTAAATGTAACGTTTGAGACGATAACAGGCTTATTTTGGAAGAAACATTAGGTTACAAGAGCTTTTTTAACTATAGTTAGCATTATCTGTACTAACATGAAATCCATGGCATACCCTAACTAGTTATGAAATATAAACAAAAGATGACGACTGTAAATAAAAACATTTCGCATTATGGTTACCTCTAGAATGTTAATCGTGAATAATTTTGATCCATTTTAGTTTGGAAACACATACTCATAATCCAAGGACGCGTAGTTACTCGTATTAATTATGCAGGTAAATATTTGTCTATGTGAAATTGCTTTCAACGTTGAAAAATAAATATAAGCAGATAGACTATTGATGAAACACTGAAAATTTCAAATAGGTTATAAGACGGTATAATGTTTGATAGCTAAATTATAGAAAGAACTTCTAACAATTACTGTGAAACTGCAATTGCGTCTAACCATTTGTGCAGTTTCCACTGAATTTTATTCAACAAACATCCATATTTTAGTCGAGCGATTCAAGGAAATTATTGGTTTCTCGCTTCTACTTTTCGTCTAATAGTTAGTCATTTTGGTTAGGTTTATATCAATTGAAACCAGCTTTACTTTTTGTTTGTTTGCTTTTTGTTTAGATCGATTATCTGCATACTATTAAAATTTTGGGAATACTGGAACATCAATTCAGCCCACCTCGCTTATAACATATCACATATGATACTATAAATCGTATTAAAATATCTCATGACAATGTTCTAAATAACGCTTGCTTTACTTATGTATATTGTTAAATTTATTTTGCCAATATAGATGCCGCACTTATGTCTAAAACTAACAGGTTTTTAATATACTAACCCACTCAGTAATACGTAGTGTACCTAAAAATATTCTATTTTTCTACTAATTATAAATTTAAAAATGCTCCTCTGCCTACCCCTTAAGAGAATACAGTTGTGAGGTTATGTATGTATGTCTGACAGATATAACTTAATTACTGTCATGACCCTCAATTTTCATACATTTTTATTACATAATTGGCTTAGTATTACCTTAACTATTCAACTATCGCTAAGTTGTCATTAAAATCAAATTGGGTCAATATCAGGTCATATGGTATTAGAAACAAAATCGAAAAATGTAAGTTTTCATCCTTACTACAATATTAAAAATGACAAAGGGAAGTTTCTTAGTTACACTTTTGGGATTAAACAAACGATTTTTATTAGTTTTAGCTATAGCCTAGTTTTTTTATTCCATAATAGTGTTTTTTGCTTAGGTATTTAATTGAAGAATATTTATTGTTAAAATCTACTCTATTCGTCTGGCCTTAGCGCATCACGCTGGCCTTGTACGGAATAACGGACTACACACATAAAACATACCTAAATACCTACATAACCTCACGCCCGTATTCCCCGAAGGGGTAGGCAGAGGTGCATTTCTGTACCCACATTTCGCCAGGTAACACATAAAAAAATCCTTATATATAAATTTTAATTATTTAGGTTCCCTCATTGGTGTTTTTCTTCATCATTAAAATACGTGAAAACTAATTGTCAATACACACACACACACACACAAATTAAAAAATGTCAATGGTAATAAAATTTATTCGACAAATGTTTCAGTCAATTGCGCCACTAACGCCTGCAACCTCGTAGTGACACAGTAAACAAAGGAGCATTTTTGCACCCTCATTTCAACAATTATGTTTCAAGTGTCACGTAAAAGACAAAAAACATTTCCAGACTCTTTGCTGCTACTGAGAATTTTCTCAATATGCCTCCTTCCAAAACGAGACCTGTGGACAACACGGACACACCTGTATTGTGACGATGCAATCTCTATCTAGCAAAAACTATTCTTGTTGTATGTAAATATTTCAACGAAATGAAGACTAGGTAAATGGAACAAAGAGCGCTGTAGCCGTGCATCAGAAAGGATCGATAACTGTCTGCAACAATTTCCACGCTGTACGTTTTCATTACGTTTGCAGACGGATCCGAAATTGAATTCCACGTTTTCGTCGAAAATCTATCAGGGTCTTTGTGGTACTGATGACTGCACATCCTATAAGCGGATTTGGATTTTTGTCCATCAAATTGGAGGCAACTTTGACAGAAATTCTATACGAATATTATAAATGATTTTATTAAATTTTTTATATATGTATGTATGTGTTTATGTAAATAGTGTATATTTACAACGGAAAAACAGTAATGAACATACTTATATATACGAGTATGTATTGACTGTAGAGCGATCAGCTCAGTCAATATTGATAAAATATACATCTATGAAGATATACTTTCTATATTACAAGTATAAAACATGCAAAATATTATTTGAAATTTTTTGCGGCAAATATTTTATACACCCTTTTAATATTTATATTCCCTCTATCGTTACACGAGTAATGAATCTAGGAACACGGTATAAATCGTGACTGACTTGTTATTACTTAGTTGGTCTTAGTAAGAACGTGAATTAACTGACTGAATCAAACCGGGAAGATAGAACAAGTTAAAAGAAGTTTTTCTGTAGAACATTAATATATACGGTTATCAAAGTATATTAAATAACAGTTTTCTTACGATGGGTAAAATTTCTGGTAGCGCAACAAACCTTAATAGACAAAAATGGATTCTAAAAACCCTAGCCCACGGGGCCTCTTCTACAACTGAGAGGATTTAGGCCTTAGTCCACCACGCTGGCCTATTGGAACTACACACCTAAAAGAATCCTAAGAACTTTTAGTTGTGCAGGTTTCCTCACGATGATTTCCTTTACCGTTAAAGTACGTGATAATTCATTATGAATGTACACATACAGCTGCGAAAAGTCAGCGGTATGTGCCTGAAAAACCCTTAATAGTCTTAAAGAATGCCCATAATACAGTAATCCAATCCCGCTAATAAAAATAATCTGACATAAAAAAAACAGACGAATTGATAACATCCTATTTTTTTAAGTCATTTAAAAATAACAATACATAAAAATCTTGTAACAAATTTATCACAGTCTGCACCTCGTTCCTGAAGTATTTATCAGTAAAACATTTCGAGATAATAAAATATTCTTAGACCAAATTTATTTAGGTTAGCGATAATAGTGAATCTGCAAGGCTATTTCTGTATACAAAATTTAGAGCAGTAGCTTCGATGCAAACTTTAGATCTAGCTATGCTATACCAATGTATTTCATTTACGTGATAGAATTAGGGAGTACTGTACGTTTTCTATCTCCTCAATACAATTTTGACCGTAAAATTTCGAACGACCTTGAATGTTACCGCGTTCCAGATTAAACTTAAGTAATTCATATTCGTATGTATACGATAAATTATATAAATTTTATTATTATAGATTTCAATTTGTGTTAAAAATCATAAATATTGATGATATAAACTTGAGCGTTATCTTTTAGTTTCTGATATATTGCGAACAGAATTCACATTGTTAATATCGTGAATAATATGCAGAATTTAAATTAATGATACACATGATCATAACAATCGTGAATGATATGCTGAAATTATGAAACGATAAATCTCAAAATTATAAAGCTATTACCTGTTACCTTCCAATGCTAAATTATATTCAAAACGAACCACCACACTTCCGCCAAATTAACACTTGGACTCAATTCAATTCGCAGATTCCGGAGAGAGAACGAGAAATTTTCCAGCGCTCGTGACCCGACTTTAAATTTATTGTTCCATTCCAAGGCTCTTTTAATATTGTTAATAGTCTACCGGCACCAAAATTTCGAGATCTCATTCATGCCGTGATTACTTTCAGTGCCAAATTCAAAGGGAATGTCCAGCCACGCAAGATCCCTAAGGTGTTGAGAAATCTCCCCTAAAAATTCTATTTTAAAACCAATTTCGGGAAGGGAAAAATCTCATCGTATTTTGGTCGGAAGAGGCGCCCTGTAAATAAATACACCGCGCAGATTTCTTTTAGCAAATGTTCGCAGCTAAAAATACTTTTGTAAGGACGTCTTGTCTTATTTAATAAATTATACAAAATCCGGACAGAAAATGCACTGCGCAATTATAAAAATGTATTTAAAACTTTTCTATTTTTTCAATGTCATATTCTATGTGACATTGATACACACAATAAAGCGTACATTATGAACCTAGACAACGAATTATAAAAATGTTACTTTTAAAATATGCTTAATTTATTTAGAATACTAGAACTATTTCATTGATAATTATATTAAAAAATGTATAATAGTGTATTAAATTATAACAAATAATTATCACGCACTTTAACGAAGGAAAACATCGTGATGAAAACTGCATACTTAAAAGTTCTTAGGAATTTCTTAGGTGTGTAGTCCGTCAACCCGCTCTAGGCCAGCGTGGTGTACCAAGGCCTAAACCCTCTCAGTTGTAGAGGAGGCCCGTGCCCAGCAGTGTATATGGGCTGATGATGTGTATTAAGGTTGGTCAGCAAAACAGGCTTTTTACTTGAATAGTTGAAGAAGCTTCTAAAAAGCATATTATTCCATTTAAAAAATTCACTGCAAAAATAACTCTACTTGATGAAACTAATTAGAATGGGTGAGGTAAACGAGTTAAGTGTGAAATAAAATATAAAAAAAAATTATTTAAAAAATATATTCAAATGTATGTATATACAAAAAATGTGTGGAGATAAAGGGCACGCATTCGCATTTTCTAGGATGAATGAGAATAACCCGCCTCTGACTATCCTATAACGTTTAAGAGAGTACGTAACCATTATAAGACGCAGTACTGTTCAGATATGTCTGGTAATTAGCAGCGTTATTTCTTAATTAATACAACGGAAAAAGGCAGTTCTTACAGGTTTTGGTCAAAGAAATATCTGTTTGTCACAAACAATTTAATTGAAATCAACATTCTCAACAGCCTCCGTGGTACGTTTGATTAGACGATCTTAAACTCTTCTTTAGTATATAATACCAACAATATAAAAAATTCGTCGTGTATTTCTGTCATTGTAATATTTTATTGCTATACGCGATGCTCATCTATACAAATATTATAAAGCATAGAATTTGTTATTGTATCTGGATCTTCTGAACTGATTTTATACATATGTACATAGTCCTGACCGCACACTAAGATCCGAGTCTTATGTCGTGGGTATCAGAAACTACGAGAGATTCTTCAGTCTCACAAACACCCAGAACACCCGAAACAAATATTTGTGAATCACCTAACATTTGTCTCGGTGCGGGCATCGAACCCGCGGCCTCTTGTTTTGCAACTGCCAAATGGCCAACTGCGCCAGGGGACTGTCATTTTCAAAATTATTTTTGTATTTCATAGTATTTTTATCGAGGAAGACTATAGGCTACATATGTATAATCAAGCTACGACCAAAACGAGCGGAGCAGCAAAAAAAAATAAGGCAAAAACGGGAGAAAATATTCCTTTTGATGTCTAAAGTTTCGCATACGAAGTTACGGCCAACAGCTGTAAGTTATATTTTTCATTTTTTCTTTACAATTTTCATTTTAATCGTAAGTTATAATTAATGTTTTCGGGATACATTGACGAATACGTTTAATTTTATTATGCTTCCTACTTCATTGAATAGCTAAAAATGAATCACTATGTCTTAATATAATATTATAAAAATAGAGCTAATAAATATTCTGCCTATCAGACGCAAATATCCCAAAATTCGATTTAGAAAACGCAACAAATCTCCAACATAATAATGGTTTTACGTGAATTTTGTTATTTTCCGGTACGGAAATAGAACTCGCAAACTGGCCGCCGACCTCGCCTGTCGCCGCACGTGCCCATCTTTATGCCGACACCCGTTTTTTCTTCCCACTACATATCTCCACGTTTCTGTCGGAAATATTTACGTTTGTCTGATAAGATATTTTTACATAGTATGATGGTATTGGCCATCGTTACTTTGGCAGCGATGTAATGCGATCGATCACAGCTATGATTTCCAAATCGGAAAAATTGTTTTTAGTCTTCCATTAGGAAAGTCTCAATAGTAATGCCCATATCACTTAAGACTTTTGCAACAACTGCAGCACAATTGTAGATTACATACGTGGGAAAGTAACATGGTTACTTTCGTGGCTCGGTCTTATGAGAAGATGGCTAAAGGATTCGAATGCCTAAATATTTAACCTTTCAAGGTCTGGATTTGGATTATAACGCGTTTAATTGCGAAGGAAAATATTATTAGAAGTTATTCTTCATGCTAACAAGTAAGTACAATGGTCTAAAACTTTTGCAAGAGGCAGTTTTAAGGTAAGCGAAATAATCTAACCCATTTTACGTATTATCAAACAAAATCAAGGTTATACAATGCCCACTTTTGATATACAATTTTATTACTATTAAATTTAACTCCAGCATTGTGCTTAGAATACCTATACCAAGAATAGAAATGACAGATCACATTTTCAACACATGAGCAATTGCTAAGCACGCCATCAGTATTACATTGCCAAATTGTCACGGCGAATCTCCGTGCACTTGTCATAAGTGTAAAAATCCAATATGTCCAATTATCCCGCAAGTTAGAACTTTGGTTGAGAGAGATAAGGGATTTTTAATCACCCTGGCCTAACGTGAGTAACACCACTGTAACAGCCTAAAAAAAACGTGTACAAAAGTAAAATTCTTTTGGGTGGAAGGAAAGGTAAAGGTTATTTAGCGTATATTTAAGTAACAAAATAGAAAATTATTATAAAACATACATACATATATAAACTCACGCCTGTATTCCCCGAAGGGGTAGGCAGAGGTGCATTTCTGCACCCACATTTCGGCAGGTATGTATGGTATGTCGCTAATTATTAAACAACCGCACTGCTCCGTAGCTAGTTTATTACTGACTAATACAATGTAGGTACCCCTCGGCGCATACATACCAATGTATCAGTCCCACGTAATAGGGGGCGAGCCTTTTGCCGTTTTTCGGGCACATTTCCAGACTCCGGGCTGTTACTGAGAATTTCCTATTGGAAAAACCCAATAACACTTTGCCCGACCCGGGAATCGAACCCAGGACCTCTAGATCCCACGGCACATATTTGTACCGCGAGACCACGAGGCAGTTATTACAAAAAAAAACAAAAATGTCGGCACCACAGCCATTTTGAAATTGATTTTACCTTAGTTTGCTACAATTGATTGACGAAAATAAAGCTCTTTAACATTCAAACGTTCTCATAATGTTTTCCATCAGTGAAACATTTTCCGGTGTGAACACTCAAATGGCTGCAGCATAAACTGTGAAACCGCTATAGTAAGCCACAAACCGGTAGCATGGGAGCATTCCGTTTCTCACAGGCCATCAAAATAGGTTCGATGATCCATCATCATATCATAATCATAATTTTTGCTCTCAAGTTTATACTCTTTGAAGACTAGGCATGGTCACTGCTTGGCCGAGCTATAAATATAGACAACACAGCACACCTACAGCTTTATAACCTAAATGAAAAGTGTCAGAGAGCAAAGTAGTAAAATCTACAATTATATTGTTTGAACTATAAACTAATTGATGTGAAGTACGACTGAATCAGTCGCAGAATGCTGATGTCACTATGTTTGCGTGACGTAAAAATAAATATATGTAGTATGTCATTAGACTCCTACAACGAAACGCAGTAATAACTGCAATGAAGGGCGTTCCGCACGTGATCCACTCGATACCTACAAGCTATTGTTACGGATTGTAGAAGTGACATAGACACTTCATGTGTGATGTGACGTGTCTAGTTCAATACACTCAATTCCCTATTTTTCGTATTGTTAAGTGTAGACTGCCCAGAGACGATAGAGACAATATTTTACCAACCAACACAATTTTATTATACAAACCATTTCGTAATTGGATAAACACAGGCTGATCCCGAATCACCAGGCATTTCCGTACAAACACAATATTTGCATTTCTTCGTCAATACATTCTCACTGTATTTTATTAAATTATGACCGTGGTTCATCAACGGTTCAGTCCATGTAATTACTTCGACGAGTAGTTGAAATTGCGTCGCGCTCGTTGGGCAACTGCCCCGAATAGTATTTGCTGATGGACGGCATCTCATCTTCGTACGAGTAAATGACTGATGGAGGTTCGGAGTAATGAACGTCGGTGGCGCTCTTGATTACATAACCAGTATGGTTCCGAGAAGTCGTGATATCCTCGAGGCTTAGACGCGCGGTCGAGAGTCGCGGCGGTCGCGGATTCAAACCACAAGCATACATCTCTGACTTTTCGAAGTTGTGTTTGTATTCGTAATGAATTATTCCGTACTTTAACAGTGAAGGAAAGCATCGTGAGGAAACTTGCACACCTAAAAATGTTCTTAGGAATTTCTTAAGTGTGTAGTCCGCCAACCCGCACTAGGCCAGCGTGACGGACTATGGCCTAAACCATTTCAGTTGTAGAAAAGGCCCGTGCCCAGCAGTCGGACCTAAATGGGCTGATGATGATGATGGTTCCGAAAGGAAATGACTATTTAAACGATAAGAATAATTGTTAATTTTGCTTATTTTATTGTATTAATTATTATTATTATTATTTTTGATTTTGGATATGTAGTTTTGTTTTTATTTGTTGTTATGTCTTATTTTTAATTATTTTGTTGTAAATTGTAAATCGTATTTAAAAAAAAATGTATCCTAAACTATTGTATGCCAATATGGCGGGTCATAGCTGTACTAAACAAGCCAATGTAACACCATATTCACCTATGTACCACAATAAAATATTTTGAATTTGAATTTGAAAGAAGTGCAATGGTTAATTGTTATCTAATGCATCCATATTCAATTCTGAGACATGCTGCTCATCTCCCAATGGAAGTTACAACAAAAGGTCCCTGTTTTCAGGCACAGTTAGAATTCTGAAGAATTTCCTTTGAGACATCCCCGCTCTATAAAGGCGGAATAGCTTTTCTATTATTAATAGCTATGACTATTGATTTCTTACTAAGGAGTACTGAAACATATGTTTTTATAGCTTTATTAAAAATGTTCTTTGTGAATAACAATGAAAAACTTTAAATTAAAATAAAAATTAAACTAAAGCAACTTTAAGTTCGACCTTTCGTTTGGAATAGGTCACTTTAAATAAAACAACCCTGGATTTTAACCTCAATATTCAAATAATGATATAGTAGTGATGTTCTCGAGGTTTAGGTGGGCGGTCGAGAATCTCGTCGCAGGTTCAAACCCCGGGTACACACATCGATGACTTTTCGAAGTTATGTGTGTATTCATATCACTTACTTTAACGGTGAAGCAAAACATCGTGAGGAAACCTGCACACCTAAAAATGTTCTTAGGAATTTCTTATGTGTGTAGTCCGCCAACCTGCACGTTAAGGCAAGTTCAGTTCCACTACGCTGGCCTACGTGGTGGAATGAACTCCATAATTCATATTTTTTATTCCAATCGTAAGTTCAGTTGAAGAAATCGCTGTAAGAAGCATGTAATCCTTACTAATATTATAAATGCGATTGTAACTCTGTCTGTCTGTCTGTCTGTCTGTCTGTCTGTCTGTCTGTCTGTCTGTCTCGCTTTCCTGCTAAAACTACTGAACCGATTTAAATGAAATTTGGTACACAGATAGGTTGGAGCCTGGGAAAAAACATAGGATACTTTTTATCCCGGAAAATGTAGTATTCCCGTGGGAATGGGAATAAGTAGCTCTGTCAATATTCTGCTTTTACGCCTAAACCATTTGACCGATATGAATGAATTCTTTTACAGACATAAATGTGATCCTATAAAGTAACATAAAATACATTTTATCCCGGGAATGTGTAGGGTTCCCGAGGGATGAGCATATAATGTAATGCGAAAGTAACTGCCTGTGTTATGCTTTCTCGCCTAAATCATTTGACCGATTTCGATGATTTTTAGTATGGGAGTAGATGGAACTCACCAAAGCAACATAGGATACTATTTATCCCGGAAAATGTAGTATTCCCGTGGGAATGGGTATAAGTAGCTCTGTCAATATTCTGCTTTTACGCCTAAACCGTTTGACCGACGTGAATGAATTTTGGTATGGATATAAATGGAACCCTATGAAGTAACATAGACTATATTTTATCCCGGGAGTATGTAGGGTTCCCGTGGGATGCGCATATATTGTAATGCGAATGTAACGCTGCCTGTGTTATACTTTCTGGCCTAAACCATTGGACTGATTTAGATGATTTTTAATATGGGGCTAGATAGGACCCACCGACGCAACATAGGATATTTTTTATCCCGGAAAATGTAGTATTCCCGTAGGAATGGGCTTTCACGCCTATACTATTCACCCGATTTATATGATTTTTGGTTTGAATACAAATGGGACACTATAAAGTAACATAAGCTACATTTTATCCCGGGAATATGTAGGGTTCCCGTGGGATAAGCATATATATTAATGCGAATGTAACGCTGCCTGTGTTATACTTTCTGGCCTAAACCATTTGACTGATTTAGATGATTTTTAGTATGGGACTAGATAGGACCCACCGACGCAACGTAGAATATTATTTATCCCGGAAAATGTAGTATTCCCGGGAGAATGGGCTATCACGCCTATACTATTCGCCCGATTTATATGATTTTTGGTTTGAATACAAATGGGACACTATGAAGTAACATAAGCTACATTTTATCCCGGGAATATGTAGGGTTCCCGTGGGATGAGCATATATTGTAATGCGAAAGTAACACTGCCTGTGTTATGCTTTCACGCCTAAACCATTTGTGCGATTTGAATGAATTTTGGTATGGACATAAATGAGACCTTTAAGGGACATAGGCTATTTTTTTAAATAATTCAATAAGTGCCATTTCGGGCACTTAGAAGACGATAGGTGGCATTAGACCATTTAAGATTCTAAGGATTCATTAAGTTACGTTGAATATAGTTAAGTGCGGTTAAGTGTCATGAGGTGGTCTTAAGTTTACTTAGGTGACGTTAAACGCACTTAGGTTACTTACTTGCCATTATTAGATTGGTATTGCTACTGGGTGGTTTTAAGTTCTCTTATGTGATATGTGATTTTGAAGAGTTTACCCATAAGTAACTTTAAGGAAGATTATGTGCGGTTATGTACAATTAAGTGACGATAAGTTTTATTGGTGTATGTTAAGTGACGTTAGGTGCTATTAGTGGATGGTGAGTGACGTCAGGTGCCATTATCGGATGAATCAGTTTCCATTAGTCGAATCCATAAGGCTACAAGTGCCGTTATTGGAAATCACGCGACGACAGGTGCCATAATTGGCACTTATGGCAATTTTAGAAGAATTTTAGTGGAACTTAAGGAATAGAAGAGCTATTTTTCCGTTTTATGAATTTAGGTGCCATTTTTGGAACTGAAATTGCGAAAGGCACCATTATTTGAAGTCAGTATCCTGGATGACTTGAATTCACGTTAAATGCCATTTAGCACTGTGGAGTAGTGGTGACTGGTACCGGTACAGTAAAATGTTATCATGTGCATTTTTATGTTAAGTGCCATTATACGCACCTAGATGACATTAGATACATTTTCGCGATAAATTTATGAGACGATCTGAGGTTATGAAAAATGTCATAATGTCACTTGAGACGATTCTCAAAAATAGAAATGACCTCCGGTGGTGAACTACTGCAACAATTAGCGTAATTTTTGATTTATAGATTCACTTAGTTAGTTTCTGCACCCAACCCTGAAGTCTACGCAGACGGAGTCGCGGGCAAAAGCTAGTATATTTATATTAAGTTAAATGTAAAACATGAATGTTTTACTTCTTACAGCGTAATACTATCTAGAAATGTATAAATTTTCACTACCCGCTATTTCGTAGAGATATTCCTCAGTAAACATCATAAAAGCGTTGTTTACTACAAAGCCAAAGTAAATCATTTGTTTGGCTACAACGCAGTATTAGTTTACGTTCCACATCCTTGAATCTATCCATGACCCAGTGAACCAAATGTCGCGTCCGTGACACGGCTTACACGATAAACAGCCAAAATTGACGATATTCAAACAATGTGTTCCGTAGCACATTTTTATAACTCCAAAATCTAGTTACTTTTCAGAAAAAATAAACGAACGAAACAAACTTTGGTGAAAAATATCTTTAACGCCTTGACAATAAAACCCACGTCATGGATCATCATCATCAGCCCATATACATATGTCCCACTGCTGGGCACGGACCTCTACCACTGAGAGGGTTTAGGCCATAGTCCATCACGCTGGCCTAGTGCGACTTGGCGGACCACACGCCTAAGAAATTCCTAAGAATTTTAGGAGTGCAGGTTTCCTCACGTTGTTTTCCTTCACCGTTAAAGTAAGTGATAATTCATCGTGAATACACACATAACTTCGAAAAGTTAGAGGTGTGTGCCTGGGGTTATAACCTAAGACCGCAAAGATTATAAACGTCGAGGCCATCACTACTTTTACTTTTCACTACTGACGTCGTGGATGCCATGGTTTAAGTTGACATGTATGATTGATATTAAGTTAAGGGTTCAATTCCCAGATCAGGCAAAGTGTTATTAAGGGTTATATAGAAATTTGTCAGTTCAACGTCAGTAAGCTCATACCCTATTGCGTGAAATTAATACTTGCAAAAAAGGCACAGTAATTCTTCTCTTTAGACACATACATAGGTGTAAGAGTGTCAGTAGTAAAACCGACTCCAATACCGTGACGCTGATCTAAAACCCTCTCGTAAACTAATTCAAAATGTTAATATAAGCAATAATAGAAAACGTAAATGTTGCTCAAGTATTTAGGATTTGAACAATATTTTAAATATAATAATACTTAATTATTTCTCAACCTTGCCTTACTATACAAATAAATTCTCACTCTCTCTACACAAAAGCAGAAAAATACTGTTTGTTATTTTTTTTTCCATGAGACATCTCACACTACACAGAGCCTGTATCGTGAGATGTTCTTTAGTTAGTCGCTTACTAAGTAATATCTCCAGTTCAATGTACATAAAATTTTAAATTAAACAACAAAATGAAAAAATAAAAACACAAATTTACATAAAATTACTTAAAATAGGTGAATATTAATTATCATCCAAATTGAACTCTTACAACGTACCAGGTTTATACAGTCTAGTCGATATGAATTAATAAATAAATTAATAGTTTAAAAAAAAGTGATAAATTGACGATTCAAAAGAACTTGTAAAAGTCTATTTAAATAAAGATAAAATTTGACTTTGACTTTGATGAGTTTCTAGGTTTTTTCCAATCTCCTCTATTTACACGCCAACCTAAAAAGTCATATTAAAAAGTGAATTACACTCGATTTTTTTACGGAATTTATACTCGCATTATGGTAAATAAATTATAAGTGTAAAGACGACCGCTATACGCAGAATTTTCATAAGATAATAATCACAACCAAACGTCAACTAACGTCAATCAGATAACGCAATTAATGACCATTGAGATATTATTACTACGTATAGAGAAGACGCCACACACCACTACTGTGTTCCGTTCAAGTGCAGCCATCCATACGTAGTAATATTAGCTCAATAGTAATGACGTGAATTTTACATAATTTCATAATATATTTTATCATTCCTTAATCTTCTTGCCTCGTGTCTCACACGTCGCAGCACAAGCGTGTACCGTGCGATCTAGAGGTCCCAGGTTCGCATTCCAGGTCGGGCAAAGTGTCATTAATAATTCTTCATAAGGAACTTCCCAGTAGCAGCACGGTATTTGGAATTGTGCTCGAAAAACGGCAATAGGCTCGCCCTATATTACGTGAGACGAAAACACCAGGGCTAAATATCGGTGAAGAAACGCAATTCTACCTACCCCTTCGGGGAATACGGGCATGAATGTATGTATAATTTCTTAAACCACTTTTGCACTATGTTAAAACAATATAACATTTTTAATCTAGGTTTGTCCTTCACCTTGTCATGCGACTTATATTTACAATTGGCACAGTATTGGTTTTGCTATTCTGAGTGCGGAATGCTAATCTGAATACCGTCTATCTAAAGCGATAAAAGTAACAAAGAAATATGCGTATTGGATTAAGTCAAAAAAGTAGATAACGTGTTTGTGTCATAAATTTTTATGCTAAATATTTCCTCAAAGTATTAAGGGATTAATTCTCGGAAAGTAGTCCGGTAATGATAATATTCTCATAAGAAATACACACAATGGTGTCTTATCAGACTTGACACTTTTTCTTTTAAATCGTTCGATGAAATTTGATAATTATGTTCGTCAATTATGTCTACTGCTGTGAATATATCTCCTCTGCAGTATTGAAAATCCAAAATTAAAATTAAATTCCGCGTCGAGTATTATCTGATAGATGCAATGCACGAAAGTTTACTAATATCGGTTCAATGATTAAAGCGTGTAAATGTCGCATATTTTTAATAGCTTTTCATTGCGCCAAATGTGTTAATTTTTTTTACCCGTTTCATTATGATAACTACGAAGTTGATCCCGCGACATTTGTATGCAGCGTGCGTTAAAGAGCCAATAATCCTGGCTCGGTCAATTGTCATTGGTCTTGTCAGTAACACGGAGTCAAAATATGCCCAGTGAACGGCAATAGGCTCGCTTCGTGTTACGTGTAACGACTGACGAAACGTAAGATTCACTATATGAGAAACGTTTCATCTGTATAAAAGCTTTAAGATCAAACTTTCGCAGGAAGCCCACAAAATACTACGAGGAAAGAAATGAGTTTCATTGAAGTACTTAAAATATCTTAAGGAATTTAGTGTCTATTTTAATAAACGTAGGCGTGTCATTATTCACAAACAAGATTCTCCTTCTGAATCATTCACGTGGAATGAGTCATTAAAATAAGAATACTCCGGTGATGGATCTTAATAATCTCCCATAATAACAGGATTTACAGTCGTTTGCACTTCATCAAGTAAACATTTTGAAGAGTTTATTTTAAATTTTAAAATTTTCAAATATGATGTTTTTGTTTTTAACAATAACAGTAGCAAGGTTGTTCGGTGATATAGTTTTTCGTAATATTTTAATCCACTAAGCCGTTGTATGCACATACTTTATACATATTCACAAGTATCTTCTATAGGAGAAGACAAAGAAATGTAGTAACAAAAGGTACAATTCTGTCAGTTTTTCTTTCTTCATACATACATCTTTTTATATAACTATTTTCTTTGGGTCCCACTTTCTATTCCATTTTTAATTTCGCTTTTACTTAGATAAGCACTCATTGGGTATGTTCGCTTCAAAACAACTCAGTACGTCTTCTTCTTCCTATCTTAGTTTTTAGACATTTATTCCATCTTCATACTTTAAAATACAATCATTACAAAAATCACTTGAAAATATACGCATACCAATAAGCACAAGTGCAAAACGATTATGATAAATCACTTCCAACTGGCACAGTTTTCTAAGGGAAAGCTTTAAAATTGTTTCCTACATTTCCTGAATTTAATCCCTACATCAAAAAAAACATCTCGATTTTTTTCTCACGGTACTACCTCTATATATTAAATCTAGATTTATACCTAGAAAGGTACATTATAAATGTTTTTGCACACTTCTCCTCTATCCGATAATTATTCAATATTGGGGCTTTTCCGTAATAATAGCAAAACAAGTTCCACCCGAGATAATAAATTGCCAATATGATGATGACGTTGCTAATGATGACGTCAAAGAGAAACGTGGACGAGGATGTGTGCGTCGCTTGGCAGCGAGGTTACATGAAATGCCGGTGTACCGTCACAATTTTCAGCGAACAGCCAAATGTCAAAGGGCAACACAAACTCCGCAGTATTTCAATATTAATAACGAGTTTCATCCGCGCCGCGTAAAAGTTATTTCAAAGCGTTCAAGCTTTTAAATGGAAAATTGTTTTTTTTTTTTCATTCACGTGCCAGCAACATTGCAAAATGAATATTTTGTAGAGCACTTTCCCGGGGGCAAAATAAGTTAAATTCTTTGTTTTTATAAAATGCATGTAAATTATTATGGTGTAAAATCAACTAAGGTGCAGTACTTTTGTATGTACCATCTGAAATAAGTACACATATGTACTATATAAATAATACGTTTTCATAACAGAAAAGCTTGCCAGAAATGTTTGTGTTAATAGCTAACACATTATTGAAACGGCTTCCTGTGCTATTTCGAGTTTAACTAAATATTTTGCTAATATTTGCTAATCAGCGTTTACTTTATGTCGCTCACTTTCGGTATGTGCGCAGTACGTTTGTGACGAGCTGTGGTTTCGTCTAGCAAATACTATTTATATTCAGTGAAATGAAATGAAATAATATTTATTGAATCTATAAAATGTCAAATACATTACTTAGAATCAGTCATTTCAAAATTTACCACCCTGTTCGGAAGGCAGTCATCGCTAGAGAAGAACGGGCAAGAAATTCTAGTGTTGCTCTTTTCCAATCAAGAGATAGTTTACAATACTGATACAGACTAAATTTCACGAATTAGAGTACCTAGTTCATTAATCCAATCTCAGAATCAGTATTAAATATGAGAATAACATAGCCATCTTAAATGTATTACTGCATTAAGAACAATTTTTTTATATAAAGCAGGAAAGATTTACGGGCATTAATCAGGAGACACAGACACAGGAGACTTTATCAACGTTGCTGAATGAAGTGCACACAATAAAATATGCAAGTAGGAATCAAAATGTCTTGCTTTTGTGCAATATTACGTCGAATACCATATAAACTGAATCGTCACATACATTCTTAGCTCTGCCCGAAGATACCAAAACCTTTTGCCCCAAAACATTCAAGTGAGTTCATAAACATTTATAACATTTATTTCTTCGAGTTTACAGCAAAAAAAAGTTGGATGACGGCTGGTCAAGACCCGGATGGTTAGCGCTTACTTGGGGAGGCCTACATTCAGCAGTGGACGGCGATAGGCTGAGAATAATATAGCAAAAAGGAATATCTCTTTATTTGGTCCAAAATTATTGTTATTTGAAATATTACCGGATAAACGTACGTCGTAGTTACGTCATTATGGCAGTAAAAGACGTCAATGCGTAACCTAGATTACACAAAGGTAACCTGAAACTGACAGATTGCAATCTGTCTTATGCAAGTATAAGTGTTTTAAATACAACGATGAGTCTAACTCAAAACCCATCAAGAACAGATAAAATCATTTAATAAATAATTAGTAACTATATTTCTTCTACGACCTTAGACTCTTAAAGATTTTCAAAGTTTCTATTGGATACTAGCTGACCCAGCGAACTTCGTTCTGCATAACAGCCGATTCTTTAATAATTTTTTTTAGCCTAAGTTACTCCTTATTACATCAGCTATCTGCCTGTGAAAGTCCCGATAAAATTGGTCCACCCGTTTCAGAGATTAGCCGGAACAAACAGACAGACAGACAGACAAAAATTTAAAAAAACGTTATTTTGATATATGTATCGTGTATACATCCATATGCATTTATTAAAAAGCGGTTATTTCAATATTACAAACAGACACTCCAATTTTATTTATTTGTATAGATGTATAGATAGATAGATACAATACTAAAGCTACGGTTATGTTATTCCAAAAGGTTGTAAATTTTACACGCAACTTCCCTAAAATGTATATGCAGATCTGTGTACAAAGTTTAGTGGATGAGTAAGAATGCTATACGTAGTACTCTTACAGGCTAAAATTCAATGGGATGTATGTGTGTGACTCATTTTAGTGTCACTTATTTGTTTCATCGAGATTTAAATGGCATCAGTTCTACGTCTAAATGCACCTCAGGTTTTTTAACTTCAATCATTAAAAGAAAGTTAAGAACCATATTGAGCTGTTCTGAAAAGAAGTGAGTCAACTCATCAAACAAGAAAAATATTTGGGAAGGCAGATAAATATTGACCAACTCACCTGTCGTGACTTATCTTGTAACAGATGAGTTTATATTTTCAGTCTCAGATTTCAGTCAGAAATGTGCCCAAAACATTGAGCAGTGGCATTTTTGCTTGGGAATACACGAAAGATAAAATCACAAGTCACTAACAGTACCTACCTACCATGATTGATAATAACGCGTGGAAAAAAAGGCAATCTTTTTTTGAGAGTTGCTTTGATCCTTACGCAGTAACATGGCATTCTAGTCTATATATAAGTTCGCTCCATTATTTAGATTTTTAAAACAATTATCAGCATTATAAATAATTTTAACATGAGTCATAATTAATTAAGTACAGATAAAAAATAAATATACTATTATACTAGGTTAATTGAATACCACGAAAACATTCTGCCAACAAGAGGATTAAACTCAGTGCCAGGAAAAACGAGCCGAATACAAAGAATTTTCTTCCCCTTTATCCAAATTTGTCAATTTTGATGTCTATCTATTTCGGGCATTAAATCTGCACAAATAATAATTGACTTTCGCATAATATAGATGAGGGATCCGCACTAGGTACATAAAACAAAACATAAGAAACTACGTCATCAATTATCACTTTACGACACTCTATATAATTTAAATACCATGAAAATCAATATATGTCGTAAATTCTTAGATAAATATTATTGCAATAAGTCAACATAGATTACCGATTATGACGCTAGTGACGCAGGGGACCGTAAAAGAGCTTGAATTTATCGTGCGTACTATCTTTGAAATATATAGGTAATATAACAACAATTTTCATAGCAAATTGAAACATATGTATAACTTTTTAAAGTTATTATACATGGTACCATGGACGCCCATAAAAATCCAAAAGCCTCCACTGGAGAATTTGTTCAAAATCTCAAAATATTACATGCCTATTCACAAGTCTATCGGACGCCGTTCCAACAGGTTACCATGTTTTTGTGCCCAGTGGAGTTATTGTGCCTAATTAATCAATAATAATTAATACATACATACATAAACTCTCGCCTGTATTCCCCGAAGGTTTAGAGGTGCATTTCTGCACCCACATTTCGCCAAGCATGTATCAGTCCCACGTAATAGGAGGCGAGCCTATTGCCGTTTTTCGGGCACATTTCCAGAGTCCGTGCTGTTACCGAGAATTTCCTAATGGAAAAACCCAATAACACTTTACCCAACCCGGGAATCGAACTCAGGACCTCTAGATAATAAGTCATAAATACACCCAACAGTCATATATCATAACATACATACTCGTAGTTCTGACTTCTGACCCCAAACTAGGATACAAGTCCTGTGTCGTGGTTGTCAGAAATTACGAGAGACTTTTCGGTCTCACAAACACCCAGACCAGAAACATATATTTGTAGATCACATAAACATTTGTCTCGGTGCGAGGATCGAACCAGCGGCATCTCGTTTCGGAAGCTAGTATCTAGCCAAAGGCGTCACGGGGCTGTCAATTATAATAAGAATTATATTAATAATAATAGCCGATAAACACTCAAAAGACTTTATCAAAGATTGATTCTTAAATTATTGCTAAAAACGCCACTTTACACTGCTATGTCTAATAAAACTTACTCACAGAGGTCAATGACCACGTTTATGTAATGGCATCACATCGCAAACCAAGGTTTAGTTGAGATATATTTTTATATCCAATGGTTTCCGCTCAGTAACGATGACTAGCGATTATCATGTAAAGATTCGTGGAAATTCAGCTGTGCTTTTAAATGTGATCTGAAATTATTAGGAAACCAAAATATAAATTTAGTGAGTAGACCTGAATACCTTAATAGATCTAGGATATATTTTTAGTAACATACCTCTCACACGCTTCGACATTAAACACGTACGTACATTCTTTTAATATTTAATTCCATATAAGATATCAGAAAGTATGTAAAGTTTTATCAACCCATACATTTTTCTATGGTGGTCTTTTCGTCACAATCCAAAACTTATGGACCTTGTGTGATTTTTTTTTTAAAGCCTTGTAACAGAATAAGCATTAAAGTTGGCCCCAGGGTATTTCATCATCACCATCAGCCCATATACGTAGTAAATACCACCGCTGGGTACGGGCCTTCTCTACAACTGAAAGGGCCTTAGTCCACCACGCTGGTCTAGTACGGGTTAGGTTAGGGTATTTAAAAGCAGGAAAAAAAGATTCATTCCGTTAAACGAAACCGAAATTCTTTAGTACAGGGGTAGTTATATACAGGGTGTATTCAGACCGTGATCGGAAACGAAGGCAGGTAATAGCTAAGGTGATTACAAACCCCCTGGCGTTAAAGAAAATTCTGACAAAAAATATATTTTTTTACATTTTCCATACAACCATCGGTATTAAATGTACGCGGTTTGTATGGAAAATGTATTTTTTTTTATTTTTTGTCAGAAATTTCTTTAACGCCAGGGGGTTTGTAATCAATCACCTTAGCTATTACCTGCCTTCGTTTCCGATCACGGTCTGAATACACCTTGTATACAGCAATTACAATACAACAAATTATTTTTGTTTGTCATCCAAGCAGACAACAAGGTCAGTCGGCGACTCGGTAATTCATACGAGTATGAGCCGGCCGGGCTTTCAGTTACACCCAATTGACCGAACGCATAAAAATTCGGTATTTTCCACTACGACGTAGTGAACATAAGTCGCTGTTTGGTGCGAAGGGAAAAGTACCGGGCTTATACTTTTTGGCGTACAAATATAAAACTTTTGCAGATTTCATAACATATTTATAGTTTAAAAGTATGAAATGCTTAAATGATGTAATTCTACTTTTTAATCTAACACGCTATGGTGAAGTACCGTGGTTTTCATATTTATTCATCATGTATGTCCCACTGCTGAACACGGGTCTCCTCTACATCTGAGAGGGTTTTTAGGTCTTAGTCTACCAAGCTGGCCTAGTGCAGGTTGAAGGACTACACACCTAGGAAATCCATTAGAAAATTAAGGTGTGCAGGTTTCTTTACGACGTATTCTTTTACCGTTAACGTACATGATAATTTATTACGAATACAAACAACTTCGAAAAGTCAGAAGTGTGCCTGGGTTTTGAACCCGCGACCGCCGATATTCTCGTCCACGCGCCTAAACCCCGAGGCCACTATATACGTCCCACTGCTGGACACGGGCCTCCTCTACCATTGAGAGGGTTTAGGCCTTAATCCCCCACGCTGGCCTAGTGCGGGTTGGCGAATTTCGGTAATATCCTGTGCAAATCCGGTAAAGAAAAGGCAAGCATAATTGTGTCGACTTCTAAAGGATATTCGTAGTTCCTATGCCAGTATAAAAAAAACCCTTAGCTACACTGTAGTCGTTAAATGGCAAACATTCCTAAAAGTAAATATAAATTCTCGTCACGTGCGGTAGAAGCACTGTTTACGGCTTCCAACAAATTTCCATGGAAAAAAAGCCACAATTTCATTTCTTTAACTTTCCTTTGTGGAACTTTTGCTTACTGCGGAGTATAATTGTTACAACTTAATAAGACCATTCTGCACTCTGAATGGAATTTTAAGTCAATAAAAGCTATAAAAACAATTTGTAGAGGAATAATTACTGAAATTATTATCAAAAAAGACTTGACCAGTAGTATCTAGTGAACAATATGAACTAAATTATTGAATGAATGGCACGTTATAGGAAAATTTAATAAATTAATTTAAATGAATGATTATTAAGTTGTATTTCTAGCACTAATTCGCATAATATATAAATAGCAAGCTGTTGGTCACAAACAATACACTTTGTAGGTATAGTACAAGTACGTGTAGAAATTGTTTTTAATGAAGACTAGTTTTTTATATGTCTAGTTGGTAATAATTAATCCTTCGTATTTTATTGTAGAAGAAACTATTTTTTACATAAATAACTCTGAATTTACGTACCTATATTTGTTTTTGAACCATAGGGTATATAAATACACAATTAGCGAAATGCGGATGCAGATTGCACCTCTACCTACCCCTTTGGGGAATTTAGACTCGAGTGTTTGTATGTATGTATGAGTATATAAATAGCCTAATTACTAAACAAGTTTTATTATTCTTCACAAGCTCAAACGTTGATTGTAGACAAATCAATTGCTCACTTCGCTTTGTGTTGCTACCGCATATTTATAACAACCAGAGGTCCAATTCACACGGCACGACATAAAATATCTTAATACATAATACTTCTGCCAAAAAATAACTTAGCTTCTAAAGTAGCAACACCCCTTGTTTTTAATGAATACAATTAGAGGTCGATTCACATGGCATGGCAAATTTTAAGATATTAAAATATTTAGATGTAAAGCTAGTATTTTCTGGCAGTAATTGGCGCTTTCCTTTATTCATAAAAAAAATCCTTAGGCTGTTCAAATGAATAAATGTGAAAAAATATATCTTAAGCAGCATTTAAATTGAAGTAAGTATCAATAATAGTAAAGAATTGAATCGGTCATCCATCATATTATTCTATAGTGGAAAATAATGAGTGACACAAGTACACATACGGCGCCATGGAAACATTATCAAGTGAACGTGTCGTGAATCACTTAACTGCTTCACACTACCATCAATTATCAAAGGAGTTTAGAATAAACGTGGAATTTTACCTAAACCTCATTAGGAACGGCTTTCATAATTTGCATATTCTGCAGTCAGTCACTCTACTATATGTATTTTAGCATCGGACATTACCTTTCTTTATTTACTTGAAGTTCTTAAAATGAAGAAAAGGTCGGCATCGTCACTTTTACATATTACTGAAACGAGACTCTGTCTATTAATTTTAAGTCAGTAAAGTAAGGAATGTCAAGATAACATAATTTGAATTCATAATTTCTCTCTCCCATTAATAAATAAACTTTATGAACGGATAGCCTGAGATTCCACTTTTTGAGAGTACATGAACTCTAAGCCAAGGTGTATGTGTGTGTCTCGCTTTAAATAAAGAGGAGATCCACCTAACATATTTATCTTAGGGCCATCTTCCACGCTGAGAATAATAGAGCTCAAATATATAAGAAATTCCTTAGGTTATTTTTTTCTAGTATACAGGCTTCCTCTCTATTATTTCCTTCGCCTTACAAGACGTGGTTAAGTAACTTAGAAGACGGAAGAGTTGCGCCTATAGCTCGAACTCACTATGTCCAAGATTTTGATCCTTTAGGCAGCAACCACTAGATATAGGTACATATACATAGTTATATATAAAATACTTATGGCATCTTCATCACATTTAATAAATATGCTATTAATAGCAACACAATAAGCATATTTATCGCAATGGTCGATTTCTGTGGTGCAACCTTTGTATATACGAATATAACATAATTGTAGTATACAGTAGTAAGTCTAGAGAAATTGGTGGGATATTTTTTTTTCAATCAATATAAATTCAATTGTGTATAGGGAAATTATCGCGTTTGTCCGGCGTCGTAAAACAGCGCGTGCCAGCCACTGTGATATCTCGGCTTGGGATCCCAGATAAGGTAAATTTTTATATGGGCTTAAAAAAACTTCTGTGATAACACAGGCGTTGAAAACGTGCCCAGTTAACATAAATAGGCTCGTCCTCTATTACCTATCCTTTGAAAATATAGTTCACAAAAACCACCTGTCTATGTAGAAATAGAAGGGCTATTAACCCTTTTGGGAATACAAGCTCTTTATGTAAGGTATACCTACATACCAGTGGCGGTACTTCCATAGAAGTCCGAAAGCCCAGTTTGCCTTTCAAAGTTCAGAATAATAATCTTTAAGCTTTAAATATTTATTTAACAAAAGAAATTTGATAAATAAAGACTTCTCAATAACCAATTATAAACTAGACATTACAAAATTTACGTGTAACGCTTTTGGGCTTCTATGGAAGTACCGCCACTGCTACATACATAGGTGTGCCTACACATGCATACATATCGGTTGTATCATGTATGCAGAATTACATTTACCGTTATAATGGGTAACTCAAAAATTCAATTTCAATGGTAAAGCTGGAATGACAGGCCAAAGGACGCGGGTTAGACGTCCGATAGAAAAAAAAGTTTGTGACACTGAAAAGTCTCTCACGGTTTCTGATACCAGTCCCTTACATATCTACGCCTTATTTTCGATTGCATGCATATTACGTATAAACATGAAACAACATGACAATATGTAATTAGAGTCATGTATACTCGTGTGAAATTAATAAAATGCGTTGCGTTCAAATCAGTTATTGGAAACTGACAATACGTCATCGTGACGTAGGGGGACGGGGCGTCTGGTGATTTTGTGGTGTCTTTAGGCATTGACAAACAATATTGTTAACACGCACACTCCTGTATATACGAAAGAGAAGGAAAAAGTGCATTGAAGTACCTACTTTGTAGATCAATAAAAATAACGCCTTCATATTGCAGTTTATTTGTTCAAAGCGTCTAAATTTTAGTTAGTTTTTATGACATTCTTTTTGTCGCACATTCAGTAACTTAGACTGGTCGATGCATCGACAGCATGTTTTTTCAATTCATGTCATCCACAAACATTTGTTTCGTGTCTAGGTTTCTGTTCTGTAGTTTTTGATATTGCTTTCATAATTTCTAGCGGAGTAGAGCGACTTTATTTAGATATAGTAGTAAATCTCTCCATTTAAAAAAAACCGTTTCAATCGTCAACCCAACTACGTCGTACAAAATAATATGTTTAATTTGCGTGTGAGTGTTAAAAATCTTTTAGCAGCTGCGACAGTTGTTGATCACGAGACTAAATGATAAATGAGTTATCCGTTAACTAGTCTAGGGTTACCGAAGCTCTGTTATTGGCACTGTAAATTGACCAGACTGGTATTGTTATGTGACCACACCTGACAGGAAATCCAGTGTAGTCCAAATAGAGCGTTGACTGGCGAAAACCGACCGTATTAATACCAGGATATCATGTTATCATCTGATATGCATGGACTGGCTTTAGAAGTCTTCCCATTAGTGAGAATGACTGTAGCGGGTAGTACACCTTATGTTCGGTAGCTGCTACCTAAGTCTCCCCTACTAAACAAAACACCGATTACGATCTCAATCGAGCTAACACGTTACCGCATTGCGATCTAATAAACTGACTCAAAATTTATTAATCAACCCATGTCGTCTACTATGACTGACTAAATAACTATTGTGATGTGATTTTAACTTGGCATCTACATTTTTCAGATTGCCTTTATATTATAGTAAACATATGGAACCTGACAACCCTAACAAAAATGATTATTTTTCTATTTGCACACGTTTTTATTCCATGTATTTACTAATTTAATTTGCTTGTGTTCACAGAAACGTATGTAATGTAATATCAACAGAATATTGGATTTTCCAAGCAAATATGTTTTTTTTGTGACTGTTTTACAGTTGTGTATCGATTAATTATTAATATTTCTATTTTATAATTCACTTTCATATGTTAGGGCCTTTTAAATTAAAATGAAATAATATGTGTGTGTATAAAGGATATTCAAATTATTCGTATGTTGATCATAATATTGTATCACTGTGGCAATGCTTACATTAAAATAGGTTTTCTCAACTATTTTTATGAAAAAAATAAATCAGGAACTCGATTTTTTATGATAGAAGTATCCTATGACCGTTTCTAGGTTTCGTTTCGTCTCTTTGTATTTGTCTTGTTGTTATTTTTTTTGTTAAGTGTAAACGGTAATGTGTGTACAAATCGATCTTGATAGGTTCAATTTTGCGACTAATAAACATAATAGATTTTGAATAAAATTATTATATAAATGCTAATTAAGTTTATTGCTCCAATAGAAGATAGAATAACTTCGTACTGTCAGATAATATACTTTTAAAAAATTATGCAAATTAGGTACTTAACGAGGTTTTCTTCCGTAATGTTGAACTTAGTTGTAAATGCTATCCGGCAATTTCCCTTCAAAATATGCATTGGGTGAATCATTCTCCCCAATACGATTGTCGTATTTTATGCATATTGCAGTGATAATTAAGAGATCGTTAGTATTTGTTTCTTTTTATTTTTTTTTACAAATGTAAGGTGTACCTATCTGCTAATTTTCATACCTACCATCACCACGAGCTTATACCGGTAACATCGTATTTTAATTTATTAACCATTGGGCAATGGCTGGTGATATAAATGTACGTGAATATATATATTATGTATATGATAATATATTGTGTTGATAACCCATCATAGCATCAACTATGCTATGCCTCTTTTATGGCGAAAACATCAACCACAGCTAGGTAATTATTATTCATATAGCACCCAATTATCGACACATATTTGTGTGTTCCACATATGCCAGGGTCACAGAGGTCAGAGGATATTGACTCTAATTATAAGCAGTATTATAACACTACAAAGGAGCATGAATAAAGATGGCGAGTACGAAAATCGCTCCGGCGCACACTCAACACTGTGTTTTCATTACCAACGTTTTCCATTTAGTATGATTACAGTGCACGTATTGTATTCGACACGCATGAATCGTTCGATCCGCATGGAAATTTCCTGCAAAACTCATACCCGTGTGACGTAACAATGGCGAGAACTATTGAATGAAAATCCCATGCTTATTAACCATTGTACGACCGAAAACCGAAACCCAATTTGTGTGGCATTCCAAAATGTAATATTTATTTTAAATTTAGAATTATTTATCGATTATAACATTGTAATGGTAACTATTGCAGAGAATAATTCTCGTACTCGAGTTCTCACTGCACAAGCATGTGCCGTGCCATTTTGAGGTCCCGGGTTAAATTCCTGGGTCGAGCAAAGTGTTATTGAATATTTCCATTAGGAATTCCATTAAGAAATTCTCAATAGCAGCTTTGCGTCGGGACACGTGCCTAAAAAACGGCAATAGGTTTGCACTCTATTATGTGGGACTAATACACACTCGGCGATATGTGGGTGCAGAAATGCACCTCTGCCTACCTCTCGGGGAATACAGGCATGAGGCTATGTATGTATAAAGGCTTTACTCAAAACACTCTTGTTATGTCTTGCTCCCTTTGAATGACTAGTTGACATGACTTGTTGACTTGACTTGTAACTCGTTTAAAGCAGATCAGCATGGGCTTCATAAAACCCAAAGACGTGTAGTTTTACAAAAAGATACTTTATCATTGCTTATAACGGACAATCCCACTACATGCATATCAAAATCGATATGATTGTATCGGTGACGCATTTCTTATCGATATCTCGTTTAGCTCATGTTTTATTATATCTGATAACATACACTTAATCATCCTTTTTTATTTTCTCGTAATTTTGATATAGCTCATTAAGTAGAATTAGTACTTAATTATGCAAATTTTCCTTTATTTGCCATGCATATCAAAATGTATTGGAAATTGAAAAAGTTAACGCGAAGAATCTGGCTAGTATGATCGTGTGGATTTTTCTATAAGACCTAATTTATTTAGTTTAGATAACAGGTTGTCTCACTTTGTAATTCACACATCAATATTTTTGTGCTACATTAGAGATTCTAATATTAAAATACTGGTATGTTTTCATTTCATTGACAGCTTTCGTTGTCCGTGCAATACTATATTTTAGGGTTGCATTGAGGTAGTTTATAAGATTCAACCTTCATTTGCATGTATCCTTAAAGAACTGGCCGAAGTATATTAAAAATATATTACTACAAAGATAAGCATAAAAATACAATGTAACTTTAGTTGTAATTATACAACCCCGCACGTGCTCACCACGTAAAATACAAATTGCTTTTATTATTATTCGACCACCGAGGTCGTATTCTAATTATTTCCGATTTCGTGAGAATAAAGTCGAGTCGTTGTTAAAAATAAAGATTTACTTGATATGAAAATCACGTGTCGCGATTATTTGACAGCCCCGTGGCGCAGTTGGCTAGACACCAGCTTGCGAACCGAGAGGCCGCGGGTTCGATCCCCGCACCGAGACAATTTTTTTTGTGATCCACAAATATTTGTTTCGGGTCTGGGTGTTGGTGAGACCGAAAAGTCTCTCGTAGTTTCTGATACCCACGACACAAGACTTGTATCTTAATGTGGGGTCAGAACTATGTATGTGACTATGGGTGTATTTTAAAAAAAAGCTTTGAAAGTACCTATTATAATTTAAAAAATATTCATCAACAATGCCAGTTCTTATTTTACTAATTCGCTAAAATTAGACCCTTTAAAAAGTCATAATTGTCTTATTTTTTATGTATTAAAAGCAAACTCGCGCAAGAAGTTTACATACCTTATTTCAGAACTATTTTTGTTTGGAAAATAAAATATCTACTAAGTAATTTATAGTGCAGGCCAAAAATATAGATATATATTGCACGCTAATAGAGGAACCTCGCTAAAGGAATTAATAAAAAAAGAACTAAATTACTTCAAATTAGTTAATATCAGCTTTAGAAATATTATAATAAATTTCGAAATAATATAAAATAAAACAATATAGCAACATAATTACTTGAACAGCATTCAGTCTAGACAGTAACAGGCGTTGCAAAAATATTATGAAAAATTGGTTTCTAAGTGGCGAAGACAATAACATTTACATGTCTATGTCGATTATTGAAATTATGTTTGGGGCAATATCTCATTTTCAGTGATATTGTCACTAACGTTAAAAGAAAACATTGTAATAACATGCAAACCTAAAGCGCTTTGAAAAACTTCAAAAGGAAAAAAAGTGAATTGATCAATATGGATAATCATAATGCGCTATGCACTATCTAATAGTAGAAACTCTAATAAGCTATACACACATGAACATAATCACACAAACAATTAAATACACAATACAACACAATTAATGTCTCAATATTTATAAACCCATGTATTTAGTCTACTAAAAGAACAATAAAGTTGAAGATTACTTTTATTATCTTTTAGACTTCAACACGTCGTTGCATGAACTAAATATCGATAGACACTTTCGATGATGGCCTAAGATAAAAGTCGCTGTCTTATTGACGCATTAGTATTACGCATTATGGTGTAATTTACATCATATAATGTGATCTATCCAACTTGGTAGCATCGCTTAATAATTTTTTGACACAATTATTCTATTTGCTTTATAAACTTTTTTGTCTTTTTTTGTCAGTGAAACATAGTTTAGGTCAGGGGTCGGCAACCTGCGGCTCGCGAGCCACATGCGGCTCTTTGGATGTGAAGCTGCGGCTCTTCAGTTCCATGCGAAAATATTATTTACTTTATATTTAAATAATTGAAAATCGTTCTGAATCGCTTAACGAGGATTAGGCACCATTTCTATCTCTTAGACACTTGTACTCGCTCTTCACCGTACCCCTTCCCCGTGACACGTGTCGTCATGTCGTCAGTCCGTCGGAAGCTTCGAATGATGCCGTCATTGGATGTTTCTATGTAGGTTTTAATTCGCTTTCGACGAAGGAAAGTTTGGCGTCTTCACCAGTGCTTTGGCTGTGACAGGAAAAAAATAAAGGGAAAACAACGAATCTTCAGAACAAAATTAACCACGAAATTCTTATGTTTCACTGCATAATACATGAAGAAGCGTTTTGTGCCCAAACGTTTCCGGCCGAAATAGTTGAGATCATGAATTTGGTAATCGAGATTGTTACAGCATCTTGTAAAAAACACTCTACCAACGTCAGTTTAAAGAATTTTTAAACGAAATGGAGACTCAGTATTCCGACCTCCTTCATCACAATAAAGTGCGATGGCTTTCCAAAGGTAAGGTGTTGAAACGTTTTTTTTTGTGTTTGAATGAAATAAATAAATTCCTCAATGAAAAAGGCATTAATCACCGTGAGTTAGAGAAGGCAAATGGTTGCAAAAATTTTACTTTATGGTGGATATCACGGAGAAATTAAATGCGCTGATACTTGTAAAACTGCAAAGGAAGGGAAACCCAGCCTATGTTTTGGTAGAAGAATTGGTTTGTTTCGAAGAAAAAATTATTATTTTTGCAGAAGATATTCAGAGCGATAAATTACTTCATTTTCAATTTTTAAGCTATATCGCAATAAAACCAGTGCAACTCCTGACATGAATTACTTCAGCACAGTTATAAAAAAATAATAAAGATGAATTTGCTGAGAGATTTCAGCAATTCAAAACCACTCTAACGATAATGTGATCGTAAATCCTCTTAAAACAAATAGTAACGAAATACACATTGAGCCATTCGGAGCTGATACTGGATCTCTAGAAATGCAATTGATCGATTCAAAAAAGTAAAGCTTTGTGGAGTGGAAAATTTATAGAGTTGAATATCAAGTGGAAGAGTTGGAGGTCCAGAAATGTGTGTACGTAACGCAACAAAAGTGGACAACTTTAAAAGAAATGCCGCGAGTTGAGGCACTTATTTTCAATGTATGGAATAGTCTTCCAGATTGCTACAGTGAGGTGAAGAAGTTGACATCTGGAGTGCTGACTATCTTCAGATCGACATATTCGTGCGAGCAAGCAATCTCTTGCATGAGTATAATTAAAAGTAAAGTAAGAAGCCAACTAATAAATGACAATTTAGAGTCATGTTTGAAACTTAAAACAACAAATTATGAGCCAAAATCTAAACTTTCTAAAACCATGCTAAGCCAACGCTCCCATTACATTTGTTTGCTGAAATGTATATTATAGTTTTTATTTTTAATACAAGTTACATTGTTTATTAAAGTTAAAATTTTCTACTTGAATTACCAACGCAAAAGCCATCGCTCCTATTGAATGTGTTTGCTCAATTGTTTGTTATTGATGTTCAATTTAGTGTTGTAAGTAAATGTTTAATTGTTTTAAGTTTTTACTTAAATAAAAGTGATTATCTAATTTGATGTGGAAATACACTACTTATATATATGAATAAATAGGTATTTTTCCTATAAATTAGTTAAAGATTAGTTTTTTTATTTTGTATTAAAATTTAATTTATTCAAGTACTATTAATTGTTGACAAGAATTTTTTTTGCGGCTCTTTAAAAACTTTGAAATTTTGTAAATTGTAATTTTTGGCTCTTCTGACACAAAAGGTTGCCGACCCCTGGTTTAGGTAAATGGGCGGAGTGAGAATTCTAACGCTATATCCCGTGCCATCGTAAAAGGCCACTTTTAAAAATATTTCAAATCGCTGCGCTCGTCAAAGGGGAAATGCGTTCTTACTGAGAAGCGATGTCAAAGTAGGAATAATCTGACGAGCTTCTATGCCCTCAGAAACTTTTTTTTTTAAGTAAGTTAAGCAGCTAGAAAATATAAAAGTGAATATTAAAAAACCTAAGAGATGTAAGGGACAGAAGTAACATAGGGTGTCGGGTAAAAATATAATGAAATTGTCGTAAGATATAATGTCGTTATATTTTAAAATAAGATTTAAATAAAATAATAAATATCATGAATAATTTATGACTTCAATTTGATGATGTTTACATCACACTAGTCTATTGCGAATTTTTTTCATGACTTAGAGTTAATCAATTGTAAAAATGCACTCACTTTTTATTAAGAATTAAATCCTCAACACAAGGGTCAGTTACGCCATATTCTGATTACAGTTATAATTCATCATCATAATCAACCCATATACATATTATGTATGACCCACTGCTGGGCACGGGCCTCCTCCACAGCAGAGAGGGGTTAGGCAGATTTTATTGATAAATATAAGTGTAACTGAACAAAACCAACATCACGCCCTCGGCAATAGCAGTTTTTGTTTCACAACAAATATTCCTTTCACCAAAAAATATAAAGGCAAAGGGTACAAAACACGGTTTAAACTTTACATTGCCAATTATATCAGGTTGTAAACTTTATCAAACTAATTTATGCCAAGTCGCAACATCACTTCATAAGAACCTGTTATAGATTAGATATTTTTGATAAGTGGCTTCAAATTTTTTACTTACGTCATGGCTTTGTGTTTATCATACGTGTATTCAATAACCTATCATGTTATCATGGCGTCTCAATCCACTGAATGGTTATGTGCTCTTTGATAGTTTGTTCATACCATTTGTTGAAATCTTTCTAATATCCTGACGAGCCCTCCATTGTTTAATGTCTGAATAAATTCATGGCACGAAAGAGCGAACATGGCAACTTTTTGCGACATGAAAAGGTAACTTAAATGGAACATGTTTAATCACATCATAAGTATAATGAAAAAAAAAACTATCGAATGAATTTTAAAATACATACATAACCTCACGCCTGTAATCCCCGAAGGGGTAGGCAGAGGTGCATTTCCCACGTAATAGGGGACGAGCCTATTCCCGTTTTCGGGCACAATTCCAGGCTCCGTGCTGCTACTGAGAAGTTCCTAATGGAAAAACCCAATGACACTTTGCCCGACCCGGGAATGGAACCAAGGACCTCTAGATCGCACACCACATACTTGTGCCGCGAGACTACAAGGCAGTTAGCAGAATTTTAAAATCCTTTGTTAATTAAACACATATGCGGTAAATAAAAAAGAGTGTATTTTATTTCAAGTGTTTTTTGCCCGGCAGTAAAAAGAGACCGTTGAAAGTAAATATGCTAAAAAAAATGTTGGAGATAAATTTTATGAAAATCAAAGGTTAAATTAAACAAGACCACAAAACATATTTACAGATAACCTATCTTGTACTAGATATACGGATGACCAAATTAATGTCTACTAACAAAATACATAGCACCAACTGTATTTGTTTTATTCGTATTTTATATCATCATATACACTCGTATTGTTTAATAACTTTCATCCTAGGTTATTCAATTCTCTTTTTTTTTAACTAAACTTGCCAGCAACCATTTTCCAGTTTTAAAACAACCTTAAAGTTTTACCTTTTCTACGGTTTGGAAAAATGTCATCGAAAACACTCTTTAAGTAGCAAAATATGCATACATTACTTATTTTCCTAGTGTTTATAAATGGTGTTTTGATACGAAGCGTGTTTACGCACGAGGGTGTAAAAATAGCACAGTTTCCTGCGATATCTGATACTCATCCCTCAAGGCTGCGGTCAGTACGGTTAAGATGTCACATTCAACTTGTGTGTTCAACGACTTCCTTAACAGGTGGAATGCGTATCGGGTGTTACTTACGTAATGTAGATAATGTTTATAGAAAGATTTTCTTAGATATTACCATATTTCGATGTAATTTTGACTTACCGACGTTTCGCAGATATTACAGCTTTCATTGCCAATGAACAAATCAAGGAAATAAAATCCGCAAAGATAACCTTTTACTCAATGCCTTACATTCGTGTTAACACAAATCATTAAAATCATAATCAGCATAAAAATCTTGCTCAACTGTTTCTAAGATAAAAAAAAAACTTCGTTTTCGTGTGTCATTCGTAGTTTGAATTGTTAAAGTATTCAGAAATCTTTAGCACCATACTTTTTTCCCCAAAACCGTTTTAAAAGCTAGACAACAGTGTACTAGTAGACAGCTACTAGTGCTTGTTTGACGATGTCAGTAATCATGTCTAAAATATTTTAAATCAGTTCTATGCCTCAATTATACCTTATCGATACAGTACAATATACAATTATACATCGTAGTTCTACCACTTATTAAGAGCCTACTTTTTCATGAACTTAAATTACCATACGTTTTGTAAAATCTACGTCAGAACTATCATTCTCCATCTTAATATAGCAGCAATCGAAGTCAACGAAATGAAACGATTTTCACGACATAAAATGTGATGGTTTCTTAAGTACAGTCGTGAACAAAAGTCTGGGTAAATAAAATCATTAAACGACAATCTGCGGGCTGACTGATGTGACGTCGACAAAGCAGTTTATGTACACTTCGAAAACAGTAACAATGGCTACGTTACCCACAGCAGTGTTGGCAGCTTTCTGCATTATTCAAAGTTAAAAAAAATACAGAGAATTTCATTTATTTATTCGTAAGTAAACAATATCAAATACAAGTTTTAGAGGGTAAATGGGACAAATCTAATAATGCAATCAATGTTAATAAGCAAGCAAAGCTAAGAAGGATTACAGGATTATATGGCATTATTTAACTGTTTTTTATTTATTTCAGGCATTCCGTTGACTACCAGCGCTCGCTCACCATCCAAATTCCTTAGTAATAAATTAGAAAAACCTTTGAAGTACAAAAGTGTAATGACAAATACATAAATACTGTAATAATTTTGCATTCTACTCTACTACATAGCAATATTTTTCTATCAGTTTTTTTTATTTTCTTAGTATCGAACATTACCCATCTTACTATCAAGTGTGAACTAAACACCCCAGGATTATACATTATCCAGGAACACTCCAAAACGTGGTTACTATTAATGGAAGTGATAAAATCGAACCAGCTGAATTAGTAGCGGACGGCGTCCATCGATCCGGTGTTAACCAGTTTTTGTTATCGCCGCCACAGCCGACACTCGCAACAACAGCAGAACGAGCTGAATGTTTGAAGACGAACAATTAAATTGAAAATTATCGACGCGCACCTCCGCCTTGCAAATAGGTGCTTTATAGCGTCCACTCTGCGTCAAATTGAGAGCGGGTTATTAAAAAACGACTAAGGAATTTCTGTCTCGCGTCAAGTATTAATTACTATTTAAAGACCTATATTTTAATTGCAAAGCTTAATATAATTATGCCTATACGTGTTGTTTATTTTTCCCCAACCGCCGTTTATATAGTCGTTCTGTAGGAATAATAAATTATATTATGTATGTACCTACACCAACAGTACAAATAATTCAATACAATACTATATGTACATAATTAGTTATGTGTAGTAAATTAAAGACTCATAAATAAAATAAAGGAATTAAAGTATGAAAACTCAGTTTTGCTCTTAAGCTATACCAAGTCCACATCAAAAATAGCCATAGTCGTCTAATAAAAAATCTGACAAATTAAACTGCTTTGTAGAACGTAGCAAATATAAATCGAAAGGGGTGGCAAGGAAAAGTAAAGAAAGATCCTCATGCGCTTTATTTGTAGATTTAAATCGCTTTTGTTTTTGTATCAAAACCAACAAAAACATTTCATTCGGACTTCCTCGTGGTTTCGCGACACAAGTATGTTCCGTGCGTTCTAGAAGTCGCAGGTTCGACTACCGGGTCGGACGAAGTTATATCGTGTTTTTCATTAGTAAATTCTTAGTAGCGGTAGAGTCTGGAAATGTTACCAAAAACGGAAATAGTCTCGCCCCTATCACGTGGGACTGGTAGATACCCGGCGAAATGTGGGTGTAGAAATGCACCTCTGTCTGCCTAATACAGGCGAGAGGTTATATATGTTTACTTTTTTTGTAATGTTACTATTTGCAATTTAAAATAAAGCCAATCATCCTACGCGGCAAAATGAAACACATTTGCACAACACACGTTATTTTTCTGACCACGTGCTGAACTTCGAACGAAACTAAATGTATCAACAGTATTGGATTGTTTGCTTATTATATTATGGGTGTTACGTGACATAATCAGTTCCAGACCAGTAGAGTTACGTCAGTAAATGTCTAAATTAAGATGTTTGTACGCGCCCCCAGTGAACAACGTAAGTAGACCAAATTGTACCAAAATCGACGTGGGTTGTCACGCATACGCTTTGTAATATTTATAAAGATACCAGCTTTTTTAATAGTAAATTGTATGATTTCCCAGCTGTACAGATCAGAGATAAATACCATCTACCTGAATTTCCATAACGTATAATCGTCATCATCAGCCCAAATGCGTCCGCTCCCAGTGCTAGGCACGGCCACTTTTCAACAGCAGAGAGGGGTAACGCCTTAGTCCGCCTTAGTCATGCTGGCTTAGTGCTGTTTGGCGGACTACACATCTAAGAAATTCCTAAGTATTTTTAGATGTGCAGGTTTCCTCACGATGTTTTCCTTCACCGTTATGTTAATAATTCATTGTGAATACATTCTAAAAGTCAGAGGTGCCTGCTGTTTGCATCGGCCACCGCCGAGTTTTGAATCAACCGCGCCCCTAACCATAGAGGTCATTACTACTTCACTTATTTATAATGTGTATAAATCAATACAGTACCATTGCTTTAGTTTTTTTTTTTTTTTATCTGGCACGGCAAAGTGACTCCACTGTACCTGATGGTAAGCACAGTGGAGTCCAGAAAAATAATGCCGACCAGCGAGAAGCGATGGTCACCCGCTGGTCGACACAATCATGCCGGCCTGCACAAATACTTCTTCACGCTTCGCTTAAAGGATCCAGGATCATAGGAAGGAGGGAACACGTGAGCCGGCAAACTATTCCACAGTTTAGTTTCGTCGTATTTATACGACGATCGACATCGCTATATTCTTCCTTTCTTCACAGCTTTTACTGTACATTTAGAAGGTCGGTGAAATGACAAAATTTGAATGTCCATGGTAGGCGGTTACTACTTTTGAATAGTATACATTAGACGCTGAAATTATACCTATAAAACTTACCTATACAATAAATACATTTAACTGCAAATTGCATAATTTCCCGTAAAATCCACATTTACATATTGTGCAGGAGAAAATCATTTTATAAAACAACGACATTCTCTAAATTTAATCTAGGAAGACAATCCGATAGCAAGATGAGTTTATATACATTTTAAACGAAATTTTGGATTATCTTTAGGGTGGCTTACTACGCTTTGTTATTTTAACTAAATAGTAGGAATCGAGACCGTATGTTTCTGAAATTTTTGTAAATTTACGTCAGCCCATCTCATTTCAGCTCATTATAGTTCAAAATGACAGCTACTATCAAGAATGTATTCTTGACCGCTTAGTAACCAACACAACATTGCAAAATAAAATGCACAAGAATTTTTGGTACGTAAATTGCTACAATTAATATAATTTACTAAAATATACCAAAAAAAAACAACTTCTTTAAACGTGTTTTATATCGATAAAGATTCGGGTAATAATACCGAACACTGAGTGGTGCCAAAACACACGATAAAAAGACTATCAAAGCATGGACGCACGTGGTTACTAATGTCATAGTTCATTTTATATCGGTAGTAAAAACTTCATTATATTTGCACTATAAAAACGCTACTGTTTTCCATTTAATCATTTTTTTTTATCAAACAACTATTAAAAGATTAAAATGTTTGTATTGACGTGCGTGGGGTATCTGTTTTCGTGAATAGAAGTTGATTTAGTCAAAACCAGATGAGAGATAAAAATGTATTGTTACTTCAATGTAAATTCTTTATTTTCGTTCTTTATTATCATGGATATATTGAACAAAAACAAATATTTGGCAAATTAAAAGAATATAAATAAACTTTAAATTCAATCAATAGAGCTATGTATATGAAAGGCCACGCCAAATTTAACAACAAAATAATGTTGGCTGCACTGGCGTTGTACCACGGTCTTAAAGAAACCTACATATATGAGTGATGTGAAACAACAGTTTTTACTTCGACTATTTTCTCTGTTTACCGTACTTTTGTAACGGAAATATGATTATCTCAATGTAATGGCTGTTTCTATACGCTAAATATTTATTAAATAAAATACACTTGCCAATTGAAATAAAATCATGGATAGATGAAAAAGTGTTTATTATACAGTATACTTTATATTTATTTGCAAAAGTCGTGATCAAGAACAGAACTAGTTATGGGAAGTTAGAACCTTGTTTATGTGACAATACAACTATACATGTCTTTCGTTCCATAAACTAAATTTTGACTGTTCTCATATTTTGCACGTCAATTAACGTTAAAATATTGTGCATTTTAATATTTATAATGTAACTTCCTCTCAACATTCCATTTAAGGACTTTATATATAACTTTACGAAGGCAATTTATAAGCGGTAATAAAACTAACATGTGATAACTTCCGCTGTATGCAGACTGGATGTCGCCCTTAACAAGATTAAAGCAATTTGATTAGTCCCCTTTGTAACAGAATCACCGAAGCCTTACGTTTACTGCAACTTACAATTTCTCATTCTCGAAATGTTTTTGTAACCTTATGTTATCAATCCTATTCCTTAATAATGTCTTATGAATTTGATAATCGTTTTGTATTTTGTGGATTGGTTAATATTATAAACAGCGTTTGTATATTCTGAAAAATGACATACATACATAAACTCACGCCTGTATTCCCCGAAGGGGTAGGCAGAGGTGCATTTCTGCACCCACATTTCGCCAAGTATGCATCAGTCCCACGTAATAGGGGGCGAGCCAATTGCCGTTTTTTTGGCACATTTCGAGACTCCGTGCTGTTACCGAGAATTTCCTAATGGAAAAATCCCAATAACACTTTGCCCGACCTGGGAATCGAACCCAGGACCTCTAGATCGCACGGCACATACTTGTACCGCAAGACCACGAGGCAGTCTGAAAAATAATTCATTTTAAATTACAGCTCACTATTATATTATGCGTGCGATATTTAAGAAATAATGTTTGCTGTTGCCAAGGGGGTATTTGCGCCGTTTCTTCCCCTCAACCAAAACACGTTTCGAGTACTTTAGCGGTTCGAAATTTTTTATAAAAGACCAATTGAATAAAGAACTCTATAACTTTCATCGGCGACAATCGTAACGAAGATTGTAATACGAAGATATGTGCTATACCGATAATTACCCAATATACGGCAGTCTGCGTTCTCGGAAATTTCCTACACTATAACGCTATCAATTCATTTGGGTTACATGGCATTGCGAGAGATCGATTGTTGATAAAACTAGATACACGTACACTATCCACAAACATTACTTTATCAGCTGTGACGAATTTAATTATATCTATTTATTGCATTGTAATAAATTATTCATTTGTTTTACAAATTTGTAACTGTCATGGTCAAAAGTTCGTAGAAAGTTGTAATGACGATTCATTTTTGACATATACCTACTTAATGTGTTTTTGGACAATCACGTTTCGCCACATGTTTTTTAAGTTATATACTATTACCGTTATCGAGTATGTTTCAGCCTGCAAATAAAAATTTTCATAAAGGAAAACAGTTAGCGTTGTATGAATCAAACTCGAAACTTCTCTTCCGCTCACCGCACTATTACGCCAACAGAACATATAAAGCGTTCATTATTATGTATTTATCAATAAATCCGTAACAAAATATAGTACTTTTAAAGCTATAAAAAGAAGGGGGAATTCCATAAACTTGACTCAATTTTCGCTCGTCTACGTTGGAGAGGTCAGTAGCGCGACGGGCACTACAAAAGGCCGGTTATTACATCGCATAGAGCTTTCCAGAACATGCCGTATCGACCGGCGGCTCTCTCCAGACAATGTTTGAGTAATATACTCCGTTAGAAGTATGAATAGGGATAGCGTCCTTAACATTATATCGTTGGATCAAAAGCGGAGTATACTTCATACATTTAGTGTTTTTAAGTTTAATATTGTTTTTATTGGGTATTTAAGTAGCTCATTAACTTTTCTTTGAGTAATTCAAAGCATGTTTAATGATTTCTTATAGCACAACACATCCCCTCAGATAACTTTCTTTAAATGATTCAATTCCAATTTAACATATATGTAGATAAAATAATTTATTTCAGTCAATTAATTTCTCAATTTAAGTTATATTGTTATATTTTATTGACGAATTTGGGAAAAAGCGTTCTACTATAAAAAGACTGTATCAACAATACAATTAAAGCCAGCATGACGTGTGTCTAAAATTACTTCAGTGAAGACCGTTATTAGTCTTGGGTTCTTGAATGGCACCCGTAATCGCACAGCTCTATATTTTTTCCACCATACAATACATTTTAGACTGACGACTCGTTGGTTTCGCGGTATAAGTGTGGGACTTGCGATTGATTGGTCTCGGGTTGAGCTTGAGATTGAGCAATACCAATGTCTTTAAAACATTATTAGTAGCAAGCACGTAATCTTGAAATAAACCTCGTAATTGGCAAGGGCTTCTTTAAAATGTGGATGAAAACATTATCTTGTTTGAAAATAATTTGTGGAGCTATTACAATGAATAGCTGCTTGCTAATGCAAGCATTAAATGCAACTTCGTTTTAATTAAAAACAAAACAGTAAATAGTTTAATATTGACAATGCATTGTAAATTGTCTGCTGATTTGCTATCAACTGTAATGTGTTATTTTTGTTGTGACGCCAAGCATACACGTCGCCAACTCTTTGGCATCAGACATCAGACGCCGCGACGATAAGTGCCACTAAAAATACAACAAGTTCAAAGCCAAACGCCAAAAAGGGATGTCAATACTTTTGTTTACCAAATGTTAGTATGAGGTTCAAAATGAAAGAGAATATTTCCAATAAGCTTTATATTTTATTGTTTAATACTTTAAAACATCAGGACAGAAATATTGCGTTACATGCGTTTAATGTTATTATAAAATTCGCAAACAGCATACAGAAGTTGGGCAATGAAGTTTATATCGTATACAAAAATCAGTTATACTATGAAATTTACAGGAAACCATCTACTATGGCAGCTCAAACTTTACGAGGAACTTTTAAACAAATATTATAATTAATCTCACGGAGATATGCTTTTAAATTTAGAATTTCTTGTATATTTGCCTAAAATACCAATTCAATTGGAATTTTATTTACGATTACAGCCAGTTAAAATACAACATAAAATAAAATCAAATAAAATACATAACATTTTTATAGCCACAATCGAAGTAGTTCTTGGGGCCGTTATCAATCTAATTACTTAAAATATCGACGATTACAAAACATGGCTTACATTCACAAATATCGACAGTTTTTATTATATGTATAATTACATAATATATTAATATAGGAAGGTACTCTTACTAGCTCGAGTGGTTATATTATATGTAGCGTTACGTGTTGCAACCTTCCTGTCGTAAAGCAACGTGCAAATTAAAATAAACATTTATCAAGACTACCAAGGTTCGCGATATCTTTACGTCAGTTTTCAATTCAAATTTTATTGTAACTGATTTTAAAAAAAAACTGATTTAATTTCGATTCTAATAAAAGTAACATACAGTCAAGGTAGGAGCCTCACGAACATATTCGCTCATCTTAATAAATTATAATTTACACAAGTTCACTTACAAATACCAAATCACAGATATCATTCACGAACTGCCATAAACTAACTAACGCGCGCCGCCCGACGCAGAACACTTAGTATTCCAGGCGGCGCTCAAACTTAATCTAAACGCAGTCTTGAAATACATACAATTACAACATACAGCCCCTCTAATACTGACACTGTCCACTCAATATGATACTATGACAAAAAACATGCAACAGTCAAGTTAAGCGAACCGAATGTATGATAAGACAGACATGTAAACTATCGCATCGATGCGTTCGAACATTAATCCCGGCGGTGGGAACGGCACGGGCGGTTAGTGAGCACATCACAACGTCTACTCAACTCTTCACCATGCTACAGGTATCACAGATAGTGTGTCGGCGCTGGCGCGGCTGGCGCGGGTTGCGCGGGTTGCGCTCGGCCGTGGCGTCACAGGTAGGGCACGCAAGCGCCGCACCGCGAGTGTCGCTCGGGAGAGTCGGCGCGCGCCCTGCACACAAGCACTCGTTAACTCACGAGCTCCTCTCCTCGCGCCGTGACTCGGATCGGCCCAGCGCCCGCTTCAGCTTCTCCACCAACCTGGTGTGGAACTTTTCCTCGCGCGCGCCGCCCGGCGGACTAGCCGAGCCCTTGCACGGGCTGTCGGCCGCGCCGCGCAGCGAGCCCCGCGACGTCGGCGCGCGGCAGTATGACAGCGAGCGCATGGCGGGCGCGCTGCGGTGCGGACTCAGGTGCGCCAGCGCCGCGCGCCCGCCCAGCGGCGACAGCGCCGGTCCCTCCGAGCGCGACTCCGACACCTTGCGCACGCGGCCGCCGCCCAGCGCCGCCTTCTCCGCCGACTCCGAGGGTCGCCGGGACCGCTGCGAGTTGTATATGTCCCAGTCGTTCTTCACTACCGGCATCATGAACGCCATCACGGCGGCGGTGTCGGTGACTCTTGTGTTTTAACGTTTTTGGAGCAATATCGTCGGCGACGCGGCGAAAAACTTATTTCGTTCGCGGAAAATTGCTCCCCGATCGATAGTTTCGCGTGGAGATTTGCTTTCCGCGGTTGAGGAAATTTTATAAAAAAAAGGGTTTTTCAGGTGTTTATTTAGGTCAATATTGTTATTATAGGCTGGACGCGAGAGTTTATTGTGGAAATGTTAGCTTTCACTTCAATGTCACGCACAATGAACCAATTAGGAAAGGATGTTCACCCTAGGACGAATTGCAGTGGAATGAAGTATACGTGAAAACACACCCTGATTATAAGGAAAACATTGGCGCCACTATCGCAACGGTAATAAACGTAAACTACAACTACTCATAGAATCGGTATCCAGCAGCCGTACATCGAAGTATGCATCGCTAAACTTTTGTCATAGCTATCTGTGACATCAATAGGCATTATTAGTTTACTAGGAAGAGAAAAATACAGATTAATACAACAATAAATATGATGTTTCGCCCAATGTAGAGAAATAATACATCCAATGATCAATAGATGACGCTACAGTATTTAAGCTATTGCACACTAGATGTCACTGTTAACCTTTTTTTTATTATTTTAGTTCAATCATAATTATACAGATGGAGTTACTGATTTGTTTAAATTACTAAACTGCACTAGCTTTATTTGTTACTTTACATCAAATTCTGTAATTCAAATTTTAATGCAGCCCAATTAGGGTCAATTTAATTTATTAACTCAATAGCATGATGATGAAAACGAAGAATAATAAAACAACATTGGGCACATTAAGCATTCGGTTATATATTAAAGTTCAAAGCTCTTCGCAGCTCGCTGGGCACGCAGTTTTGTATAAATCGCTTAAAGGTCCCATATTGAACAACGACGAATATAAAAACGCACTATAATAAATAACTGGCTCATATACATGCCGCGGTACAAAATAGGAAGGCTAATTTATATTAATATTAATAAGTTCTTTTATTCTCTGTAACAGCGCAGTCTGAAAATATTTCCGATACCCGGCAATAAGTTCCCCGGCTATTACGTGGAACTAAAAACAAGGGTATGGGTACAGAAATGCACCCTCTGCCTACCCCTTTGGGAATACAGTCGTGTGTGTGGATGGATTTACATTATTTTAGGAAGGCCACTTCTGACTGGTTTCTAATATCGTTAGGCATTACGATAATGATAAAAGAAAAAGTAATACGAATTTGTTAGAAAGGCATTTATTTCAAGCCCTAAGCAAAACAATACATAAAGGCAATCTTTTTGGTTAACAATGATTCAACGTAAGTAGTCGTATCGACTTAAACATCCAATCACAATAATACTAAGACAATGAAACAATACAAATACAATGAATTAAATAAAGGCAATCTATCACATGATTAATAGGTGGGTACGATTAAAATTGAGTGCTTAATGAGTATAATTAAAATGCAATAAATAATTGGTACATGGATATGTTAAATAAATATAATTCAATATTTTAATTATGTTGTATTATATTTGTAAATTTTGTTGTCATTTATCATTAAGATTTTAATTACTATACAAAATTACATGGAATTATTTACACCCATTTCTCCATTTTTGGACTAAAAAAATCTCTTTTAATGTCAAGTTGTTTTTTTTATGAAACACAGTTCACAATATAGTGATTGTTGTGGAATAATATGAGATTATCATTTCAGATATGTATTTTAACTTCCTTCGTAATATCCAACATGGATGGAACAAACCTTCAATATATTTTTATTAAACAAGTAAAAATTAAGGCAAACTCAGTCTTATGCTATAAAACAATTATTAACATGTTCCAAACATTATCAACACAGAGATTCACAATGATTCGATATATCTTATTTATATTCTGGATTCTTGGCACAAAATTAATAAAGTAACCAATTGACATAAAATGGCTCCTAACTTGATAAAATTCTAAATTTAATTTTAATCTAATTTACGGACCTTTTATGAGGTTCTACTACCTACAACAGTATGTCTTTTATTTAAAATTCTATTTAACTTTTATGACCTACCTTCGGAAAAATATATTCCTAAAATTTCTGTCTACAGTACAATAAATTAAACCCATCCTAGGTAAAATAAAGAAGGTTCCTATTAAAATAAATACTTAATTCTATTAACTTTTTTTGTAAACAGTTACCTACGGCATTTTTTCTAAACTACAAATCATTAATAGTTTTAAAAAAGTGACCATCAAACAATGTAAATATTTCAAATATAGTTGCTAACAAATAACATCTCTCTAACATAAAGAGCCGGACTTACAAATGTCCATAAACTAAATTAGGTATTATCGCTCTTATTGCGACATCATGAATAGCCTACATTCAAAATAACAGATGGAAAATAAACATAGCCAACTCTAATGAAAAGTATATGTAGACAAATATCCGACTAATGGTGCGTTACTCTACAGCATCTATAGCATGCATTTAAACGTGTTCAAGTCGATTGAACGCTTGTGTTCTCCTCCTTATTTTTATCGACGTCGTAGTAACCATTGAAGTTGACCATGGTCAGTAACTCCGACAAATGCCTCTGGTATCCACATTCCATTAACTTCGTGATAACTTTGTGTAGATATTTCGCTAGTTTCTCAAATAGATGGAACAGCTCTTCTAGTTGCGTGAAGTTCGAATGTGTGAACGGGCCGTTAAGTTCTTTCTGTTGCCATTCACTAGAATAAAAAAAAATAGGTGACTATAAACTTAAACACGTCTGATGCAAACATAGTAAGAGTAAATTATAAATATTTTAGGATATTAAGCATTTTTGTAGATTTATTTCATTGTAGGAAAGTCTCAAAGAAGAAGATCGAAGTGCTTAGTATAAGAATCACTGTCGTATCGAATGGCGTTTTCAAAGAGTCGTAACGAAGAAAAGTTTTCTTCCTTTAATTAAAACAAACATAAATATATGAATTAATGTGTTACTTTATATAAATAAAATAAACCAAGCCAACTTTCGACTTACTCAATCTGTTCTCTCACACTTATTTTGAAAACCATAAACCTATTCAATGCTTAGGCCGATGTGTGCTCGTAGGCCGATGTGTTCTTGATAAGCTACGCACTGGGGGTTCTTCGGCGCGTTCATTTTTGAGTTCCCGAAGACCTCCAAAGTGTAGAGGGAGACTACCATGGGGTTTTTAGCCGGTAAAAGTCCGGCATACCCCGCTTGTTTCCTGCAAGCGGGGATCCAAGAGGATTTTCCCCATGCAAAAAAAAACCTATTCAATAACCAGTCGACTTACCCAGCCTTCAGTACGCGGCTGAACTTCAATATAACCGTAAATATATCATTCAACAGCTTCATCACTGGCGTCGATCTGTTGTTCAAAAGGCACCTGAACAGGACTTTCTTTATATAGACCACGTGACATTCGTACAAGTCATCGAGAGTGCGAGCTTTCTTCAGATCATTCTCGAACTCCGTCCACGAGGATAGTATGCACGTGGTCACTATGTAGTTGTCGAGCGCACGGATCATGGAGGCCATTATGTGACGGTATATTTGTATGGAAATGTATTGGGACGACCGTAGAAGTTTGCGTGAATGCTGCCTTGATAGCTTCGCTGATAGTTTGAGATTCTGTAAACAAATAAATGTCAATCTTAAACCCAGTCAGTACAATATATGAAGAGTTACATAGCAGTTTGTTTGGGCTAGTATATGTGTCGAACGTTGAGATTTTATTTGGACTGTCACTTTTAATAGTAGTCCAAATCAAAGTAAAATATACTTAATCTTTATTCAAATAAAACTTTTACAAGCACTTTTGAATCATCAAATGAACTACTACCGATTTATATATAACACCTTTATTACTGTGGAGAAATTGCGCTGGAAACTACCTCGGCAACACGATTATCATGATTATTTTTTTTAGGAAATGTATGTAACATACATATCCTGTTAATGAAGTATAAGTTACACAGCAGGCCGGTGTAAATGTGTAGAACGGTGAGATTCTATTTGGATTATCACATTTAAGTGCTTGACCATAAGTTATCGATACTAAACAGTCTCACAGTTAAAACGAATTAACTGAGCTAAAATACTCATACCTTAGGCTTAATATAGCTACATCAAGGACAAATATTGACTTCTCTTTCAACATCCGAACTAGTGAATCTTTCAATATTGAGAATATGACTAAAAATACTTTTGCTTTATATTCTAATTAAAATGGTAATATCATAAGTACTCTTACCTCAAAATCTTCACCCAAGACCCAGAACGTTCGTCTCATTTTGATCAAGAACTGGAACACTTTGGCGTATCGCAGCAACGCTTCCTGCGACAGTATGATGTTGAGCGGCCAACTCACCGAGTACGTGAGCGACAAGCACTGCAGCACGTCGGCCGAGCTGTGCTGGAAACTCAGCGGCGAGTCCGCTATCGTGAACGATAGCTTCTCAGAGAATTTGTGCACGTCTGGAAACAGAAATTCATCATTGTTATTATATCAATCATTCCTCATTGTTATTATATGAACGTGATGGCCTCGAGGTTTAGGCACGCTGTCGTGTCGAGAATATTGACGGTCGCGGGTTCAAACTCCAGGCACACACCTCTGACTTTTAGAAGTTATGTGTGTATTCACAAAGAATTATCACGTACTTTAACGGTGAAGGAAAACATCGTAATGAAACCTACACACCTAAAAGTTCTTAGGAATTTCTTAGGGGTGTAGTCCGCCAACCCGCACTAGGCCAGCGTGGTGGACTAAGGCCTTAAACCCTTTCAGTTGTAGAGGAGGCCTGTGCCCAGTAGTGGGACGTTTATGGGCTGATGATGATGATGATATTATATCTCAATGTCTTGCTGGGAATGTGGCTCCTCCATATTCCAGAGGACCAGTTCGATATTTTCGCAAGTATGAATTGGTAAAAGATAAAAAACATAAATGGAATAAGTATTTCAATTGTTTAACTGAAATATGCCTGGACCTTAGGATTGCATTTGAATGCAGGGTTAGGCTAAATCTGAACGTAAATCGTATTTAATCTCATAATACTAAATATAATCGTAAGTTTAATTATTGTGCGCAGATTATGAAAGTAAAATGAAAATAGAAGACTTATTAAAGGAAATTAGACTCACTGCCAGAAATTTTATAACGTTACTGAAAATTTTAAATCAAATTTTTAGTAACGTTACAAAATCTTTTGGACGCTTATGTCCAACAGTTTAATAATAGCGTTTTATGACAGATACTTACGAGATATCGAAGATCCAAGCGCCTTATCAAGTATGTTATGTAGCGTGGCGAAATTCAACAACTCCTGAGGGTTCAGAGTCTTTGAAAGCTTCGCGAACAGATTGTGGCATATGCTTTTACTGAACTCGCCATCCATAAGAAAGAAATAATCCTTCAAACTCCGTAAATGTTCGTACATGTCCAAATTCACCAAGAAGTACGTTAGAATGGAGTTATTGACCACTTCCAATTGATAAGTGAGGGGTAACATCACAGATCTTTGTAGACAAGCCGTCAATGTCGCTATATTATCACGATGTTTTATCTTTTCATCTTCCTCATGTTCTAAACCGAACTGAGAAGCGAATATGTTCGAATATGGCTTCTTCTTCACTTCTTCCATTATGATCGCCGGATGAGTGTAGGAAGACGGCGAATTCTCCAAATTCATTCGACTTGTGAAGTGGTCTTCCGAATAGTTTTTCAAATTCTTCACTCCAAACGGATCAAAATTTTCCAGACTGTACGAACCGTCGAGTATGTTGAAAAATGAATTGTTGCCCTTAAAACTTTTTATATCGATTTCAAGGCTTTTTGATGGAGAATTATCTGGAGAATCTACAGTTTGAATATCGATTATGGCTTCGGTATCCGCTGCTTCATCGTCCCCTATGAGGGGAAAGTTGAAGCCGTCAGCACTTAAAAATTCCTTATCAGCTTTCCCAGGTCCTAAGTCTTTACAGCTTTCACTTCTCGGTGTGAAAACATCGCTTGTCATGGCTCCATCCATTGGGACATCTGCTGTTGTTGGTGTTTCTAAGTCAAGCTATAACCAATATTAAGTATAATTTTAATATCAATTTTACACGGTTTAGCTATTTGATTGGTTAATTATTTCGATTATCATTACAAATAAATAAAATATGTCGTAAATTTCATATACATTTTACACTTTAGGAATTTTACTTTTGATGCCTTGATGAAAACCATCTAAATTGTATGGAAACGTGAAATAAAATAATATAAAATTTTATCTATACTCACCCTAGAGAACAATTCACCGGGCGTAACAGCACCAGTATTAGGCGTCGTTCCTGAACTATTGGCATCTTGCACTTGTCCATAAGGTTTTAGATTCAGCGTCAATCCAGATCTTTTAGCACTTTCACGTCGCGGAGTTGACAAAGCGGCCTCATAATCTGATGCCAACACTTTCTTCCTGTTACGCAGCGCTTCTTCTTGAGCGACATTTGCTGGTTCATTCTTAGCCACAATTTCTGCAGGAAGATTATATTCCACACCTAAAACTTTTTGTTTATTAATCAACGCCTCTTTTTGGGCGTCTGTCCTCGGCTCAACTACTATTGGTTTGTCCTCGGGTTTCATTCCAAATTCCGTTCCAAGAACCTTCATTTTATTCCGCTTAGCTTCAACACATGGTAACCAAGATTCCTGCACGTTATTTTCTTCATCAACAGAGGCTATATTAATAAGAGGTGGATCTTTTATGTGGTTATTTTCTTTATCGATCTGACCAAATTCGTGAGCCATCACTTTTTGTTTGTTTATGAGAGCTTCTTGCCTCATCCTTTGGAACTGCATGATGTCATCATTAACATGACTTCCTATTATGCCGCTTGATGTCGTATGAGTATTAGAATTAACTTCATTAGTAACAATATTTCCTTGAGAATCGACGTATTTATTATTATCGCAATTTTTATCATCATTGCTTTTTGAAACACCGAAGAAACTCTTTGCTACGTTACATATAGCACTAAAAACATCACTGGATGATTGCATTTTGTTTTTGTTTTGCTCACATTCAGTAACTATCGCTTCCTCTGTCTCGGCCATTATTACTGATGACGTTGATTCCGTCATTTTATCACCTTCTGTATCGTCCGCTGTATCGGATTTAGAATCCTGTTCATCCACAGATTTCATTTCAATGCTCTGAATCGACATGGCCATGATTTCTTCGTTTTTCTGATGCTCCAGTTCTAACTTCTCCCGTTTTAAATTGCGCTCTTCTGTGGATAAAAGCTGTATCCTGCTCTGATCTAATTGTAGTCGTTTTATCTTCCATTCTGTGTGCATTTTGCTTTTTTCAACTTCCATATTTAATCTTGAATAATATTCCATGATTTTATTCCTGAAATAGAATGTGGAGTCAGTAATCATTACCTAATAATAAGTATATAGATAAATGCATAAATAACCGAAAGGGTAGACAAAAGTGAATTACTGCACCCACATTTCGCCAGATATGTATCAGTCCCACGTAATAGGGAGCGAGCCTATTGACATTTTCTGGGCACAGTTCCAGAGTTCGGGCTGTTACTGAGAATTTCCTAGTGGATAAACCCAATAACACTTTGCTCGGTCCGGGAATCGAACCGGAGGCCCCTATATCGCAAGGCACCTTGTACCGCGAGACCTCGTGGTCTCTGTCTATTAATAAGTAATCAATTTAAGAGGCAGACATAATAGTTACGACTAGTAAGAAATAGCACTAAGCATTCTTCGCCCACTGCTAATCAAGGGTAATAATTTTTCGGCCCATAAAAAAATATTACCTTTCAATGTCCCGTAATTTCGAGTCCACTTCTTCTGTTGCTTTGTCCGCCGCTTTTTCCATTTCATATATTTTCTTCTCCCGTTGTTTTGCTTTCATTTTAGCGGCTTTTGCTTCCGCCATTGCCGCCTCAAGCACTCTTAGCGAATGTTGCTTTTCTGCTATTATTAACTGCGCCAATCGTTTTCTTTCCGCTATTAAAAAATAAAAATATAAGATCACATTATATTTTATTTACGTTTTTCTACTCACAAGAATAAATACCAAATTTTAATGCGTGTTTTTTTTCTAATGCTTCTCATGGTGCGGTGCGATTATGATGGTCTCAATTAAGCATACTTGAGACCTAAACTAGGTCAGCATATTGGACTTATGCCTAATCATTCTCCATCATTGAGATAACCCGTGCCCAGTCTTGACACGGTAAATGTTTTGTTGACTATGGTACGTAACATTCTCAAAAAATCCTTTAATATTCAAATTATTCTCACCAAGAATCTTCTCCAAGGTTTCTGCTTGTTTCAAAGACGCCATTTCCGTAAACGCCTTCCTCTCGGCTTCTCTCTTGAGCAGTATCTGATCGAATGTTACAAGTTCACCCGTAACGAACAAACACCGCGTTCTGTACACATCTAACACTTGCTGCTGTCGTTCAAGCTCTTCGAAACTCGTGCAACACTTCACTGATGGATGGTCCGATGAGATAAGCAGGACTAGAGGATCCTGAAACAATAATACAACAATAAAAAGCTTATTAAAAATCTAAACTAAATCCCTTATATTATATTCATATGTGTACGACACAAACAAAAAATGGTATGTGAATTCATACATATGTATGGGCACGTATATAGGACTTAAGGGGCTATACCAGTGTAACCCATGAAAAATTAGGCGATTTTCGCGATTTTTTTTAAAAGAAAGTACTCGATAGAATGTTTTGAAGTTTTTTGGACATAATAAGGTATATTTTCAGCTATTTTTTAAGATACTTTTTATACAAAAATATTGAGAAATAACGGAGTTATGTGCTGTCTTCGAAAGTGCCAAAAAAAAAAGTTCCCCAACTGCTGGCATGATTCCGGCCGAATGAGTAGTTGGAACAAAAAAATCTAAAAGATTATTAAAGTTGAACATATTTCCTATACAATGACCTATGATTTTTGAAAAATATCAAAAATTAACAAAATGGCGTAGTTCTGAAAAAAAAAAAACGTTTTTTGGGGTAAAAAATGGTCGTTTTTTTAATACCAAATTGTCAATTTTCAACCAATCAAAAAGATCGTAGGTCATTGTATAGTAAATATATTCAAGAATACTCAGTTTAAATTTGAAGTCGATCGGTCAATTTCTCTTTGAGTTATGATGTCAGCAATTTTGAAAAATGTCGTTTCGAGAAAAACGCGTTTAAAGTTTCAACTTTCGATTTTTGCTAGATAAAATTATAGAGTTCGTTGTTGTTTTATGTATCTCCTTCTTTGCATCGCTCTTGCAATTCCCTTGAACTCAAATCAGTATAAATTGGTGACAAAGCTTCCGTAACATCCTAATCAAGCGGTAAATAATCGTGCTTGAACTTTGATAAGTCCATTCCTAGAGCTTGTACTGTTGTTGTGTACTGGTATTTTAACGGACTGTTCGTATGTAAAACGATTTCTTGAAAAGCGTCTCTTCTTAGACCTCGATCTAGCTAAAGGATTATCGTGAGAGCGTTTTTGGTTATTATTCATTTTCGTTGTGTTGTGTAGTGTACGACAGCTGAGAGTAAACTGAACAGACGCTTCGACAACAGTGCCTAACGGCTCCAAAATATGTTTGAAATGGCTATAAACTATATGACAAGGACCGTATACACCTATATAGGCCCCCTATAGTACCTACGTACGATTTAAAATGCGAAAGATTCGAGTAAATAGGAACACACTAACTCCGAAACTCCGTCTATAGGCAAATGAAGCGATTTATACCTGCGAGCGGCCGCTCTTTAGAACGCTGCCATTCAAGAACTATTCATGATACGACGTTGCCGCTTTCACAGGATATTTTTGAAAGTATAAAGAATCGAAATAGCCAACAAAAAAAATCGTTTTTTTTTTTAAAGTGTCACACTGGTATAGCCCCTTAAGAATGGAAAAAATATGTATGTAGGTACATACTTTCTCATACGGTATATCTTTGCGCAAAAGCAGGGGTGTAATCATGTAATGTACATCCACATTATGGTAATATAGAAAATATTTACAAACTAAAAAAACTAACTTAACAACGAGCGAGCATCTTGCTGTTTTACGAACACATTTCCCAATTGGATTTTGAGATTTTGGATTACTGAAAATTTTGTAACAGAGAACCCAAAAACACAGTTAGCAAGCAAGAGTATAAATACTTTATTATATATTCTCAGCCTATCGCCGTCCACTGCTGAACGTGGGCGGAGGCCAAGTAGGCGCCAACCATCTCGGTCTTGAGCAGCCTTCATCTATCCGCTATATTTACCATATTATATTTTATAAATACTATAATATAATAAGAGTCCTCGAAACAGACATGCATGCATGAAGAGGATAATTTCAGTTGAGGAAGCGATAGAAGTGTGTTTGGCGCTCTACAGTGCCTGCCTACCCCAACAGGAGATAGGCGTGAGTTTTTTGTATGTATGTATATTATAATAAACTTACGCTTGGATTACAATGCTTCAACAATCTCAATGATTTCCCACAGAGCAGAATGTACTTCGCTAATGGCCGTAAAACGTCTGGCACGGCCAAGCTCTGGCTGATATGAAATCCCTTGTCCCAATACTTCTTTGATCGACAGTTCACGTATTGTGAATCTTTACGTATGAAAAATTCATTGTATCTATCTTCTAATTCTCCTTCAAATATAAACTTTTCTATAAACCTGTAAAAAATATTTTTTTAAATATATTTTTTTCCAAACAATGAGTTGTTGAGTGGTATAGACATGTGGGATTCATATTTTGCTTGTATGGGACTAAGTTCGATACAATATGTGATTGGATCAAAACCGAAGCTGACTGCTTTTGGACAGTATGGTATGATCGGATGACAGTGGGTTTATTTTCCTATATAAAAATATACACACAGCCTCCGTGGCGCAGTTGGCTAGACACCAGTTTGTGAAACGAGAGGCCGTGGGATTGATCCCACACCGAGACAAATGTTTGTGTGATCCACAAATTTTTTCATCGGGTTTGGGTGTTTGTGAGACCGAGAAGTCTCTCGTAGTTTATGATACCCACGACACAAGACTTGTATCTTAATTTTGTTACTGATGGGTACATTTATTTATAAATGTCCGTTTTTTTCAGGTTAGTACGTCCTAACCATTCCAAATTAAGTAAAATGAAATCATGTTTCGATTACACATTCGTCATGTTTCATCCACAATAATAAACTGAAGTTATAATATATTTAAAATAATTTTGCTACAAAAACTTACTTGAAGTAAATTCTGCAGATACAGAAGAGCGAGTTGAACATCGTGAGTGCGGTTTTTTCGTGAGTCACAAGCGATATTTCGCTAAACAAATAAGACATTAGCTCTGCACCTTTTGGTATTGTTTTTGAATCTGTAAATTAGATAATAGTTCAGTGACTAACAATTAAGTCAAAACGTATAGTTATAGTTACAGTCGTAACATATAGTCGAATGTGTAAATTTTAAAACCTATAAAAAAGGATATATTTTTTTCAATTTATTCGCTTAGCGAGCATGCCACCCTTGTTTACAAAATTAATAAAATTATATAAAAGTAGATATTAAAGGAAAGAGGCAGAAATGATAAAAGCTAGCCTAATCAACACTTTATTTGGTCTAGAATTTGATGAAATTACCTGAATCAATCATTTTGTAAATGGAAACAATTGTTTCTATCTCATACTTGAGTGGTTCTATATGAAATAATATCTGTAGCAACGTCGGCATACAATTAAGATCCTGTGAGCCTCTCTTAGTACACTCTTCATATATTTCCGTCGCCTTCAATCGAAAATCTAATAAATATCTCCTTATCACTTCGCGGGCGGCCTGAAATAAGAAAAAATATATTACTTAGTCAATTATATTAGTAAATTTATATTTTACTCCTGGGTTCGATTCCCGGGTCGGGCAAAGTGTTATTGGTTATTTCCATTAGGAAATTCCCAATAGCAGCACGGATTCTGGAAATGTGCCCGAAAAACGGCAATAGGCTCGCCCCCTATTACGTGGGACTGATACATACCTGGCGAAATGTGGGTGTAGATATGCACCTCTGCCTACCCCATCAGGGAATACAGGCGCGAATTTATGTATGTATGTGTATGTTTTTTTTTTATCAATAGCATATTTTATCCTAGAAAACATATGAATACAATTTTGCTTGGTAAGTGGGTGCCATTCAGAAAAAAATAAAGGCCATTGGCATCGCCGTTCATTATGTTCGCACCATAAATTAAATAATTATTGTTGCCTTTTCGTTATTGAATAGTTCATAGTTCAGTAATTTAGGGATATATGTACGTACATACCTACATACATAACCTCACGCCTGTATTCCACAAAGGGGTATGCAGGGGTGCATTTTTGCACTCACATTTCACTAGGTATTTATCAGTCCCATGTAATAGGGAGTGAACCTATTGTTGTTTTTCGGGCACATTTTCAGACTCCATGCTGTTACTGAGCATTTCCAAGTGGAAAAACCCAATAATACTTTGCCCGACCCGGGAATCGAACCCAAAACCTCTATAGATCGCACGGCACATACTTGTGACGCGAGACCACGAGAAAACAGCAATTTAGGGATATATACATATGCAAATTAACGTATATATCGGTCATTAGGCAACCTTAAAGAAAGGAGTATATTTTACTTACTTCATACACCAGTCCGTTGCTATGAAAATGATCTTCAAGTGTTTGGCTGAAAGCAAACTTATAAAGTCGCCTATAGTATGTGCCAACAAGCAGCAAATCCGTCACAAATCCTCTCAGACGTTCCTTTGATATGCCTTCAAGAACTAAATTATCTTTCATGTAGAAACAATTTGATTCACTGCTGAAAGGGAATGAATTTGTTTCAACACCAACTGAAATAAATAATAAAAATAATTAATCCAACAGTCTGTGCATTGGTAAGGTGTACTTAACATACAATTTGCTAATAAGGTATGGTAAAAAATGGTAGAAACACTTCAAGCGAAATTATGGTACCAACCCAGTTCCACAGAATGTTTGGAAATATGTCAAGTAATTCCTGATCAAGGATTTGAAAATACTTGTTGCTAAAATGGTATAATGTGGAAGTTGTAGAGTAGTAATTAATAAAAAATGTATATGGTACAAACACGGTTTGATGGTGGTAGCACCAGTGTCACATGGAAAACCAAGCAACTCAAATACAGTAAATGATATTTCCAATTACATTAATGTGTGTATTAAAAAATTCTACTCACTTATTAAATACATGATATGTCTAATGAATTGCTTTTCCGATATGACATTCAATTGTGTTAGCATCTCGCCATATGTGCTGCGCCATAATGCCATTTCTCTGGGCGATGTCGCTATTAACTGCCTTTCGTTGATTGAAGGCATTTTGGCTGTAATAAATATATTTAGTATCATTAAACTATTGTAGACCTTTGCATGAGGCTAGAATTTCTGAGAATTTACCCTAATTCTTTTGTTGTAGTCAAAAGTGCCAATTTAGCTCCTTACTCTATATCTCGAGAACCAAAATCCTTACAGTAGAGAATGAAGGGAAGAAAATTTAAGAAAAAGATAACATCCCTAGGATAATGTCAAGAAAATAAATACCTATTGTAGCAAGACTTTAATATGATGGAACTTACAAACTATTTCCCATATATCATCTGGTACATCTTTATCTATTTGTGTGGCTAGTTCCCATATGTCAATACATTCTTCATCTTTTTTAGCTCTATATACTTCCTGAACATCAGACTTAATGTTTGTGCTGGCAAAAGACACCTGAAAAAATATTATCCTTTGATAAATTTAATGCATTCCTGATTTATTATTTATTTTAAAACCAGATATTTAACTTTAAAGGGTTAGCAAAAAAATGTGGTCTAATTTCCTCAGCTTTTCATATCAGTGATTAGTCAAAACCCAAAACACAAACAAAATTTATGGCTGCATCACATACTTTTTATGTTCAAAATAGTTTATACCTTAACATCAACATTGTTGCACGAAGTTGGTATCTGCAAATCTCTTGGAGCTGTCAATCTGGGGCAATTGAATATTGTGCTCTCGGAATATGGTGACAGATGTGTAGATGTCAAAGAAGGTAATGACATTGGGCTGAGAAAAGTCTTCAGTTCAGTTGATCCAGCTGCCTGATATGAATCCTGTCCTGCCTCCGGAAGAACTGATACAAAAATAGCAATGTGTGGTCATTAATAGTTTTGCTGAAATCTTATTTTATTAAAGAATTATTTTCTTTTATTGTAGTTTTTTTTGAAAATTTTCTCAATAAAACTAAATTGAGTTCAAGTTATGATTTAAACTCATATTTATTGCTGTTTAAACAAAATTTTATGTATCAACAAATTGAAACTAAATAGGTAATATGTTGGCAGTAATGTGAAGCCATACATGTTTTAATTTGAAAGTTGATATTACAATTATTTAGCATTTAAATTAATAATGTTAACATTTCAGTTCAGACTCTAGCTTGCATTAAATGATAAAGAAGTAAATAAAAATATATTATGTACTTACAAGATCTTGAATCAAAGCTCTCCACTGTATACTCTGTGTATACCTGTGATTTCTGTTTATCTAATAAAACACTTTGGCGTTTCAATGAGTATGGTAACTCAAAAACATGAGAAGGGAAGTATGGATATGGTTGTGGTGATCCAAACACTTCTGGTTTTGGCTTTGGCAACATTTCATTTAGCAAGCCAAATGTGAAAGGCCTCTGAAAATTAAAAGAAAACAATAAGTGATAACTTACATAAATAAGATATAACTAGGACAAAAAAAATTCAATGTACATTGTTTTATTCACTACAGGGAACAATACTTGGATGTCACAAACAATGGTAGTCAAGAGGGTGGAATTACGTCAAAAAAATGATTTTAATTACTATTAATAAATTTAATATATTATGATAATGAATTAACAAATAACTCTGAGAATTTAGTGCACTACACATTACTGTACATTTCACATGAATGTACTCTAGCTCCAGCAGGCATTGTTTGAGGCCCCACCTTTTTATTCTAGACAATGGATCATTATATAGCCAATTTCTATACCTCTAAGTAAGTACAACCAACAGAGACAAACACTATGTAAATAATGATATTGTAAACAAACTAACCTCAAACAGTTCAGCTGATAGATCTTCCTTTACTGCATTTCTCATTCCAATGAGAAACCTTAAAACTTTGTACACCTTTTCTTTATTATCACCAAAATTAGTATGTCTTAGGACACTTATAATCTTTTTAAGCTCCACAGATCTCTTATATTCGATGACATTTTTCGCATTTTGTTGAAGTACAAAATAATGCGCCAGTAAATCTATAATAGGTTCTCCCTTCCATGATGGCAAGTCTTCAGAAGTTTTTTTTAGGATTATCGCATAGGAGTGAGACCTCATTTTGGATGCCAACCTTTTTTGTGATATCCTACTTTGAAAACAGTATTTTGAAGCTGTTTTAATGCAAAGTTCCGACAAGAGATCGTATACACCAGCATCTTGTGAATTTGTAATATTAAAAGCCATGGTTTAACTGAATACCTTTTCCTGAAAAGACAATTCTTCAACGATGTACGTTCTCAGTTTTATACATTTACATATTCCATTATTTTATAAAGATGTGAAAATCATAATGCTGATCCACTCGTTTACAAATAAAACAAAATTGAAGACCTAAATAAATGCATCCTTGAAGGTTGACATTAGACACAAGTTGTGTCACACAACGTATGATGTGACAGTGACAGTTTAATTTGTGGATATCATTATTTTAGCCCAAAATCCACATTATCCTTGGAGTTCTTTAAAGCAGGTTACATTGTGAAAAATATGCTTTAAGTATTTATTTTTTATGCGTAAATTTGTAAAAATCGCCATAGATATTACAAATAAATGTAATCAAGAAAAAAATCAATAACCCTTAGGTACAATTAAAAACATTTTTCGGAAATATGTTCCATTATAGGTACATTTTCGGAAAGATCTACAGAATATAAAAAAAATATGATAAGTTTGCAATATATTTCAGTGTTAGGTACCTACAGACTAACTGAACAAAATATGACTTGCTATGACCTATTAGGTAGATATATGATCAGTTACCTACACAAAGATATCAGTTCATTATACGAGAATGTGTACCACTAAAGTACCTACTGAAAGATTATGCTTAAAATTAAAAATATTAAATATTCTATGAATGGGTAATGTCAGAACCAAAGAGTATAGTAATATAACCAATTAAAAAAAAAAACTATAACCTCACTTTATTTCTAATGTTTTGGTAATTGGATTTGGATTTGTGAACGTATAAATAAGTGTTTTAAAGAAATAATTTATCAATTTATTTAGTCAACATGAATCAGGCTGATGTATCAAAACTAGTTTCTAAGCTTCGCATAAAAGTAAAACCAACGCATCGGAACCTGAAAAATCCGAAAGGTCCTGAAGGTAGAATAGATAAATTGCGTAAAACAGTAACGGGATTAATAAAATTTGAAAGGATTGAAGTCAATTATCACAGAGGGGATGAAGCTCGCCAATATGCGGAAAGGGTAAGCATATTTATTTTAATCAAAAATTTAATTCTCTATGAGAACACATACATGAATAATTTTAACCATTGTTTAAGTTCATAGTCATTATTAGTCGTATCATTATCGACTCAAAATAATATTTAATGTATTGTAACAAAAACTCTATATAACAACTGATTAAGAAAGTCTATTGGCCTTTTTGTATTAAAAGGGATCTTATAATTTTATTGAACCACAGCCCACCAATAAGAAAACTACTTGGAAGATATTACTTTATGTGTTAACAGTTACCATCAAAGCAGTGGCAGTACTTCACAAGTTAAATTTTATTCTTTTTCAGTTGATATCAGAAGCAATTCGCCATGGAGACTGTCATAAACCAACTATGGAAATGGCTGATTACTGGTTACTTGAAAAGGATCTTGTGCATAAATTGTTTAAAGTTTTAGTACCTCGGTTTGAAAATTCTAATGTATCATTTACAAAAATGTATAAGGCACCTAAACCACTATATGCACGTAATTTGGAAAAGTCTGTATTAGAATTAAGAGGAAATCCATACCCAGATTTGTTCACTAAACAAGCTAACAATAAATTATGGATCCACAATGTTTTGCTAGAAGCAGCTAAACATGACTACAGACACAGTAAATATGCAGAGATTGCGCAAAATATGGGCAAAAATGAACAACATACAAATGAATTCAAAAGAGATAATCCAAATGTTGACAACAGTGAAGACATGAAAAACCAATAACCATTTTTTAAGATAATGAATTGTAAAAAATAGCCTTAGTCATTATAAATGTATATAAGTAATTAGTTTTTATCATTTATAATTATCCACCTTATTTATAAATACAGAAGTCTGGTTTAACAAGGTCCCAAGTTCAATTTCAGTGTTTTAAATTTTTTCCAATACAAAATTCTCAGTAGCAGAGTCTGGAAGGATACCTGAAAAACGGGCTGTAAAAATACACCTTTGCCTAACCCTTTGGTGATACATGCTTGAGTATATGTTTTAACAACATGATTAAGAGACAATGAGGCATAATATTATCAAATGGGTCCACACACTTGGGTTACATGTTATCAGGACCCAATTACGTATTATACAACTATAATAACTATGTATCTATAAACAAAAAAAAACTGTTACCTATAATAAATAATCTCGTCATTAGTGTTACTGTGGTTGAGTTGTTCACTCTTTATCTTACACCACAAATATTGTTATGTACATCAATATGTGGGAATTTTAATTACCAATGAATTTTATTTTGTACCTATATCTTAGTTATATTTCGAAAGGACGCGGCTTTTATCTAGTATATCATAGGTAACATAGCTTATCTGTAAAAATATTAAAATAAACCTAAAATATTAACATGTTCTATAAATACTGAGGATACATTTTACTTTTCAGAAATATAATTCTCTAAAATTCAATAGGTACCTATTGTCACTTTTACTAACATGCTCAGTGTATCAAGTTATCATGACAGTTTAATAACCTGCGATAGGTAGGTACTAGGTACATAAATACCACTGTATATGTGAGGATAATGTTTTGTTATCATTTATCAATTATTATGAAACACGAGTAATATACATAAACGTTGCGATAGAGCAGACTACAGAAGCTTTAGTAGAGAATAACATTTCAGTTAACTCGAAAACGCGTACCTATTTGACAGTGTATCTACGTGTTCAAAACTTAATCATGCAATCGGAGCTGGTAAAATCTACTTCATCTAAGATTGTTGTACTTGGCTCATGCAGTGTGGATTTCACGACGTAAGTGTTATTATTTACTTATGTATTAGGAAAGAAAATGTCAAAGGTTGTTATATATCAGAATAGAACAATATACTCAAATGGAATTGTAAAAACACATTTTTTTAATATCAAGCAATTTTCATTTTTTACATAAATATATTGCTTTTCATTGTGACCGTGCACATAAGTAGGGACTCCGAATTAATTTACTAGAAATTAATATGTGTAATGCATTGTACATTAAAGGGTTATGTTATACTATCAGTTTGGCTTGACATAAAATTTGACATTATATTTTAGATATGCTCCCAGACTCCCAAAACCCGGAGAAACTGTTCATGGGTATAAATTTACTACGAGCTACGGCGGAAAAGGAGCTAATCAATGTGTCGCAGCAGCGAAATTAGGAGCAAATGCGTACATGATTTGCAGAGTTAGTACCACCTGCCCTGTGGAGTTGGGAAACTATAACCATGAGCTACTTGACAAATGACAAGAGATCCTATCCCTAGAATAATAACAGATTAGATTAACTACTAAGTATATTATTAAAATATTTAATGTGTAAATATTACTATAGATTGATTGAATTCATGGTAAAGTTTTATACAACTCTTTGTTTATAATGAAATTGTACTAATTGTGTATATAAAAAATATTAGGTAGGCGAAGATCAATGGGGTCAACAATATAGAAATCATTTGGAAGAAGTTGGAGTGAATGTTTCTTACGTCCATGTCACACCCAGTTTAACAACAGGAATTGCTCAAATATCAGTCGCCGAAAATGGAGAAAATCAAATTGTGATTGTTCCGGGAGCAAATGATCATCTTAGTATATCAGATGTAGAACAGTCTAGCGAATTAATTGAACAAGCTGATGTACTTATTGCGCAATTAGAAACGCCACTTTTAGCTACTATAGAAGCATTTAAACTAAATAGAGGTGTAAGTATTTAAGTAATAAAATAAATTATTTGTGATATAGTGCTGTCAATTCATATGTTCAAACTTTTTTTTTCAGATCAAGTTATTAAATGCAGCACCGGCTCGTAAAGATATCGACGAGATATTACCATTGTGTTCAATTTTATGTGTGAATGAATCTGAAGCTTCTTTAATTACAAATCTAGAGGTCAACATTTTGTAAGTCATGGCAAAAGTCATTGTTACGTAAGTAATAATAAATTGCGATATACGTTTAAAAATATGCATTACCATCGTTTTCAGAAATGCTGTGATTGCATTGAACAAACTCCTTGAGACTGGTTGTGAAAGTGTTATCATAACACTAGGCTCGCAAGGAGCTGTATATTTATCTAAACAAGATCCACAACCTATACAAGTTTTATGTGAGACAGTGAAACCTGTAGACACTACGGTATTTTTTCGTTTATTATAATTTGTGGATAAACACACTTAATATTGAGGACCGGCCGAACCTAGCTTTTTGTCCTGGCCGAAACCATTAATAAAATATCAATAATCTCCACCTAGACCGAGTCATGTTATTTTCATGCGAAATGTTTATTTTTAAATTAATGAATAATCACTAATTTTAATTTAAAAGAATTATATTTATAGACAAAAAGTTTTTTCTATGTTGCTTGCTATTTCAAGCAACTACAAGTTTAAGTTGAATTTGTAAGATTATTTTTGCCGATTCGACCTTTTGGTCGGACCTTAATTAATAAAAGTTATTATCTCTTGAAATAATAATTACAGGGTGCGGGTGATGCGTTTGTCGGCGCTTTGGCAACTTTTTTGGTAACTCATAAAAACTATCCAATGCATCAAATAATTGGAGCAGCTTGCGAGGTTGCAACTTTTTCAGTTACCAGAATAGGTACACAAACAAGTTATCCCACGAACTTTAAGGCATTCACCAAAGAATATGAGTATGTAAAACTATAAAATAAAAACCATTTATTGTGCATCAATATACTTTTATTCATATTTTATGAGTTAGATATCCACATACAGTTATAATAAACCTAAAATTTTACTATCATAATTAACCTTATTAAATTTAGCATATCATAATAACATAAAATAAAGAAATAAAACAGAAGAAGCACTATTAATAAAATTACAAACTAAACGTACGTGAAAACGTGTTTAATATTTTTAACCCCAGAAAAAAAACTTATAAGGGGAAAAACAGTTCCGCAAATCCTACTGTTCTGAATTAATTTTTAACATTATTGATGCTATGGTTTTCTTAGTTTCATTTCAATAATTTCAAATTCATTAAAGCTTTATGAGAACGTATTATTGAATAATAATTTTATAATTTACAAGCTATATAAGGGACCCGAAGATATAAAAATGCTGTCCAATAATGCTTTAGAATTATAAAGCGTCTTATACACGATCAATACTTCGGTGTCGACGATTGGATGCCAACATGACTTACTGTTCCTGATGTTGCCAGCGTTAACACAAATAAATCGCAATTTCGTTACTTTTTTATAAATTGAAAAAAAAGACTGCTCAGTAAAATACTAATCTAGAAAGAAGTTCAAATGCCTAATTATGAATTCATGGAATATAGAAATTACATATGTTTATATTAATTACGTCTATTGCTTTTTCAGTAGTATGTGACGTGGTCGCATAGAATTATTGCTCAAACTCTAAACTTGCCTAAAGTAAATCTGTACCCAAAGGCTAATATATATTCGGTGTATTTCTATTTTATTAGATGTTTTTTATTTCCATAAAATGTTTTTTTTTATTTTTTTTTTGATTCTCGAATCTCATATCTCCAAATAATTTTATGTGGCTAAAAACCCACTATGCTAGTATGGGGTGACTGAATAAATATTTTTAAACCTTGAGTTGTTAATATTTTTTGACTAGTTAATAGTCTAAATAAGCGACCTTTGCGGATATAGTGATAAGAGTACCTATTATTCATTACATATATGCAACATTTTTTTTTCATTTAAAATTCATTATCAAGTATTCAAGTGATTTAAAATTAATAAGAAACTAATCAGTTTGAGTCAACATTTGTTTTTGTTAAATTAAAGAAGTCATAAAGGTATTACTAAAAATATAAGTAAGAATTATGAACTTATAGAATATTTATTTGGCATACCTAGTTAGCCATGCCTAGTTTTATTGAAACTCATGAATATGAAATAATTTAAACAGAAATTTTGCATTGAAGCTTTCCTTTAGCTCACATTGACAGCTAAATTATTAAATAAAATTAGAAGCTAATAGATAAAAATAATAGTGTTAGAACTAATTTTAATTATATTTTCATTTTATGTAAAATACATAAGTGTGTTTCTGTACCTCTATTAAATTACATCAGTCAATAATTAACATTTGATAGTTTAACATTATTTAACCAATAATACAAATTAACATGGTTTTATTTAAAGGTCCATGTTCTAGCACTTGTATTTCAGGAATTCATTCTTTATTATATTATTCAAGGTATTGCATACCTTCATAGTTTTTGAGGCACTATATTAATTTACATATTTTAAATGAAAATGTTTATATTCTTGTCACAATAACAATAAAACTGAGATGTCTTTGATTTACTTATTGTAATACATAAAAACTTTTCAGTTCACTTTCATTTACTATTTGTAGTAAAATTTGTAAGTCATCCAAACTTGAGATGCATTTAGGTGCCCCAAGGAATTCAACAGATTTACCATCTAGTTCCACATTGTATTGTAAATTTTTCATGCATGTTACTGTTTTATGGCATTCACCATCTTTTGTCTTTTTGAAAACAACTTGTGCTATAATAGCAGCTTTTGAAGCTAATATGCTATTCATTTCATCATTACTGCTTTCCGTGGGTGCTTTTACTTCCACATCTTTTGAGTCAGGAGGGTCTGTGTCGGTACTAGGCTTTGCAGATATTACAGCATCATCCTCTTCCTTGACATTATTTAATTCATGTGGTTGGTCATTCAATTCATTAGCATTATTGAGATTACCAGGAGGGAGATGTTCTTCAATACCTTTCTGGAGGGCTTCATCAAGTATGGAAGGGCTGTGAGGGTTGGCAATTGTTTCATTGGCTACAGGTTCTGATGAATTAGTACTACTTGGATTGGCAGCCTGGATAGCATTAAATTGCTCTACATCAGGAATCAAACTGCTCATATCAGGATTGTCAACTTCCATTGGTGTTGGTTCTGAGGTTTTGGTTTCCTCATCAGATTTACCAAGGAGTATTGCCTCCACATCATTGGATTCTATGTCAGGTTTAAAATCTATTTGCCCACTTTGTTCACTTGGTTTATTGGTCCCGGTGCCATTATCGTTTAGTATATCCATAATTGACGGGAAATCATCAACTTTGTCTTCAGCTTTATTAAGAGGTTTCCCAACATTCATCAGGTCTTCCAGTTCAGCCGCAATTCTGTCATACACTTTATCATCTTTTGGCTCATCATTTTTAGGAAAATAATCTATGCACCAGCCTTCTGACGGGAGGATGTTGGTATTAATATTAGGCAATAATTCCACCAGGGTTATTTCATTCTTAATATCATTATTACATTTGTCAGAAGGGTCAGTGAATACAATACTATATTGCTTCAAACTCGGACCCACAGATATTTTATTCTCATAATTAGAATTTTTGTCTTTTATAACTGAATTCTTTATCCTATTGTTTTCCTTTAATACATTATTCAAGGACCTAGGGGTGGTTGTCTCGTTCGCTTTTGACTTTCTAAGACTGCTCACATCTTTTGTAGGTTGTTCACTAGTGTTTTTATGCACCACACCATTTTCATGACTTCTTAATCTAGGTGTAGAACTCCGGGAAATATCATTCGCTTTATCTTTGGGAGTACTACTGATTTCGTATTGGATTTTAACTTTAGTAAATTTACCCAGAATCTTGGCAAAGTCCATTCGGGTTAGCACCACAGCACACTCGCGACATTTTCCTTCTTTATACACACGTTCCAAGTTCTTCGGCAGTTTCGTGCCTTTTAATTTTCGACCTTTGCTAGGTATCATTGTAGAAACTACTTACACCACCAAATTTAAATTATTTTTGATAATTTGTTGACGGGAATGATAGCACACAGTCACATTTCCCGCGCATGCAAATTTGCTACAGATATTTGCTTAATTTCACCAAACTTCTGTTTTATAAATTTCATTATTCATAACGATTAAAATTTGCCGATGTATAAATGATATATATATGTTATTTGTTTATGAAACACGGTATTTTCTAATAACGACACAGAGAAGAGTCAAATCCAACGCAAAAATGGCGTCTTCATAGTGATGTTCCTAGATACATCGATTCAAGTTGTCAGTTACTGAGTCCGATTATTGAAAAAATTTCTTGACGAAAATGTACCTATTAGGTACATATACGTACACTATTCTTCACTAGCCAACGATTATCTAATCCACGTAATTCGAATTGAGCAATTATGTATAAATTCTTTCTAGTACCTAGTTACGTACAAAACAAGGTTTACGGTTAAGTTCATTTACATTGCAATTTTAACATTTATTTTATTTCCAAGATGGAAAAAAATCAGAAATTGAGAATTTGTTTTGAATTTGTTTATAGGTAAATGAAAGTCTACTCAGAAGCCTTATCTTATAAAAATATTTCAATATTACGGGTTCAAGGATTAAAATTAATAAACCTAAAAATACATTTATATTCAATATTAAGTATTTCAACGACAGCGCCTTCCAGTTGCCACAGATTCGCTTTCTTCACCCCTCCTTACACCTATTTGTAGTCATTGGTTTAATTTGTAAGTTTAGTTTAACTTCTACGGAGAAGAAAGGAAAAAAATAAAGAAATGTATACGTTAAACGTAGTCTACATTGCATTAATAAAACTGTTAATTTTATGTTATGATGAGGCCAACATCAACATCTACAAAATTTGGAAGACAAGTAGGCGAATTGTAAAATGGGTCAGCAATGACCAAGTAAATAATTGCCTTATGGTCTTGCGGCACAAGTATGTGCCGTGCGATCTAGACGTCCTGGGTTCGATTCACGGGTCGGGCAAAGTGTTATTGGGTTTTCCATCAGTAAATTCTCAGTAGCAGCACGGTGTCTGGAATTGTGCTCGAAAAACGGCAATAGGTTTGCCCCCTATTACATGGGACTGATACCTGGCGAAATGTGGTTGCAAAAATGCACCTCTGCCTATCCCTTCAGGGTATACAGGGTTATGTATGTATGTATGTGTAATGACAAATTACGAAGACTCTAGTTATCTCAATCAGAGAAAGACTTCAACAATGAAAGTTCTACAGTTCTATCCTTTTATTAGTAAATACGAAGGTACTGCCCTTAAAAAGCTTGTCCAATCAGACTACAACGGATTGGATCGTCTTATAACAAATTGCGATTTTTCGTAATTTTTAAGACTTTAATATATGTAGTTTAAATCATGTAAATTGTAATTAACATTCTAATAATTAGTCCTGTTATGAGACCTTTTAAAAATAATAAGTAAGAAGTACATACTCATGTAAGTAAATTAAATAATTTATTATTCCCTCCTTTTTAAAAAAAATCAAGTTGAATTGCAAAACTTACACTATTCATTATCATGTGGATGTTACTATTTAATTATTAATTCACAACAAGAATAATTACGATTTTTTGAATTAAACTTATAAGTGCTAATTTTGATAAAATATCTATTGATTTATTTCCTTTTTTTTGTATTTGTTTAAGTTAAGCAGAAAATATGTTTTGGTTCAATGTAATGTTTTGGTAAAAATGAACCTTTATTAAAAATAAAAATAACGGCATAGTTTAATTACATTATTATACTTTGTTCTCATTTCTTTTTAATAAAAGATTTATTGGTATATTAAATTAAGTAACAGCATGATAATAAATGAAAAAATGTTTTACTATCGATTATCGACAAGCTTCAACACTAGTCATTACGCCGGGGTTCACGTCACTTAAAAAAACTCTATCGGTAGGCAAAATGGCCGCTTTAACAAAAAATAACAATACGCATTGTTACATTTGAGAATGCTAAAAGATATATGATAAATATAGAGTAATAATACAGCGAATAGTATATTATAAAGTTGTTGTAAGCAATATAAAAGCAAATATGTCGTGGGGAGTTCCAAATACTGGTCAGTGGAGTACCCCAGTAGGCATGGCGCCTGACATGAGTATGGGATCTCTCACTCCCGAGCAATGGACAATGATACAACAGCAGAATTGGCAGCAGTGGGCTCAATGGCATCAGCAATATTCACAGTGGCAAAGTCAATATGGCGAAAAGGTAGGTTTTATATATACCCACCAAATAACTGTATAATAGAGTTAACAGAATCCATGAAAGGTTGATAAAAAATACTGTAAACGGAAATATATTTGTTTAGATCATACAATAATAAGACTTGGTATCCTAGATGAATGATTACTATTATTCAGATTTGTAACAACAAAAATACATAAAAAAATATTTAAAAATTATAATTGAAACACTGATCTGTTGTTCATGTTACAAAGTATTAATTTTAGTATGAAGAATCATGACCAATATAAAACTATGATAGGTTATGCGGTTTTGGATAGATGGAAGCAATTACGCTTTACCATTAAAACATACCTCTACATCTTTGTGGTGTTTTAATTATGAATGTTCTTATTTACAATCTGATTAATATTTGTTCAAAAATCTTAGCATTCAGCAGCATCATGTCAAAGAGAGTTACAGGCCTACAGGCTACAGCTAATAGTAGTATTAAGTAACAACAATAAAGCTTAAAACCTAATTACACCAATTTTTCTTTCAGTATGCTGAGCAAATGCAAGCATATCAATCAATGGGTAAAATACCACCATTACCACCAGCTTCTGCAGCTCCACCACCAGCCCCACCACCACCAGAGCAGCCACCTCCTCCGCCTCATGAAAATAATCAACCACTATTTGGACAAGTCAGTGGAACGGTTCCTAATCAGACTCAACCTGCTCCAGTCCCTCCACCTAATCAGAGTCAATCAAGAAATACCACTACATACACTAATACAAGTTCTACACTTGTTGACACACAACAAAAAAGATCCTACCAGTCAAATATAAAACCAGAATCACCATCAAGTATAAATGCTGATGCATTAAGAAAATTAGCTGAAGAGGAGAAGCTCTTTGACATTCAGTTTGAAAAGTGGGAACAAGAAATTGAAAAGTGGCGGAAAGAAAATATGAACCACCCTGACAAAGAAGCATATAAAGAGTATGAGCAGAAGTTTGAGACATGTAGAGCACAGCTGATGGAAAGGCGCAAGCAGATGAAATTAAAAAGAGCTAAATTGTTAGGGAGTGCACAATTCTCACAACCCCAATCTGCAAGTAACACAGGAACAAATATGCAGCTTCCTCAAAACACTCCAAATAAAAATGTTCATGAGCATGATGCAAAGACCCAGAATTTCCCTAATCTACAAAATCAAAATCAACAATCTCAGCAATACACACATCAGAACAATTCACCCTACCATAATCATCAACATATGACTCAGTCATCTTATAATAGAAATACTAACAATGTTATGGATTCAAGGAGCTCATACAATACATATCCTACTATGAATGATAATATGAATAATTATAATATCCCAAATGTCCCACCTCCTCAATTCAATGACAAACAAGAATTTATGCCCAAAGCCATTTCTGAAAAAGGTATACCAGGGCTTGATTTAGTACCTGAAACTGAGAGAAATCCTGTTGATAAAAGTGATGTAATGAATATTACTGATGAGTATCAAGAAGTAGAGCAACATGCAAATTTACAGAAACCTGATTATTCAACTATATCAAAAGGAATTAATAATATTCTTGGTGATGAAAAAATTATGAACATACTCTCTATGGTGAGAGGAACTGCCGTGCCCAATGCTGCACCACCTTCAACATCCAATCCAAGTGTTCATCAGACTAATGAACCTTACTATAACAACAAAAGTGACAACTTTGTTCATAATCAGCAACAAGAGAGATATCATAATAATTATCTCAATCAATCACAAAATAATAGGCAAACTGTACCATATGGCAGAAAAGAGCCAAACTATTCAGTTCAACAGCAAAGAATACAAGATGAAAGACCAGCAAATATGATGCAAGAACAATATTATGAAAGAAATTATGAACCAGCAAATGTTATTCCTCCACTTTTAAGAAATGCTCCCCCAAGACCAGGTCCTGTGTCTTTAATGCAACCTGACAGAGATTCAAACAGGATTGCAACATTACCTGAAATTCCTCATAATGTCAATAATTATTCAAGGGGTCTGGCAGAAACTGATGTGAGGCAACCGCCACCTACCAATAATGTCCTTCGTGAAGAGCATCAGCCACCTCAACCAAAGTGGCTTGCCGAACCAATGTTTATGCCGTCAATTATTGTTGAATATGAACATAAACCTCTTAGATTGAAAGGTAATCAGTCAAATATTTTGTTTTCTCTTCATGACTTACTTAATATTATATTTATAAATTCAAATCTAAAATAATGTATAATGTTACATAATATGTTATGCAACATTGTGGAAAGTAAGGGAGTTGTTTTCTTCAAAGCAATATCATATGGGTAGCAATTATTCATTTTTTTAGATTAAATATTTAAGCTAATATGAAAATGTGTATATAAAAATGTATGTTTTAACAAGTATTTTGATATTATTCTTTGCAGCCCGAGATTTTATTGAACCAGTTCATATTTTTGAGTATAATCATATCTCAAAGAATGAAGATACAAAGAAAAAAGACTTTGAAAAAGAAGTTGATGACTTATTTCTTAAGAAACCAAAACGGGACAGAGAAGATGATTTTGGTGCCTATCAGAAATACAGAGCTGATTATTACAATAGAGATTTCGAAAGGAGAGTATCAAAGGAGGATTTAAGGGATGATTATCGTCAAAAACCGAGAGAAGTTTTTGAACGTCGTCGGACTGACGAGAGATTTGATGACAGGCGACGTGACGATCGCGACAGATACATGAGGCGTGAGGACTTCCGTGAAAGTAGAGACCATAGGGATAATAGAGATAAAGATAGGGAAAGGGATAGACATAGGGAAATTAGAACAGAGAATAGCAAAAATCGCAGCAGAAGTCGGGAAAGAGATACTCGCAAGCGGGAACACAATAGAGATGAGGGCGGTTTGTCTTCAAAACGATCCAAGGAAGAAGATAGTTCTCATATTCCCGAAGCGCCTAAGGCTTATAAACCGAAACACATAGTGATGATTGATGATCTGTTAGAGCCACCGGGCCGAGAGATGAGACCAGAGAAAATTGTCATAATACTCAGAGGTATGTAGCTTCCGCCCTGTGGATTGGGGGCGTAAGAATTCCGCCATGGTATCCCCTACCTGTCGTAAGAGGCGGTTAACAGGGGCCACTGGGGTGGGTGGGCGTATTGCGGAGGCGGTACACTATGATAGCAACTCTGAGATTCGCGGCAGAGGGCGTGGCCTCTTGACTGTCGCGGACGTTCACAAAAGGTGAACGTTCAAAAAGCGTTAGTGGAGGGCATCTCAAGCCCTCCCAATTTGGAGGAGTCCACAATCGGACGGTGCGCTGGGCGACAGCGGACCATTTAGGACGCTTCTCGTTCTGAGATGCCGCAAAACCGCTCTAAATGCGCGAGATGGTCACCAAGAGGTTTTACACGGTGTGCTGGCGTAGGATTTTGGCTAGGGACTCAACTCATCTAAGCGGACAATTATTGTTCTGCGCGCCGAGTTGGAAGGCCAGAGACTCCGACATACCCCTTTCGGCCTCCCCCGAGGTGCCGAACAGGGGAGCTTAAGGTGCATTTTTGAACACCGTTTGTATTATGACCCAAGCATTAGAGACCAAGCCTATTGTCCTTTTTGGGTACATTTCCAGACACCATGCTGTTATATGATTTTCTCTAAAGAAAACAATCGATAAAACTGATAAGCCTGAGAATTTAATCAGGGATCTTTCATTCGCACTCCGCACACTTTTTAAATCATGCATTGCTACCTAAGAAATATTTTGTTTAATAGCAATGTACTTTTGCAATTTTTTTATTATTGGACACTCAGAGACCTACATATGTTAAGTAGTGGTGCAGTTCGTTACTTAACTCTGAGGTATGGTGTGAAGAGTATAAGATCTCTGCACTAGGGCAATTTTATCCACATGTCTGTTTTGGGCCTTTTTTTTTTTTTTTTTTTTTTTTTTTTTTTATTCTGGCACGGCAAAGTGACCCCATTGCACCTGATGGTAAGCGCAATGGAGTCCAGAAAAAGTGCCGACCAGCGAGAGATGATGGTCTCCCGTTGGTCGACACAATCATGCCGGCCGAATACCTCTTCACCTTATTGTGAAGAAGTTTGGGGGACTATCAATCATGGCGATCAAGGATCGACCGCGACAAACCGGCCAAAAAAATTGCCGGCACGGTCATCCTTTCACCATGATTGAAGCCCCCCCGAAAACCGGATATACACTGGCTGATCCCGGAACGTGGCACACTTGCATGTGCCACTATGGCGGGTTTTACGCCCTGTGTACGGTGGTCGCCATCCGGGCGGATACGAATATCCTACCACCAGCCTTTGAGTACCAGGCCTTTGAGTAAATCACAAAGTATTTCGTAGTTTCTAATGTCCACGAATATTCTTTCTTTGAGTCTTAGAGTAAGAGTGTGATTGTTAATATTCACAGGGCCTCCCGGCAGTGGCAAGTCATATTTAGCAAAAATAATTCGTGATAAAGAAGCCGAACATGGAGGCACTGCGAGAATCATGTCTATTGATGACTATTTCATGCAAGAAGGTGAAGTGGAGGAGAAGGATCCAACTACAGGAAAAATAGTATGTACACACACCATATATTAGTATATCTCCCAATACATGCTTTGATATTTGTCCATTATCAATAAAATTTCCTGAAACTTAAGTCTAGGTGCAAAAATTATGTAATGTTACCAGAATAAGCATATCTTCCCGGCTTGCCATTGTTGTTTATAAAATCATCTAGCTTATAGAAAATAAGTGTATGCATATTGTGCATGAAAGAATTTTCTATGTGGGAATATATATAATGTAAAATATCACTATCACAAAAGCTGCATTGCATCCACAAATAATTTCTACCATTTATATTGTATTATGTCATGGAAAAATAAGTTATTATCGCTAATGTATTTACACGCTTCTAAAATTTCCAGATAAAAAAACCAACACTCAAATATGAATATGATCCATCTTCAGAAGAAGTTTATTTGAATTCTTTAAAAAGAGCGTTTAAAAGAACATTGTCGGATGGATATTTTTCATTTTTAATATTTGATGCGGTAAATGATCAATTGAAAAGTTATGCAGATGTATGGAACAGTGCTCGAATACAAGGTTTCCAGGTATGTGTCAAAATTATATCGGAAACAAATATTTACGAATCTGTTATGGCACTCTATATTATTTAGAATCCTTACGCCACTACATTGACTTAAGTTGGATTGATGTAGGTTTAGTCGTCATTTTAACAGAAAACAATTCTTGGTCTTCATAGCGTAAGTATGGATTTTATATTTCAATAGAATTATGAGGCTAATAATTGCAAATATTGTTATATTCTTTTGTTGTAATAACTCCAAAATTCAGTAAACTATATGATTATCGTCAGCACATATACTACTCACTGCTGGGCACGGGCCTCCTCTGTAACAGAGAGGATTTAGGCCTTAGTCCACCACGCTGGCCTAGGGTTTAAACCTGCGACGGGGTTTTTTTTATATGGCTGTAGAAATATTGAAATCAATTGTTTTAAAGAAACCATATAACACAGATATACTGTTTCTTTAAAACAATTGGTTTCAATAGTGGTATACTGGTAGAGATACCACTGCAGTATAACATTCATGAAGAAGACTATAATTTTTCAAGGTTTTAAAGATATATTTTATAGTCTACATACATTATAATACAATAGAATTAATACTTAAATTGAATACCACAGAGTTAAAAATATAATACCCCGATATATTCAGGCTAATATGCCTTGAATGGTAGGCACATATATATAGTCACAGTGTAGGTTTATAATTCATTGTGAATACACACAATTATGGAGTAATATGGAAATATAGTGAATTTCAATTCACAGATATATTAGTTGTACAATATGCTGCCTGCGTGGAATCTAGCATTTAGGAAAATAATTGATGTATATTTGCTACTGATAGTTTCGCGAGGCGACGTGTTCGTGGCTAGCGTTAGACATTTCCGTAACGAGTGTGATGTGTGTTGCAGGTGTATATATGCACAATGGAGCTAGATCCAAATGTATGTTTCAAACGTAATATCCACAATCGGTCTCTAGAGGACATTGAGGCGATTTGCTCTAATTTCTTCCCCACGCCGTCGCACCACATACAACTGGACCCGACGACGCTGCTCCAAAACGCAGCCATTACAGAAGTACACATGGAGGATGTTGACAACGACGTAGTGATGGAGGAGGCACAGGAACCAGAGGTGAGACGCGATGAGCCGGCGCCATGACACGGCTCACGGCGACCATTTGCAAATCACATCACATCGCAATTCATACGCAGACGAGGTTTTGGACACAGCTGTGTACTACCCACACTGGACTGAAATTTTGGAGCGCACATCTGTATACTAATGTAGTAAAGATTGTTTATTTATTCTGCAAAGCCTGAACTGCTAACCCGATTCAAATGAGTTTTTGTATTTGTATGGGAACTTAGAGTAGGACATGGGCTATTTTTTTTGTTAAATTGCGCCCGGACGAAGCTTAGCCTCACCGCTAGAGAAAACATATTTATGCGCCTGAGCTTAATGGGTAATTACCCATCCTTTTCTTATTCCATTTCCACATAACTGTCAGTTCTCCCGCAAGCCGTATTTGTGTTAAAAATATGTAACATCGAGTGAAGCCAATCGCCTTGGGAGATTAATTTGGTGCGACTTGTGTCTTTATGATCCTAGCAAATCTTTTACAAGTTAGGTCTAATAAGTTTTATTCCAGCTTTAAACTAAACTTGTAAGGTGCTGCCCCGTCACAGGTTGAAAGCGTTTTTACTTCGAAGTGGGAGAAAATGGACGACGCCGCGCAACTAGGTAGGTTATCGATAACGCTTATTTTTTATACGTTGATGTTGAATGTGTTCGGTGTGTGCATATTGCGCGGGGTGGGTCCCACTGGGCGCCCAGTCCGGGCGGCGCGTGACGCTGCGGCTGTTTGTTGCAGCGCGGCTCGACGGCACCAGCAAGCCACTGCGGCCCTCGCAGCTCTCAATGGAAGACTACCTACAGCTAGACGACTGGACGCCCAACGCGGCCAAGCCGGGGAAGAAAACTGTGAGTATACAAATACATACCTCCCGTATTCTTCACGCTCACACCGTCTCTGGCCGACATGTGCTTGTGGAAATGTATCAACCAATCTTGTGTTTCTTATTTTTAGAAATTGACGACCTTTTTTTTGTCGAAGTGTACAAACACGCGTTTTTCATCCAGTTTGAATTTCGCGCCGCAAGCCCCAATTGCTTGTTTGATTGGGCGTGTCGTTTTTTGATATCCGCTATATAGACGGTATAAATTATACTCCTGTTTTTTGGTATTTTGCGTTTTATTTATATTTTATAAAACGTTAACATTTTGTTGATCTATCACAATTATACAGTTTTGCAACCATGTCCCTCTAATGAGTTTTTCTTAAATTAGAAAAACCGTTATTGTTGGCTTTGCAACTGATTATTAACGTAATTTCATATTACAAAATATTATAAACCAACATTTTTTTAAACTAAATTTGACGTCTAAGTGTTTAGCTTTTAGACACTAAAAGTTTTCTATCCGACAAAAAATTTTTGCACATTTCTTTAAAAAGTGAGCTTTTTATAAGCCGAAGTCGTGGGATTTCATCATGTTAAATTAAAACAGGTACGCTGGGCAGACTTAGAAGAACGAAGACAGCAAGAGAAGATACGCGCAATCGGGTTTGTTGTGGGACAGACAGATTGGAACAGGATGACAGACCCCACTATGGGATCTGGCGCACTAACTCAAACAAAGTACATTGAGCGAGTGAGACGCACTTAGGCTTCGATTAATATTAGAACAATTTTTAAATTTTCAAATCAACTTTACAGTGGTAGTAGGTATCATTTGGGAACATTTCTGAGCTGCTTGAATTATGCAAATTTTATTTACTGATTTTTAATGCGTACGGAATAGCATAATACAGTGTGAAGTTTAAAGAAGTATGTATGAAGTATATATTTTTGTAAAAATTGTTCTACTATCTATACTGTTTCCAAAACTGATTTACTTAGATAAATATCTATGAAATATGTAACAGGTTGATGTTTGAATGTTGTTATATATTCCTGATCACGTGTAGTTTAGCCGGATATCTCTTTGGATATCTGTATCATATAACTCTAACTCAAGTTTTCGTATAAATGTATGTAACTCATTATTACTTAATAGTAAAGATAGTGAAACAAGTGTTTAATGTTTTTATTTATTGTCCACATACAATACCTTAATTATTTGAAGTTATTTTCGTTTGTGTTGGTAACAAATCCGGAATGTGCTGGGATTTTATTTCCGTTGTCATAATTGTGAAAGTATTGAAATTTCTCTCTTGGGTTATTCGTTGGTGTTTTTTCTGTTAAATGAATTTTCGTCATATGCTTTTTATTTGAAGCAGCGTCATTTTGGAATGGATTTTTAACTTCGTATTTTTCTGTCGCAACGTTTTTGTTCTCGTTTGCGTATGCTTTTTGTTTATTTCCAACATTCTCCAACACACCACTTTTATCTACTTTATTTGCTGATTTGGCAATATTGGTTTCGCCTTCCTTTCCCGCAGTCATTACCATTATTGGAGACGCTCCCATGTCATTCATATGCTCCTTGATGCATTGTTGAAGTATGTGAAGAAAAAATAAGAAAGCCAGTAGTGTAAGGGCGGACATCGATGCATTTGCCTTGAGCCCTGAACCTAAATTGCTGGCGACATACGAAGAAAATATTATTTGTAGTCGAAACTATTAGCATTTACCATGATGTGCCATTTTAAAGATTTTTTTTTGTGTGGAAGAGACCAGCTATCAACCGAATACTCAACAGAGTAGCAATAGCAGTCATTCTGTTAAAATTTTAAGTAACAGTTTCATTTAAAGGTATAAACCCGATGTCATCTCATAAGGTCAGTGGCAATCTCAATTTACAACCAGGTTTGGACATAATTATTTGGGGGAACAAAGAAGACTTTTTTTGTGGTACTATAGAACATAAAACACAACATGTTAGGTATACTCACTGTTTAGAGCCAGTATGCGTGACATATCCATGAGCTGGTGGTGATGGTTCGTACGCGTAATATACGTGCTGATCGTGAACCGGCGCGGCATATTCAGAGTACCTATTATTATTAAATATAATTATTTTCCCAAATCCTATCACTAACGTCACTTATAAATTTTTTGCCAACAAAGAAATCGTTAAATTCTTCAGAGCTTAGAGTTTGAAGAATTTACAGTTTTGAGACCAGTATCAGTGGTAGAATTTTTAATTTGTACATACCTCTCGGTGAGACGTTTTGTACCGAGTCCTACATTTGATATTATGTTTTCCAGAGTCATTTTTGTACACGATCTTTGTAACGACTTCACATGCGTATAAGAAGATGTCAACTGACTGGATGTGTGGACCCGACGTAGTGTTATTCTTACGCTCTGTTTAACCGCCACCGACATTATCACAACGGGACAGACTCATTGGGGTCGACGAAATGTGGAGTATAGAGCAAAACACAAAGAAAATGTTTTATTTTTTTTATTAATTTAGAATCACAATCACTCAAGGACGTCCTCAACCACACAGTCGCACACTTAATTCATTAAATACTAACTATTATGTGATATAACGTATGTTTATACCACAAAAAATTACTTTTTACATCAGTCGCAAATTACCGAGAAACTAGCGGAATCGTCCATCGTCATACATTGAACGACGTGCCAATCAAAAAATATTGAAATCTAACTTGTCGAATTGAAAAGATTGTTTATTTTTGTATACACTTTTTGATTAATGTTTTTACAATTCCTTCTTAATATTTCTAGAATAAATAAATAAATAAGTTAAATAAATTATTACACACTACTAGACAATGTTTAGTGAGTGCGATGGGATCAGCTTTTAGCACGAGTCACTATAATTTACGACGCGTTAGCGTCTTCAATACCCAGTTTTATAATATAAATCAATGTTCTCGAGTTTAAGTAACTTGGCTTTGACAAATTTATATAACGGCTAGTTTAAAAAAATGAATGATAACGTTATGAAGATCTAGATTCTAGACAAACGGTTTGGAAATACAGCAGTTTGTATGTGATATCACTAGCATTTTACTGTCACACTACAAGAAATATTGTTCTGGCGGGTTATGTCGAATGTTAAACTTCATTGCACTGGAGGTATATTTGCCGACAGTCTGCTCCGGAACGTCCGCGGCGACCGGCTTCCTTGAACTGGTCGAATGAAGCTCCAGATTGCCTCTCCAGAACGAAACTTGCAAAGTATCTGCATTACCAAGGATTACATAGTTATTAATACCGCTTTATACACTACAAAATGTTTGTTAAATGTAGAATGTTTGTATACTTACGCAGCCATAGGACAGAAGATGCTCTTAGGTCCGATGTCAGAAGAGCATTCGCTGGCTGCCTCACACATGTTCTTCAAGTGGCATTTGTCATTGTCCGTGGCGAAAGATCTGACGTATGGTTTGGTCATGACAATGCCGGCAATAGCTGCGTCACTCACAGAATCTTTGCGGCCCATCGATCGAGCGGCGAGCGATCTATGAGAAAACGATGTCTTCAGCGCATCGAGCAGGTTCATTACGATGTTGATGAACTGTGGAAGCAAGGATATTTTGTTGAAATAGAGCTATTGTGTCTATGAAACAAATAACATCTACAATTTGTCCACGGTAATGATATTAAATGGGAAAGGAAGGATGGGTAGCGTACCTCTCCAGCCTGCTTTGCCATGGAGGCGACCTGGTCAGGATCTTTTGTACCGAACACCGTCGACAGAACCGCAGCCAATACACTCTGAAGCAAGCGAGAAGCGACACCGTCTCCGTAACCATATTTTACTATTTACATTTCAATTGCTAGGAATACCTCAAAGAAATGTTCATCTTGTATTCTAACAAGATATTCTCTGAGGCATACCTTGGACTTATGTGTCCCTGTTATTTCTTGTGAATAAAAATAATATATATGAGCAATTAAACGGATGGTATATACTACGGGTGAAGGTCAGATTGCATGGTGTATTTATACACTGAGTGATTATAATTTGCTAAATATCTATATCTACACAACAATGTTAGTATATCAGTATGGATAAAAATATATTGCGAATATTGTCTATTTATACATTTCATAAATATGTTTTATTTGTCTCTATATCTTTACTGTTTATTTTTGTATCATGCGTACTATTTTATATCCATTATGTACCTGCATTGGGGATCCGTTGTCTACTTTGTCGATGCCTTCGCTTGATGCTCCGCCACCCAGAAGGGCCGTAAGGATTTTAAGACCCATAGAAATGAAGTGAGGCCATGGCGATGAAGACGAGGACTCAGTATCAAGAGTGTCGCTCTTGTTAGGACCGGTAGCCGCGCCGGTATTGAAGATCATCTGCATTAGCATACCTGCAAACATTTCGTTATATATAATTAGCAAGTTCCTTAATTAATGAATCCGCACAAAGATAGTAACGTATAGACTCAATGGTACCTAAGTAAATACTAAGTTTTAATAGTGTGTTTTATTTACCTAACACATTTGTCCAAGAGAATCCTCCATCTGAGATCGAGTTTGTTTGGATATCGTCGAGATCGTCTAAAGCTACTTTCTTCAATGCGTTGGGTTTTTCAGCAAACTTGCGTTCCTGAGCTACGTCTGGTTGTGGCGCAGGTAATGAATTGCTGTAGTATTGCGGACTATGTGTTCTAACATTGCTTGTCGCCTGGAAGAGAAAGTAATAGCTTATTATTTAGAAAAAATCATTGTACTTTGTTTCCGAATTGATAAAAAGTAAGCAAAATTACCTGTGAAATAAGTGGTACATGCTGTGGGTACGCGAGCGTGTGGAGAATTGATGATGAACAGATTAGGGCAAGTAACGCCCACCCAGTCACCTTGCTCTGCATTCTGTGACAATACAAAATAATCATGGTATATTATACGCATAATTTCAGTAAACACACTTAACAAATACAAAAAATAAGCTTTCTTTTAGTTAATTGTGCTCTCGCGCAATGGGAGTCGATTAGAAAGCGTTCTGATGAGTGATTCGCGCGGATTGATTGCTTGCTTTTAGAGTTGCTTAGAAAGTAGCCCCTCGTGTCGCCTTTGATTTATTTAATAAGTTTGTAAAATTAATTACATTTTGATGGACCCGGTAATTTATTAAAAATTAATAAACTGCTGCTTTTTTAGTTGACATCGTTTGCATTTTCCCCTTATTTTGTTTGTTATTGGTTGATATTTTACATATTTTATTCCTAGTTATATTTAATTTATACAATAAAGTACGGGAAGCCGTTGCAATCGTTTGTATATGATGACGGTTGAGTATTCATTAACTTAAATGTGAACCTGTTAGGGCTGAGCGTTTATCCGGTATGGAAGTGTGTTACCGGCTTGTCCGTCAGTCCACGAATGCAGGTGACCCGGTCTCTACTAACTGTTGTTCGGATGTCACACCTCTCATACTTGTTCTAATAAGGTGTTAGTTATATAAATTGACGTAAATTTTAAAGGTCCCGTTAGTCACGAATCGGTCCACTTTCTTTGACCGGTAAAAGCGAGCTGTTTTACACCTGTGTCTTCCGGTACACTGCTAATTGCATCTCAAGTCACCCCACAGTTTAGGAGCGTGAAAATTTCAAAACTGTTTATTGGTCGTGAGTTGGTGGTGACATGTGCCATTTGTCGGCGATAGTGTGCCTTTCGAGATTCTCTCTGGAGAAATTGTCGCCCGTCTGACGTCGTCATAATGTTTTATGTATGCTTTGTTCCCGACACTTACCGGTAAACCGCTGTAGGTACATGTTGCCGCTTTGCATAACGATGCATTTTGAGGCATAACGAAACACCATATTTTAGTTACAATTCATTTCGTGAAGGCTCTATAAACATACTACAACGTATATGATTTAAAGAACGAAAAATAACTGCGTTGTGCTCCTTTTATATTGAGAAAATTTGGCCATCTAATCCGTAGTTTTGTTCATGATAGACGGCGTTTGATAGCGATTGTGTATATGCCAGTCCTATAGAAACAATCAATGAAAAAAGTAAGCGTTCAAAGTGTTTACGTTGAAATGTATTGCATTTAACAAGTTCCAAAGTGATTCATCATTTTTTCTGAATTAAATACTGTCATGATTAAGTATCGGGTTAAAGGTGGCATCGACCTGTTGGCCCAGTAACCCTGAGACGGCAAACGATTGAACTTCACGGTGTGGTGCGCGGGAATTAAGCCTCACTTTCGATCGTCGCGGATCTTGGCGGCAACGTGGCCCACTCTATGCTAATCATGTTTTTATTAAATTATGACTGCGCGACAAGTTTTCTCATCGCTGCTACTTAGGACCCACATACTTTGCATTTTCTTTTATAATTATTTATGCTAGGGCTTTTATTAGTTCAAACATGTTTTACAAATAAAATATTTTGCAAAATGCTAGCTTAAACGTTGCGTTGAAATGGAAATATGTTTAAAACGATAAGTACTCGTATTTTTATGCAGCTCAGCCCTGCGTTCGTCACTGGCTTGTCGTACATGGCAGTAGGAGAAAGCCCGCGGTCCGGTCGCGTGCGACGTTGCCGTGCAAGGTTAGCGTTTTTCTAATTTCGGTATGAGGACTCATACCTGTTATTAGTATGTGATCTACGGGCCCTCCTACTTTCATTGGAAATCAATTGAGGAAGTCATAATCCCAGTTAAAAACCTGTCAGGTTTTAATATTAACATTTTAATTAAAATACAATTTACGATACTTTTTTACCGTATTCAAAACTAACTGATAATTTCAGCTATTTCAGTGTTGTCGTAATAATACCATTTTGGAGATAGGTATAAAAATGTTAATAATTATTTGGTGAGTCGTGATCGTACTTCCGAAAAATATTTGCTAACGAAGTCTCTTATCGTCAGTTTCCGCATATTTTTCCTTTTTTTCGTCCACTCAATGACCGTTCCAGCGTGCAATCCGCTTTCTAAAGCCGTTCACAAGTCTGCCAGTGTGCGTGTTTAAAACACGGATGTGAATATATTTGGAATGTATTCTGTTGTTACATGTGGATAGAAAACATTATGACTCATCATGAACTATACAAATGGATGAAGATACTGTCATACATTCGACTGATATGTGACTTAGAGAAAGCCGATTATTTTCATCTTGAACTTCTAAGCATGAAACAAGAACATGAATACAAGTTTCATTGCTTTTAAAGTAGTTTTTTGGCTTGTTGGTTAAATTAGTGTTTACGGTTTCGTATATCGTACCCTTTTTTAAAAAAGGTTTGGTTTTAATATTTATAGTTTTAAGTTTTTCCATTGATATCTATATTAATAAATGTTCATGAGTTACAAGGCTGCTGACCTCCCATCTTGGTTTATTCTAAATAAACATTAAAAATTAATTTCAAGATCTAACCTTAATAAAAATTATAATAAAAAAAGATAAGATAATACGAATTAAAACAGCATTTTTTTTAAATTTATTTAAACGGGAAACTTATTACCTATATTCGACCGTTACGGCGTCGCATTCATGGATTTGCACGGATCATCAATGTAAAATTGATGCCTGTGGACGTTTATCTAGCTAACTACAGTAGCTAGTTGTTCTACAAACGGTAGCGTGATTTCAAACACACCGTTATCACGCTCTTGATGCGGTTCGATCGGACCGCGTACGGTATACCGATATGTAATGCACATGATCAATTTGTTCCCATTTTCACTAATGTATGTGCATATCATTTTACTTCAGCTATATTCACCTAAGTTGCAGCGGATCTTTTCATTTTATTTAGCAGGGAGATTGATTGATGGCGCGAATTTAAAAGTTATTCAGAACTTAGGTATTGGTATTAACCTTAGTAGGTATTAACCTACTGTCACGATGGTATTCGCGAGACTAATTCCAAATTACAAAATACAGCTTTTTATAAACAGTCTTTGCTGTGGTTCCGAAGGTAATTGTCTTGAGGATAGATTTCCTCATCAACCAAATTTGAAATAATTATAGTGGACTAATTACAGACTAATGCCTAAAACCTAACCTAAACTAAAACCTAGCCTTAGGGAACTTCGTGCTCAGTTGTGGGACGTGTTTAGGCAGATATTACAAATAAAATTGTGTATTTACGCGTACTTATGCAATTACTGCACGCCTAAACTGGCGAAACGTAAAGCTACTTTTAAAGACTGAGAATGTAAGAATTCGTCATACTACATTCCACAAAAGTATATCTTATCTTGTTTAATTTTTCAAGGTTTGTTCAAAAGCATGTATACATTTTCCTCACTAATGACCACGGGTCTTTCTAACATTTACAAGAAATTGACCTGGCTCCGTCATGCGGACATAGTGCGACTTGGTAGGTTGGTTATTTTCGCGCATAGTGAAAAATTCCAAATGAATATTAAACTTAATATAGGTACCTACTATCAATAAAATGAAAAATTTTATATGTACTGCTTCGACCTTCATATTCATAATTTGGATTAGAAACTTATTCAAATTGTCAAAGTCCGCTGACCAAGGTTTAAACCTGTTATGAAGTGAAACACCATTAACACAAATTTTGTGGAAGCACTACTTTATAATAGCATCTGAATTGCCGGTATTGATTCTATTTATGCATATATTTTATTTGTGCGTTTAAACGGACAAAAATATGAACTCTACATTTCCTTGTATAAAAAAGATTTATCTAAAACCGAAGATATGTAATTTCCGTTATTATATATAAGTATATATATATTCCGTTATTATATATATATATATATATATTCGGTATGTAATTTCCGTTTTTAAATCATTTCGGTTACCCAACCAGTGAATGACGAGATTTCCTCTCGCCGACAACTTTCACTTAAATTTTTTTGGACGAGAGTGTCCGAGTACACTTACGGACTGTTTGTAGCTTCAAAGAGTTAATAATATTGATAAATTCTCTCCTTTGGTTTATGTTCAACTTTATTTTTGAAATATTTTATACGTCTCAAGCTGACAAAAAATAGTTTGGCTGTAACTAGTAGCTTTTATCTATATATATTCAACACATCATTCACAAATAACATAACAATACGTGAAAATATTTACATAGATGAACCCATTACATAGCACAAGATGTAGGGTAGTTATGCCAAACTAGTACTAAATACGTGACCCCGTGCAAAATGTGATGCTACTTCGGTTGTTATGGATCCATGCGTACTAATTGCATATTAATTTATGGTCAATCAAGCGGAAGAACTACAAATACGCCGTCATTATATTAAATACCGTTCGGTATGTATCAATCGATGTACGAGTATGACTGCTGTGGAAAATCGGAAAATATTAATATCGTCTACTAGTTTTTTTAAATCAAATTATAGCCGTTAAAACATGCAATTTTGTTGTTTATACAAAACTCGTTTAATTGACTGCCTTTTGTCTCGCGGTTCAAGTATGTGCCGTGCGATCTAGAGGTCCTGGGTTCGATTCCCGGGTCGGGCAAAGTGTTTTTGGGTTTTTCCATTAGGAAATTCTCAGTAGCAACAACAGAGTCTGGAAATGAGCCCGGAAAACGGCAATAGACTCGCCCCCTATTACGTGGGACTGATACATACCTGGCAAAGTGTAGGTGTAGAAATGCACCTCTGCCTACCCCTTCGGGAAATACAGGCATGAGGTTATGTATGTATGTCGTTTAATTGTTTATCGTATGTCTTATTTGCGTTGCTTTGTTTTACTTTCTATTGCGAATTGGCGTGTATATAATTTAGCGTCGGTTTATGTCACAAAATAGCATAATAAATTGTGTTATGTCTGCTCACTGCGCTATGTGAATACAATAAACATCCACATTTTTTATTGGAAATCGCCAGATATGTTAATATTGTCTCTAATAGTTTCTGGAATGACATTTTATCATTCCAGTATGTACATTGTACATGCTAGAAACTGCGCACCGTCGAGGCAAGATGGTTGGCACGCAAGCTATTGGCCATTTCGATTCACAGCAGCTTTCCTCGCCACTTTCAACGGCGACAGCGGACGTCTCGAGACTTTTAATTACACAACCTGTCACCACCGCCATGATCTTTGCCCCTTATCTACTTCAAAATATATACGATTTAAGTAAAAATACTTATGGTAAGTTATTTTTAGATACTGCATTCTTTATTAACTATTGCAATATTAGTTATATTCTTTTGATTCTACTTCATGTTTATTCGGACATAATTCAGCAACAATTTCTACAATTGTTTCCTGTTGCAATCCCTTAACATTTTCATATTTGTGCACCAGATATCGTCAGTATAAAGTTGCGGTTTGATTTAATTTCTCCTTAATGAAACATATTAAAATTACATTAAAAAAGTCCTTTTATACGGAAATACACAACAAAAATTATTTTCCCGACATCAAGTAGCCTGTGGCCTCCGATGTCTCACTTATCTCTATCAGAAAATTCGTCGAAATTGTTTAAGCCCAGGGCTGGGCAAAATACCTGCTTTGCTTTAATTGAAATACAAATTACAAAATACTGTATCGCAAGTAATTAAAATACGAAATACAAAATACCTTTAAGTAAGGTATTTGAAATACAAAATACAGTATTTTAGCTATTTTTAATTGAAATACAAAATACAAATTACAAAATAATACATATTTATTTGTTTTGGAATAGTTTTTTTTTGAAGGCGGTTTTTGTTTTGTTATTGCAGGTCCTGATGAGCACAAACTTAATACTAAATTAAGGCTAAATGTATTTTAATAAATGTATTTTGAAGCCTCGAGTATTTGAAATACTAATTACAAAATACTTCGGCTTCACGTATTTGAAATACAAATTACAAATTACATTTTAAGAAAGTAATTAAAATACAAATACAAAATACGTATTTGTATTTCAATTACGTATTTCAATTACAAGTAATTCAAATACTGCCCAACCCTGTTTAAGCCTATAATAGTTACTTAAGCATTTATATTATATATTTATCTGTAAAAATGCGTTGTATCTAGACAGGGGAGCAAATAGACATTTTATTCCAATAATTGAATTTAACTACATATTCATTAAATACCAAAAACCAAAAAAATAAACTCCATACAAACTGACGTCAACAATTACTTAACTATATAAAACTACATAAGTAGTTTATAATGTTTTCATTCAACTTAATTTTTTAACTGGTCTATTGAACATATTCTCAAGGTGGCTGGTAGCGGTTGGATGAGGGCCGAAGAGCGAGTCCAGTCGCGTGCCATAGGAGAGGCCTATGTCCAGCAGTGGACGTGAGAGAGGCGGTGGTGATGATGATGATGATTGAACATACCATCTAATAATCGGAATTATTATATTCATTCTTTATGATTGATAAATTTTAAACATAAGTTAATACTGAAGATCAATTTCTTACTGTTTGAAATAACGTACAAATATTAAGATTATCTAGATTATCATGTTATTAATAAGAAACTAAACAATGCAATGACAAGAAAGCAAAGTGATATTTCGTGAGACCCATCATTGTTGTAGGTATTAGAATGTGTTACGTTATTTTTGTCGGCACGTATCTAATCCAGGGTTAAAGCACTATGTGTTTATTTTCACCTTTTAGAAAGTGAAGGCTTATATTTACATGACTAAGGCGTGCGGTGAAAATCTTTTGAGGACGTTAATGTGCTGTGAAATTTTCGTAACTTGTATAATATTGTTTCATGTGGCCTTTTGAATACAATGACCGCTCATTTTTACATACTTACGCAATTATATTTAAATAACTGAAGATTTCAGTTCTTCTAATTTTTAAATGTTTTTTTTCTAACATATTATTATTGCAATTACTAAGTTGTGATGTACATTCTTGTCTGTTGTATTTTATTGACAACGGTGAGCGTGTGTTCTAAATTGTATGTTAAATTATTTTTGTCTATTTAATAGGTAGTTCATTTAAAATAAATACTCATTGAAAAAACACAATGTTTTACAACATTAACTCGCACGAATTTACTGGCCATCACCGTAAACACTTATGAACCACATATCAATCACGACGCAGCATCCGCTCGGAGTCCCTTGGACTTTCACATTTGTTTCTCCACGGTGACACTTTACGGAGGCATTCACATCTGGAAGGTAGATCTTACCTTTATCTCGTACCGGAACTATCACTGAATCACTGAACACTGTCTTCCACGAGGGAGCTATATCGTCACTGGTGAAAGTGCGTGTTGCTTGCGCGGGAGTTTAACTTGCAATGAGTGTTGCGCCTTGAACTTCACTATATATATATGATGACCCAGTTATGGTGGCAACACCTAACTGTGCTAGTCGGTTCGTCTGTCCGTGTGTCCAACCTGTTCCCATCCCGTTGCCCCGAGCGTTCCCGGCGCGGACCTTGCCAAGGACATCGCGTATATCGATAACTATAGCGTTCCATCTAAACTTACTTAAAAATTTCAAATTGATATCCGTTAACGGTTTTATGCGTACTACATTTTTTGAGGTCACTTACCTCATTTTGTTTTTAAGATTAATATCGAGAGAATGTGATTGTTACGCTATTGTCATTTAATTTTCTATATAATATTACATTTTTTGGTTGGAATCATTATGATGAACGATGGTTTTAAGTATAATAACTGCACAAGAGGAAACAGACTTTTTGTTGCAATTTAACTTTCTCTTTCATCCAGTTTGAAATAATAATTATTTTTAGGCAAAGTTTTTTGCGATATAAAATAAAAAATAACATAATATGCGTTTCGTTGTTACAGGTTTCAAAATTATTAGGACGGAGATGGTGATATGCACCTGATATGGTAATGTCTTTTTAATATTTATTGTGAAAGAATGATCGAATGGAGGCTCATTTAGAGCATATTGAGAACTAGGTGACATTTGCTGAGCATCATTACACTGTAGGAAAGTAACAAATAAAAAAGAAAATATTTCTTAGACACAATGATTGGTTAGTTTATAAAACATATTAGTAATGTAAGTAAATGATGTGGCAGGTTAGTGTAAATTACATGAGAAGCATATCTACAAACAAGTCGGTAAATAGAAATCTAGTCTATGTTCAACTGTACGTGAAAAGAGCAAAGCATTTCCGTTAGAAAAAAGTAACATTATAGAGCAATTCATAGATTAAAAGTTGAAAGTTTCTTAATTCGCCTACTTAATTATTATTATTATTAATTATGTTCCGTATTTAAGTTTTTTTTGCAGAAGAGCAAGTAAGTAATACCAATGGTAAGCGCTTAAAGGTACTCAAGGACTTCAGCAATGTCAGGGGCGCAGTTGCTAAGTAAGTTGCTCCTTACAATAAGTCAGTCTTTTTAAGTCTAACTCAAAGAAAGTCAATAGCAATCGGAAAAATCAAAGCAGGAAGATTAAGTACATGGTACGAAAGACCGCTAAAATGTGTTGTTGTGTGTCCGCAATTGAACTATAATAGTTTCAGGTAATATTGGTGAAATGCTCTGACTTTTCCTTGATTGTTTTTTGGTACTACAGCAAACATATGGTACCTTACTGTACACTCGATGGTAAGTGTAGAGCAATTGAGAAAATTATCAAATAGCAAAGATTCACTGGCGCTGGTGATATATATACAAATGATTTTTGAATCCAAGGTAGGAATGTTAAAATTTCAAATTGCTCCAAAGATTGAAAGTGCTGAAAAGTACACACGTTCGACGGCGAAAATTGGCGCGTGCAATACAGAGGTATCGGTTTCGATCCTTGGGTCGAGTAATTGCGTTTTTCTAAAGATTCGTACTCTATTAAGTGGGACTTAAGATCTAGTTGGCTTAACGTGGCTCTAAAAATATACCTTTGCCATGCTCTTTGTGTATGCAGATGGAATTGTTCCACACATTTGTGCGACAAATAAACAGAACCTAAAAATGTCTATTAGGTATAGCACAGTTACTATAAAACCTTGGGTCCAAAGCAGGCACTAGTATTTCTATTATGTAAAAAAAGAAAATATCGGGGAATACTCTTTACAAATGCACTAGATAGTCATGAGCATCAGTGGTTATTTTCCTCATTTGCCTTTATTGCCTCGATTTTTGTTTGTTATAGTGCTTGTTATGGACTTTGTAATGTATGATTTCAGATCCATGGCTAGTTTGCTATGAGTTGATTTTTCTATTTGTTCTCCAACCTACACTTAAGTTCCAGGGGCGACTTTATAGGACAGTTGAAACGTTTGAAGTTTTAAGAGTAGTTGAGCTTGAGTGCAGGCCGCTACCAATAAAACTCAAGGTTTCTTTGGACAAGCCTTATGTCCAGCAATATATTAAGTTAGGTCAATGAAACGTAAATATATACATAAAACATAGTTTGTTAGAAAATCCTGAATTGGAGATTTATATTCAACTGATACTTTTTTTTACCCAGGTAAACAAGCGAGTATTGCAAAATCATCGTAGTGTTGTAAAATCGTAAGTATTTAAGATATATATGATACCTTCTACATTCAGATGCAATGTAACTTCTGTTTTTATTACTCTATCACAATAAACCCATTATCAATATAAATGTGTTTTATTTATAAATAAAGTTATACACAGTTATTCATGTGGTAGATTATGTAACGTTTTTATTCAATCGAGTGTGAGTGAGTCATTATAATACCTAATGTTAGCAGTATTTAATCCGGATATTAAGTTTACGAAATACAATAATGTGCAAACGAAAGTTGCACCATAAGGAAGCTAAGAGAATTTACTTTCGCTGGCTTCCTTGAACAGTGGCAATGAGGCCGCAAACTCATAATGACCGAAGATTTGTCCGTCAACGATCAGTGACCTGCCCGCCGCTGACTCACTTTTAGGTTTCACTTTCTTGATCATAGCGTCCTTAATGTTGTGGTATTTTTAGGATTTAGCAGGTGAATCACATGAATAAAATAAATTAAGCAAATATCGGTTTTCCTATTACTTCAATAGGGAAAAACAATTTAGGTATAATTTCAACTGTTGGAGAATATGAAGAACAACACCGATTGAGATCAGCTATTTTAATTTGTAGAATATCTTAAAGTAAAACTAAAATATATTCCACTTAATAAGCTAAATTCTTGTGGGTATTATATAGCTAAATTAAAGGAATTCATTTGTCCATTACTGGATATGAGCTACCCCGTTACGCACGGAAAAACAAATAAGATGCAATGACATTCTTGGACACTTACTGTTTATAACCATTAGCGTCATTAACGCAACATCAAGGGTAATGATAACCTCCGTAATATAACTGTAATAAATTAATTTGCCTGTTTATAATCTAATACGCAACATGCCTTTATTAATGATCATTCGAGTTGTGAATAAAAGCTCTGGATATTATCTCGTGACTTTCTCCATTCTCACATTATCTCGATGTCAATGCTCTGAAGCTGCGAGCCTTTATACAATCTGTGACTTTCTTTGCTGCATAGAAAGCAACCTTGAAGACAATACTAGAATAGTTGCGTGTATTGAAGTAATTGTTACTGATTATATGCCTATTGACAAATATTTTGAAGCATGTAAAACTCGGATTCATTATTAATAGGGTGGAAAGGTAGAGATCAGTGGAAATAAGTTTTCATTTTTCTGGAACAAGCCGGCATAAAGATAAACTTCATGATAGTAAATGTAACTGTCGCAAATGTATGAAATGGAAACGAGGAAAGAGAGTAGGGCGGGTAAGAATGAATCGCGACCATGCAACTTAAACTCATCAGTTTATAACAGCATATTATAGCAGCATTGTATCTAAGTAAAGAGATAGGTATACTAATTAGGTTTAAGAGAACATATCCTATTTACTTTACCTGCTCCCAATTTATAATTACATTTAGTAATCAAACATAAAAATAAGGCATGCAATAAAATTTTATAGCTATCAACATCATCATGGTTAGAGGTATTTGCTACAAGCGGAACTTCTCGCAATCAGAACGAGAGCCCGACCCCGTAGCGGCTTCCATGGTAACCGCAGAGCTCGGTTGATTCACCTTGCAATAGACTTGCACCGGGTCACTTTAAAGTTTTAATGTCAAAAAGAAAATATTGTTGGCAATTCACGCATCAATAGCTTTAAAAAAATGAAGTAGTTGCTGTTACTAAATAATATAAACATCCCAGGATTTCTCTGAAACGATGGAGTTTTTTCAGATAGTTATATATTATTTTAAGTAGGTAGGTAGATTGATATACATATTGTACTCGACGGCGACGAAGTAAAAAGAGGACTTATGATATTGACCCGTATGTTTGAATGTATGGTATTAAAACTGTCTTCTAGAGTTATCGTAAGTTTTATGGCGAAATGCATCATAATTTAAATCTAACTACCTATATAATATTATGTATATCCGCATGCGACCGCGGAATTGAGCATTAATTTTATGTGAATAGAATATATTCAAATATTTGACGTCAAAATAGGTTGTTGCATAATCAATAAACATTAAATAGAATGTAGGTTCATTCGTAAAAAAACTTGCATACTTGTATGATTATATTACAAAGTAGTAGGTATAATTATATAAATGTATGCGTTTTCTCATACTCTTTTAATCCAAAGCTTTGTTATTTTCTTTAAATTCATTCACCTACACATTTAGTATTACTACCGAATGAGGTCTCTGGAATGGATTCTTGGGTCAAACGAAGCGTGTCCGGATTTCGTAATGCAGACATCGATTCTGCGTGTCAACAAATAAGATTCAATATCTTCTACCGATGCTGTCAACTATGCCGTGAGAGATCACGTTAATTTATTACAAAGAGTACTATCAACAAGAATGTGGGAATCAGTTCATTTCTTCATTTGAACACGCACAGACAGTACGTAACGTTGGTATTAACATTCAGCAGGTATTGGGCATTACTATGAAGTTTGCAATAATGTTACTTCCACTAGCTGTTTGCAGTTAAAGTGCGTATTTAATTTGGCATTAAAACATCATTTGCAACATTGTCCACTTTTACTTTTGGTTGAAAATCTTTGAGGTTTTAATGTATTGAAAAGTACACTCTCCGTAAAATTGCCTCGATTTAATCAAATATTAGGTAAATAAATTCTGTTCTTACTTGCTATTTCAAAATGGTAATTATTGTATACGTAAAATTCATGCCTCGTGGTCTCGCGGTACAAGTATGTGCCGTGCGATTTACATGTCCTGGGTTCGATTCCCGGGTTGGGCAAAATGTTATTGGGTTTTTCCATTAGAAAATTTTCAGCAGCAGCATGGAGTCTGGAATTGTGCCAGAATAACGGCAATAGGCTCGCCCCCTATTACGTGGGACTGATACATACCTGGTGAAATGTGGGTGCAGAAATGCACCTCTGCCTACCCCTTCGGGGAATACAGGCGTGAGTTTATGTATGTATTATGTAAAAAATCATAAGTTTATTCTCTACCTACAAGATGGATTAGCCTAAGCTTCAGTATTATAACTATGAAATTAATTTGACACGCAACACAATAGATACATAATATATGGAATAAACATATATATGAAAACAATAAGTATAAATTTCTATTACAATTACACACCATTAAACTATCGACATTAGAAAGGAAAGCGTTTATTTTATACGTGTTATTGTTTCTTTTATAACGCTCGAAGCTTTGCGATTGTGAAGTGAAATTGAAAATGTAGCGAGTCAAATAAAAAGTATAGAGGAGGTAAACAAATATAATACGGCATGTAAACACAGGCTGCGGTACTCGGCCAGTGGGTCGCCGGCGAAATGTTGACTTTCGTTACTGCCAATGACACTCTATTATCAAGACGGCTGACCTAGAAGGACACGCCGCACGCATTCCTCGACTTAGTTATCACAGGCTTTGTAACTTTCGCAGGATATTATCACTGTACACAAAAACATTCTACGCATACTTAATACCTGAGCAATTTAAAAATTTATGTTGATATTATGATTATTTATAATAAATGTGATTCATATTTTAGTTCATACCGACGCGTTTAATCGCAGGTTTATTTGATTTTTTATATCTATTAATTAACGTACATTTATTTAAGAATTATAATATAATTCAGTATTAACTTGAAACAGTATTACATTATAAAGTTAAAACAGTTACAGGTATTAATCAAAGGCACCTGAGTGTAGAGCAGGTATAATGTCACAGTCATAGAAAGTGAAGACTGCTCCCGATGTGAAGCAGAACGGATCATTCTATATGAAACAATGGATTCTCTATTACGATTGTGGACGATACACATCAACAATAGTAGAAAACTGCTCGATAGGAGCGATTCAGAAGCTTCTATTAAATCAAATTACACATTTCTAGTCTTCAAGCGTCTAATATAAAGCAAAGAAGAGCACATCTTAAGTAAAATTATTAGGATTTGTTTAACAAATATTAATGATCTTACACATGCATGTGAAAAGTGTAGTATTGCTTATTGATTGAACCGACTCTTCTGACACCAACTAATTGTATTTTATTCGATATATTGGCGTCGATTTTTCTTACAAAAATCGACCTAGAAGGTTCAAGGCTACACCTGTAAGAGTTACCAGAAAAGTAAGCTGCAAACTTTTCTAGTGATAATTGATGTTCAATTCCTTACGAGGTACATGAAATTACGCTCATTCATCAAATTGACAAAATTATTGTGATCCTTTAAAAAAAAAAAAAAACTTGCAAATAATCCCCTGTTGTTACACGGAATGTCAAAATCTTATCTCAATGACCTCGTCCTTAATTTGCAACAAACGATATGCCAAAATTTTGTTATAAATTCTAATGGAATTTGAAAATGTATATTTTTCAGTCTCATTGGTGTTTTAAATAGCAAACCACAGTATAGGTTTTGATAGATCGATCCTCGACTTTTTACATCAAAGATGAAAATGAGAAAACGTAGTAATAATTATGTGTATAATGCTTGTTACCTTATTTAAACACATACGTGCCTGTATGCTCGGAGAGGTAGACAAGAGTGTTCTGAACCCGCGTCTTGCCAGTTTAAGTCCCATATAATTATAGGGGAATGTTTAGCCGTATTTAGGGCACAATACCGCATTCAGTGCTACAGGTCCAGCTCGAGATTTGAAAATCGCATTCTCTACACATAAGTAAGTCGTGAAATAATGAGGCAATCACTATCAGCTTTTTTAAAGAAGAAGGTTCGTTGTCTAAACCTCATTCTCATTAGAGTAGAGTAGAGTAAGGCCAGGAAAATAGGCTAGACACTATTTCTAAATATCAGTCATAGTAGGTAAATATACTATTATTTAATACTAGTTGGACGGTATTATAGTTTGTTTGGAAAAGTTAAATCCAGAGCTCGAAACGCATACAAGGGTAGAAAGTTGTCAGTGATCTTTAATTTAATAAATCGAATTTGAGGACAACACACTTTTCTCTTTAACGGGTGTTCTTGGCAACAATCCGTTTTCTGATTCAGTGATGTTAATTTAAGCTATCAATGTAGAACAAGGTAATGGTAGATTATGGACGATAATTTACAGTTCTGAAAGTGCTGTTATTTTTTGAGGCCAAGACTACTTAGGTGCAGTGGTAGATAAGAAAGTACAACAAAATTTAATTAAAGATTCTATCATTCACACCTTAGCCCTTATCAGCTTTTCCAAGATACTAACGAAATTGCCTAGAGCAATAAAACCACCACTTGTTCTTTATATTGAGTGTACTGTGTAGTTACTCCATTTCTATATTTGTATTGTAGTAATTATGTTCAAGAAAGATAAATACATAAATAAATAAATGAAGAAGGTTTTTTTCTCGTGAGTTAAAAATAATTAACACCCTATGTAGAAGTATTTATGCCTTAAGTTTTATTCATTTATGTATAATTTTTTATCTATTTAAAAACAAAGTTACCATAACAGATTTTAAACTTGGAACAAATTTAGTAATAAAAATGAGAGAAACAATGTATTATAAAAGTTCTTGGGAAGCATAAGTGTTACTATTCCCCAATGTATGGACATAAGATTTATACAAAGTTTTACAATTCGATCCTGTAGATGCGACATATGATCAAGTTATTCAGCGAGCTGTTTGTATTAATAACATTCAGGTGTTCTCTACGAGATCAAGTCATAATGGATAAAATAAGCAGGTAAATCATAGCTGCGGGTTCATCTGAGTCAATGAGCTTTTGCTCATGCTCATGCTCATCTTTCCCATCATGGAAAAGTTCAGTGATCTATCTGCGCATGTGCTCGTAAAAAGATGAAAAATGATATGGAAACTGCTCTTTCGAACGAATTAATCTAAGATAAAGCTTCAACTTGTGGGAAAGATCGTGCTGGGTTTGATCACAATGTACATTCATTGAGAAGATCGTACACAACATTGTTTTGCCTCGTGGTCTCGTGGCACAAGTACATATGTGCCGTGCGATCTAGAGGTTCTGGGTTCGATTCCCAGGTCGGGCAAAGTGTTATTGGGTTTTTCTATTAGGAAATTCTCAGTAACAGCACGGAGTCTGGAAATGTGCCCAAAAAACGGCAATAGCCTCGCCCCCTATTACGTGGGACTGATACATACCTGGCGAAATGTGGGTGCAGAAATGCACCTCTGCCTACCCCTTCGGGGAATACAGGCGTGAGTTTATGTATGTATGTATGTATTATATACAAATCTTGGTGCGCTCCTTTCTTGTGTATTATTTTATTAGAATAGAATGATACGACCTATGAGTGAATACCTGTCTGTTTATATTATTGATATCAACGTATCTTAATATTAATAATTCATGACAGATTGACAAACAAATTGGCAATAAAGTCGATTAGCTTTCTATTCGGAAAAGATTACGAGAGCCAAGCAGGAACTTATATTTATTAAGCCAACAAGTACATACGTACCAGTTTTACTCTGTAAAATTTATGAGGCAATGCGCGGGATTTAAAGGGACTATGTTTTACGATAAAGTAATCATTAACACATGCTATATTTATCGTTTTTTTCTCAATGTGATCTACACTTTATTGCATAGGAACATCGTCAAATATTTTTTTAACTTATATAGGTTTTTTTTTATCCTGGCACGGCAAAGTGACTCCACTGTACCTGATGGTAAGCACAGTGGAGTCCAAAAAATTAATACCGACCAGCGAGAAACGATATGGTCACCCGCTGGTCGACACAATATTTGTTTTTAATTATATGAATCCTTTGATATACCTAATTAACAAGAAGAACTTTCTTTTTACATGTCACGTTGAGCGAATTTAATAAAATTGTACCCAGCATTCTCTTAAATAATAAATGTGGTGTATTTCCCATTACACATTTTCCTGTTGAGTGCGCGAGTGAATGTTTCTGTATGCGCGTTTCAAGAAAATCCGGGTTGTCCACAGAGACGCCGAGCGGCCGCGGCGCGCCCCACCGCCATCACTTTCTCTCAAACATATTGATATACCATAAAAATATCTCGGTGTGAGTTACACAGTGCATTCAATGTCCTTAAAGCACCAGGTTTCACTTAAAGTTTTCCTTTACGCACTACTAGATGATTCTTGAAGTTTCAGTAGACTTTGATGGATGAGAAATAAAAAAGATTCATGTTTCGGACCCTTATTTATGAATATTGATCACATATTTGTCAACGGATAAATGTTTTCTTACTCTGCTGAATGGCTGGTGACGTACAAATATGAAATCAGGATATGACAAACGGTATAGATATTTTAAAAGTTCGTATGTTATGTACGAGTATCTACATATTGCATTAATTTATTTATTACTTCTGCAAGTGCAAACAATGCCGAAGTTAATGTAAACGAAAATATGGACAGAAGTGCAAGAATAAAATGAAATGTATTAAAACATTTAAAAAAAATGTTGGAAGCTCCTACTTGGTATTAAAATGCTAGTTAGTGTCGAGAAATTCTGATCTCACAAAGTAGTCTGTAGTTGACGACTTTTAGGTATAAATTTAATTTACTTATTATATTTTTTTCATTCTATTCACAAATTGTTTGTTTAGAAAATACACTTTTATTTTGTACTCCTGTTTCCGCAGATAGAATCACTTTGGTTTATGTAGGGTGCTTCAATGTTATAGTTTAGAAGTTAATAGCAAAATATTGAAAACAATAACTTGACTACAACCAAAGTAAAATTGATACTTTTATTCTGTAAGCATTTTAGGTAGGTCAAGTTTACTAAAAAGTTTATCTTTATGACTGTGTCATCTGCTGTGTCGGTTATTACTGGGATAATTGTCAGGGGGACTCGACTTGGACTTACATACTTTTGAAAGAATTTAACTTGTGTGGATTGATCTATTTGCCCATAACATTATGGCATGTCAGTATCTAAAAACTTTTACTTTCAAAATAAATTATTTACATCACACATACACTCAATCCTGTATCCCAGAAAGTATTGCAGAAGTATACACATTTGTAAAAATACTTTTAAATTCACGCTTCGCAACCTGTTGCTAAAAACATCGAAATAGTCGGCGAATTTATTAAAGTTTGTTGGGCATATTTGCATTTTCGTGTAGTTGCAGATAAATCCCTGATGGGTCCTCTCAATCACTTGAAACAATTGTTATTATCAATCATCATCATCATCATCAGCCCATACACGTCCCACTGCTAGGCACGGGCCTCCTCTACCATTGAGAGGGTTTAGGCCTTAGTCCACCACGCTGGCCTAGTGCGGGTTGGCGGACTACACACCTAAGAAATTCCTAAGAACTTTTTACAATACTATCAACGTTTTCCAAACGTAACAATACATATGTTTTTACTGAATATGACTGACTGAAGGCATAGCAGTTATGTTTCGCGAATAAGATTCACCTACATCTCTCAAACGTGTTTAAAAGTTGAGAATTTAGTACGGCTGCGCTTTTTATATTTACGAAAATAATTCACACACCTCACGCTAACCTGTCAAACAAAATGAGAAATGATTCTAAGATTTCACTTTGTTACAATGTAAATATTGTTGTCGCGTTGAACAGTAAAATTCAGCTTCTGGTAAAAAATATGTCATACAAGCTCATTGTTTGAAAATTCCATTCAAATTAAACAAATTAAACTCACTAATGTTTTGTTAACAAACAATATACTCTTTATTTATGCATAAAAACTTTTTTTTATGTGTTTAAGGTTAACTTTAGAAACCATTGAAAAGTTTAACAGAAATTACCTACAACACTACATTGGCCAGTTGACTTGCTACTTTACTAAGTCACCAAACCATTACTAATATAAATTCAAATTGATACCTAAAGTCACGCATTACTGCGAGTCGTCTTGGAAATTCTTTACTTTTTTATCACCAACTATTACTCTCACGATGTAAAATTAAAAGCCTTTTAACGAGGCCATTGCGGCACGTGTTCATGAAATAAGTAAGTAAAAGTTGGATCGGAAACACTTTAGTGTTGTTTGATTTAAAAGCGGCGCGCATTTGATGGCCCAACCATTTTTTTTACTTAAAAAGTGATAAAGGATTTAAATACTAATTGTTTTTTTAACGGTCAATACTCTACAAAACAAGAGTTTCACACCCATTGCTAGAATAATTCGTTTAACAAAACTTCTACTATCTTAAAATTTAATCTTTATGAATGCAATTGAACCTGGTCCTAATAACACCTAACACTTTCTTTTAATATGACTGCATTTTTCATTATATTCTTCCATAGATTATGTTGCAATCACAAAACCTTTTCTTAATTTTTTAATTATTTGTGTAAAGTATGTAAACGATTAGGCACTTTCACATAAAACTCTTTAAGTAACTGACTGATATTTATCAATGGAATCAGAAATACGTACAGCAACTCTACTCCCGCGCATTGCTTTCAATAATCAAATAAGCTTCTTACTTACTTACTGCAATGGCGCAGCGACCCAAAGTGACAATAGGGTTCTCTACTTCAATCTGTCCTGCGCGATCTCCCGCCAATCCTCGACCTGGAGATCCCGCAGGTCCTTTTCGACCTCAACCTTCCAACGATACCTGCGTCGTCCAACCGGGCGACGACCGCACGCACTACCCAGGTACACCCGTTTTACTGCACGATCCTCATTCATTCTCTCTAGGTGTCCAAGCCAGCGAAATCTGTGGGCTCCGCAATAAATTCAACTATAAATAAGCTTCTAGCTAATATCATATTCTCGGTAAATATTATGCAATACGTAATTTAGCGTTGCCGCTTAGCTGGTATATTTAAAATAAATATTCTAACTTTCCACATTTTAAAGCAAGTAAGAAGACATTCATAACATTTGCGAATAGTGAAATCTGAAAAAGCCTCCGTAAAGTCTCTTTTATTTAGCCACACTCATTCATATTTTCACGGGGGTACACGAAACTTTCTTCATGTAAGTAGGTACCTAAATTCAGATTACGTAACACCGCTCACCGCCTGTGCGTCGGTCATCGATCTCCTTCACATTATCTAATTGTTGCGTAATTATTATGAAACAAAAATTTAAATATTGACATTCGCTAATTCCAAGCCAGGTGGATGCACGGCGCGCGTATTTGTATTCCAAAGTGGTGTGAATTTTGAGAGTGTTACGTGTGTAATTGTTGTTTTTAAGTGTTTTCCGTTTAATATTTTTCTTGCTTGTTTGTGAGCGTATTTAACTGTAAGGGATCATTTGGTTATTTTATAAGCTTAAAAAAGCAGCAGAATAATGAGTTAATTTACAATAACAAGTAGTATCAATTAAAAAAAGTGCTAGGTAAAGGTCGTAATAAAATATTTAGGTACATATTATTATATTTAAAAAAAAAAAGAGTGTAGCTATTGGAAAGTATGCTTGCGTTGAAGTCTTTTGTACGGCAGACAAATATGATCAAATTTGATGAATTGCTATAATATTTTTTATTCAATTTTTTTTTAATTTGTGATTTAATAAGCAATATTGTTATTTTTACAGTGGTACTGCAAAAACTGTCATTTGAATTAAAAAGTCGGCAGTTTGACAAGTAAGCAATAGAACCACATGTTCTAGTTAAATTGTGCCACTATGTTCTATGCCGGGTACACACAAAACGATCCTCGAACTTGACTTGTGTGTGTCAGTATGGCGGGCTTAAAGCCTTATGTGAATAGTCGCTATCCGGGATAAATATTCCACCATCAGCAAATCAAATAATTATAAAAGCAACTAGTTTAACTCAACTATAAATCAAGCATTACAATGTATGTATAATTAGCGGCTCAGATATTAGTATTACGAGAGAGTAATGGGACTGATTAAACGTATATATGTATAGTGTATAAATAGGTAATTATATAGCATGGTGTGACTGTCGAAGGAATTGGGCGGGGTGAATGAACCGCGTTCACTTTCTCCCGATGACCGCTGTCGCTTTTGGACTCGCTGCGTTGTTGTGATGTTCGTGAGATGATATACCTAACGCCTGACCCAAATACATTACTAAATAGCTTATAAATATTGTTTTATTCATGAAAATAATCATTCCTCACGGAATCATATTTTCATGTGAATTTTATGCTTTCTATTCTCAGAACGGTATAGTGAGCCGTGGATTTGTCGAAGATATTTGCGACATTTTTTAATTGATTTTTTATTTATATTTTGAAGATTAAGTAATATTATTTCTTAAACATTAAGAATGACATTCAATACAAGTTTATAGAAATTTTGTGAAACAAAAGTATACAGCATTATATAAAATCAAAAACTTAATCAAATAATCATAGATTTTTTAATGATTGTAATACTTAATTGTGTTGTAAATGTTGATTGTTAATTGTTGATTATATTTTTAATTTTATTGTTGGCTTTTTATAACCTTTTCTATTATAAAATCTGGGGGCACGGCAGTGCCCCCGCCAAGTCGAGCGAAAAAGCGGCACGGCCGTACTATACTTTTCTCGAAGCAACTCAGGCCATTTTCGACACCCTATAACTTCGTTGTGGATAAACCTAGAGACCTGAATTTTTAGTTACCAAGCAAGAATGGTATAAACTCTGTATATTTCAAATTTCATTCAATTTGAACCAGTAGTTTAAGAATTATAACTAGTCAAACTTCGCAGTTTTGGTCACTCACTGACCGATCATCAAAACTCTAAGGCACTTCTAGCCGACATAGAAGCTTCAAATTTGGAACACAATTAGGTTTTAGTGTATAACTTAAGGAAAAATTATAATATCTTGCAATTTCGGTCTAGTTTTCTAGATACACAAACTGCATAAATAACTTTGTAATCCCATATAAATATATACGATTACAAAGTTACATTTGCAGTAAATGAATTAATGTACCTGTATTTGTTTAATATAATGGAATAATAGGTGTATGTAGATAAGCAGTGGTGGCATTGAGGTTTAGGCGTGTAGTCCGGAATTCCGGCGGTCGCGGGTTCAAACCCTAGACACACTATTCTGACTTTTCGAAGTTATATGTGTGTTAGTAATGAAATATCACGCACTTTAACGGCGAATGAAAACATCGTGAGGAAACCTTCAATAGGGTCAAGTAATTTATTCATTTAAAAAAAAAAAACTTTGAGTGCGGCAGTTAGTGCCGTAAATTAGTTCAAGTTATACCTCTGTTGATGATGTAATTTTCTGTTAGGTACATTGAAAGTATTTATAGTGACCGAGAAAAAATGCAAAAAAATAATTATTATTTTAAAATAAAGAATACGATGCGGCCGCTCACGTTTCGTATATAAATCACGTAGGTAGATGGCATGGCAAAGAGCGTAAGTAAGGTTGTAAATACCCGCGGCGTGCGCAGAAGTGAATACGAGCGCGGCGCGGGCACAGTTGAATACCCCCGAGCGAGTGGCAGCCGCGCACACGCGCAAGCGTCCTCATGCAGTTCGGATGAGCTAGAAATCTTAGCTATAAATTTGCGATTTTCGTTCATAATTTGGATTGCTATTCTAGTTTTCTAGATTCACAAACTGCATAAATAACTTTGTAATCCCATATAAATATATAGGATTACAAGGATACATTTGCAGCGAATAAATTAGTGTACCTATATGTATAAAATAATGGAATAATAGGTGTAGCTAGATAAGTAGGGATGGTATTGAGTTTAAGGCGTGAGGTCGAGAATCCCGGCAGTCGCGGGTTCAAACCCTAGGCACACTTATCTGACTTTTCGAAGTTATGTGTGTGTTAGCAATGAATTATCACGTACTTTAACGGGGAAAGAAAATATCGTGAGGAAATCACATATAAGTAATTTATTCATTTAAAACAAACTGAGCGCGGCAGTTATTGCCGTAAATTAGTTCTAGTTATACCTCTGTTAAGCTTTATGTTGTAATTTTCGGTTAGGTACATTGACAGTACCAATTTATATTGACAGCCCCGAGGCGCAGTTGGCTAGATACCAGCTTGCGAAACGGGAGGCCGCGGGTTCGATCCCCGCACCGAGACAAATGTTTATGTGATCCACAAGTATTTGTTTCGGGTCTGGGTGTTTGTGAGACCGAAAAGTCTCTCGTAGTTTCTGATACCCACGATACAAAACTTGTATCTTAGTGTGGGGTCAGAACTATGTATGTGACTGTTGGGTGTATTTATATTTATTTATTTATATTTATATAAGAGAGATATCAATTTTACAAAAGGATTAACTTTAACTGATGTTTGACGTGTGCAGCCCTAATTTTTTCTAACTAACGCATAAAGTAGGATTATTATTTTAAAATAAAGAACACGACTCGTCTCGTATGTAGAAGAGGAAGACTACCTACAAAAGTAAGCAAAGCTCATAAGACAGAGCGTGGGTTTTAAGAATATCCGTTGTTAGTACTCAAGAAGTAGAAGGTGCCGAAAAGGAAAACAATAGGACTTTCTACAAAAAGAAATGAGATCCCATAAAAAACAAAACTTGTAAAAAACCCCAAGTCTCGCAACTCAGTCCTTCTACCGTAAAAAGTTGTGAGATCCATGTGATACCAAGTCGATGAATTTATTCAGTCCCCATTTAGGGGATCTTCTGTACATACATATATACATAACCTCACGCCTGTATTCCCCGAAGGGGTAGGCAGAGGTGCATTTCTGCACCCATATTTCGCTAGTATTGTATCAGTCCCACGTAATAGGGGGCGAGCCTATTGCCGTTTTTCGGACACAATTCCAGACTCCGTGCTGTTACTGATAATTTCCTAATAGAAAAACCCAATAACACTTTGCCCAGCCCGGGAATCGAACCCAGGACCTCTAGATCGTACGGCACATACTTGTGCCGCGAGACCACGAAGTAGGACCTTCAGTCTTAAGTTATTATGCACTTAGCTTACCAAACAATATCTTATTAGTGATGATATCAATATTCAAAATCTTTTATGTTTTAAATAAAATAGTCTGACTTGGCAATCGCATGAAAACACAATGTAGGTACTTAACTCACTTTTAGTGCGATTGCCAAGTCAAACTATTTTATTTAAAACATAAAAGATTTTGAATATTGATATCATCACTAATAAGATATTGTTTGGTAAGCTAAGTGCATAATAACTTAAGACTGAAGGTCCTACTTCGTGGTCTCGCGGCACAAGTATGTGCCGTACGATCTAGAGGTCCTGGGTTCGATTCCCGGGCTGGGCAAAGTGTTATTGGGTTTTTCTATTAGGAAATTATCAGTAACAGCACGGAGTCTGGAATTGTGTCCGAAAAACGGCAATAGGCTCGCCCCCTATTACGTGGGACTGATACAATACTAGCGAAATATGGGTGCAGAAATGCACCTCTGCCTACCCCTTCGGGGAATACAGGCGTGAGGTTATGTATATATGTATGTACAGAAGATCCCCTAAATGGGGACTGAATAAATTCATCGACTTGGTATCACATGGATCTCACAACTTTTTACGGTAGAAGGACTGAGTTGCGAGACTTGGGGTTTTTTACAAGTTTTGTTTTTTATTTGGTATTTACTTTGAAAATTGGATTTGGGGTTCAAAGTTCCTGAAGAAAGAAAACTGGCCACGTAACAACCCGGGCAAGACAATGTCTATTTATGAGATACCTAGAAAAGTAAAACATGCATGGCTTCTATCAGCGACCCCAAATAACATTATGAACGCATATTAAAAGGGAGGCATAATTGCATACAGCCCTGAAATTTACAGATAAAGATATTGTCAAAAATATTAAGATTTTGATACATATATAAATAAAACTTACATAAATATTTGGTATTATTACATAAACTTGTGTCTTATTTATCTTATGCATAACTTTCTAACTAATATCACATTATTAATTACTGGATTTCACCGCGGAACAACTTACCTCAGCTGACGAATAACCAGCCCCTACGCGGGGCGAGTTGTTCCTTGTCGACTTGTTACAGAAAAATGTCCTGAACCAAAGTGTATAATTATTTCTATGAATTTGATTATATAATTAGAAACTAGGATAAATTCCGCATCTATTGATATATGAATTATGGATAATAAATCTTTCTATTGCATTCGTATTGCGTCCTATTACAAAATCGGAACTTCGAACCCCGGCCTCCCCTACACCAAAGAAATGGCATCGAACGATGAAGAGCTTTTATGGGACATAATTTGCCTCATTCTCATTCCCATCTGCTACAGACCGGGACGGTTGGCGCCTTCGTTCAGCAGCGAACGGCGATAGACTGAGAATATAACCCCTCATTAATTAATTAGCGGGAGGATGAATAAGTTTATCCAACAGTATTGTTGCCAACAATTAAACATATGTACAAAACAGTGGCAGACTTAAGCTGTTCAATGTTTATAACTATTTTACTGTATGTGACTTATTACACACTTTTAATATTGAAGACACATACATATGTACCTACATACATAAACTCACGCCTGTATTCCCTGAATTTCTTCATCCACATTTCCCCAGGTATGTATCAGTCCCACGTAATAGGGGGCGAGCCTATTGCCGTTTTCGGGCACATTTCCAGACTCCGTGCTGCTAGTGAGAATTTCCTAATGGAAAAACCCAATAACACTTTGCCCGACCCGGGAATCGAACCCACGACCTCTAGATCGCACAGCACATACTTTCACCGTGAGACCACGAGGCAGTATATTGAAGAATTATAAGCAATTACTTGGTATACATTGATTTGCCGCTTGTTGGTAAATATAGCAATATTCAAATTTCCATGTGACGTCCACGACGCGCAGTCTGCTGAGTTAGACGCGTTATGCAATATAATATCAACGTTCAACAATCAACATATATGGTTATTATTAGTAGACTATTCACCGACTAGAACCACTAACATTACGTAACAAGTTGATGATGAATACTGCTACAATATTTTTTGAACTTATACTTTTTTGGCGCGTTAGGGAAAAATGATGAGAGTAAGTTTTTACGATGCGCGCGCACACCGTCACGAAAAAGTTATTCAAAAAAAGTTGAGTGACAGTAATAAAAAGGGATTGACATATTTATTAGTTGTCAAATATTTATGAGTACGTAGAATAAGGAGAAAGGTAAAATTTTAGAATAACTTCTAACGCGTGTAAATAAGTACACACACACACACTTTTTTTTTGTACATAAAATAATGATAAATATACACCGAAGACAGATTGCGAAATGAATATATTCCCTTAAAAATATTTTCAGTTTTATAAATACTTTTTGGTTAACAATATTTGTCTCGGTGAGAGATTCGAACCCACGTATGCTCAGTTAATGGGTTCTTAATAACTGTTTTACAGATCCTATCGCTTTACAATAAAATTTATTATCATATTCTGGTATTTAATAAATGAGCTATCCTTTAAGTGATTTTTGAAAATCTTTAGTTTTAAAAATGCATAACTTATAATTATTTCCATATAAGTAGATATGTATGACCATAAAGTATTCATTCCGACGTCATTGTCTTTGAAATGTAGTGAAACTCCAGTTTTGAAATAATTTATTTAGAATTTTACAAGTCAAACATATTATGGTGGAAAAAATATCAATAAGATTATTAATTCAACATACAAGTTTTGTGTCTTCTCTCGCAGATGTCACTCCTATCGTTAATTTCCGCCTCCGTCGGTAGATGGCGGTACATAATCTTCACACCAGGGTAATTATTACCAGTATCAGTTTGATTATTTTCCCCAAAGACAGCTTTTTGCATGCGATTGACAAATGGAGTTATTTTACACACCAAGAGTCGTATACAACTGGTTTCTTCTTCAGTGCCATGTTGTTTGATCATATCTTCTATTTCTTCTGGCAGAGATTCATTTCTAGCTTTTGATAGGAGGTCTTGCAACCTTCTAGAGTTCTTATTAAGCATCCACGTAGTGTGGTCTTCTGAGACATGTGTTCTTGATGGTCGTTTAGGTCCTGATAAAAATGTTGATATCTGTAAAATATTGTTATGTTGACATTTAAAAAATCTCTTCTTGTTATTTTTTATTCTACATCTATACATAAGATAACATATTATCATTCTTATTTTGCTCCACAACTTGGGATAAGCTTTTAACACATGATTGTATGTTACCTACGTTCTTTCGCTTATTCTTAAAATCAGTAATAATTTAGTTTTTATTACTTCGACAACTCGTATTAGCCACGATGATTGATCGATAAATTTCTTTGAAGTGAATTGTGTTTACCAAACAATTTGTAATTTTTTTTTCTATTAGTATCTCAATATTTATTTCCCAAGTTGTTATAAAAAGACGAATCAAAATTTGTATTTTATGTTTGATTTTAGATATCATGAAATAATGAAAATGATAGAATCTGAGACCCCCCCCAACCATGTTTAATATTTATTTGTTAATTTTTATTGTTTTTTTTTATCTTATTTGTTTTAATTGGTACTAAACTCGTTATAGTTTGATGAAAATATTAAATCATATTGTACATACTTACCATTTGCGCTACAAAAACGAGAGCATTAACAGCGACTGCGCTGATCTGATTTGGCTGTAAACCAAATAATCGCACTAAATGTTTCAGTGGAGCCATGAGAGGAGTTTCTTCAATATTAGATTCAGGCTTACTTTCTTCATAGTTAGCTTTAAAGGATTCGTCATAATCATCATTAGGTAGTGGTTTCCTCCTATTAGCTGTTGGTTGATTGTTAGTTGTTTGAAAAGCTCGAACTACAAATTCTGCTACTTTTAACGCCACTGATTCAGAACCTAAAATGACAATGAATTAGTTTTATTTGTGGTTTAATTTCATGATTTCCATAAGTTATTTTTTTTTACACATATATGTTAACAATTTTTAAAAATAAAATCCATAATGGGAAAAACTCAACATATGAATTTCTTTTAAACTGAATTAATTACAATAACAGTTTTGTAAAATAAAAAACTTACCCAAAAAATCTGTGGCCATTTTCATTCCATTGCTTAATTTATTCATAAATCCTTCGTTTTTTAATTCCCTGCATGATATCGCTTGCAACGATAAAATGAAAATGCACAACACAAGTGTCGCCATCTTGAGGTTATAGTTAAGACTACAAAGGATAGTAGCGTATGTGGTTCGTGCTACACGGTTGATGTCATACAATAATGGCTGTGCGCAAGCGCAACCGTGGCACCAAACCGTAAAACAATGAAATAATTGTAGTATAACACATATACATGTTGTTTTCAAAATAAATATTAGTTATACTTTCAACTTCACAATAGGAAATTAAATTTTTAACAGTAATCATGAAAAAAATGTACCAATCAGATGGATAGATGGCGTTACGAGTAGAGGTAGCAATTAAATTTTAATGATTAACCTGAATAGGTTTTGAATATCCTGGTCTTTTTGAACAAAAAAAAACTTATTCGAAATAAAATTATATTAAAGTCAACAAAAGCAACACATGATGTATATAGCAATGACATCAGTAGACAATGCACACGGAAATCTTAATAGGTTGTGCGAAGTGTAGCCTACTTTCATCTCCAGATTTCTACGAAGAATGGCAAGCATGAGTATGAACATAAATCGTTCAGTTTTGTCATGAATAATATTAACCAGACGTACAACGTTCGTTTAGAGATAAGCAACCGTCCTCATGCTATTGCACACACTTTTAGAACACAAATATTTATCATATATTACGTTGATGCCTCAATACATTAGTGATTTCGATTTTAAGCCACGCAAATATGCCTGATCCAGATTTATGAAGAGTATAATATTATACTGCCTCGTGGTCTCGCGGTACAAGTATGTGCCGTGCGATCTAGAGGTCCTGGGTTCGATTCCCGGGTCGGGCAAAGTGTTATTGGGTTTTTCCATTAAGAAATTCTCAGTAGCAGCACGGAGTCTGGAAATGTGCCCGAAAAACGGCAATAGGCTCGCCCCCTATTACGTGGGACTGATACATACCTGGCGAAATGTGGGTGCAGAAATGCACCTCTGCCTACCCCTTAGGGGAATACAGGCGTGAGTTTATGTATGTATGTATGTATGTATAATATTATAATTCTTCCTAATGGCTAATATATAAGTATGTAACTTATTGTCAGGAACAGGCTTTTAAATTACAAGATTGAATAAAGTAGTTAGGTGCCTTCAAATTATTGAATAGGGTTAACCCATTAGGGTATACGTCTACATATACAATTTACTGTATGGTATGCAAGCACTTGTTAAGGCCTGTCCTAATGAAATAATAAACATAGGTTCTTGGATTTGGATTGCTAGAAAATTTCACGTCAACGTTATATAACATTTAATTTAAGTCACAAAGTCTACTTTTCACAACTATATTAAGAATGCATTGACCTGACAAGCATTCCCGCTAGGATGTTGCGCTCAGTAGACCACAATAATGGTCTTATCCACTAAAGATGAACCTGTTGTAAATGTCAGTAACGCGAAGTCTTCCATCATGTTTACACTGTTCCTCATTTGTGCAGTCTTTAAAATTACTTTTGGAGAAAGTACTACAGAAGATGTTGAGTATCTCAACGAATTGTCCTTAGACAAACTATTAAGGCTAAAAACATCATTACAAGATTTCGTCACGGATAGATACGATAACTTCACAGCGACACCGACTTCTTTCCAACAGTTTGGTGCCCAAGCCATGGCTGTAAAAGCCCCGCCAATAAAACGCACGGATTATGAAGAAGGATTATTATACAAGAAAGAAAGTAAAATCAGCAACATATTCTCAATGTCGGTGACAACGCTGGCTTTCTTGGCGTTTGGTGGTTATTTACTATGTCTGATAGTGCAAGCTGTGAAAGCAAAGCAACATTATAATACTGGATTTCCTGCAACGCAGCCTACGTTTTTCGTGAGCTCTGGACTGAAGAAGAAACCTCAACCACAATTCGCGTCATATGGAAGAAGGAAGAGAGACAACAGAAGAAAGCACGATATAGATCGCATAGATATTCCGCCTGAGGAAATGTTTGACACTTTACTTCAGTTGTGCGAAGGATATGCGAGTTGGAATACACAAAACGAAGAAGGAGCTGTGAATTGAGCCTCAAACCTGATTTTTTTTCAATTATGTCTATGTTACCTCCACCTGTGTTATCTCTAGCTGTGTGGTGTTTCGTGTAAGCATTTGGTAATAAAAATATTGACAATACGTTTCACATGAGCTGGTCGTAAATCTCTTAAATGGATGGAAACTAAATGTTTGATTAAATGTATTTTATTAATTTATCTATAGCCTATATCTTCCCTTTATTTTGTTTTCGCGCGAAACGGTCGAGAAGTAAACATCGTGTTGAAATCATGCACAAGTAGGAAAAACACACCATAATATCTAGTACAATATATAAAATCTAATTTGCGTAAAAATGAGCGCATAATGCTCACGAAGATATTAATATTTTTCACTAAAAGCCGGCCACCGCAAAATGGCTGTTTACATTACATGCAGGAAGCCAGATTGCCCGCCAATATCTGTAAACGTTTTCAAACTGTCAAATAATCACGCTAACACCTAATAATAGCTGCATCTTAGCTTTAAAGATTCTATTGTATATACCACTCAAGAGAAGATTTGCTTCCTGCTGGAACGATAAAATTTAATCTTTATTTTGTTAGCAGTAAAGTGTGATTTTGTGTGTAGTGTTGAAGTTTTTTATGATATTTTAGTGTGTAGCAAGTATCCAGTTTTGTTTGTAAGAGCTGGTAATGAGGGGGTGCTGCGTTGGATCTGTTATCGCGCGAGCTCTACTGTTTACAGGCAGGTGCCCGCATACAAAGTTAGCGTAATACGGAATAGCAATGTAACGTTTATTATAAAAATAAATTTGTTATTCATGTGCCAACGATAATGGCGATTTATACAGACATGTGCTCTAAACTCATTTAGATTTTTAATGTTTGCAGGCACCATAAAATTTATGCAGCTTGTTGGGAAATATTCACAAAATTCATTTTACGGTATTTGTGCAGAGATCTCGGTTTAAAATAAAGTACATTGCATGCAAATTATTCTTCTTTTATGCGAATTCTGCTTTAATTCGTGAACGTGAATTTAAGACGAAAACCAGACGGTCTCGATGTTCTCAAGTTTTTTTTTCGTTTATTAGCTACAATTGAAATATTCATACCTATGCATATAAAAATAAAGAAACATGGATACCTATAATTGGTTTTATTTATTAATTGTTTTTACTATAACATTACAGTGATAATATCCCACATAAATATAAATATACAATTAAAATTAATTCTATTATTAGTGACAACGAAATCGACAGTTAAACTTCACTTAACTAAAGTCAGTGGACTCGTACATCGGCGCGTTCAGTAGCGATGACATAAGAGTGGGTTCGACCACATGTCCCCCGCTGATTTGTGAATACAAACCACTTTCTGTTAAAATAAGATCATTATCCGTACCCTATCAGTGTTTTACTTAAACTCAATAAACATTTATTGCTGTTATTTGTACACGCATGAGTTTTATAAGGAAGGCGACTGTTTTGAATCGCTTTTTGCATGTGCTATTAATTTATGAATTGTATTTTATTACATTGAATAATTAAGATTAAAAATAAAGAGTATAAACTTATCTTTATTTAAAGGTGATCATACATAATTGTATAATTTAATTCTATTGGTTAGGGACGCTATCTATGAGACACTACCTTGGCAGCCGCGGGTTTCGTGCACACCCAACTTAATTTCTCATTGCGTTATGTTTTAGTTAAAAGCTTTATTAGCAAATTTTCATGCACAACATCTTACACCTAATAAAATTTTTAGGTGTGTGAAAATTTTGAACTTTGGTGTGTAAGAAATAAAGAACGTTATACAATGTTTTGAAGCTAGCTTTTAATTAATTCAAGAATAATCGGGTGACGTAAAAAATAAAACATGTCATGCAGACAGACATAGGGAAATAAAACAGTAATTAGATGTGTATCACCGTCCAAATAAAACGGCAATAATCTTGCTTTGTGCATCTTAATGAATTATATCATAAATGCAAATTTGGGTTTTGTCACGCTTTGAAGTTTTAACTATTTATTGGTCGTGGTAAGTTTTTATATTTGTTCTATCAGTGGAAGATTACTCTTCCTGATATTGTTGTAAATCCTTCCTTAAAACAAAATTGATTTGAAGGCAAATAGTAAATTTCGAAGTTAGGAAGGTTGTAAGTTATATGTCCTGTACGGACCAATACAAAAGCTGTCCATGATACCTGATGATGTAGGAAGAAATCTAACGCAATAGCAGGCGAGTCTACGCCCTATGTTTTTCAAGCATATTCCCAGACTCTGTGCTGCTTTTAAGAATTTCCTAATGGAAAAAATCCAATACTTTGGACGACCTGAACTTGGAGCCCGGGAACATTCAAACACACGGTACAGATTTACATATACGGCGAGATCAACGAGGCGGTCTGCCATTAGTCATTTTAATGAGTGAATTAGGTACGACGGGTTAAATTTTCCGTTCATACGCACTCAAAAATTGCCTTAATCCTATAACATGCATTCGGAATGAAATTTTTCATTTTATTCAGTTTATAATCATTTATGTATATAGCTATATGTATCTGCAGCCTAATCTTATATATTTATAAAGATGTGTATAATTTGTCAAGTTTTTAAGATATTTTAAAGTCTACATACGTTATAATACAATAGAATTATTACTTGAATTGAATACCGCAAATAAATTAAAGAGTTAAAAATATAATACCCCGATATATTCTCGCTAATATGACTCGAATGGTGGGCACATAATGGAGCGTGTTTAGGTCAGAGGTTTACGACGAGAGGGCCCTCTAAACTAAATTGAATTCGAGTTGGAATCGCCTCGTAAAAGAACTCATCGTACCACTTTACAATCGTTCAATCCGCCGTTATTGCATGACATTTGACAAGGATATTGTAAAAGAAAATACTTAGGAGCGACGAGCGTTGTTCTGTACTCGATACTGGCTTGGAGATATATAGACATTGTAAATACATGCTTTATATTGTCATGCTAACCATTTAGTTCTGGCGCGTTACCATGTGGAGTTTGAATTTTGTGTTGTGTTTTCAAATATCATTTGCTAGGTTTTCATGGTCTACAAAGGACACAAGTGTCAACAGTCACATACATACATAATTCTGACCCCACACTAAAATATAAGTAGGTATTGTGCCGTGGGTATCAGAAACTATGAGAGACTTTTCGGTCTCACAAACACCCAGACCCGAAACAAATATTTGTGGATCACGAACATCGGGGATCGAACCCACGGCAAAATGCGCCACGGGGCTGTTAGTATTTTTCCCTAGCGTTATGTCGGTTTTTTGGAAATAGTTATCACTTATGTAGGTACTGCTTTTGATTTACATATTCATTTGTTTGCTCGACATTGCGTATTAAAAATATTTTTAATAGAAAAGTATTTTCCTCATATTTTAATTTCTATATTTTCATGCTTTTATCAAATCGTTTTATGTAAAATAATAACATGAAAATAGCGAATACGTCTGCTCCTAACAATATAACAACCAACCTCAAACTGGGCAATAATAATTAAAATATTCATCATAACCCGAAAATTAGCATAATAATAACCATACATAATAAACACGAGAATTTTTATGATATGAATATTAAATAAGTCGCAAGAGTAGGAAATAAATCATGAACTCAAAGTCAGCCAAGTATTTTGTATGCGACTATCTGTAGGTGAATCAGAATGGCATTCTCCTACTTTATGTGTGTTGCATTTAATTCTCATGTCGTGTGTCCGTTTATCTCGATTTGCTACAACACCCAACAAAGAAATATTTATTTCCTAATCTGTGTTGTTTCACAGCGATACTCTTGCCGAGACTGTTTAGTTTATTTCATTGTTGTACCTATATTAAACTTTATGAGATTCAAGATAACGGCCATTTGACGAGTAGGTACTTATTTCTTTTTTTTTCTGTATCAATAGGTCAAACATATTTTATTGATATGTTGATTATATTTAGTATGCCATTAAAAGTCTACATCAGACGTAATACGTACAACTATAGTGGCAGAAATTTGAAAGATAAATGCGTAAATTATATCCTTGCCTCGAGGTTTAGGCACGCGGTCGAGAATCTCGAGTCGCGGGTTCAAACCCCAGGCACACACCTCTGACTTTTCGAAGTTATGTGTGTATTCACAAAGAATTATCACGTACTTTAACGGTGAAGGAAAACATCGTGATGAAACCTGCACACCTAAAAGTTCTTAGGAATTTCTTAGGTGTGTAGTCCGCCAACCCGCATTAGGCCAGCGTGGTGGACTAAGGCCTAAACCCTCTCAGTTGTAGAGGAGGCTCGTGCCCAGCAGTGGGACGTGTATGGGCTGATGATGATGATGATGAAACTATAGTCTAAGCCTCAAGAGCCGCCCGTATCTTTGTGAAATTAACATTTGTAAGGCGTGGCTTTCATGTCGCCGAAAAGCTTACCATCCATTTTCAATGAGTATAAGTGTATGTCTTTGTGGCGTGGCTTCACCTATTTTAATCATGAAAATTTGATATTCACAAAATATAAAAATTGTTGTAGGTTTTATGCATTAAGTTAAATGACATCACGCGGTAGAGCTACCCAGTGGTTGGATGAAAATGCTTAACATTGCGCCGGTAAATCCATGCAATGTCATATCGTTTTTTTATTGATATTGTTGAAGGCCAGAGTTTTTTTAGTGCGGTGTCTGTATCCACCTGGATAACAACCATAGATTGTTACACCCGCCACAAGTTCTTTTAGATTTCGTAATCGGCTTGGTTTCGTTCAATAACAAAAAGGGAGAGGCTATCATTACGATTTCTCCCTTACCTATTCATGCTCTAATTACGGCAAATTCGTGTACACGTCATAGGTGCCAGTGTTTACTTTACAAGAATATAAACATAATGTATTGTACTAGTAAAATAAATGGTCAATGTAATTTATAAGAATACGGCAATTTTTTAGATTTTGTAATTCCATTGTTTCAGAAAGGCATTGCACTAGGGCAACGTGGTAAGTAAAATAAGGCCTTAACCCTCTCAGTTTTAGAGGAGACCCGTGCCCAGCAGTGGGATGTTCATGGACTGATCATGATGGGGCAATGCAATCAATTAATAACGGTTATTTTCTTATAATATAAAACTGTAGATATTATACATAAATTTAATAAACATTCTGTATAAGTGTCACGTACGCAGTACGGTCTGTGGTGTGTGCATTAATCGTCCGACTGCTCGTAACTAATGACCAAGGTGATTGTGTAGACGTTTCATAATTTAAACATATGTCGTAATCCAAGTTTACACATAAATCCTTGCCATTATTCGTTATATAGGTAACTCATAATGTAGAGGTTTTAATATTTGGAGAGCAGTAAATATTTATCGTATATCAAGTACTGGCACAACAATGTGTCCTTAGTGCTACGGCGATTAAGTGTAAAAAATACGTAATTAGAAGGCCAAAAGAGTATGTGAAGTACACACTAACCAAACAAAGGTTTATTTTTATTTATTATTCTTTTTCAGATAGCTTACTTTGACAGTGAACGAAAATATCTGATATTCAGAACTATAGCTTACAAAAGGAGCTTACATTGTAGAAGGCTGAGTAGTATCTGAATATACTCAACAGACACATACAATACAACTGTTGGGCCGCGGGGATCAGAAACACCCAGACATAATACAAATATTTGTCTCTTGTAAACTCGTGTAATTTAAAAAAGCTAGCTTGTAGCATCACGTCAAATACACCACGAAAGCAGTAAGCAATGTTGTATTATTGAAATTCCATATACACAAAAACCTACGCTTTTATTCCCCGAAGGGATAGGCGCATGTGCATTTCTGCACCCACATTTCGCTAATTGTGATTTCGTCGTTCGAAAAACCCAAAATGTTACATCTACCCGACTTGGGAATCGAAATCGGGATCTCTAGATCGCCCAGCACATGTACTGCAAGACCACGAGGCAGTCAAATTACTATTAAATCTAAAAGTAGTAAATATTGTGAACGCAAAATATCTTGGTTATAATTTATCACTTATTACTTATTAACTTACAATTACACAAGTCATTTTTATTCATAATAATTTTCAGTGTGTCAAAACTTAAAAGGCTTAGTTTATCTCTTCCATTTGGAATTCTCGATTTGAGCATGAATGGAGTCTATTTGTAAAGTAATTTTCAGTTTATTCAAATACATAAATTAATTTGATATATTGTCCAACTCCTTAACCTTGGCCTAGGATAATATATATTCACAAGCTTCTGCGTGCCACTTCATTCAACCAAAGGAGAAATCTTATCGTAAGAATTATCTTCTAACACGAATAAATTCTTTAAAATAAAACTTTTCATAACTGTTATTATACATATATATTTTGGTATAAAGTACGTAATTACAAGAATCTTTTGAATAAATATTATAATAATAAAATATCGTGTTATATTTTGTCTGACCTGTTTATTTAAATAATGGCAAGATTAATTATTAACTGCATTAGCACTCAATAATAAGTGCACTAGCATCATAAAGTAACAACTAGCAAATAATGGTCACGACTTACTAGTCGACAAAATAATGGCGGCCTGATAGCCACTGGTTATACAAACTCACTGACCAGCGCGACTCTGGTGCATTTCGCTATAGCAAGTTCTATACTTTATGCACTATATAGGAATATATATATCATTAAAAGATTTCTGATAATATAACTCAGTGAATGAAATACAACAGTATCGATTTTCTGTGAGTTGGTAGAGCCCATAAGTCCGGACTTTTTAAATTATTACAAAACAGATTTTATATTATGAAGAATTATTTATTTAACAAGAATCCTATACATCTAAGTACCTGTTTATACATTTATTCCACGTTCAAATTCCTATTGTTCATATCGAGGCGTAAATCTATATACCTTTCGATTTAACTCTCATAAAACATCTGAGTGGACGCCATATAATACGCGATTGACTTGAGTTACGATTATGAACGGGGACCCAACAAATTAGCATTCAAAATGGCACGATGCTCACATGCAGAGCAGAACTAGACAAGCTCCGGCCGGTTGCAACATTCGCACACCAGGGCCTTATCTAGACTTCTAGCTAAGGATTTATTATGATACGTTCGCAATTTTTTTTACTTTATACAGTTGTGATCATGAGATCATTATTGTTTACTCGTATTTAATGAATTGTAATAGTTGGGGCATTTTTCATACTGCCCGGAGTTAATGGATATACATATTTAGTTTAGTATTAAGGCTCAGAACCGTACCTTAACCTACTACTGTATTTGCAACTAACATAAAACAAACGTTACATACATATACAAAAATTGTAACAGGTTATTCTCGAATCCCGGAAAATTTGATTAATCATCATACTCATCATCATCAGCAGCCTTTCTTACGTCCACTGCTGGACATAGGCCTTTCCTATGGCACGCCACTGGGCTCGATCTTCGGCCCTCCTCATCCAACCGCTGCCAGCCACCTTGCGAATATCGTCACCCCATGATATGATGTATTATAATCATCATACTGTAATCATCATACTGCCCTGTTGTAGAGGGCAATTTTAATAATTGGTTTATAATTTCACATAAATCATTTGTATAATATGGTTCACACAATCAACCCAGATGACAAACTTGTAAGTCATACAAATATTGTTTCATGCTGGTGTTGGAACCACTGTTTTCCTAATCTCAAAAGCTATCTTTTCATGCTCACACTCAATTTTGTGTCTTCTTTCCCATACTCAAATACTTAGAATGATTAAATTTCAATGACCCAGTAAGTTATAAAACGCTTAGCAAAGACCTACATTCTCTCCCGCGTTTATATGTACCTACATACCTATATGAGGCAGTGGCGGTACTTCCATAAAAGCCGAAAAGTGTTACACGTTAATATTGTAATGTCTAGTTTATAATTGTTTATTGGGGGATAGGGTATTCTCATTTATATGTCAATTTGCTTTTGTTAAATAAATATTTAAAGCTTAAAGATTATTATTCGGAATTTTGTAAGGCAAGTTGAGATTTTGGGCTTCTATGGAAGTACCGCCACTGATTATATGACGTTCAGGTGTAATCCTTCTTGTAGAGAGGGTCCGTGTCAGTAGTTTGTTAACTTCTACAGTCTAGACGAATATATGTAATGGAAATAATGTTATCGAAAATTGCTAATTAAAATAAAAACTGAGCTAAGCAGAGGACGTTTGTTTATTCTATACCTTTTAAATTCAAGAATACTTTGACTAAAATTTAAGCAAGAAACACCACAGATTAATAAAAGGGATAAAGTCCCGTAAAATTTTTATGATCTCTGATAATTAATTTATGATTATGTCACGAATAAATCAAAACAAATGTGACACTTTTACGTACTAAAAGTTCTAAACAACGGATTTTAAGTATTGTTTTTTTTATAGTTTTCATTTTAGCTATACAACTTTGGAATTTATTATAAAAAATCAGATTTGAAACACATCTAATACCGTATTACGTAACTAAAGGTCTAGGTTAGGACCTAGGATATTAACATAACTTAATATCTCAAGTGAACTAAGACATTAATTTACTTAAATAATATTTTAGCTCATCATTATCTATATTAATTGCATGCGATACCATCACAACTAACTCGTAGTTAATTATATTAAACAAATGAATGTATCATAGGCAAGCGGCGGTTTAATGTGACCCTGTACGTGTATGACCGCATGCAGTATACAAAGTTAGGCATTACATTAAGTGAGTAACAATAAATATCTCAGGCAACAAAATACATCGCGCACTCTGTTGACAAATCCCGCAATAAAATATAAGCATTTACAATAAAATTAATTATTATTTACACGGTGCGGTGGGCGCGAGAACCGCAGACAGAATAATGTGGATCACCCTTCTCATTGTTTCACCAGTTCTTGTACTATATTTTATGTATAATAATGCATAATGATATTTACTTGAAGCCAGATAAATAAATATAAGAGGATTGTTAATGTTTTTCCAAATGCTTTGTTACAAATTATGTTTCTGCCGGCAAAAAACGTTTTCGATCGACAAAATAGATCGAGTGTTGATGATGCAAGTTGATAAACACATATTTCATTTCGTATGCTCTAAAAAGTTTCATTGAATTATAAAATTAAGAAATATCTATAGCGAAAATACCTACCGTCCCACTCTAATGTAAATAAAGATGATGTAAACGACTCTTGTATCTCTATTATAGTTTAATTTAATCAATCTCGTGTCATAATTTTTATTAAATCTTTTTTTTATATAAATGTGTTGCTAGTATTCGATTGGTTTTATGTTTCCTTATTATATATTTTTTTAATATTTTTTTTCATTTGATCGTTTTAATGCAAATTTTATATTCATCAATGTGTATTATACATCTAAAGCTTGATAAAACGCATCGATTAGTTTAAATATCCGCCAATTGGTTCATCGAATCGTCTGTTATTATTTATCCAACACACTCAAATAGCCAAGAAAAATATCGAACACATCCGCACATCATTAGAATTGAACACATCTAATGTGTTTGTAATTAGAATAAAGCTTCGTGTTTGTACTACCTACTTGCATACTAAATCTTTAACTTGTTATTTTTCGCACAAACCTAGATCGTTGCGAGGCACGGCAATTTGTCTTATCATTACACTCGTACTTACAAATGTGTAAATGATAATTTGGACAAATAAAATGTCAAATTAGTTATTCTGGACTACCAGGTCTCTAGATATGTGGAAACAACCAACCATTTTATTCTAAAATAATGATCATATAATGAAAGTAATTTACAAGTAGTTTCTTGTGATTTAAAATGTGCAAAAAATCGTTGGCTTAATAAGCAGGGAAGGATGATATTATGGTAATGAATTTATTCCAGGGAATAAATAGGAGTATGTCCACTAGCATCGTGCCGGAGTTCCGCCATGTTGGAGGTCCGGGGACCCCGCGGCGCCTTGCTTTATCGCACGCTGCGCGCGCGCCGGACACCTCACGTCCTCTTATCCGTGTAGGGTCACCATAATGTTTAATAGCGCTCAATGGGCGAACGCCTACACGCACAGGAAATCACAAAGATAATTTAATTAGGCAATTTGTTTAATTACAAACAAAATCTCTAGTCATTTACCCATCGTTTGTAATGAAATGATCTATTAAAATGCCTACGTTTTATTTAATGTTCGTATTATAGCTATGAAGTTGTGGTAAAATAATCTGGTAGAATAAGAGCCGAGATGTGTGAAGAGTTTCAAAAGTTACATTATATCTTATATATGAAACGTTAAACAAAAGAAATAAACGATACAACTAATAATCATGCAATATTGTTTTAATTAGGTTCCAAACTAAAAAAAATATGAGTCTAAAATTACGAGGCACCGTTTGATCTCAAAACATTTAGACTTAAAACATTCTACATTAGTCTTCGTATGGGATCGAACACTGTCCCGGTGTTTCATATGTGAATTTCTGTTCTTGACAAGTGTAGCCTGTAGGCGCTATTAAAAGCAACAACAAAGAACATTGCACTTAATTTGGTATTACTGAATTTAGATTACAGAATCACTTAACGGAAAATCCGAGGATCAACATTGAGGAAGTGTATTTGTAGATCGTTTTCTGCATGGTGTAACAATGAATACTAATAAACACAAAGAGCAGCAACGATTTCCGGATTAATAAACGCATCAATTTTAGCTTCACAAAGCATGCAATAAACAGAGGTGATGTGGTTTGCATCAAGTTATTATTAACAATTAACGCTCTGGTTTTACATGAAATTGAGTTTTTGTGTCGATATTAAGACTAAATTAATAAATTTAAAGTACACAGAGTCTTTAAAAAGAACTCATTAGAAAAAGTTTTTAGCTATAATGAATATTTGGTTCAGCCTCGATGATACAGTTTCAAGAGAAAACGACCTATGTACGCAACTTTATAGTCGCGTCACGTTCAGTAAGATTCCTAGAAGCATATTATCCTCTCTATTATACTCTTTTGTCACTCACATTCTGTCAATTAAATTAAAGAAGCATATAAGATGATCATACGCTTCTCTATTAATTTAAATAGTTAACGACTACTATCGGCAAACCAATGATTTATCCATCATCAGCCCATATACGATCCACTGCTGGGCACAGGCCTCTTTTACTACTGAGAAGGTTTTTAGGCCTTAGTCCACCGAGTTGGCCTGGTGCGGGTTGGCGGACTACACACCTAAAAATATCTAAGAACTTTTGGTGTACAGGTTTCACGATATTTTCCTTCACCGTTAAAGTTGGTGATGATTCATATAATTAACCCAAATGAGACTAATTATATAAAAGTATTTTCTCGCAGTTTAACATACAAATATGGGGAATGGAGTGCACCGTACAACCGCTACTCGTCTGGTTTACGGCGATCCCGAGGCAATCATAATTCGTCTCCGCTGCCTCTGCCGGCCACGCAGGCGTCTCTGCGGACTTTTATTGTGATTTACACACGCATAACCTTTGTTATACCACCAACAACTTTTAGTACTATTGCACGAATACTGCTATCAAATGAGCTGCGTTACTTTTGCTTTTGAAATCTATGAATGACACCAAAGAGATAAGGTATAAGATATAATAGTATTAATAAGATTACTTATCAGTGAAATTCTATGAAAAAACAAGAATAATTGAGATTTTCATTCATTTTTAAACCGATCAATAAGGGTTGATCTTTATTTATGGCTAAGTGTTATCAGAAGGCTTATAACTCTACCTCCTATGAATTTCGCATTAATTGAAAGAAATGGAACTCTTATCGTACAAAACTTATTCATTTATTATTATAATGAGGTAAAGAAAGACAAAATATATTAATTACAGAATAAAGTATATTATCCTAATGTTTTGTACTGCTTCTTTACAAAGGTAACTCTGAACATTAAGCACCAGCAAATAAAGTAGAAAAAGTAACTGCTCTGAAATTCGATTTAATATAAGTTTACATACCTACATAACCTCACGCCGAAGGAGTAGGCACAGGTGCATTTTTGCACCCACATTTCGCCAGATATGTATCAGTCCCACATAATAGGACCGGGCCTATTGCCGTTTTTCGGGCATAATTCCAAACTCCGTGCTGCTACTAAGAATTTCCTAATGGAAAAGCCTAACACATTGCCTGACCCGGGAATCGAACCCGAGACGGAACGGAACATACTTGTGCCCGGAGACCACGAGGCAGTAAATATAAGTTTCCATTTTCATAATTAGCTAGTATGTTAGTCAGTAGGTAGAGTCTATAGAATCGTGTCTTTAATACAAACTTGGCTCAATTTAAATACAGTAAGAAATGCTCAGTATATTCCAATAAAATATCGGTCAATGATCTCTCTTGTAGTGAAAGAATTTTGATAAAAATCAAAACAGAAAATCGTGAAATCTCTATTCAAATTTACCTATAAAAATGATATTTCCTCTTCCCGCATTCAAGTCTATAACCAATAGCCATTAATAATAATTTTATTGATTAGATTTAATGATTTCGTGCATTTATTAATATTAAGAATTCGTCTAATATACGTATATTGAGTTAATTTTAAATATTAACGTTCGATTAATATTGAGTTTCATATTGAATAATGTTTAATGACGCGATTATGCAAATATTATTAGTTCTTAATAAACAGTTTATACATTTGATGGGCACGCCACACGGGATGGCGCTGCGTGCGGGGCGATGCCTCACCCAGAGATACCCGCCCGGCGACCGGCGGCACCCTAATTACAATAAATACAACAACACATTAGAATCGATCACATCGGAAAGTTATTTGTGTTATTTATCGGAACTAATAAACGTGATCTACGGTTATCGGCGTGTTTTATTTTTTAGGGTATCGCAAAGACGCACCTTAATGTTAAGTAATAAAATGCTTGATTAATATTTTCATTACATAGCAAATTGATTGACGCTGACGTCAAAAATACGCGTTATATTTAGCTTACTAAAAATGTACTCTTCATAAAATGATTAGCCTGATCAACACAATTCACAACCTACGCCAAAAAAAATACTAAGATAAATTTTAATATGAATAATGGATCAAAAATGCTACCTTCCATTACACAATTAGACGGCTAAACATCACACCACGGAAAGCTTTTTAAAAAAGTGTGCCATTTGTATTTGGCTGCATCACAGAATTACTTCCTTTTTATGCATACAAAACACTACACTATAAAACTACGTTATCGTTTCCAAAAACAAAGCATTTCAACTTAATTTTCCGAACGCTGTAGGTAAGTATACAGTATACTGAACCACAATACCATGTAATAATAGTTACCTGGCACGATTTTATTACACTCACAAATGTAGAAACAGATTTAAGCGGTTGTTATAGGATCCGTGGCGAGTCTCACACGATCCGGTATTATTTATTGAGTTTATTGGGCGCGAGCTTGTACGCCGATATAAAGCATTTCCCGAGGCGACATACGATGGCGACCCGACACACCGCGTTATTCTGTACTCCTCATTATTATTGTATTTTCTGTTAAATGAGTTATTTCCTATTTGACATACTTTGTTTTTATTTTTAATTGGGTTTATAAATCTTTGATACATATTACCTAAACAGCGGAAGTCATGCTAAGTATAATTTTACAAGTTTTAATATATTTCATTACTTCAACACTAGATAAATTTTTCAAAGCAAAGTTTTAAACATGACTCATGCTATTGTGGATGGAAATAGATTAATAACTATTCTCAAATATGTGGGTCTATCGTAGTTATAGCACATATAGGTAAAGCTAATAATTTATGACTGGGTGTTATAGATCATTTACAGGTACAAAGCATAATTTTTTTGAAAAATTATTTTTAATTTACATGTTATACAAATCACGTATTATGCATATTTTGCTACTCTATGGATATTTTATAGAAATTAAAATAATTTATTTTCAAAAATGTAATACCTTGCCCAATAATATAAGTCAATATCTCATTATAGCTCACGCAATAAAATTAAATGACATTTACAAAAAATAAAATACATAAAATATTTCAGAATAGCGCCCCGTACTTCTGGGGCCAACCTCGTTGAGCAGACTTATGGGGATAATTCACGTCGACAATACAGTTTATTAACAGTTAGTTATGTGCGTCGTGATGATATCGCACCTACAATTAAATATTAATATGTGTTTGAGAGGTGGCCGGCTCGCGGATGCTGTATTTATCAGCCGTTTAATGACCCTCCGCGCTTTATTCCACTCTTATTTATTATTCTACTTGATACCTCCGAAAATTGACGTTTAACTTTCGTATGTCACATTACTTCTTGGAATGTTTTATAAATTAAATTTTATCGGAATGATGATCTAGCGTAGAAAACAAATTGTATGATAATTTCAGTCGTATGACATCACTTAAAACCTAAGGTGCTATGGAAGCCATAACCTTCATCCTGATAGATAAATAGTATAAACCATAGAACAGGAATTACAAGTACACGCAGTGAAGAATACCTACTATGAATCGTCTTCAGAAATCTCCCTAGAAAAAAATGTATTTCTTCGGAGATTTTAACATTTAATAATGGGTCATTGTCGCACAATGTCTTGGAAAAGATGTCAGTAACCAGGTGAGGAAGTTAACTGTAGTCTTTGGCCTTTTAGTTTCCGACAGTCAACATATGGTTTTTAGCCGATAAATACGTTTTATTTTAACTATTATGCAAAGAAAATATATCCACAATGAAAAATAAAATCTAGTATGAAGGGAATATCAATTAATCCTGATTTGCGTGAGAATACATAATACGTAATTTTTATGTATAACATATAATAAAATCTGAGTAACCATAAAACTTATAAAGAAAACAGGTTAATTCAAATTAAATAACTTCGCTCGTGATTAAATGTGCAGCTATAAAAATGATTCAAAGTTTTCAAGATCTAAAATAACTTTATGTAAATTTGTAAACTTCAATTTTATTATCTTAATTAAACGCTTTCTTGCTTGATTAGAAAATCTTAGTTCATATTCTAATTTATGATTCTCTTCCCACGCAATTGAGAATGAGAATACATATTGTCCGATGTATGCAATTATCAGTATTGATAAACAACTCTAACAGAAATTCTAACCACAAGACACATAAAAATGATTACCTAGATACATAATTACAATTGATGATTGATAACCTAGTCATTTTGTGAAATATATGCCCTTCAATTTTTTTTAAACATGTTAATATGGTATCAACAATCATTATAATTTTAAATTGATTTAATATTAAGTTAGAACAATTAAATCCAATATCTATATGTCATGAGTTCAGAGTCATATTTTTACAGTTCTTTAATGAATCCTCTCTTAATTGGTTTGGTAATTAATTAAAAAATCATTACTAATGTATTGAATTGTAATTTTTCATAAGAAATTATTTTACTTTTCACAAATTGTTTATCTAATCAAGCAATACATTTAATTAATTCATATTAAATATCGGCGCGGAGAGAAAGCTCGCGTGCACAAAGAAAAGCACCTGTACGCGTATCATAAGAGTAAACGAAAAAACCAAATTGATTGCCTTCTCCCGTACGTAAATATGTCGACGTGCGCTCTCGTAAACTGTAAGGGGATATTTTAACTGCGTCGATATTTAATATTTATTGCGACACCGACACCCAATATGAACAAGCGATTTGTATGTATAATCAGCCTGTATGGAGACTCGCCTTTTTGTACCGAGGTGTGTAAGTTGGTTTTAATTACCTTTGCGTTATTTATTGTTTCTATTCCATTTAATTTAATAGAACGAATAATTTCAGAATTGTTAATAGACTGTAAGCGTGGTCATAGCAATGCAAATAACATTTAACACTGATAGCTTATCAAGATTAACAATCAAGTAGGACATCGTCGATGCAAATTGCAACATGCCATTGTAACATAATCTGTACAACGCCTTTATACTTGGTAATTATCTGGCAATCTGCAAATGCTTAGGTATAGGTCACCCCACCATTATTTTATTAATGGTTTATTTTGTCTGATTTTATTCTTGTTTTCATTGTACATATTGTGTCGAAAAAACAGAAGGACAATAACAATAGTTCCATTGATTTCTGTAAGAACAGTTACTAAATAAACATGCATTCTCGTCACGTTTAATTTGTTCATCAAATTTATGATCATATATGTCTACAAATTATAAATTAGGTAAAGGACTAACACGTTTAGATTAACTTGCCTGCCACCATTTCTCAATCACCTCAGTGGATATTTAACACACGTACAACCCAGTGGCGGTACTTCCATAGAAGACCAAAAGCACAGTTTGCTTTGCAAAATTTTGAATAACAATCTTTAAGCATTAAATGTTTATTTAACTAAAGCAATTTGACATCATCATCAGCCCATGTACGTCCCATTGCTGGCTCCTCTACAACTAAGAGGGTTTAGGCCTTACTCGTAGTCCACCACGCTGGCCTAGTGCGGGTTGGCAATTTAAAGCAATTTGACATATAAATGAGAATATACTGACCCCACAATAAACGATTATAAACTAAACATTACACAATTAACGTGTAACGCTTTTGGGCTTCTATGGAAGTATCGCCGCTGGTACAACCTCTTAAAGGTTTTAATACGTTCCACCGCCGGCTAATTCACTTGTTACGGAATCAACTTGGTAGAGAGTAGTAGACTTATCTTAAAGATATACATATTATTTCACGATGTCGACTGTCGTGAACGGTGATACGAATGTGTACCTACTTTAAAAAGTCACAGATGTACCCTGCGCTTGAACTTTTGACCCCTATCACTCAGATCAACTCTTAATATTGTTATAATATTGCTCAATTTATATCAATAATTAATTCTTTTAGTTTTATTTATGAAATTAGTGACTATCAAAAGTCATAAGCGTTGTTTTAATTAAGTAATTTGAGAGGACTTTGGTAATTTCGATTTTAATGTTAAGTCATACATTTATTAAAATAGCTAATTATACAAGAGTAAGTGTTTTTTTTAAAAAGAGAAGGTTAAAGAATATGGTGCTTTTAAAATAAAAAGTTTATAAGTCACGATTATATTTCACCATACTGAATATCATGAAGTTAAATTACATTTATAATAAGTAAATCAAGGCTGACAGTCACTGTTTAAGGGCTAGGATAGATAAAAACGATTTTAAGTAAAAACCTACTATACTTGGAATACAACGCGTCTCAAAACACTTCGCTTGGAACCTAAATCTTAAATCAATACTGGCTGGTTACAATAATGTATAAAGATACACATAAATATGTACTTAAATGTCAAGCACAGAAACCGAAAGAAATATGGTTATGATGATGCCAACGAATCTTATTAAGACGAATTAATTCAATCATCAATTTATTACCAAACGAAATTAGACGTTATAGCTGGCCATTAATAAATAAATCCATTCATTGGAGATCAAACAGAGATTACAAATATAGACAAATGAAATTCAGATACATTATGGAACGGGCATCGCTCCCGAAAGGATGCTCTGTTTGTTGACTCACTTATTTAGGTTACCGCTGGCCTAATTGTACTCCGGCGTAAGACGGTAGAAACATATACGATTTTATGGTGATTTTATTATCGCACAAACAAAAGCAGACTTAATAAATCACCTTAAGTTGTGATTTCCTAAAACCGATTGTAATCAAAACGGCTCTCGTATAAGGAAGTCGTTCGGGACACCCGCTCTTATTTTTGTTCTCTTTGCTGTAAATGAACATCGAATATACACCTCAATGATATTATTAGATGCCAAGAAACAGCAATTTTTAGGTTTTTAAGGACAAAATTAAAAAATATATTTAAACATGTGTTTTTAAAAGCAAGTTACATTTTTTATGCATTTACAACATCTTGCGTACCTTAATCTTCGAAAACATCTCATATCTCATGCGCTACGTAAACGTTTAAACAAACAATAATAATACCTTTACACCTGCGTTCATTTACGCACACAAATTTCCCACGGCCAAATTTCTGGTGAAGCGATATACGTCAAGTTTTCAGAAGTCACCGTATAAATGGGTAAGTCCAATGAAAGACGAAAACCAATCAGTATCTGCGTTCGTGAGGAAACTTAAATTTATTATTAAAATTAACAAAATAGCCCATCATAAAATATATCATGTCATGATTGGAAAATAAACCACAGATATGATTTAGCGGGCGCGCAGCCGGCACCGCAATTTGCACGTGTACCTCGCCAATAAGTTTTGCTGCAAATCATTTGATCCTATTGGCGTCGGGTTTACACCAACCATGTTGGTCTGACGCTAAACTATTCTGATTTATGGACGCTGCTAAAAGAGACTCGCTTAAGAATTTGTGTATAATGTAAAGATTACATGCACGGATAGGTATTGTAGTTTCCTCTTAGCGTGTCATGCATGTAGCTGTGGTTTGCAAATATCACGCGGAATATAAAATAGATTGTTAAATTAATATCATAGTAAAAAAAGTTAGTGTGCGTGAAGGTCTTAGGAAATGGCAAGATTTTCTTTGGCACATAACAGTACCTACTTAATACAAAACCGAGTTAATAAATCTATACTAATAATATTATCAATAGGAAAGTAACTCTGTCTGTCTGTTACGCTTTCACGCCTAAACCACTGGTCCGATTTGAATGATTTTTGGTATGGAGATAGATAGGACCTTGGAAAAAACAAAGGGTGCTTTGTAACCCGGAAAAGTGCAGTGCTCCCGTGGGATGAGGACAGAAATCAAAAATTCACCCGTGCAGGGACGGGCCTCACTGCTAGTTAGTTCGTACCTATTTGGCCTAGATATATTTTAGGGAATGTCACCGTCATGTGACCGGGTTTAGGCCTTTTACCGGCAACAAGGTTGATAAGTACTACGTACACAACAAATATAATATGTATTAATCTCTTCGTAACGAACTTTTCGATTGATATATGTTTTTTTTTATTATAGTAAAAAAATATTTTTAAGTAATATAAGACAATTTGTAGTAATGTGAGTTTCTAAGAGTTAGTTCTTTTAAACTATGAAAATTATTTTACTACAGCATGTCGAAGTGCTACGGATCTCTGAACCAGTTTGGATGAATCTTGGTGAACAAGTTTTTTTTTCTAATAATAAATGTATCATACATTACAAAAAGCGTTAATATCTGGAACAACAACTATAGCTCTGTTTACCCTTTCGAGGATAAAGGCTTGAGTATGTCCTATGATTGGAAGACGGATTAGAGCAAGGAGACCAAATATTGTACGCGATTTATGACACTCATTGCGTTCCATCCTCTTATTTATGAGACTTAAAATGTCGTTTGTGGTTCTGTTTTCAACAGTGGTAAATTAATGCATAGGTACCTTACTGGATTTTACAATTGTCCCAGTGAGGATATTGTCAGGATATTATCTGCTATGACGCCATTGTGACAGTGTTAGATGAAAATGTATAATATACACCACTGTGTTTCGTAGGTTATATTATCGTCGTGCATAATTAAGCGTCTCTTAAAATGAATTTCTATGTTATGAGACTAATCCGCACTGGGCCAGCGTGGTGGAATAACGACATTTTCTGCCAGTACAAAACAGGTGCAGAAATAACGTAATGTTTAGTAAAAAAATATAAATAAAAAAGGTAGAAATTAACGTGTGACCAGAAAGACTGGAAGTCCGAAACAGAATCAATTGAGCGTCATTATGTTATACATATTTAAATTTACAAAAACTGAACCATAATAAGACGTCTTTTTTTAATTTGTCACGTGCGTCTACAGAGTATTGTCCATAACGATCTGGTGACGTAATGAATATCATTAAATAGGTAATAAGATTTGCATGGAAGTGCGTCATGAGAACGGGTTGCCTTAAAATGTATTGTTTTATATCCTTAATGTAATTTATAGTCATAATTATAATAATATCTTCTATATAACAATTTTAGAAATTGTTAATGTTATAAAGTAACTCTTTGTAAAAAAATATTGTCCTTGAGATCATCTTCAGATTCAAAAAATCTTTCGTGCCTACCACAACGCTTCTAGTAGTCCGCGGAACCTTATCATATCATGAAATATGAATTAGAGGAAACTTGCTCTTGTGGATTAATAGTTCCAGATATAGGTACGTATTCATATTTGTACCAAAATTTATCAAAATTGATGCCTTTTGGCAAATCAAACATCACTTTCATTTTTATAATATTAGTTAAGATAATAAACAAATGATTATCCGAGCTACTCACATCACAGATAGCTACAATTTCCGAAGTCCAGTCACTTCTACAAAAGAGTAATTTTTTATTTTATTTTATTATCAAAGATAATAAACATACAATATTTTTTTCTTAAAAACTAAGTTTTAAAATAAATACATAATCACAACAGTTTCCACTTATAAAATTTATACATACCTATACTGCGGAATATGTGTCTCTGACCGTATCGAAACTTTACGAAAGAAGTTAAACCCGCCTTAGTACCTACTCCGAGTGCATAATGCTCCGGGATTACGTACAAACTGTTTATCCGGTTTCTGACTTCCAAATATTATTTTTTTTATTGATACCTAAGGTCATCCAGAAACGTATCAGATAAGGTAATCAGAAAAACCCTTAACTATTAGTTGTATTCTGGTCATTGATGATCAAAAAACCTATTAGGTACTGTCTGTGTTGATACAGATTTCTGTAAGCGCACGAGCACGGATAACGTTTACCATTAAGAGTGATTGTGCGTCAATTCACTACGCTAACCATTACCATTTGAGTTATGTTAATTTATGTGTGTATTCACAATGAATTATCACTAACTTTAACGGCGAAGATAAACATCGTGAATTTGGAATTTCTTAGGTGTGTAGTACTATTTCGCCAACCCGCAGTAGGCTGGCGTGGTAAAAGCCTAAACCCTCTCAGATGTAGAGGAGGCCCATGCCCAGAAATGGGACGTATATGGGCTGATGATGATAGAAGTTAGTTAAGTATGGTCGGTAGTTATTGAAAAATATTTACATATTTTTACTAATCCTTCATGAAATTCGGTACAAAAATTTCAAACTTACAAATCGACAGTTATGATAAATGATACTGTGACAATTTTTTGCTCATGCAAACATCCATAAAGATTTGTTTTGGGTCGTGTTGTTCGGGACACAGAAAAGCCTTTTGTAATTTCCGATATTCACGAGCCTTGAATTTTAAATTAAGAGCTATGTAGGTTTGTCCATATTAAGTGTTATTATTATAAGTGTTCAATTTAAGAATAAACAGTGAAGGACACTAGGGGTTTCGCTTCCGATCAGAACTAGGTATATATATTAGGAATAATAAAACCTATTACATAAATATATACAACGTTGTTTATAAAAATACTTGGTCACATGCCAAGAAAATATCAGGACAAATTTATACGCAATAAAATACCAAACCTGAATATTAATTACTATTAACAGTAATCCAATACCACCTAGAAAACCTTAAATATCAAATTACTTCATAAACTTTAATCTCATTAATATGCTAACAGGCGGCCTGTTTTGACCTTAGCAAATTACGATAATTCGTTGACCATACAACACATAATTAGACACAATTGTGTTGTGGGCAATAAATATTGGGCATTAGTCTTTCCAATCTAATTCTAAATCGATTTCTTAAACATAATATGTGGAAGCAAATGTATAAAACAATATGTCTGTGCCTAATCGTCCGTAGGTATATTGTCTGTAAGATGGATTAAAATAAACTATTGATATTCTATCATATGTTTGTGCCGTGCGATCTAGAGATCCTGGATTCGATTCCCGGGACGGGCAACATGTTATTGGGTTTTTCCATTAACGTTGCACGTTGTTGGAAATTTTCAATAGCAGCACGAAGTCTGTAATTGTGCCCGAATAACGGCAATAGGCTCGCCACCTATTACGTGGGACTGATACATACCTGGCGAAATGTGGGTGCAAAAAATGCACCTCTGTATACCCCTTCGGGGAATACAGGCGTGAGGTTATGTATGTATGTACCTATATTGTAACGTCATGAAAAGTTCGTAATTCTTTAAAAGTTTTACAATCAAAGCGTAGCTAGTAAGGACTGCTCTGCGAATGTGATAGCTCGATGGGGACAGTACCTCAGCAACCCTGTTGCCGGTAGGCATGGTTAGAGATATTTTACCATCAGAAAAAACATCCAAAACAAATTCAAAAAACTAAGATTGTCCGACATCTATTAGGAAAGCGGATAATGATTTCGTTAGGTAAAGATAATTATCGTTCAGTACTTATCAAATAAACAGAGTAGCACGGAGCATGCGGCGCGGGCGAGCGGCCGAGCGGCCGAGCGGTCGAGCCGATGCTCTTAACTCTTCAGTAATGATGGGATCTATATCTGGTGGCGCGGATGGACCGCAGGTGTTTTCTGACAAGCAAAATAAACTGAACCGTAATCGATTTCGGAGTTTTAGAGCTAACAGTTGTTGTTAAATCGATTGATTCTCTATTATGTTTAGGTAAGTGGGTATAATCGAGTGTGGTCGAAAGATTCAGTCGGTTTTATTCCTGGATCTGTTTAGAAACCTGTGAACTCATGTATAAATATATAATGGCGTCTTAGCGCAGTAAGTTTCTTTTTACTGGCACAGGAAATTGTTGCGCGTTCGCGCTGTTTGTCTATTTGTTTAATGAATATGAATGGATACCGCGTGCGGCGTATACCTACTAATGTATAAATAACAAAGCACCTACTTATTGTTACATGGACTTGTGCCGACTTTTAAAGTCGACTTGCGTATTTTTTTGAAGTACCTACTATTTTCAGGTTCTCTTAATGATAAGTACCTACGTACCTAAGTGGGAATGTTATATTTATTCTTAATTTATCAGAAAGACAAATGCCTAAAGAAAGACAAATCGCGTGGTTTGACTTTTGGTATAAAAGATTAACAGCTTCGTGGGCTCGCGGCACAAGTGCGTGCCATGTGATCTAGAGGACCCGGGTTCGGTTCCCGTGGGGTTTTCCATGGGCAAAATTTATATTAGCAGCACGGAATATGGACATGTGCACGAAACGTAGGACTTAATATAGGTATAGGTACCTACTTGATGAAACGTGGGTGCAGAAATGCATCTATGGCAACTTCTGACACTTTTGGTGATACAAGAGACAAGTGTGTTTGTTTGTGTGTGTGTGTGAAAATATATTTTAATAAAAATCCGTATCACTTATGGAAATGGAACTCTTAAACTTTTAGCAGACATTCATGATTCATCTAACTTCTACTTAATTGTAGAGCTATACCTACATACTTACATAAATGCTTACCGATGCATGTAGGTACCACTGTTGGACAAGAGCTGTCTGCAAAGCGCAGCTGAAAGCTATGCCACAAAATTTGACGCTGGCCTTGTGCAAGATACCTAGTTATGAAATTATTGGTGGAATAGGACTTTCACGTTTCACAGACTTTTTCGTATCGTCATAGAAAAGCGTTATTTACTTACTAATTCATTGTAAATCAAATGTATTTCTTAAATAACAATAATTATTAACTTTAAAGTTTTATAGATATTTATAAACTAGTTTTAAAAATCACACATAGGTAGGTAAGTATAAGTATGATTTGAAGTACCTACCTATAAAATCTCATGAGTAATTTTGAATATTGTTAATGTGTCAACATTTACATACAATTATTAATTTCTCGGCATATTTTACATAAAATTCTACATAATTTCATACATATGTAGATTTTGTAAATTATATAAAAATAAATATTTCACACAACTGACGAATGACGCAAGCCCGGCTGCAATAAACTTAAATTCAAAGTATAAAGTAATATAAAACACATAAAAGAGGCAGTTTATTGTAAACAAGTACAGTTGTTGGCAGTATCGCGATCAGTCAATGCTCGCTCACTCCATAACGTGAGTGTGCAACGCCCAGCCCTCCCTGGCCAATGGAAACGCTTCAATAGACAAGACACGCCTACAGCCCTGCGCGTGCGCCGATTATCGCGCGCGTTGCCTGTCAGTTTTTCAGTGGCTTTCACGTCAGAAGGTCCTTCCGTCGCGTGACTTTTGTGTGCAATGACATCTTTAAGTGGCGAAGTTAATACAAATAAGTTAAAATTTAGTGTTGACAGTATATTGGGTAATCATGACTCGAACAGTACAAGCTCTGCGGTACAGGAAATGTCTAGGCCGCAAGAGCCTCCGTGTGCGGGTTGTGTGGCAGCTCTATACCGATGCTGTAGGGATGAACCACCGCTGCTACAGTTGCCGCTACCCCTTCCCTATACACATTTACACCCAGCGTTGAGGCCAACTACTGGTAAGTTTTGAAATAAAACACAATACAAAACAAAAGCTCAAGTTTGTGATCAAGTGCGATTTCATGCAACAGTCTATTTGAAAATATTTATAGCTTTTTATTTTTTTATATATTTATTTATTGTTTACGTTGATTGCGTAATGATATTAAATATAGGTTTTCATTAATTTAATACTTTCAAAAAATATAACCCGACGTAGGTACCTATAACCTATAATTTATTGCTCCGATTACATATCCTTAGGCATATTTCAAATTCATTCATTCAATATATTCCTGTAGTTTATAAGCTTTGTCTTTTGTAAACTACCGGATAATAAATTGAGATTGTAGAAAAAAAGGTCCTGCTGTAATTATTTTAATGACAATAACACTACAGTTTCATATAAAACAATGCACACAAATACCTACATGGTGTGAAAATTCCTATAAGAAACTCAAGGCGTAGGTACCTACACGCGTGTCTACGTTAGGTATAAAGTTCCACACAACAGGGAGCGTGCCCGTTATTGTTTAGGTAGGTACTGAGTTATGTGTGTATTCACAAAGAATTATCACGTAGGTACTTTAACGGCGAAGGAAAACATCGTAATGAAACCTGCACAACTAAAAGTTCTTAGGAATTTCCTGTGTGTAGTCCGCCAACCTGTACTTACTAAGGCAGCGTGGTGGACTAAGGCCTAAACCCTCTCAGTTGAAGAGAAGGGCCATGCCCAGCAGTGAGACATAGGTACTATGTCTATGGGTTGATGATGATGATGAGCATAATTAAAAACTCTGTGCTACTGTTAGAAATTAGTTAATGGAAATAGCAAAAAAATACTTTGATGGTTCCCTCTAAAAACTAAACTTTCTTAATAAATTTATTCTATTAGTTACCTACACAGTTAAAAAAATGTTTATCAAAAATGCCAGTAGTTAAACATTTATTTTGTTTCGACTCACAAACTTTGTATAGATCTATGTTTTCAAATTAATTAAACAGTAAAAAAATACTACAGCTTTTTTGTAGTGAATATGAGTTATCAGACTATCGCTATGATTATTGCTGATTGTTAATTTTTTTTAACCAACGTAGGATGTTAAATTATTATAATTAACGCTGAAATATTTTCGTATGATTTTTATATCATGGGAAAATTATTTTAGTATCAGACTAAGTTATGATTAATAAATCATAGTAGTTATGAAATAATTTTACTTGGCAGTTAGCAGTAGCACTAATACAAAAATAATTGGGGTGTAATTAGGTTTTATTCATACAAAAAGTTTTTGCTTAAAGCTTACCTTATCTCACAATGAATATTTTTAGGTTTTCCTAAATGTTTGGTCATTTGCCCTGTGCCTTATAGTTACAATCTTAATAAATATTTTTAACAAAACGATTAACAGTATATTCAGACCGTGATCGGAAACTAAGGCAGATAACAGCTGCGGTGATTACAAACACCGTGACATTAAAAAAAATCCGACAAAAAATAAAAAAAATACGTTTTCCTAACAACCACATACATTTTATACCTATGGTTGTTAAACTTCAATTTTTTTATTTTTTTGTCGGGATTTTCTTTAACGCCAGGGGTTTGTAATCACCTTAGCTATTACCTGCCTACGTTTCCGATAACGGTCTTAATACACCCAGTATACACATAATAATGAACAGTGAAAATATAGAAAAAAATATCTAAATTTTAAACGTAGGTAAATATCCGTTAGTCAATATAGAAATCGGTGATACTTTATGTAGTAGTTTGATGTAATTCCGTTATTACCAGGGGCATCTATAAAAATGCCTGATTCAAATTAATTTATTAATAAGTAGACTCTAAAGTCTGTAGCCTGAATCAGGGAACAGCCCAATAAACAATAATATACCTAAATCGCTTTGCTAGCTTGAAAAGTAAGCATCAAAATCATGGCATAATTTGCTTAAATAACTTACATTTCTAAGCACTATTTGGCTTTATTAATTACAGGTAAGCAATCTTATAGCAGAAAATAAAAATTAAACATATTGTTTAACATTATTCATAACTGGCGCTGCTAGATTTTAATACAAAAGATCGTAAATTTTAGAGACGGTGTTGAATGAAAAAAAAGAAAAACATAACGCTAATCGGATGAGAACAAAAAAGGGGAAAACTTAACGTTTTTATAAATGTACCTATACTGCTACATTGAAGCACCTAGAAATAAAGGATGTCGAAATGTGAAATTTTACTACTTATGTTGCTCAATAATATGTCCTCCCCTATCAGTCGAAAATGTCAGTTGGTATGCACATAAAAAACATCATCGATTCTTTTTTGTGGTATTCGGTTTTTAAAACCTCGATTCTTATTACAGTATACCGTCTTCCGATTTCATCATCGTCACCGCCCCAACAGCCGTCAGCGCCGCGGTGTGACGTCACATCGAGTGGTAAACGAAAGCGGTCTTGGTCAAGAGCAGTCTTTAGCAACCTCCAACGTAAGGGCTTGGAGAGGCGGTTTCAAATACAGAAATACATCACAAAGCCAGATAGAAGACAGTTGGCTGCTACTTTAGGTCTTACTGACGCTCAGGTGGGTGGCGTTTAGTTTTAAAGTAATACTTATTATGACTAGTAGTAAGAAAATAGTAGCAGTTTTAAACATCTGTTACCCCCTGCAAAGATTTAGGCTGTCTAAAAATAGTTACAGCAGGTAGGTCGTAAATTATTGTTCCAATACGTATATACATCGTATAAACATTAATACTAGAAATGTGCCGACTAGTTGGCGACTAGCCGGTAAAGCCAACTATCCGTCTACTATCATAGTCGGCGACTATTCGGCATAGAGTGCCGACTATCCGGCCTCTTACTTTGTATATACACAGTCAGGTCATAAGTACTGTCACACAGTAAAAACTTTTCTTTTAGAATGCCGGCCACAAAAAAGTTTATTGAATTCAAATTTCGAATTGTTCATGAAAATAAAAATGTACCTATACTTTTTAGAATTTTACTCATTTTTAAATATGGAGTGGATGCTTAAAGAAGACCGTGTTGCAGTTATTGCGTTGCATCGTTGCGGTTACGCGCCAATTAAAATTTTTGACATACTGAAAATTTTTAATATAACCAAAAGATTTGTTTATCGTACCTACCATCAAATGATACAATGAAGACTATAGTGTAGCCTAGTAGTGACAGGTCAAGAAGTTGTCGCCCTCGGTCTGTTAGGACTCCAGCAGTGATAAAAGCTGTGAAGGCGCGAATTCAAAGAAATCCCAAACGTAAGCAGAAACTGTTGGCCCTTCAGATGGGGTTAAGCAGAACCACGGTGAAAAGGGTGTTAAATGAAGACTTAGGGCTTCGGGCATATCGAAGAAAAACAGGACATCGTTTGAATGCTCGTCTAATGGACTGAGACTGAAGAGATGCCGCGCTTTGTTGAAGCGGTACGCGGGAAAAAAATATCGGGAAATTCTTTTTTCGGATGAATTTTTTTTTACCGTAGAAGAGAGCTACAACAAACAAAATGATAAGGTGTACGCACACAGTAGTGAAGAAACGAGCAACCGTATTCCACGTGTCCAATGAGGTAATTTTCCATCCTCGCTCATGGTATGGTTGGGAGTTTCTTATTGGGGCTTAACAGAGGTACATTTTTGTAAGAAAGGTGTAAAAACGAATGCAGTTGTGTATCAAAATACAGTCCTGACGGACCTTGTGGAACCTGTTTCTCATACCATGTTCAATAACAGGCACTGGGTATTCCAACAAGATTCGGCGCCAGCTGATAGAGCGAAGAGCACACAAGACTGGCTGGCGGCGCGTGAAATCGACTTCATCCGGCACGAAGACTGGCCCTCCTCCAGTCCAGATTTGAATCCGTTAGATTACAAGATATGGCAACACTTGGAGGAAAAGGCGTGCTCAAAGCCTCATCCCAATTTGGAGTCACTTAAGACATCCTTGATTAAGGCAGCCGCCGATATTGACATGGACCTCGTTCGTGCTGCGATAGACGACTGGCCGCGCAGATTGAAGGCCTGTATTCAAAATCACGGAGGTCATTTTGAATAAACTTTAGTGTCATAAGAATCTATGTTTTGTTATGTTCATTTTGGTATATAAATGGTTACATAATGAATAAACTTGTTTCAATTATTTTATATTAAACATGTGACAGAATTTATGACCTGACTAGGTATTTCTCAGTAATATGAATTACATTAAATAACATACATACATAAACTCACGCCTGTATTCCCCGAAGAGGTAGGCAGAGGTACATTTCTGCACCCACATTTCGCCAAGTATGTATCAGTCCCACATAATAGGGGGCGAGCCTATTGCCGTTTTTCGGGCACATTTCCAGACTCCGTGCTGTTACCGAGAATTTCCTAATGGAAAAACCCAATAACACTTTGCCCGACCCGGGAATCGAACCCGGGACCTCTAGATCGCACGGCACATACTTGTACCGCGAGACCACGAGGCAGTCAAATAGTACATTAAATAAAAACCTTGATTATTTATTAATATTTTCATTTTATAATCAGATAATTTGAAATGTAAAGCAAAGTAAACCACATTTCGAACGCATCAATCCTGTTTAAGGTGCGAGCTTTAAGTGTACAAGAAGATGGAGAATATTAGACTGAGCATGAGACGTACTTTCGTATTGCGATAGATGTTACGATTCTTCCAAATCTTCTCCAAGCTCTTCACTACTGTCTTAGCCATCTGTGCTCTTCTGACCACTTCTTTCTCGCAATCCCCATCAGTACGCACAAGAGACCCCAGGTACACAAACTCCTGTACCTCATCTAAGTCGCGCAGCTCCCAGGTTCGCGGCGAGTTTCCTTCTCGACCAACAAACATCAATTTCGTTTTGCTACGGTTGATTCTGAGTCCATATTCAGCACTAACAAGCTCGATTCTTTGCAGAAGCTCCGCGAGTTCTCGTTCACTTGAGGCTATTATGGTGGTGTCGTCAGCAAACCGAAGGTTGTTGATGATATGGCCACCCAACCGAATGCCACCCTTCCAATTTTCCAGTCCTCTGCGCATGATATATTTCCCGACGAGATTAAAAAGCTGAGGGGAGAGTTATACAGTCTGTATACCCTGTCTTACCCCACGTTCAGTTTTGAACGGTTGGGATAGTGCATTGTCGAGTCTGACCCTTGATTGACCATCCAAATATAGGTTCTGCACCAGAAACACTAGGTGCTGTGGGACACCCATCTCACTCAGTACGTCGAACATTTTAGGCCAGCTAATACAGTCGAAGGCTTTGGCGTAATCGATAAAACATAGGGCTATTGGGACGTTGAACTCTCTGCTTTTCTCGACTAATTGTCTTAAGTTATGGATTTGCTCACGTGTGCCTCTACCTTTCACAAAGCCTGCCTGTTCCTGTGCTATTTGCCCGCGGATGAAGTATTCGAGCCTCTTGTTTAATATATACAAAAGAATTTCCCCTGCATGTGAAATTAAAGAAATTGTTCTGTAGTTTACACACTTAAGCGTTGCTCCCTTATGCAGAGGTATTATGATGGATTCAGTCCAATCGTCTGGCCACTGTCCCGTTCTCCACACTTTTAGGCAAATTAGGTGCAGTAGCTTTGCTCCCATGTCACCCAAACTCTTGATGATTTGAGCAGTAATACCATCACCACCAGCGGCCTTATCCTTTAAACGGTGTATTGCGGATTCCACTTCACTTAGGAGAATAACGGGCTCTTTAACAAGAAATCCCGTCTTTCATCTACGGTGTCCTCAGAATTTACACTATAAAGCTGCTCGCAGTAACTTCTCCATCGCTCCAGTACTAGTTGTTTGTCCAGGATAGGCTTTCCGTTCGCGTCTTCAATTGTCCAGTTATTTGGTTTGAACTCCTTTGTAAGACTCTTGACTTTTTGAAACATGTCTTTAGTGTGGAAAGTTCTGCAATTCCTCTCAATACCTTGACATATTGAGTCAATACGTGCATTTCTATCTATCCTGCATAGTCGCTGAACCTTGGCGTTTATACAAGAGTATTGTTGGCAGTCGAAGTCGGTAGCCAAGCCCCTCATTTTAAGTTCTCTCCTTTCAACTACAGCTTTCCATGTTTCGCAACTCATCCAGTCAGCGCGAGCCTTTGTTGGCAGCTGCGACTGTTTTGACTGAATCTAGAGCTATAGTTTTCAGATTTAGCCAGGAGGCATTCGCAGAATCAAAGGGGTCTACATTCACGTCTGCAAGTCGTATCTTTACATGGTCACAAAACGCACGTACTCTGTCCTTTGGAAGTAACACTGGCTTCTTAGCCACGGTATGTTTGATTACTTTCAGGCGAATCCTAAATTGGGCAGCTAGCAGCTGGTGGTCGCTACCGCAGTCAGCCCCAGGCTTCGTTATTGCCGAAAGTATAGAAGATCTCCATCTTTGTCCCATCAAGATATAATCTATTTGGTTACGATGGCCTGTAGGAGATTGCCACGTATAAAGCCTCCTTGGGTGTTGTTGGAACCAAGAGTTCATAACCGACAAGCCGTGTTCTGCACAAAAGTCCAGGAGCATCTGTCCGCGTTCATTGCGTTTTCCCAAGCCAAATTTGCCTACAACTTCACGGAGGTGGTCATCGCCAGCGGTGCTGCCAATTTTGGCGTTAAAGTCTCCGAACAGAATGGTTGTATCTTTGTTCGGTATCTCTTTATAAACTCGACCTAGGTCGTCGTAGAATCGGTTTATGTCTTCCTCCGATGAACTGGACGTGGGAGCGTATATTTGAATAAAGTGCAGTGGTTGTGGGTGCGCAGATATTTTCAATGTCGCTATTCGGCCGCTGATACTATGGTAGCCCATTACTTTGTCCCGTAGTTGTCTGGACACGATAAAGCCAACTCGACTAAAACTGTTGTTTGGGTCCCCTGAGTTGATGAGCATCCTTCCATTGGATGTAATATGGTGTCCGTTATCTTTGATGTGGGTTTCACTAAGCCCCAACACATCTAATCTATACCTACCTATCCATTTCGTTCTCAATTATAGCGTCCTTGCCCGGTTTCAGCATTCCACGTACATTCCATGTGCCAATGCTAAGAGCCGATTGCTTTGGTGTCACCCTTGAGGTGTAGTTGCTCCATCAGTAACCCAATTTCTACAGGGAGCCTTAGGATGCACTCCTCTGTAGCCGGTCGCCAATTTCACACCAGGAGGCCCGGACCCACCCTAGCGCCGGTGGTCAGCCGGGCAGCATGACAGAACACTCGCAGTTACAGAATTATTCATAGTGATTTTCTTGGGAAGGTTGTGTAGCGGTAGTTTCCCATGCCTTTCCGCACCAGTCTTTTAGAGATAATCCTCATGGCCATGGCAAATTCGGCTTTCGGGTATCTATCTGATCAATGGAAATATTACAAGATTTCTTCACGTCATAGGTATTCCTCCGAGAGAAAATCGCACCAATCAATCCCGCCAATCTGACAACGGCCCGACCATACTGTTTTAAAAAGTGAACACTGTTTTATCAAAAATATCGCAATACATATCTAACAAATAAAATGCAAGGAAATTTTCATATTTTCAAAACCTAAAACTCGAATTGCAGTATTCCCAACAATCTTACTAATTAAAAAAAGAACAGCGAAATTGCTTCTGTCAGTTTCCTTGCTTGAGATATATGTATTAGGTATCAATCAATCAATGCCTATATTATCTACTTTGAATACGTCATAATTTCATGAAATATCTATACTAGTATTTAGCATGCCTACACGCCTTACTTTTATCCTTTTGTTTCATTGAACTGATTAAAAACCTTTAATCACAGGTAAAAGTATGGTTTCAAAACCGTCGTATGAAGTGGCGACATACGAAGGAGGGTCGCGGGGGCATTGCGGGGGCGACGGGGCCCATTCCCGGCCGAGATGCAGACTCCTCCACCAACGACGACAACGAAGATGTAGATGTCGACACTCTGAGCGACTGAACTGATCAACTTCAGGCTTGAAATGTACTGTGAGCGAATTTGCCATATAATGTGCCAATCAAAGAACATAATGCGCCATTTTTTTAAACTTATGTCTTCTTAATTTTATAAGAAAAAATGCTCTTGAGCAACAGTAAATTGAGGCAATCTAGGATGGAATCTTTAAATTAAGGGGCAAGTTGAGCAAATATATTAATTGTTGATATAAATAAAGACGTTATTATATCATTAGGATATAAAAATCAAGTTATATATCTTAAACGTAACATAATATTACTGTATTTACAGCAGTCAATTTAAATGTCAGCAAAATATTAGGCTGAATATTTTTTTTTTACATTTATCCAGATCACACATCCTTTATAACAGATATACAGAAATAGTTTCTTATTTTGTAGTCATTAAGGGTATGGTTGTAAAACAACACGAAGCGAACATTATCTACATTGTATTTTTGCAACAACTTAAATGTAAATAAATAGTCTTTAAACTCCAGAAGTTTTTTATTAGTATCACACCACCATTCCAAAAAAAATTGCATAACATAAAACAACTCCAGTAAATGTAAACACATTTATTTCATTCCTTAAATGATTACAGTAATAATAAAACAAAATAGAAATGAAATACAAAATTATTGTTCCAGTTTGACACATAAACAATAGTTGCCATGTAATCGGGACAGATTTGAATTGTCCCAGAATTTTGCGTAATAGACAAATTGTTGATAACAAAATATTTTTTTTTGGCAACTTGGTTATGGTGGTAAGACTTACATACGAATAAATGATAGTCTGTTGGCTAACCAAGGAAGAAGTTTTTTCATATTACACCAATATAATGCTTTCAGTAATAATAATTTTCAACATTCCATATTCTAGTAAATCTGGCTATAAGACAATGGATATTACGCCCTTATCAATTAATAACACCTTAAGACGAAATGAGGAATCATAAGAGGTGTATCCTCAGATGTGAATAGTTTCGTAAAAAAAATACAATAATAAATAGTGAGTTGGTTGTAGTACAGTAATCAAAACCAAGTTCAATTTTGTGCAGAAAACACAATGTTTGTGTTGTAAGACAAACTTTTAAAAAAATCTCTTTTATAGACTACAATGTAAATATATTATCGTGTGTAAAATGCTTAATTTGCAAATTGTATCATCGTTTTCCTACTATGGTTAAATAATGCACCAATCAATGAATAAGGCTTTCATTACATAAAAAATATCACGCCAACCAAAGAAAAAGGATCAAACCAACCCTTTATCCACCAGTTTGTACTTTGTTTATTGCTACAATATGTTTAAATACATTTCAAGAAAATAGCAAACATTTTCCAACACAATCATGGAATTATTTGCACAAATATACAGAAAAAATCTGAACATTCATGAACCCAGAGCAGGCAACTGCACATACATTTTCTCACTAGGCTAAAGAGAATTTACTTACAATGTATCCATAATATCTTGACTAAATCTTTCTGTACAATACAGTATCAACTAATATTGTTCTATATTTTATTTATAATTAATTTAAAATGTATAAGTATAATAACATAAATAGCTTGTTACTGATGGTGCTTACATTTCATTTAGTATTCAAATCTATAAAACTACTAAATATTTTTCAAATAACTTACATGTTTACTACTAATATAAGTGCCTGCCCTGTGAAGTCTATGTCCAAATATTAAATAATAAAAAAAACACTCCAACAACCTACAAATAGTAGATATGTAATAGCGGTCTCTGTTCACGGTAGATTTACCATCTACCAGGAAGCATATGCTAGTAATCCACTAGTTTCACCTTATTCCTGTTGCGAGCATTGCCCACTCTGTTGTCCACAGTCATGTTAGGCCATCTGGAATGACCGTCGCCATAACCATCAGACCCTCCTTGCCTTGGGCCACTTCGGTAGCTTCCTCTTTGATCATAGGGCCTCCTGCCCTGATTGTACCCTTCTTGTTCCCATCGACCATCGTAGTTGTAATGATCATTCCTGTAGCTGTCATAATGGCGTTGCCCATAATCTCTGTTCCCGTATTTATCATGCCGTGGATAGTTCTGTGGCCTCTCTTCTTTTCCATAATATTTAGCAGTATCTGGTTGCCGTTGCCGCTTTTGAAGTTGGGAATTTTCACCTGAATCAGGCTTCGACCTAGACGGTACGATGTCTCGGTTGGTTTCCCAAATAGGAATTCTTTCTTCGGGAGGTGAAAGGCTTTTAGATCGACTCTTTTCTTTTGTTTTTTCTTGAGGCACTGATTCCCTGAAAATAGAACGTTTTTATTAAAATCAAAACCTAAATAAAATTACACTAATCTGATTACCATTTTCTAGTAAAAAAATAAAAAAATATTATTTTTCTTCTTGAAATTCTTGTATAGAAGTAAAATTTTAGTAACATTAAATATAAAAACAAAAAAAAAATTCGTCTACAAATTAAGGCCTATCATCACCTCAGAGTTAAAACTTTTTTATCGCACTTATAATTTCTGACTTGTCATCGTATGCCCAACATTGTCAAGGACCCAATGAATCGTTACTTACTTCGACGAGGAACGACTGCGACTTCCAGCGGAATCGTCCTCGCTAGATCTTCGGTTCTGTTGATGTCGCATTTCACGCTGCCTGTGAAAATTAATATACTATTATAATTGTGTGCAATATTTATACACTAAGCAGGTAGTCAGTCTTTTGCATGAACAATTTGTAAATTAGTAACTATTGCATGTATTATTATTAGGAACTGATACAATAGCAGGCTCCCAAATATTTCTATAGTGACACTTTATGTGTAATGGTCATCCCAGCATTTTACAATAGACACCCTCCCCCTCCGTTCTTCCTCTTACTACCCCCCTCCTCCCCTTTTTGAATCAGCATAATATATTAAAGCAATTGCTTTAAATAATTAACTAATTTAATTAAAAATTGGCATAGTGTTACGGACTTGCGCCTCATTTTGATAGCCAACTCCCTCATCTCCTGGTCTCTGCGCGCCTGCCGCCGACTCTCTCGCTCGAGCCGCTCTGCCTCGGCGCGCTTGTCTGCGCGGACTGCAACATACAACCTTACATATAGAGCAGCCACTCTATGGTAACTTGGAAAAAAATATCCATTTTTTTTTATTTCTAGCATATTATATACTTTTTATATTCTATTTTATTAGTATTTGCTTTCGGTTTTATACAAAACTCACGTTGCCTTGATAATTGTGCCTGCATTTTCCTTTTCAATTTCTCTTTCAACGACAACGTCTCACGCGATGGACCCTGAAAATTATTAAAAATGTTAACTTCACAAATTAAAAGCCTTGTTGTAAGATAAAACTATATTTGATTGCTGATTAAGTTTAAATATTTTAACCATAAACTAATCATCAGAATATATACATTGAAAAGTAAGTCACTATTATGACTCTTTAAAATATGTACATATCTGAAAACAAAATTTCATGAAGTAAAACATGCTATATGTTTTAGTAGATTTATTTGAAAATGATTATTGTGTGATTTTTATCATAAGAATTTTATTGATTATTATGTATGTATAAATAGCCAATAAGTTCTTACAAATCAATCCTATGACTCGGTATTTTATTAAGTGAATAATTTAGAAAGTTTTATCACTATCATAAAAAAGAAAAATATGTGGCCAAAAATATGATTCAGTAAGATATCGTCATAAAATTTATAGATGAAATTCAGAAACCACCATCTATCAAAAAAAAAAAACATTTTTATGGAAAACTTCGCTTAGGCCATACCAAAATATAGTACAAATAGATATTTTTTTAAACATAATATTATATTAAAATATAATTTAGGCTGTTATTTATCATTTAAAAAAAAATAAGTTGCCCCCCTATGTTTTATCGGTAAAAAAATATATTTAAAATAAACTAATACCATTTCATTAAAAATATATTGGAACATTATGCCTTTAAATAAAATGCATACAAACCATGTTTTTCGAAAAGAAAAAGCAATATGTTTATAGGCTTTTTATCTAAAGGATACAATTTTGATGTAGTAAATCACAATTTACTATACTAAGAAACGTGTAAGGTTTGCAGCTTAAATGGGTTTTAGGCAATTTTTGGGTTTTATAAAAGTGTGAAAAAATAAATTATTGGTCATAATTTATTTTTTAAAGGATTCTAAAATTTGTCGCCATACTGTTACATGACAGGCATAGGCACACCAAGCTCTATCAAATATTACCTGATCACAGTAATATACAAAATAAAATAATAATAAAACTGGATCAATATTCCGCTCGGTGAGTAAGCAAAATAATCAGCTGTCATCTATAGGAAGATATGTCGTAAGGTGCTAATATGAAAGCAATACATGTAACAACAAAGATTCTTACTGACTTTGGAGCCGGTTCCAGATAATCGTAACTGACTCTGGTTTGAATTGGATTTATTGCCAACCGCCAATCTGTAACAAACATTGAATATATTAGGGACTGAAATCAATGTTTATATTATTGCATATTTTATTTATAGGTGCTGATTGGGCTGTTTTGTCTTCTCACAGAAAACTGGCGTTTAATTCAATGGTGTTGCATAACATTCAATTTGTGAGATATCATCATCATCATCAGCCCTAATACGTCCCACTGCTGGGCACGGGCCTCCTCTACAACTGAGAGGGTTTAGACCTTAGTACACCACGCTGGCCTAGTGCGGGTTGGCGGACTACACACCTAAGGAATTCCTAAGAACTTTTTAGGGGTGCAGGTTTTATCACGATGTTTTCCTTCACCGTTAAAGCAAGTGATAATTCATTGTGAATACACATATAACTTCGAAAAGTCAGAGGTGTGTGCCTGGGGTTTGAACCTGCGACCGCCGAGATTCTCGACCGCGCGTCTAAACCTCAAAACGAGTGGTATTGTAAGGAAAAACGCAAATGAATCGCGTTTCAGGATTAACCTGTGTAAATCTAGTATTGAACAAGCAGTCACAACCGCATCAACTGTTGAAATAGCTTTGGTCAATCAAAATCATTTGGACTGTGGTTACCATCTGTACAGTCAATTTACTGTGCCAACATATAAAATATGTATAAATTATACTAAAGGACAGAAATTCAACATAAAAATTAATAAAATTGCATAAGTCACATTAAGATTAATATTGAATATTACTAAAAATATCCTGAATTATGGAAAAAAAAGAGTAATTGATAACTCTTAAACCATTATTCATAGAATTAAACAGAACTAAACTCACGAGGCGTAAAAGACTTGTTGAATTAACCTGTTATGGATCAAACACAGTTACATTTATTTGAGCGAATAAATATCTATTGCACATAAATTCATATGCATGCATAAATAAGAAATACTTAGAAATTCACTGTATTGTATTTCCATAATAACACTCAAGGAAAATGTTATTTGCATTCAGAATAATGCCCACATTCATTTGTACAGCATATTCACACACAGCAGTTTAGATTATAATTGTAATTTTTTTTGTATGATACAATGCAGAAATCAAGACTTCATATAGAGGAATGGTATCTTTCATATATTTTTGTATGGATATTAGGGTTCGAATCTGAATTTTCAATAGATTTAAGACTTTTTTTTTACGAGAGGAAAGCGCCTGTTCGGTACCTCGGGGGACTATTGTTCACTTGGTTGAGTTGGGTCCCTAACCTAAATCCTACGCCGGCATACCGACTAAAATCTCAATGACCGTCTTGCGCATTTTGGGCGGTACGGTAAATACAGGCCTTTAATTGTTTCCCGTTGCCGCCCAGCGCTCTGTCCAAATGTGAACTCCTCTGCGATAGGGGGATTCCAGAATTCTCCCACTTGGCCCTATTTAGGTCGCTCACATGGTGTGCGCGTCCGCGACATTCACGAGGCCATGCACTCTGCCGCACATCTCGGAATTGCACAACTCTTGTAAGGGCGTACCTCCCCCGTAGTACGCCTCACAACCCCGATAAACCCTATTAGTCGCCTCTTACGACAGTATTCTTACGCCCCCAACCACAGTGCGGAATAGACTAAAACTAACAAAAATCAATTTGGGCCATCCATTAGTCACGTAAGGCTCGAAGGGGGGAGGGGTTTGGCAAAAATAACGAAATATCACAAGGGGGAAGGGAGGAGTAGTAAAATATCACGTGTAATTTTTTCGTCAAACGTCCGATATCTAAACCAAAAAGCCAGTCAAAAACAACCTGTAACCTTTCTGTCTAGACATTTTTATCATAATTCTTAATTTCAGAATAAAATAAAATAAAACTTTATCAGGTATAAAGTTTTATTTTAAAGAAAATGTTCTAAAACTTTCAAGATTCTTTGTAGATACTAAAAAATACACGTGTATTTGTTGGGGAAGGGGGGTTAGTCTTAAACCTCACCACGTATCACCAAGGGGGACGGGGAGGTTAAAAAATGCTAAAAAAACATCACGTGATTAATGGAAGGCCCCTATGTAGCATTCCTTAAATGTGACGCATTACGTCTAACACTATTGCAGTACTAAAAACATTGAATTAAATATAAAATGTAATGAAATGAAATTTACTTACTTGTTTTTCCCTTCTAGAGTTGAGTCGCTGGAATCGGAATCAATGGACAACTCGCTAGAAGATTTATCCTCCTTGCGCCGGCCGTAGTACCGGGGAACAGGCTTGCTGGCCGCCCCTCTATCGTTACTATAACGTCATTTATAACATAATTATTTACAAGACACATCAATTTTTCTTATTCGTCGTCTTATACATCTAAAGTACATGAGTTATCATAAGTGGAAACTTACCATTATTTTTACCAATTCTACCAACACACACTAAACTACATTTAAACTAAACGGGCTTACCTATCATACGACAATGACCTCGATTTATTACGTTTCCCGTAACCGCTTGTATGACTGAAAAATAAACATAATATTTAGTAACAAATCGTATGTGATAGAACTAAATAAAAAAAATAATTATACATACTTCACGGGACTCCTTGTTCGTCTTCTATAGGAACGCATTCGCGATCGTGATCGTGATCTTGACCTCGATCGTGACCGCGAACGTGACCTTTTATACGGATTGTACGATCTCGAACGGGATCTTGAGGGCGAACGTGACTTGGAATACGAACGAGACTTGGTTCGCGATTTCTTCCGTGATTGCGAATGCGATCTCGACCTACTTTTTGATCGCGATTTAGACCTCGATCTAGATCTTGATCGCGAGTCTGAATTTGATCTGGAGTTAGAACGGGATCTAGAAGTCGGTCTATGCGGTCCCATTGGTCGCAGTGGCTTGTCAGTGACTTTAGATAACCTGAAAATTATACAAAACATAAATTAACCAATTCCTCCCTACGGTCCTATTTTTAGGACAGTATATTCACATATATTTTTTTATAGTTGTTAGGGTTCTTATTCTTATTGTTTCTGATAAAATTCGTAATTTCACGCAATTTATTTTTAATAAAAAAAATTCACTGTAAAAAAATGATAAGGTGATTTTAATGTAATTTTGCCAAATTGATTTTGAATTTTTGTCGACTAAGGAAGGGCATTATGATCAGACTTCATATATCGTGGAAAAAAAAACTAAAATATATTTTTTAACTCATATTATTTTTTCTTAATGTTAGTTTATAGATTTCATCATAACATTCTAATGTTTTCGATGCTTGGGAAGTAATGGGTTAATAAAAAAACATTACAAAAAGTTAATTTGCGTAAATTTAAAATGTATTTTGACACGGATTTCAAATAAGTACCATCACTCACCTTGATCTCGATTTACGAGCGATTTCCGAGTAGAGCGCAACTTTCTTCAGATTCTGTTTTAATTTATCAGAATATAGCGATTTCGATGGTGGCGCTGCGTGAAAAATACACATTATTATTTATTTCATAATTAATACAATGTAATGTGTAATAATGGGTGGAAAGTATGTGTGGAGTTTTTTAACTCGATCCCGCACCGAAACAAATGTTTGTGTGATCCACATATTTAGGTATACTTGTTTCGGTTCTGGGTGTTTGTGAGACCAAAAAGTCTCGTAGTTTCTGATACCCACGACACAGGACTTGAATCATAGTATGGGGTCAGAACCAGTGGCGGGACTTTCATAGAAGCCCAAAAGCGTTAAACGGTCATTGTGTAATGTCTAGTTTATATTTGCTTATTGTATGGTCTTTATTTAACAAATTGCTTTTGTTAAATAAATATTTAAAGCTTAAAAAATATTATTCGGAATTGTCAAAGGCAATCTGGGCTTCTATGGGAGTACCGCCAGTGGTCAGAACTATATACGCTATTTTCTTTTAATTACATCAAAACTCACAAGGTTTAACCTCATCCTCGTCGCCGCCGAAGGAGGTGATGAACTGTATGTTGCCGGGAGCATCAGGGGCGTCGGGCGAGGGGCTTCGGCTGGGCTCGGCGCTGGGTGAGCGCGCAATGCCCCCCGCACGCCCCCCACCGCCCGCGCCCCCCGCACGCCCCCCGCCGGGACTCAGCGCCGCGTAGTGGGGCGGAGACAGCACGCGACTCGCCAGTTTCTTGTCCCTGGCAAAACAAACAACCAACATACTTCGTTACTAATCAATTTATTCAATTAAACACTTTATAGTACATTCTAAGCACACAAGTAGTGAAGGCTTCGAGGTTAAAGTTTAGGTTGCGGGTTCAAACCCCAGGCACACAACTCTGACTTTTCGGAATTATGTGTGTATTCACGATGAATTATCATAATCATCAACTCGCACTAGGCCAGTATGGTGGACTAAGGCCTAAATCCTCTCAGTTGTAGAGTAGACCCGTGCCCAGCAGTGGGACATATATGGGCTGGTTTTGGTGATGATGTACACTCAGAAAATGTAGTAAGTCATAAAATATATAATACATAGAGAAGGGTACAAATTGCAGTCTTATCATACATGACCATCTTTTCAAGACAACTTTAGGATAAATATTCTGAAAGGATTTGTTGGGAGGGCAGTCTGTACTAAAGAGAGAGTATATAATATAAATGCAAATATATATACAAAACCTAAAAATACATAAGTTTTATGTAAATATGAAGTTCACAAGTAAAACCATCAAGTAATTAGAAAATAAAACATAAGTGTCCTTCAAAATAAGTAAGTATAATGCATTATATATACTTGTTAAAGTTGTAATTTACAATGTTGAAAAAATTATGTCATTTTTTGGAAAATGGAAAACATAAAACATAAATAAAACTGAAAAATAAAAGGACAAAGACCTATGAGCGCGTCTCTCCCTCCTGCTCTTTCTTCCAGAAAACATAGCTTTCTCCTTCTCTTCACGTAACAATTGCTTTTGATGCTCCGCGTCATCGGCATCGCCGGTCAAAAAGGAGAATAGATCGCATCCAGCCATTCCAAATTGTGGGCCCACTGCATTCAGTTCATGTGCCTGTACTCATAAGATATAGTCAGTATAGATTCAATCAGCAAAAAAAGCATAAATTAAAACTGACTTTCCTAATAAAAATATTTTTTTAAATTATTATCACTATTTTGTATTATCATAATTCGAAGAAATAGAACAAATTACAATAAATAAACATTTTTCAAAGTCTATTCAGAAACAATGAAGTTAGGTAAATTTTAAATCTGGGAGTGTAGACATTTAGTTTGATTTTTAAAATTATGTGCAGTAGTGAGAATATAATTAAATATGCCTATATACACTGTTATGCTAAAACATATAATCAATTCTATTATTTCTTTTATGTTCGATTATTTACAGAACATACATACATACATACATACATAAACTCACGCCTGTATTCCCCGAAGGGGTAGGCAGAGGTGCATTTCTGCACCCACATTTCGCCGGGTTTTGTATCAGTCCCACGTAATAGGGGGCGAGCCTATTGCCGTTTTTCGGGCACATTTCCAGACTCCGTGCTGTTATCGAGAATTTCCTAATGGAAAAACCCAATAACACTTTGCCCGACCCGGGAATCGAACCCAGGACCTCAAGATCGCAAGGCACATACTTGTACTGAGAGACCACGAGGCAGTTACAGAACAAAATTTATAATAATGGCTTAATGAGTAAAATACTACACTAAAGCTAGATTAGATTAATCAGAGAATTAAAAAGCAATGTTTTTAACAATAAACTCGATCCTTTACACATCCATGTGAAATATTATATTAATTTAAAGCAAAAAAAAAACTATTCACATATAAACTCACTTGTGATGCCTCCATCTTGTTTACATCAATTGACAGGTCAACATCAATGATCTCCAAATCAGAATCATCATCAGAATCTTTACTTTCTGCCTTTTTAACATCTGGGCCTGTAATTTAATACTCAATGCACTAAGAATTCCATGTTAATCATGCTATAGAGCATCCTACCCCACAATGTAGCCGGTAAGCATCACAGATTGTTTTATAACAAAATCTAAATCTACCAGTTGAACAAGACGGTTGTGATCCTGGATCATTATAATTGTATCCTATAGCTGCACCAAAGCCTTTCTTTTCATGCAATTTTTCCTTTTGCATTTCCTTCTCTTCTATTGTTACACCAAATTGTTCTTCTATTGCCAGTTGTTGGAGGAATTTGTCTTCACCTGAAATATTTAGTGGCTATTAAGTCCTTCCTTACTGAGTTAAAAAAAAAACAGTAATAGTTATTTAAATGTTATTCATATCATTAATAGGGGACAACACTTACTTATTCCGAGGAACACATTCTGTGCTAAAATTCTATATCTCTCATAATTACATTGCCTCTCTTCAGGGCTAAGTTCTTCTGGTGGTATATCTGGATTTTTCACATCTGGTATAAAATCTAAATGTGCTCGGACATCAAAACGATCTATCATGTTGTTTGAATCACCTTGCCATGGCATCCTATAATTAAACAGAATAACAATTTTAGTTTACAAAGTACAAACACAAAGTAGTGATGGCCTCGAGGTTTCGTTTCGGTTTCGACACAAAATAGGGAATCGCTGCCGTCGCAGGTTCAAACCCCGGGCACACCCGTGACTTTTCGAAGTTTTGTGTGTATTCACAATACCCCGGGCACACCCGTGACTTTTCGAAGTTTTGTGTGTATTCACAATGAATTAGAAGGAAAACATTGTGAGGAAACCTGCACACCTAAAAGTTCTTAGGAAATTCTTAGGTGCAGTCCCACAACTCACACTAGGCCAGCATAGTGGACTAATGCCTAAACCAGAAGATCCCAAACTCTTTATTTTCATACATCCCCTACGGCTGGCGATATTACTGCCTATTTCCAAACTTACAAAAAAAAACCAAGACACATTGAACAGATTATAGAAAATGCAAGTTTTTAAAAGTAACAGTCGCTGGGCTTCTTGAAATATTATCTGCCTATATTTATAGGAGAAGTCAAGCCAAGTAGTAATAAGTAATGAATTAAATTTTAATGGACCCCCCGCTAACGATTGTGGACCCCCATAATTTTTCACGTCCAACACAAACCCCAGTCGAGTCTCCCATGGACCCTTGGGGGGTCAACCTGGATCACTTTGGGAATTACTGGCCTAAACCCTCTTTGTTGTAGAGGAGGCCCATGCCCAACAGTTGGATGTATATGGGATGATGAATGTGTTTACAAATAAACTTGTCCATTTGAGTGCATTATAATACAATCGTAAAATTAATTTAAAATAATGAGTACATACACACAATATTTGTATTTTATATTAGTATAATTGGACCAAGTTGTGTCTAAATGTATCAACTGCATAAAATTGATTTCGAGAAAACAGGCATTTAAAGTTAAATTTGAAATTGCTTATGATTGAAATATCCATATTTATTTATTTTCATTGCTAGTTTTTTCCATTTGCTAAGGACCTTAGATAGACATATAAGTTATTTCTGTATTGACTGAGTTTTTTTTAAATTACATGTTTTGGCAAAAATGGATTTGTCAGATAATTGGACATTAATTAGTTATGTCAAAATGTAGCATAATTTAAAATTTGGTACATATCTATAAAAAGAGCATTTAATTTCAATGATTACAGAAAATATATTCTTTGAGGAAGGGAACAAAGTGGCCTTTAACGCTGCCATGATAAAATTAAACAAAAATAATGACAAAATAGTGGTTTATTTATCACTTAAACATAGCCATTACATTCAATCTTGTACATCAATCATGTAGCTCAATTTCAAAATCAGGCCTTTCAATACCATCAATGACATTTACAATATCACTGCAACCCCTATATGGTATTGTAAAAATCATGACAATCAACATTAAATGCATCACACTTACCAAATGTTTTTGGATCATTTTAGCAGAATTATTTTATACATGTTCTGAATGTGTGGTTCATACATAGCTTTTTTGTCAAATAGGTTGGGCTTTTTTGCTGAGTAGTAATATTCTGATTATTTTTGTATAAATAACTATTTTATTGACAATTTATGGGTTAACTGGCATAACTGGGTCCAATTATAATATACACAATATTTATAAGATTACACACTACTGTTGCTGTTGCTTTAGAAAAATTATATGGTTACACCAATTAAAAGTAATTATATTGCTTCAAAGTATATGCACTGCAAGCAAAAGCCAAAAGTAAATTTTTGGAATTTATAAATTTTAATATCAATAAATTTACACAACATATTTGGTATATATGAACATGAACTTTACATTAAAAATTTCTAAACTTGTTTAAACTGTAAATTGAATGAAGGTACAAAGTTTTACTTACATGATAGCTGGTCCTTCCCCTGCAGCTGCAATGGCTGGATCCAAATGTATTTTGCATGGTCTGCCGTGAAGTTGCAAAAACTGTGTGGGTTCTGCTTTCTGTAAAAAAAGTAACAAATTAAAGAAAGGTATCTTACAATTATTAAAAAATTTATCTCTAATACTTCAAGAATTAAAAAAAAGAACAATAATTAAGAAAACATGAGAAAATATGATGGTATAAATTTCTTGCTTACAATTTTTTCGTAGAAATCTTTTCTGCGCTCCGCCCTGCGTCGATAATCCACAATCATACCACGTATCATACGTTCCTGTTTCCTCGCCTCGTGCCACATTGTGATATAGTTTTGGATTTGGCATTAACAGAAAAATTAACAAATTCAACTTAAATACTTATATAGGTATTATAATTTTAAATATTTAATAATGGCTTCTACGAAGGCCACACAGCCATCTTCCATTTTTATTATTCTTTGCTTTTGACATTTGAAATAGTGATGGTCGACTCGAGTTACTATACTCGAGTTGGGCTTAACTCGAGTCAACTCGAGTTGAATTTATTTATTTATTTAAACATAAAGTTTTAATAATTAATATACATGTGTGTGTATATATTATAATACATTTTCGCCACCCACCCCGACCAAACTCCCTTATGCACACCAGGAGACCAAAGGGTATTTGCCATCCCAACGAGAAGTTTATCAAAGTTGCGGATGATAGAGAAAACCGTGGACACAATTACGAAGTTTAGCATTTTATATAATATATTATTTAGATTAATGCGAAAGTGAGGGAATCATTTGGTAAAATAAAAAGAAATTCCTAAGAACTTTTAGGTGTGCAGGTTTCTTCACGATGTTTTCCTTCACCGTTAAAGCAAGTGATAATTCATTGTGAACACACACATAACTTCGAAAAGTGTGCCTGGGGTTTGAACTCGCCACCGCCAAGATTCTCCACCGCGCGCCTAAACCTCGAGGCCGTCACTGCTTTCAATTTGTGACAATAATTGCTTTTATTTTTTTTGTTTCAACCTAAAGATTAACGGAAGATTTGTTTTTGAGACCAAAACGTAGTTGTCAAGTATGTTTAATTTTTGTTTTAAAAACCCTATTTTAATACTAGTCAAATATAAAATAGGAAGTAAGTAGGTCTGAAAATTTGTGACAATAATTACTTTTAATTTCTATTGATTAAACTTAAACTTTTATATTTGTGAACTGAATATTTATGACATTTTTTAAAATTTAATATATATTTTAGTTTTTTGAGACAACAAGGTTATCATTTTGCTGGGATGCTTATTGTTTCATTTTTATAATAATAAAATTTTTCCATGACACCTACTGAAAATGATATGTGGTTTCCTTATTCATTACCTCAAAAGTTTAAAGGAAAATTCAATTTGATTTTTATTTTTAATTGGATAAATTTTCAATACGAATCTTCTTTTGGTTTTATTATTGGAATATGAAAAGCATATAAAATTTTAAATAGAAAAAAATCGATTATTTATTTTTTAAGAAAAAAATCTTCTATATCTATACTAATATATAAAGCTGAAGAGTTTGTTTGGTTGAAGGCGCTAATCTCAGGAACTACTGGTCCGATTTGATTAATTCTTTCAACGTTAGAAAGCCCATTTATCGAGGAAGGCTATAGGCTATATAACATCACGCTACGACCAATAGGAGCGGAGCACCAATAAATAATGTTTCAAAATCGGGGGTATTTTTTCCTTTTGAGAACTTCCGCTGCGTGCGCTGCGGAAACGGTTAAAGTTTCGCTAAAATAATGTATGACAGATTTTTTTCGCCTTTAAAAGTTCTAAAAAAAAGTCCGCGACAGCATATGTCTATCTTTTAAGGTTGGCTCACTATAACCTTTTTTATGCTAACCAAATTTGTTCTAAAATAAAGCATTATTTGTGAAGGTGTTTTCATAAAGATGATATTAATCCTTATCCAAATAAATACGTTATTCATCACAAGTATTTAATTTAAAAGAAATTTGCCCTTTACATCATTTAATTTTAATGAGTATCTTAGAAGATATCGCAGTTTTAAAAGAACACCGCAGCGAAAAAATTATTATCAAATTATGATGTACCTTCGAGTACAAGGCGCCGCGCCGGCCGGCCGGTGCGCGGCGGCACACGTTTCACGTATATTTAACCGATTTGAATGATTTTTTGGTATAGACATAAATGGGACTCTGTGGAGTAAAATAGACTACTATTTTCTTTCTGAAACCAACCCTGTAATCGACGCGGACGGATTCACGAGCAAAAGCTAGTAATATATAAAAATGAATCGCCGTTCGTTAGTCTCACTAAAACTCGAGAATGGCTGGACCGATTTAGCTGATTTTGGTTTTGAAATGTTTGTCGTAGTCCAGGGAAGGTTTAAGCGGTGAGAAATTATGGCAAACTTGCGAGGAAGATAGTAAAAACAGCAATTTCATTTTCCCATATAAACTGTTCTAGCAAATTTTCTGTCAAACATGTAATGTTAATCCCGTCGATACGGTTAAAGGCCCTCTCAAATTAAAGAAGGTATTTAAATAAGGGTTTCGAATCGACAACATATATCTACAATATTCGAATAATTGCGTATTTTAGATTTTTAAAATGTAGAATAGTGTCAAGTAATAAAAAGGGATTGACATATTTATTGGTTGTCAAATATTTATGCGTGCGTTCAGAAATTTGTTTTGTGTAACTAAGGAAAATATATCAAGCCTAATTATTCAACAGAATTTTTAAACTCCTTGGTTGTATATAGTGAAATTATATGAAGGGTCCACTGCAATAATGATGAATGTCCAAAAATATTTAATTCTTAACCAGTAATGCCATTCGGTCACTTGACTATGTAGTTAGAAATCTAGTTTACAAACTTAGCAATATCGCTTGCAGTTCCGAGATAAATCTGTTTTTAATATTTTGGCTACACGGCTAGAATGCTCAACGTCACAGTGTTCACGGCAATAACGATAAATGTCCAGCGCGGGCGCCTCGCACTGACCGCCATCTTGCTATCAAATCAGTGGTGAAAAAATTATACCATCTTTAGAATGTTACACTACATTGCTGCAATCGCTTAGAATCTGTCACAGTTATATTCCCTATAAGAGGGCACTCTTACATGGAGTGCGATCGTAACATGCCCTACTTAAATCAAAAGGCTAGGATTGAAATTCCTGAAGAATGGGCTGAACATGTGCGTGGAGCTCGACAGAGACCAAAGCCCTTCAATGACATCGAATGCTCACAAGATGCATTCAAGGGCTGGACTGCATTTCTGAAACCGTTTTATAAAAAAACTTGTCCTTTTCCCATAATACCTGTGCGTGAATTTAGAGTCCAGAAAGAACACCCACGGCTCATGTTTCACAGAAATTTTAATTATAGTCCATGGGATTCAAGTGTAGTCAACACACCAGTTTCTTTTCGGTCTAAGAAGGCAGTTAATGAGGGCGAATTTAAATTAGGTACCTGGTTTGGCTTATAAAGAGAACCTGCCTATATCAACAGCAAAATATAACGACCTGCAGTTCGTGAAAAAGTTCTGTAGGCCTGAAATGAGACGTTATTATGATGAACTTCCTCATGCTGCAAATATTAAAAAATCAGAAGTAAATTAAAACAGTCATTAGGACTCGTATTATTATTGACTGTGTCAACGCAGAGTGGACAGTAATCAGTATAGTCCTGATTTTTAAAGACTTACTTAAGATTTGATTATTTTTAGTTAGTTTATAATACACTAAGAATAATTATTTTCCAAAGAAATAATATGTGATACATATACTTGAACTTTAATAAAAATCATTTCATTATCTTCAGGTCTGAGTGTTTTTACACCGTTTATAAATTTAAAACCCAATTATCTCAAAACAATAGACATTCATCATTATTGCAGTGGACCCTTCATATACAGTGCCACTGCAAAATACTAACGTCAAAAAAAGAAACTTGATTTGTCATTCTGTCACCAATCACCATTATAGTTACCATTTTTAGTGCACGAAAACATTATCTGATATTGTTTACAATGCCGAGGAGAAAAAGGCCTAACATAGGTCGTCGAAGTCAATCAAATGTGCGACTAGCTACCTCACGCGCTAACCGCAATGATGACCAGCAAGTGACTGATAATGATAACAGTCGTATTGGTATGGCAGAATTGCATTCTAGAGTGAATTACAATGAGTAGATAGGCATAGAATGGAACGGGTTCGGGCACATCGATCACAACAGCAGCAAGCACAGGAAAATGAAATTGATCGATTCCGCAGACCGATTTTAATGAAATTTTAATCGTTTCAAAAATTTTAGTGTTTCTTCAAGTAGATTGGAAATTAGACCCGATAGGTGGCGCTGTGATCGAGTGCTGGGCTTTTAATTTTTAACGGCTGGACCGATTTTAATGAAATTTTCTGTGTTTTTCAGGTAGATTCGAGAATGGTTTAGATTTGAAATTGGACCCGATAGGTGACGCTGTGATCGATAGCTGGGATTTTAATGTTTCGCATATCAGAATATAACTCCAGAATCTTAAACAATTCATTTTCTTTGTTCAAAAGAAGGCAGATGAATTTTTTTGTTTGTCTTCAGTTGGATTTGAGAATGGTTAATATTAGAAGAAAAATTGAATTTTTGGATTTAAAATTGTCCGCAGGACAACGTTTGTCGGGTCTACTAGTATTTTATAAATTAATCGTTCTTTTTCCATAAATCTCACATCCTTTTGAAGATCCCATTCTGTTCCTGCATTCTTTTCTCTAATATATTTTTGCATTCATATCACAAATTGAGTAACATTTTCAACACCTATGATATAGTACAATTAGTGTGCTAATTTTAATTAAAGTTTATTTTAAGGTGCTTTTGTGGGAATAGAAATTAATTATAATTAAATACTTACCAAAGGCTAGTTTATTGACTTTTACAAAAACCATACATTTTTATACAATATGTATTTGATCATAATTGTATATCTAATTAACAGTATAGACAAATAATTCAGTGAATAGATCCAAATGACAAAATATTGTATTTTCTTCCTGATAAGGTTCACATGGGTTGACCCAATTCAAAAATTCTTCATATATATCTAAACCTGCCAATGTTTGTATCATGCTTCTGTTCGATACAAGGTAAGTCCCTTTCTTAATATGTTTTTTAAAGAAATACCACATGTCTCTATGTTTTTGATTATCAACAAAAAAATCTAGGACATTTATTACAATAATGTTAGATTTAGAGATAATATCACTTTTGTCCATCACATCAGAGTGGATCACTTTTATTCTGTTGTTGTCCATTTCATATTTGCTGATAATCCTTTCTTGCACCTCACAGAATTCTTTGTTCATTTCTATTCCAATAATAGACCCCACATTTGACAGGTAATATGCCTGGAATTAACAATTGTCAGTAAATTTACCTTATCTTCTTCTAAACTTATTATTATAACACTATTTGAAACACAAATGCAAATATCCAATAATATTTTTAAGCCGTCTGTTAATTGAATAAACAAAGATTATTATTTTTTAAAGTATGATAATTCTATGATACATACTCCATAAAGCACATTTCCTAATCTTGATCCAACATCCAGCAACTGTTTGTCTTCTAGATCTTTTGGAAGCAAAACTTTGAAAAGGTATTGTAATGTTTCCCTGGACATTGAATGTGAAATAAATATAAGATCCTGGAAAAATAAAGCAGGAATAAATATTGTTCAATATATGATATGTTAATAGTAATTAAATTTGATGCTTTCAACACTCACTTGAATATTTCGTGAGTTGCAATCCAAACAATAATTCCTCTTAACCTTCCCTTTCTCAACAAGTTTTTCCACATCATCCTCATCATAGAGAAATTCATCAACATGTAAAGTATTATTTACATTACAATCAGCTTGGTCTCCCACTGTAGGGGGAGCTATATTTTCTGAGGGCATTTCAGCTTCAAAAGGAACTAGCTTTTTTATCTTGTTTCCAATTTTTTTCAACAGTTTGTTTGTAATTTCCAGTGTTTGTTTTTGTTCTAAATCTGAAAAAAAAAAACAACATAAATCATGCAGTATGCACTAATTCAGCCATGGTGTACTGCATGTCATGTTTTCAGTCATATTTTGTTTTATATAAGGAAAGCACCTTAAGCTTTCTGTTTGGTATCTCCTACAGAAAAGGCATGTTGGGATATATGGCTGGGGAACAATTGACTAGTCCACTTGGCTGAGTTGGTTCCCAAACAAAAAATTGTTGATTGGTAATCTCAGATTATACATACTGTTTTGATGTCAACTCTGATCTGGATTGTTTATATGTATGTTTGAATTAGTTTAAATTTGGAATGTCAGTTATATTGGTTCAGATTGAATTGTGTCATATTTGTTGATTCCGTGAAAATCACTTAAAGAAGTAACATGTCTAGTTATCTGTATTTATTAGTATTATTTGTATTTTAAATAAACTTCATAATAAATTCAAAATGTTAAATTTAAAATAAATAGTTTTTCTTATCAGTCCTTAAGTGACATTTTGGTTTTAAAGTGATCCCTGGAGCCACATCTACCATTCAAGAAAAATTTGGGCCAAATCTGCTTTAAGCCTCTGATGCATTGATTATATTATTCTGGTTAAGGTCTACAATAGAAAATATTTTATTCCATCATACCATTACATTGTAATAACCAATCAAATAAATAATATGATGTTAATACTGCACAATGTGACCTAACAGCCCACTTACCATTTTTATACGCACGGCTATAAATCCATGTTTCAATAGATTCCAATTCAATTGGATTAAGGCCGACAAAAAGATTAAGTATCCGGCGTTTAGCCTTTGTAACGCGATCATCAGCCATTTTCGTTCTTTTTTAAGCCTTTAAGTAAGCTTTTGGTCTAATTAAGCTACAATTTTAAGGCAGTACCACAAAATTCTATCATAGACGAATAGTTTTCTTTTAATTTATTAAAAAGTACTTGGTACACCACATATGTTCAAACTCGTTTCCATTTTCCATATGGCGAATTAATTAGGGTTGTGGAAAAATTATCGATTTTGAAAAAAAACGATAAAAAATCGATATATCGATATTTTTTTCAACAAGCCTAATCGCAGCCTTGCTCCAGTGTTCCCAACTCGGGGGTTTTCCCCCTAAATTTTGGGGGGAAAAATGTGGACTGGGATTTTTTTAGGGGTATTTTTAGGGATTAATCCGTCCCCTAAATGCTAAGTTTATTTAATGTCAACATGTATGATTTTAAAAAGTCAGTACCAGAAGAAAATGAAATTATTTTTGACGTATTAAATAATTTATAAATCAAGACTATTAAACAATATTGCAGAATATTATTTATTGTTAATTAATTATTTTTTCCAAAATGTTATTTAGATAATTAGAAAAATGCAAACAGTCGAAATATTACGACACGAGTGGGATTCGAACCTACGATATCGGCTTTACGCGCCGCGCTCACATCCTAATTTTTCTTATGCGTAATGCTAATTTATTAGACAGGTCATTACCTAAATTAGAATAAATTAGAATGGGAATGCCTAACATGAATGTGTGCTATAAAAAACTATTAGTTTTTTTAGGGGGTTTTCAAATAATTGTGGCGATTTAAGGCGTTTTTGACTGTACCTTTAGGGATAAATATTTTTGGGAGTTGGTAACACTGCCTTGCTCTTGCTTATTCATAAAACTTCGTAGTTGGTACTGATAGCACTTTGTGTTTTGAAGTAATTTTAATCGTTAGCATTTTTGAGGTACAATTGTTTGTATCTTGTAACTTCAGATTTAAAAATTATTTAAATATTTTATACTAGGTTATGGTTACGTTGTTCATCTTGTTGTTATATTCGGAGACAAATCGGCTAACATATTGGCATTCATTAATAATCTAAAGTCATAAATTTGTAAGCTGTTAGAAAGAAACAATACCATGGAAGACAAAATAAGTCACATTAAGACGATAGGTATATGGATGTCTGAGAAAAAGAGCCAGAAACTAAATTGGAATGAATTAATAAGTGCATGTGCTTCTCATGGTTATAATGTTCTAAAGGTAAACAATATTTTATGTTGACATTTTTTAAAACATTAAAACTATTGAACAATGAATACATTGATCCTAAACATTGAATAAATTTCTCATAGCATTTGATTTATTTTCTGTATTTTTTTATTTAATATTATTTTCTTGCTGCTACATAAGAATAGTGTTAAGTCAATCTGAGTACATTAAATGCAAATCAATTTATATTTCCAATACGTCTTTACTGCAAAAATAAAATATGCAGAAAATCATATAGGTACAGTCAAAACCGAATATAACAACATTGAAGGGACTGCATATTTTGAACATTATGTCCGATAAATGTTAACTACTTGTGTATAAGAAATATACACAAGTAGTTATTACTTTACATAGAGATTCGGTCGGGACCTTGCCATTCGGTTGTTATTAATGATGTCGTTATATTCGGTTTGACTGTATTACTTTAATCAAATATTGTGTACCAGGTCTTTTTGATTTTATTAGATAATTTAGATGTTTAACACAAATAGATTTTTTGATAATGTTAGCAAATGGTCCTTTACTGTTTTTTGTATGTATGTTAATTTATAGGGTAAGAAGTGATGGCCTTCTAGTGAAGGTTTAAACCTTGGACTTTTGTGACTTTGTGTGTATTCAGAATGAATTATCACCTACTTTAATGGTGAAGGAAAACATTGTGATGAAACCTGCGCACTTAAAAGTTCTTAGTAATTTCTTAGGTGTCTAGTCTACCAACCCACATTAGGCCAGCATGGTGGACTAAGGCCTAACCCCTCTGAGTTGTAGAAGAGGCCCATGCCCAGCAGTAGGATGTATATGGGCTGGTGATGATGTTTATTTATTGAGTAATGGATATGGGATTCCCAAGAATACAGTTTTAAGAAATCTACCTACTGCCATTTATATTTAATGCATCTTAGAAAGAAAACAGTTCAGGTAATAAAAATGGAATATTATTGTACTGATAGCCATTTATCGTTATTTGCAGTTAGATTTGGATAGGCCAATAGAAGATCAAGGACACATAGATATTTTTCTACACAAACTTACTGACATAATAGCTGCTGCAGATCAAGGTGATACCAAGGTAAACCATTTTTTATTTATTGTAAACATTTATTGCAATTAGTATCTATTTTTTTTTTTTTTCTTTAGGCATCAGCAATCATCGGTCGAGTGGAACAATTTTTATCAAATCATCCAAATGTGACTGTTATTGATCCATTGGATAATGTGAGGGTTTTATTAAATAGGTAAGCCAACTATTTTATTAATTACATCTATAACATGAATATTTTATTGAATGTCATCAACATCAACATGAAATCTTATGCCTTTTCAAAAGCCCATCTTTGACTATTTTTATAATTTTTATAATTATATTTTTCCAGATACTGCTATTACTCAATAATACAGGAAGAGCCATCATTTAGAAAACAGGGAATATTTACACCAAATTTTGCAGAGTTCACTACAAACAATATTGAACTTAATATAGAGATTATGAAACAAAGAGGTGTCAAGTTTCCTGTAGTATGCAAACCAACCTTAGCACATGGCTCAAAATCAGCACATGAAATGATAATTATATTCAATGAAAAAGGACTAAATGTTTGTAAACCTCCATGTGTTGTGCAGAGCTTTGTGAATCATAATGCTGTTTTACACAAAGTATTCCTAATAGGCGACAGGTACTTACCTATCTGTATTTATTATATTTCCTCAGATGTTAAATTTTATACAAATTAATATATTTTACATATTATTTTAAATCTTAACAAAATTAATATTTTATTATCAGCAATTTTTGTGAGTTTCTTATCCTTGAGTGGATAAATTAGTTGTCTTTACACTAAAAAAAAGCTGTTGACATGGTATAATTTAATTATATCATCATTTGATATTGTAATATGAGCTTACTTTTAAATTTACTATTCTTAGTTCAGGCATTAACAGGAGTAAAAATCTTCTAGATATAAATGCAGAATGCTATTGGTTTTTCTTATTTATGAACTTTTGTTTTACAGGTACCACATCAGTGTGCGGCCTAGTCTCAAAAATTTTTCAGCATCACCTGATTTAGATCCAATATATTACAGCACTGGTGAAGTGTGCAAAGCTGACAGTCAGTCTACACTTTCTATTTTAGATCCACATGATAGGGCTGATATTACAATGACCCTTAATGAGGATAAGATAAAGAGCATCATCAGAGTACTGAGAAAAAAAATAGGTCTGCTACTAGCTGGTGTTGATGTTGTTGTAGACAATGTGTCAGGTAATCATGCAGTTATAGACATAAATGTGTTCCCTAGTTATGATAACTTTCCTAACTTTTTTGACCATCTTTTGGATTCTATTAATGAACTAACAAAAAGTGATACATACAAGAATGGTGACTACAATGGTGTTTGTGATATTATGGATAGTCATACCGTGAATGGACTATACAATGTGGCATCTGACCCTATAAAATATGGGGTCTCCGGGATGAATGTGGTTTAATAATTTTATCAGAGTATTCTGATGGAATTATTAAACACTTATTTGTATTGTATATGATTAAGGATTAAATGTGCATATATTGTTACATACACTTTTTTTAAGTAAGATTGTTAGTATATAATCAAATATTTTTGCAACAAGGGCTAATTTAAATCTTACTATGTAATATAGATGCTTAAGACTAATAATTAACCAATGTAATAAACATTTATGAGTTCTGTTTTCAAAGTTTATACAATTCTCAATAGATCAGTATGTTATTTTTAGGTTCGCTGAGCTTGTAACTCTATATTTAACCCATTCCTCCCCATTGTCCAATTTTTAGGACATTCAACATTTTTTTTTACTTGTTAGGGCTCTTATTTTTTTTTATGAAATTCGTAATTTCACACAATTTTTCGAATAAAATACTTTATTTTTCGCTGTAAAAAATGTTAAGGTGATTTTAATATATTATTACATTGCATATTATTTTTTCTAAATGTTCTAAGTACTTATTTTATACATTTCATCAACAAATTCCAATGTCTTCGATGCTTGGGGAGTAATGGCTTAATATGCAATGTTTATAATGTGAAGTTATTATACTAACATTTAACAACAGTAACATTTTGGAAGATATTAGAAATGGTATCTAATATCAATACTAAATAACAATGTTGTCAAATTTTAGAATACTGCAATGACTTATTATTTCTTACTCACAATTGGCAACAATATTGTCTAATTCTCATAAAATGTTCTTGCATGTCACAAGTAATATGATAGAAAAAGTTACTAAAACTTTTGATATTTTATCTTTGTTTTAGTTACATAGAGCTGCTATGTAAATTTCTTTACATTTGGTATTGGAATAAATTTTATTGTAAATAATTTTTCAAGAAATTTCACTCTGTATTATACATATAATTTATTGGCCTTAAGACTGATACTTGTATAACATGTTTAATAATTTTATGTGAGTAATTTAACCCCATTTGTATATTCTAAATTTTATGGAGGTTAGGGGCAAGGAGAGCCAAAATATTATATACGAATTTTCCTATTAAAAGTTTCCTTTTTAAAAGTGGTAAAAAATTGTTTAAACATTGACCGAAGACAAACGAAAAATGACGCTAGTGTAGTAAGAGGTATGAATAAAACTGAGCAATTCTAGGAGATAAGGTTGTTGAGTTTAATTATTAATATTTTTAATAACCTGAGAAGTTAAAACAACTTTAAAAAAATCCTTTTTTTATCTATTCAGTTGCACTGAATACGCCTGTTTAAGGCCGCAAGGCGGACGTTTTGTGTTATATGAAAATGTATCTCCTTATTCCTAACCTACCAATAATATTACACAGTATATAGTTAAGTGTGTCTGTTTTGCATGGTTGTAACATGGGTTATATTTGCGTATTAAATCTTTAGGATTGTCAAGCATAGTGTCAGTTTAAGAGCGTTTACGCGCCACGCGGCTAGTCGAATTTCGGTAAATATGACTCGCGTAAATATGAGCGTCGATAGTTAATGATATGCAATGAAAATGAATGAAACAATGTATATGGAGTCTATAAAATGTTAAATACATCATTTATATCATCACTGATCATTATCATTGTTCGGAATGCAGTCAGGTAACCGCGAAAACATCGACGAAACCAAAATACGACGGAGCGCAGAGCGATACGTCCTCTCTGAAGGGCCTTGCGGCGGACTGATTTGCACCGGGCTGTGCGCAGCGTTTTATAGTACATTTAAAAATATTTATAAAAAAATAAATACAGGAAATTTCTTCAAAACAAAAATTGTACGTTTTCAAGTGCATGTTCTTATATGATAAAAAGTTGTTGTTTTATTAAATTAAGTATCATATATGGGTCAAAAAAATACTGTGTTGACAGTAATTTCTCAATATTTCGAATGCCTTTAATTTTTTATTACTTGAATAAGGGATCTAAATCTTAAAATGTCTTTCACTAACTATTTGCTTGGGGACATTTCCAATTCAACAACATTTAATTTTGATCAAATATGTTGTAAATAAATCCAAATTTTGAGCCTCGAAAATGACTCTAAAAGTTAATTTATGAAAGCCTTCGTTCAGTTATCTTGTTATTTATCAAAATTTACACAAAAATCTTAAAATTTTCTTCAGTAACTATTTAGATGACAATATTCCCGATACGATGTGTCTTTCATCAATTTTAAGGGGTTCGAAAAGTACTGTTTTTGCTCAAATTACGCTAAAACTGCATAAACGCTCTTAACATTAAATAAACTGGATTTAAGAATATAATTGAACCATCTTAATTCTAATAAAAGCTATAAATAATATTACCGAATCAGTCACAAATGTAAGTTTACTCAAGCAGATTTAATGGAATTGGGCTGGTACTATTAGGTATATGAATACCTAATAAAATTATAAGTAATATGACTTGATAGTTGTGTCTTGTATTATAGAATAATGACATTGTTTATTTTAACATGATAATGCTTTTATAATTATATGTAATACTTTTTATTATATTATCCAAAATATGTATGGTTATGACTATCTTTGCCTATTTATCACTGTCCATTACATATGTTTTCAGTTGATTTATTAAAGATTTTTTTATTTACAATAATTAAAACAGTCGTAAAATTCGCAGGAATATTTTTAGCAAATATTAATTGCTTGTGATTAAAAATCGACTCTACCTGCGAAAAATATCGAATAAAATAGCGTAGAAAATAAGCATTTAAATGCGAGGTAGACAAAGTGATTAGTGAATTACGGTTTTGTAAAGTTGTTGCAAACAATGCATTGACAATGTCTTTTTTCGATAAAAAGGAGCCATAGACAAGTTATTTGCTTCAATGCATGTTATTTATTTTTCTGTGATCTTTTTATAAATAATGATATTGTTTTAAAATTTTATTTGTAATCATTAATATAAAGAAATCACATTCGATATTTATAATTAATTATTTTAAATGTGATTTTGTCAAATTCTATTTGTACTACTCGCAATTAAAACACGTAGTGTTTTTATGATAATTTTAACTTCTCTCAGTGCACATAATTTGATATTCCATATGAATTAATAAGAAAACTAAATCAAGATTTATAATGCCGAAAATAGTAGGTATATAATAATCATAAGCGTTGTAACGTATTTTCATTCCAGCGTTCTCTTTTATTTTTGTATTGTATAAATTATTTAGTATGTATAGTGTCGTTATAATGTGATAAAGTAATCGAGATCAATTTGGTAACTTTGGCGTAATCATAGTTTTTTATTTATCATCTCACTGCCTTGTGGCCTCGTGGCACAAGTGTTTGCCGCGCGATCTAGATATCCGGGCCCCGGGGTTCAAACCTGAGCTTCGGCGAAGCAGGTTGGGTTGGTATTAGGTTTTTCCATTAGGAATATAATATAGGAATGTTCACTTACTTGCTTTGGTATGTACTCATCCCCTATGCTCCAGCATCTCTTTGCACAGTTTTTCATTACCTGTGAGGTTATATTTTTTTGCTATATACTTTCGTGTCATGATTGTTGGCGTGATCCAAATATTTTCCAATGCCTGATAGTCATTTGTTTGTTTTGATTTGGTAACGCCAGATTACGATGTGTTATAATTTGTCAAAATATTAAAATTTCTTAGTTTAGAATACATATAGCTATTGATGTTATTTAAAACTCTTTTACTTTTGTGTATTGTTTATCATTCCATAAACCATGTTTAATTAAGACTGATGAGAAAAAAATATTGAAATTAGCCATATCTTTTCTATTTTTATTTTATGTAAGTATGTTAATTTTATTTTGAATCATTTATTTTGCACATGAGATTTGTATGTCAGAGTATCCACTACTAAAATTTAGTTGATCATATATATTTTTAAACCAATTAAATAAGGTCATCAATATTACAACTTTATCCTGTTCTTATTGTATTTGCTATTTTCGTGACGAGGATAGCTAGTTGTATGCAATAATATTGCTATTAACATAAGATTCGTGTCTGCAAATAATTGTTGTCATTGTAGTACTTATGGTGAAGTACATTGTATTATCTCATCTAACGGTTGTTTCTAAAGCATGTGGTCTGTAAAAAAATTAGTCTAAGTACATTTTATATTGAATTTTTTGTATACATATGTTCTTCCAAGCGCTATCACCTAGTATGTAGGTGTGTAGGTATATCGCCTATTGTAAAGCTGTATGTAGCTACATATACATATTATATACGAAAGCATCATAAATATACAATGCCAATAAAATATTTTAAACCAATATGAGATATATTTATTATCGTGGAAATTCTTTGCTTTGTCACAATCCCACGTACACAATAACGGTTCGGAACGTTGCTATAGAGTTGGTAATTGTTAATTCGACACAGTTGTATGCATAAATCACATCTAGTTGCAGCGAGAGAGGTAAATCTGTACAATTTATTATACATTATGGTGTGCGGTACGCAACATCCGTAGGTCTGCGCCCGCACCTCCTCCGCATCGACGTCCGACATATTGGAAACACAGGAAGTGACTCGACAACGCGAAATTAAATGTGACGCATCAAATTTAAATGTTTTTCGAACATAATGTTGGGATTGTATTCTATGGTTGCACTGACATAACTAGAGATCGTATGGTTATTAAAGACTAAAAGGGTTGACATTTTACGTAGTACTGATAGCGTGGAGGATCTCTGCGGTCGGTTCAAACCCCAGGCACACACCTCTCACTTTTACAAGTTGTGTGTATTCACAATGAATCAATAAACATACCTTAAAGATGAACGAAAACATCGTGAGGAATCCTGCACACCTAAAAATTCTTAGGATATTCTTACATGGGACATATATGGGCTGATAATTTAGAAATTAACTTTCGTAAGCAATCTGTAGTGTCTAGCTGCCTTTGTAGCATGAAGCTGCTTGCTTTAGTAGAGGCAAATTTTTTTTACGATAGGAAAGCCCCTTAAGCTCCTCTGTTCGGTACGCCGAGCTATGTATGGCCGAAAGGGATATGTCGGGGTCTCTGGCCTTCCAACTCGGCGCGCAGAACAATTGTCCACTTAGCTGAGTTGGGTTCCTAACCAAAATCCTACGCCACATACATATCATACAATCAATAACTTTTCCAATTAAAACGATCTCATTAAATTTTGTGCGACCTGGGCATCCAATCTCGAAATCGCAATTAGAACTTTTATTTTGCGAGACCAGCGACGCAGTAGGTACATTGTTACCTTAAAAACAGAAACGGCAAATTGCTGTTAATACCAGTAAAGACAAAAATATCAAAACCTCCGGGTCAATTTTATTACCGATGATGACTTTGGAATTGCTCCAACGAAAGTCCGACCTTGGTTCGTCTCTAGATACAGGCACATGTATTTGTTTATAGACTGTTTGAGGGCCATATTGATCTCGAATGGTATTGGACCAACTTAGCATTTAGATCTTGGGCCAAGCCACTGGGACTTATCCATCGAGGTTTGATATTGTCATTACATCTTGCTACCTCCGGTTTCTTCTTCATTAATCTTGAAGCACCTGGTTGTAATTACAAGACAGGTCTTTTGAATATGTTATTTGTAGCATTCGTTCTGGTTAATTGTATCCTTGAATCGTTGTGTATCTTGGGCACGAGCGTCGTGTTGCAATGAGCTAGATTTCCTCAATCCAGCTGCTGATATGCATCAATGTCTTCGGAAAATCACAGCATATCGGCATTGGACCTTGAACTCGAGAGTTCGTGCAGAACCTTCGAGTTCTTTTTGAGAAAGTACGTTTTAAAAAAAACCGCAGCGATGTAATTTATTGTCTACGTCCTTCCATTTTCTTTTAACTTTTTTTCATAAAGTAACCGATCAACTGAATTTTGTTGAAGAATCATTAAATACTTGTATAGGTATTACTGACGGTTATAATCTAGTTTGCACAATTACTGTCAGACGTAGTAGAGACATTTGAAACTCGACCCTGCGCCGGAACGAATATAGGGCGACTGTCCTCTATATCTACAGACGAATGAATTATGTAATAATGAAAAAAAAAACATTATGCCTTTTCGGACCAACTTGTAATTATTCATCATCAGTGTAATGATTAGATTCTTGAAACAAAAGAAATTATGATTGAAAATGCCTATAATCGACTATGGTGATGTGTGCTATTTCGACCTGAATGCAGACCTCCTCAATAAACATGACCGACTTCTCAATAACTGCATTCGATTCATATTTAATCTCCGCAAATACGATCAGGTGTCCTCCTATCGCTCCCAGCTCAAGTGGTTGCCAATTCGGCAGCGTCGTGACCTGCGAGCACTTTCGACTGCATTCTCTTTACTCACGTCTTCTACTGCTCCTTCGTATTTATCCGACTTCTTTCAATATCTACATGCTAACCACAACAAAAATCTTCGCTCTAAAAATAATCTCCTTCTTCTCTGTCCTTCTCACACCTCTAGTCTTGTTCACTCCTCTTTCCCCATACAGGCTAGTCTTTTATGGAATGCCCTTCCCCTAGAGATGAGGATGTGTAAGTCTCGTCTGTCGTTCAAATCAAAGGTTCGTGAGTTGCTGCTAAAGAGAATCTTTGAATCTTCATATATTATTTTTATGTATGTATTATAGTATTTTGGTATGTATAATATTTATATTCATATTATATTTACATATTTACTATTATAGCTACTATTACATTAAATTCATTACTTATTTTCTTTACCAGTGTATATTGGCTTATAATATGTGTATATATGTATGTGTATGTTTATAAATGATTTTATTTGCACACCTACTATGCATCATCTCTGCTTCACCCAAGGTTCGACTGGCAGAGAATGCCTTAGGCATTAAGCCCACCTTTACAATTATGTGTTTAGTTGTATAAAGTGTAAATAAATAAATACATACGTAAACTCACGCCTATATTCCCCGAAGGGGTAGGCAGAGATGCATTTCTGCACCCACATTTCGCCAGGTATGTATCAGTCCCACGTAATAGGGGGCGAGCCTATTGCCGTTTTTCGGGCACATTTCCAGACTCCGAGCTATTACTGAGAATTTCCTAATGGAAAAACCCAATAACACTTTGCCCGACCCGGGAATCGAACCCAGGACCTCTAGATCCTACGGCACATACTTGTACCGCGAGACCACGAGGCAGTAAATAAATAAATAAATAAAATAAAATGAAAAGGTTGCGTAGAATTGTTGCTCTTTTGTTCGTTTATCAGGATTATAAACAGAGGTGCATTGAATTCTGTTTTGTTCATATGGTACTTAATACCTACTGGGGTAATTTTTTGTCGTGTTGTTAAAGTAGAAACTTTTGATTAATTTTATACCATTCATTAATATTGTTATAAGTATACATGTATATTACAGACACAAAATAAACACGTAAGATTGCTGTTGACAGCTACCGTAAAAAGTTTATTAAAAGCCGGTTATAAAACGAAAGAAAAGTAAAAAAAAAAAGCTTATTGTTTGTTTGTATTCTTATATCAATTTTATATTTAAGTCAAAAATACTTACACTGTGTTTATTTTCACTGAAATCAATGTCAGAAATTGAGAAAAAGTTTTCAGCTCGGGCATGATATATAACCAATATTATTATTAGTTAAGAATCATAAATCACTCATCATTATCAGTTAAGAAATTCGCATTAGCACAATGTAATCGGGAAATTTGCCCGTAAACACACAAATGTGTGAAGTGAGATTCGTCAGTATAAAAGTTCCGCGCCTTTTTATACAGGTATTTAAAACATAGTCGGCGAAACGTGGGTGTAGAGATAGGTACATCTCTGCCTAGCCTTCGGAAATACATTCTTGGGAGATTGCGTACATTTTTCTAGAATATTCATGAAAAGTAATCGTTACGATGAATTCCTGGTAGTGTCGTAGTAAAAGAATCCTTTTAATGAGCAATCTAACGTGTTTATTTCGTGTCTGTAATAAACATGTATTATAACAATATTAATGACTGGTATAAAGTTAATCAGAAGTTTCTACTTAAACAACACGACAAAAAATTGGCCATAAACAAATGAATACAACCAACAGTCACATACCTACATAGCTTTGACCCCACTCGAAGGTACTTGTGTCGTGGGTATCAGAAACTACCGGGGGCTTTTCGGTCTCACAAACTCCCATAGCCGAAACAAAAACTTTGGAATAAACATTTGTCATGGTGTAGGGATTGAACCCACGGTTTCGCAAGCTGGTGTTTAGCCTACTGCCTAACGGGGGTGTTAATGAATTGAAGTAGATTTTTTTAAAATAATTTGAAAATAAGGAATAATTCCTTCAGTCAGCTGGACCTGTGTAACCTGTGTTGCTCTAATTCAATTGCTTATTTCTACCAATATTATTCATCATCAAAATATTTTTAGTAGTCAACATTTTGTGCTGAATTCTTAAGTTAAAGTAGGAAATCCAATTACACAGAGGGCAGCGGTTTTTAAGGTAAGTCCACATTGTTGTTTGCTATTTTGCGCGCAACAAAGCTGGTCGTTTGTGGATTAGACTTATTTCTACTTTATGCTATTACCAGATTACAGCAATTGTTGACGACTAAAATAAATTTGATTATTTGGAAGTGGTAAAGACAATTGCTTCATTTTAGTCATTGACGTAATTGGCGGCCTTGTGAGACAAATATAGGTAACACAAACATGTTAAAAAAGTTGACAATGAACAACCGGCTCCCATGCTGGTGGCTCATGAATATATTGAAAATCTAATGATTTAAAAGCTTAGTTAAATTTATATTCATTTATGACCGTGAAATATGTATACGAATAAATCAGACCATTTATTTTGTTATAATATATGAAGGACTTGATTAGGCTTCTTTTTCAAATACTCGGTGTTTATCTTTCAATTTTAGACCCTCCTGTTTTTCGGACTCCTTTATTATTAAAATGGCCAAACAAATGATGTAGTTCTTGTTGTATATTATTAATATTCCCCGAAGACAACCCTGAATGCGGTAGATCTCCTTGCGTGATAGAGGTAATAATCCATCATCAGGTAACGGTGACCGATGTGTATAACAAAGGTCGTTAGCGAAAAATTGGTACCGTGTAATTGCAGCGTTGTTTTGAATTGCGATTCAGTCAGCTGTCGGCATATGGGGGCAAAGCACGCGCGTCGCGCGCGCAACCTTCTTTTCCGTCGGCGTTTTCGCGCGCTACGATACAATTCAAGAAATTAAAATTAAAATAAAATGTTTTTATTTTGCATGTGATTTGTGCTTTATAATAATTTTATTATCATTACTACTCTTTTATAACCGGCGAGATTTATTGTGGATTATTTTCGTCAGATTTTTTTCGTGTATTGGTGACCGTGATCTGATAATTCACTTCATTGTGTTGTATTGCAGTGTTTCCATGTCAATCTGTCAGTTGAACAGTGCTTATCAGTTTCGAATGCGTAAATTAACAAAAGAGTGCAAGTTTTGTGTTGAGTAAAACGATAGAAAAATTTCAGCTTTCCGTGTTCAAGCAAAGGTAAGCAAGATAAAAATTGAATTTATTTTACACACAAAAACACACTTCCGCCTGTCGTACAACGTCTTTGCGCAGCGAAAACGAATAGGCAGTTACAATTGTTACGGCCCCTCCGAAGGTGACAATAAAGTATAGATTACAAATAAACATGTCACGTAAGGCTTTTTATTTACTTTATTGAAATAGTACCCAAGTCTATGGAAATATCGCGTCAATACGGAAAAAATGCATTAATTTTCGTGTAAAATAATATAGTTAAATCCTGAATTAGGCACTGATATAAAATGCTTAAAAATCTTGAAAAGCGTATTGAAATTAACATATCCGTAAAATTTACCTCTGGATGAAGTATTTAGATAATATCATAATAGAAACGTGAGAACTTAAATACTGTAGAACAAATATGCAAAACAGATCGTTAAAGAGAACGTTTTACCATTTAGAATTATGGCATGCACTATAACCTTACATTTTTAATACAAGGTTAAGTATTTTCGACAAATTATTGACTTTTAAAATTTGATTATATGTAATATGAATACAACATCTGATTTTGTGAGATTTTTCAAATTTTCTTTAAAACGAAAATTTTATAATCATTCCTAAATCTAAAACGAAGTTGTGAAGTTTGGTCATTGCTTCCTGAATTCTCAAGTTGAGCAAAATCTATTGAATTTTTATTGTTGCACAGACCAATTGTGCGACTTCACGGTTTTTGACAGGGTCTGTTTTTCAGACCGTTTGTGTTAATTGCGACGAATTGTCTCACCATAACAGTCACGACTGTCGGTGCATTGGTTGGTCCAGCATTGTCGGCAACTTGCAGAACGAATTCCGAATTAGTCCCGCCCGAGTTCCCGCGACCTTCGACTACGTATCGTCGCAGAATCGAATCGTCTCGTAACTGTAAAACTAGTTTGGCTGTCCGCCGTTTCTCTAATAGGAACGGACGCGTTCCGTACAGTAGGTGCTCTTTTTCTACACTTTTTCTCGAGCACTTGCGTAGAGAAGAAACGGATGGCACAATTGTGTTGCACCAGACTGGATCTAATCTCTAATCCATCTTTATTCCGACGTAAATATAATTATTTAGATTGTTTGTATTTCCGCGGATTAGGATTCGGTTGAATTTGTGTAGAAATATGCATGGGTTATTATATCTATAAACGTACATGACGGTGATTATCTTTTATAGGTATTTGTATGACTTTGTGTAAATAATATTTGCAACATTGTAATTTACTTTTTTAGACCTTATAGGCAACATTTTCATGTAGGTACATAATATGTCGTTGGCGTTCAATTCGTATTTACAAAACGTTCATGTGGATGTAGACACTATTTATTTAGACATGAAAGATCATCAGCGCTTCTATTTGCACAGGTCTACGAGTACGTTATTACGTTTTTGTAACACACTGTCGAGTGCAATGAACTCGATGCATTTGGCAGCAACACTAACGTTCAATAAATTCATTACTGCAAATTCATTGCATAAAAATTCTTCAAAGCGGATCTTCTGTCTTTACGTATTCTTTAGGCACCAGTAGAATAAATTGTCGGTAAATAAACACATCTGAGTGATTTACTGGCACAGAACTCGTGCGTTAGAGGCACCTTTCAGGTTGTTTTTTAAGTGAACTGTTATGCGTTAGTTGAGAAGTGAGCAAATATTGACATTGCTCATTGGAAGTATTGAGTGGCTACGGGACATAGGTAGATGTGTTTGCAAAAATGTGCCCGTTGATACCTACTATTTATATTTATATACACGGTACATAGGTACTACATACATGTGATTATAAACGGTGATTATAATCGTGTCCAGAAGCCGTATCGAGAACACATAATGCTCATGCAATTTGTTCCGCCTCAGTCCTTCATTGTTTTATTCAAAATTTACATTGATGCCCGTTTTGTGGGCTCCCTCATAGTCATACGATGTTATCCATACTAGAGTATTGAAGATCAATTTACTTGATATATTAATTTCCTTTAGTTGCATTTAGTTGAAAACAAAGGATTTGTTTTCCGTATGATGTGTTTCCATGACAAGTACCTAAAATACGTTATTTTATATTCAGCAACCGTGCCGTCCAATATAATCATATCGTTCGGGTTTAGTGTAATGTTGGGGAAGTCTTGTTGTACCAGGTCAAGGTTCGTTGAACATCTTTCATTGTTCTTAGAGTTATATTGTTAAAAATCTGTCTGACTGATATCCTCGTATGATTTCATATTTAGCGATATGTAAATGTACCTATACCGAAATTATAAGAATTGAATGCTTGATACTGGCTCGGCGAAGTACACGGGTGTATGTTGGTAAGGTAGGCTGACCTCGTAAATTAACTCATTACGGTGCATTTTATATACAAGGAACGGTGGTAATCGCAATTCCATGTACTTTACATAAATAAGAAATGTTAAAAATCGAGTACTAAGTCTTTTGTGAGTTCTACAACTTATGGTGTCTTTATTATGAATTGGCCTTTTTAATCCAGCTTAACTTTTACTCAATGAAACCTGTTATTGTGTTTTATTAAAATTCGTTCATTGTCTGAAGATTCTGACACCACTTTCTACGAATGTTCGGCATTAAAAACTCTTCACAGTAAATAACATTTTATGTTGATATTTTTCTTCTGCTTCATTATATTTTAAATATGTATATAAGTTTTAATATTTTCAAAGGCATATATTAAAGAATTGATAGTTATACTCTGCGGGCCTTGTATTAATAGTTGAATTAATATTAGTTCAACATAGTTTGAAGGTCACTTAATGGTAAACCGATTCGATACTACAAAACAAGGTGCCTAATGTTTTAAGGCTGTTGAATCGAGTTTGTGAATATTAATTATAGTGATTTAAGTATAGTATATAATGCCTATGATTTGTTTCGAAACTAGCTCGTGTCCGTGGCTTTACGCTGCTATGCTAACAAGCATAGATTTTGTCAATAAATTTTATAAATGAAATTCCTAAAGAACCTAACAATTTTCTGGGATGAAATTGGCTTAACGATTTGTGCTTGAAAGTGTAACAATCTAAAAACTCACTTTTGCATTTATAATCTTAGTGATGATCATAATATCCATAGAATATCCATAGACGTCTCGATAATTTTGACGAAGTAAACAATGCACTTCGTAAAGTTGTTCAGTGGTTTGATATTAATAATTTACTTTTAAATGCGAAAAAAACAAAGTGTTTAAAATTCACAATGCCCAATGTTGAGCAATTAAAAACCACTGTACAAATTAACGGTGAAGAACTGCATCCTGTTGCGTCTACTACATTTCTGGGCATTACGGTGGACGCAAGACTCAGTGGGGACCCCACATCCAACAATTGGCAAGCAAATTAAGTTCAGCGGCATATGCAGTGAAAAAGATCAGACGTCTGACTGACGAGGAAGCGGCAAGAATGGTTTATTTTAGCTATTTCCATAGCCTTATGTCGTATGGTATTCTTTTGTGGGGAGCTGCTGCGGATATTAACACTATTTTTGTTTTGCAAAAAAGAGCCATTAGGGCTATTTATAATTTATTTTTTAGAGAAAAATTTAAGGAAATAAATATTCTTACCGTCACTTGTCAGTTTATATACGAAAACTTAATGTACGTCCAAAAGAATCTTGATAAATTTAATAAAATTTGTAATGTACACAATAAAAATACTAGGAACAAATGTAATCTCGTTCAACACGTAACTCGTCTCCGGAAAGTTAATAACTCTTTTATGGGGCAATGTATACGCTTCTATAACAAACTTCCGAGGGCTGTTAGGGAGCTTCCCTTGACAAAGTTTAAGAAATCAATTAAAGATAAGCTTTACAAAAAAGCATACTATAAAATTTCAGATTTTATTGAAGATAATAAGCCCTGGGAGTAATGTAAATTGATCGGAGTTTTGTTTTGTTGCTATAGTTTGTATCGTCATGACATTTACAATGTAAAATTTAAAAAATGTAATTAAAAAAAGACATTTATTGCTATTTAAAAAAAATGACATGTCGTGTTGCTGAGGGAGTTTCTTGCCGTTTCTTCTCCACAGCGATAACACGTTTCGAAGCGGCAATAGTTTAAAAAATATTAAAAAGTGTAAAATTGACGATTCAAAAGAACTTGTAGAAGTCTATTTGAATAAAGATAATTTGACTTTGACTTTGACTTTGACTTTGAATACTTTTGCCCCTAAAGCTTTGACTGTCCGGTCATATAGTTGCCTTTCCGTGGGAAAAATTTAAAAGTCCAACTAGATTTTTTCCTTTGCCCACGTCGCGTCGGTATGAGTTCAGAGCACCGTCAATACTTAAACGTCGTGTTTTTATCACGTTTCAACCATTTGACGATCTCACAATATTCCGTATACCATATTAGCATGTGCCGGAGATGACTAGACGTCGTTTTGTGTCGCAAGTATGTAAGTGTAGTAGGTGAGTACTGTAGAGAGTAAATCTACCGTTCACGAGGGCGCCATATCGGGTGTTTGCGCCTCCGCCTGCGGTGAATTGAGAAATGTTTGAACAATATGTAGGTTTCGAGCCTGTAATGCTGTTTTATTAGGTGGCCAGTTGTAAAACGTTGCGTTTGATCGTTCATGTTACGTTTTATTAAATCTATAAACTTCAACATAACTTTTTTTAAATAATTCAGGCATATAAAGAGTGGTACAGTTGATTGTAGTCTTGAGTATGAGGCCGCGAGTTCGATCGCCGTATCGAGACAAATGATTTCGGGTATTAAGTTAGTGCGACCGAAAAGCCTCTTGTATGTTCTGATATCCCCTAGTCACGAAAAAATACTTATATACAAAGAGACTATATATAAGTTATATATTTCGTATCAGTTCGTAGCCATATTTGAATGTAATTCATTTCGTAAAGCACATGACAAATGCTATATGATTTATGTTGCATGTGCTTTATAATGAGCACGAGACGAGACGGTGCATGATTTTCTGTGATGTTGTTAATTTATCACAAGTTGATGCAAGGATGAAAAGATCACGTTCAACCAAATGATTAAATCGCGGAACTCCGCTGAGAATAATTTCATTTCAGTTTAAAATAATGACGATCTCTGACACGGAATGTTATACTTGTCCGTATTGAAGCGTACTTTACTGTGTACGTATCTATATATAAATAATTATCGTTTATGCTTAACACATGTATATCGTAGTGATGTATTGGTATTTTTGTAATAATATTTGAATCTTAAGTAATCTCATCTAAAGTTTTTAAGGTCTTCTACTAGCCTATTTTTTAACAGTGGAATGATAACCTTCCAGTTCTACGGAGATAAGCTAATTTCCCCCGATTCAGGCATTCTTCGTTCAGCAATGGACGGAAACTACGGATACTCAGTCAGATTATGTATTCAAATTGTGATTTGAATGTGATTTGTTGTGCGTTACGCTATCACTGTTAAATATCTGGAGCCGGGGGTAAAAACTTAGATGAAAAGCAATTGGGTTCATCCAATAAAATTTGTATAGTTAAAAAATGGATCTACATTTAGGTACTTATATTTGACCCTTTTGGGACTTAAGCCCCTTAAGTCCTGGAATGGCCAAAAATGCGTTGGTGTCACTTAATAACCTTTTGAGCCAGGTTGTATCTAAAAACATCAGTATATTAATGTAGATTTCATACCGAACGTGAATTAACAAACCATCAGACTCGTATCGCATTGCAATAAAATGGGCAATGAAAATGCTAAGTTGGTACAAAGATACAAAAATACCACGATAATGTCTAAAGTTCGATATCCACCATCGAGATATCGGCGAGATTCCTAACACATAAGTAATCTCGAGTAATTTATTCGAGACATTCTCAGCAATTATGCTGTAATATTTAGATGTGTTTAAGGGTTCCGCACGCCTAGCTGAGATTTTGTAGATAGCTCTATTTCGAATGTATCGATTATTGTTGTATGCTTTCGTTAAGGCATTTCTGATATTATCTACACAACATAGAAGTAACCAATTTATGTATCGAGTACGTGCAATCACAATTCAGAACACCGGTAAAGTTTACCTGATAATATCCGCAATGAGAATACTGTAAAAGATTTTTGGGGATAAGTCGTCCATTTTAGGTTTCGAAGATTATTTTATTAGTCATAGTCAAAATAGGCTTCATTCAAGTAAACTTTAATTCGAAAAAAAAAAGTTTATCGCTTCGGAACGTGTACTGCTTGTAGAGAAGATGCGACGCAAAAATCTCTCTCAGCAACATAATTTTTTTAAGTTTTTATTGCCAGTTTTTCCGGGTGTACACCTCTCCAAAAATTTGAACCCATTTAAGACAAGTCGCTACGTCAGATAAACTTAATTTTGAATTACAAAATATATTTGCAAAATTTATTTCTGTTGAGTAAAGCAGAGTCCGCCAACCCGCACTATGCCAGCGTGGTGGACTAAGGCCTAAACCCTCTCAGTAGAGGAGGCCCGTGCCCAGCAGTATTACGTATAATATGATGATGATAGTAGATAAAGTCCAACTAAAATTGTAAGTCAAAATTAACAAAGACTATTTTACCAACATAAATAAAGATTTTCTTTTCTTTTACTTGTGCCTTGAGACATAAATACCTCTTTGCTTCCCTGCAAAAACGGATCTTTAAAATGTTGATGTATTTTTAAGATACATAGTTGTTTTAAAGCCACGCGCGGATCTCTTAAAGCAAATAAAACTCGGACTTCGCTATTTTTTACACGTAAACATCACCTCGGCGTAGTGTGGTTGACTGACGGCGGTTGTCGATTGTTTTTCTCTATTTACTCATCGATGGGGCAGAACCAGACTAGCCCGCGCACCTGCCCAGTCAGCGCCTGGGAATAATTTTACGCCTAATGAGTCGATGAACGCGGCCAATTATATGCCATTGCTACTAGCTGTGATGTAATTGTCGGAAAACTCGTTTAGACGATATCTTTGTTAGTGTGGACAGCACAATGAAACACTTCTATTAAATTCTCTTGCCTGGCTAGATTTTGCTATATTTGAATTTGTGATTGTCTGATGCACTATGCACTATTTTGTCATTCATTTAATTTAGATGTTTGAAATAACAAAGTAGTGTATTTACTCGTATATGTACATTTTATGAAACAATAGCACTGTATATATCTATCCAACTGGAAAATATTTAATTAAATAGACATACAAGTATTGCATTTTGTATCACGTTACTTTTGATTGACGTCTAGGTATTATGTTTTCACTTAGGCTCATAAATAACATAAGTGTGCAGAAAAGTGTCGATTAATGTTCGGAATATGATATATTGCGTTCATAACATTAGAAACTATAAACTAATGACCTGGTTAATAATATTTATTATGATGGAATAAAAGTTTTGTTATGTTCATTTAATATTAAATAAACACGGGATTTGCGTGGATCAACGGGGTGTATAAGTTGTTTTCTCAGCCTACAAAAGAATAAATAAATATAATATGTGTGGCGATAACCGCAAACCATCCAACGGGCTGTGTTTTTATTTAATAGTCTAAGTAAAGATATTCTTGCAATAATTATACGGCGTCCGATGGATTAATGAAGCTCACCGGTTGTTCAAGTACAGCAATATTACACTTTACTTTGTATAAGAGAATCTAATATAGTATAGTTTTAAAATCCCCTTGATAAATTACTGCGATGCTGTATTTCCCAGTTTATGCATCATTGATTGTGTTCACAGTACCTACTCTGCGCGAGAGCAGTCACCTTTTACCTAGTTACCTATCGACTCGGATCTTATACGTTATATTGCAGTTCCAATTAATTATTGTACCATTTTATATGTTAAATATTTACACAGTTGCATAGGACTTTCACGTTATATCAACGCTAATATTTGCCCGTGCGGTGGTAATTTTTTTTAACTGTGAGTTTTGATGTCAAAAAAAAAGGGAAAAATATTTAATTTTTATAGTCATATTAGTTGTTGCAGTGAAATATAACAAAATAATATTGGTAGAATGCCGGCAGCGGACCACCGCGCAAGATAATAATATTGCTAATTAACTATAGTGCAATTACACATGCTCGCGGTACATGTAGAGGTTCATTGTTTAATGATGATTACCAATTAAAGCAGTATCTTATACAGCTTTCTAATTATCATTTGACGATGCTGACGTCATTATAAATTTTAATGTTGCATTAAATACGAATCGATTTTAGAGTGTGCTATACGCATGTCTATTTTTCAGTGACCTATAAAACAAGTTATTCGACATTCGACAAAAAATTACAATTAATTGTGTGAATCAGTTAATTGTCCTGTACAGAAGAACATTACATTAATTTTTTTAACCTCAATGCGTGTAAGAACACAAATTGAAACCGTAACCGTTGCACGGCGCAGTATGCCCACATAAAGAGATCTTTTATGTCTGCTAAAAATTTGGGTCATGGAAAAAATACTGACCACGCGCATATCGACTCACACGTAGCACTGTGAAACTACTATTTACAAATAATTACGATCTCGCTACGGCGTGTTTATATACGAATAAGTATGTATGGTATTATATAAAAACATGCAATTAATTCGTCGGCGCTTTGGTTGTTTGGAATGAAGCTTCGTTCATGTCATTTCACCATTTTTTATGAAGTGCGTTAAGTTTCTTCTTGCATTTTGAAGTGAATAAAGTTCTTCATTCTACGTATTATATTTTGCCTAAAATGTTTAAAATGATATCTTTCGTCACACTAAGTGAACACATTTAAGCTCTTGTGCATTTTACGTAGTTTCAGAAATTATAGAAAATGTACATTTGTTCTGTTTTGGGTTACATATAATAATTATTTAAGATAAGTCACTAAAGCTAACTTACGTTTTATTGTTAAGAAATCCTGCGTGCGGTGTAGGTACAATTCTAATATAGATCGTCAGGCTAATCTGAGAATAGGTGCTGAATGCTTACTTCACACCGCTACTGATTTGCGCTTACATTTCATCATAGATTAGGTAATGCTTGGCAATTTAATGTTACTTTAATGGTAACGTTTAGAAATATTTACCGCTTTAACATTATATTTAAAATATCCAACGCTGTCATTATTTCTCGATTAACCATGTTTATTTTGATTGATAACTGAAACTAAGTGTAAACCGGTGATAAACGGGAAGCCACGTGGCTATTTTAGAAGTCTAGAACTTTGAGAACATAGATAATCACTGCTACCATTTGTGGTGCGCGTATTCTTTGCGTGCCCTTAAGAAGTGAAAGTCTTCGAGCAACACCGAAGATAAAATCTCGTCTCATTAGCGTCCTCACGCTCGATGTAATGAGGCTCGCGACACCTCCGCGACCGAGCATTGTTGCACTTTGACTCGTCAGTGTTTAATTACGTGTTCCGATGACCTTAGTCGACAGTCGTGATACTATTGTCTACCCGCTGCACTACCTTTTACTGTCGGTGTCGGTCCCCGTGCCGGAAAGATACTTTAGATTTCAATCTCGACTTTCAACACGGAATTACTGTTTTTCTTTGTCGAAAAGGAGATTAGCATTCTCTTTTTCCCGCGGCTTTAAACTTTAATATGATGCTGTTCTGTTTCATATTTTTGATCTCCAGTCATTAATATATTGATAACTTTGATAAAAAAAAATATTTCATCCATGCTCCGTAGTGTAAATATTTGAATATAGGTACCTATTACATTTTACTCATAGATTAGTGGGTTGTAAATAATTATTATCGGCATATAGGGGATCGATATGTGCATAAAATTTATTTTATAATATTTTAATCTAAAAAAATCAGTATTCAAAATCATAATCATTAAATGTATTATGTTGTAAGCATTCACGTTACATGACGGAGCGTAATAATGAATACAGTATTTTTTCATAGTTTCAGCCATAAAAAATCTATTTGAAGACTTGGCGGACACTCGTTTATGCGCACGAGACAGGATATTAAGCTTCATATAAAATTTCAATTATAGATTATATCAGAATTTGTTTACAATGCCGTGTATATTCCATAAAACTTTTTTTTTTGTTTTCGAGGGGAAAGCTAATAATGGCTCTAGGCCACCCCTGGGGGAGGGGGGCAGGAAGCGTATGTCGGGTCACAGGGCGCCACAGGACAGATATTCCATAAACCTGCATTTTACTAATAATCCCGTTTTCTTTAAGATCAATAGGAACTTATTAATCCAATCCAATCCATCAGCCAATGGAAGTCCACTGCTGGACATAGGCCTCTCCCAATGACTTATTAATAATTAAGACAAATTGTACAAGTTATTTTGGAAACAAGGACTAACAATGGCAATTAGAGCGGGTTTGCTAAAGCGTTTACACAAAAAGCAGTACGTTGACTAATAAGGAGTTGCATTTGGTTGATATTTCAAATGGGTATGATAATTTCAAAGTTTCACATGATTATTTAAGTATGATACTAGAATTTTAGGGAATATTAATTAGGAATCTACTTTAATGTATAAAAAATGTCTAACATAATTTGTATGAAGGAAGTTAAAAAAAATTTAATATATCGACTGTGTACCATATTTTTATTTGGGTGAAGTTTATATTTTTTTTATCAAACAATAATTGATCCACTCCTCAATGACTAAATACCGTTGTTTTATTAATTATTAACTGTAACTCGAGTAGTTTAGAGGTCACTGACGTAGCATGTGTACCCATCTATAACATTGTTATCTGTGGCAAATTGATTTAACAAAGCTTCCAATACAGATATGTTTATGATGAAAGATTTACAGTGTGAGTTTTAGTTTTATTCATAGGTTCGCTTATTAATCTAACTTATCACTGCTTGATGTTTTTGTCTACAAATGAAGACTTTATGTAATACACCTATTTTGAGGAATGGCATACACGTACGCAGAAAAAATATCTATTTTATCCATTGAACGTGCCTATTACTAGGTAGGGGAAGGTGGGCATGAAAGAGACATGTTTTGAAAGAGCCACTTGGATTTTTACCCGACCTTTTGAAATTATCATCATTTGAATTTTATTTTCGTGTGGAAACATCGACTATCTGTGGCCCACAAAGATTTGATAGTTCGCGGAAGTGTAGTGACGGAGCAGGAGGCTATCGAAAAAAGAGGCATTGAAAAGTAAGTTTTTATGCTGTTATTTCAACCATTTTTTTATACTATGGTTTGATTTGACTTCAAAATTACATTACAACTAGAGTCTGCACTCATTTTACCTTCTAATTGTAATATTTATTGGACATTATTTGTGATTTGATCATATACTTTTAAGGTTTTTGCATTTAGTGGCTACTCGTTTTGAAAGAGCTAACTAAATATGTGATGAAACAGCCGGCTCTTTCATGCCTAGCTCTTTCATAACAACCTGTTTTGGACCTTTGATATTTTGTTTTATTTTGTTATAGACATTAAAATATCATCAGAAACAGCATAACCTAAAAAACACGCAAGGGGCCTAAAACTTCTACAATAAAAAAATAAATCCTATGGCGAACAGACCCTACAAACATTGTTCAAATACAAGCAATATACGTATTTTCATTTTGGATCAGGAACAAAAGACTGATTACCTAAAAACTGCATCTAAAAAATTAACATACGATTATACAGTAGCTATTAGTAGTAGTGACAATTGTTTCAGAGGATTTATGCACCGAAATAAATATGAGCCATTAGAAAAACTAGAAAACACATCACTTTCAAGAGCTACGAGTTTTGAAATGAGTGTTATTAATTAACTAATGTTGGTTAGTTTTTGTTACGGTATTCTAATAAAAAAATGTCATTTGTTGTTAATGTTGTTTAACTTTTGTAGAAATTTATTGAAATAGTTGGTAATATCGTGCATGGCTCTTTCATAACAAGTGGCGGCTCTTTCAATAACCACATGCTATGAAAGAGCCGTTTTCCCACTTTTTTTTAAAGGTAGAATTTTATAATGAAACATATCTCTAAGGAGTAATTATTGATTGAATGTCATAAAGTAATAAATGAGTTTCGGACTAACATATAAAAAATGTGGTTTTATTATGTTTTAGATACTAAAACGAGTCCTTTTCTAAAACTGGCTCTTTCATGCCCACCTTCCCCTAATAAGAATAAAATTAGCTTGAACAAGGCTGGTAGAAACTTTATATACCGAAATTGTAAATATAACCTAAAGATATAGAGCAAAATGGGCTTGAGGCTCTTCTAGTGGTAAGCTATCAGCACCGCATCTGAATCCTTGAAACATTTGAAGTATCCAAAATTGGTGGCACATAATGGAAAAAAAAAAACGTGACAGTAAAACAGACAGAAAATAAATAAAATACTTTTGACCAAATTAATTAGTTAAGAAGAAAATAAATAACTTGGAAGAGATTATGTCGATCGTGCTTAATCAGGATGAAAAGTTGTGAACTGAGGTATAACGCGGCTTTATTTTATCTTAAATCTTCCGCCTGAATATACATAATATTATAAATGTTATGTGTGATTTTCCCACAGGAAAGTAAATAAAAGTTTAGTTTTTTTTTAACTTGTATGGTAATGCATAATTTATTGAATTAACGAGTAGATCTCTTCATTACTATGCAGATATTATTTTATCGTCAGCCTTAAATCCAATTTGATTTTCTAATATTAATAACAAATTATAAAGCGCAATTGCTTTGCAAATTATGGGTGAGGAGTTATGTTTATATTGCTTGTTTCTATGTTGCTTCTAAAATCTGAATATGATATCTAATTTTAAGGATCTGTTGGTCTTACTTTTGTCAGCATTTGATATTTTTGGATGAATTCAATATGAAAATAAAGTATTTTTATTCTCTATAACGAAAGTTGTAATATCAAGAGAAAGCAAATAATAATGTCTTGATGAAAAAAGGACAGGAGTCCTCTACCGTGATTTTGATAGTTCGTAAAGTCTACCAACCCCTATTTGGTTAGTGTGGTGATTCACAAGGCGTACTGTATCCAGAAATTTGCCGTATCTGAGTTACCTAACTTGGTATGTATTTCGTAAGTAGTCTCAACCACAAATTCATAAAACATAATTGTATTATAGGTCCTACGTTATTAACTGGCGTATTCTTTAATAAAAAAGGGCGAGACTAAAATAATATTTAGGTTTTTCTTTTTGATATTATATGATTATCATAGCAAGGTAGTCGCACCCAAGCTAGTTCTTATAAAGAAGAAGACACAAAAAGTTGTAGGGACTCTATGAATATCAGTGAGGCTTTTTATATCGTTAATATTTATTCGACGTTGTATTTCACCGATGGGTGTATCGACCTATGTACGTCTGTCTGTATTGATCAGATGAATCGATTAGTTTTTGCTTCATCGGCGATTTGCAAGTGCAATAGCGCATGAATAACGATCATATAGACAAATGCTTTTATTTATTCCTTACGTAACAAGCCCACGACTTTTTGATCCATATAGATTCTGAGACAGCGAACCATTCATTTACCTTCTATCAGTTACTACTTACTGTAGATATATTAATGATTAAAGTATCGGGTAACAGCTTATTACGTTTATGTTACCAATATATTTAATATATTGCATTCACTACAAAAACCTTTTTGTATTAGGGTCATTGCGTTCATAAATGGTCCCCAAAATACAAGCTTACCTACTCTAGTTTCAGGCCCCCTAGCAAACATTGAATACAACAAACTTATACGCGGGAAATATAAGTAAATCTGTAAAGTAAATATTTATGAAAAGTTAACGTTGAATTTTGTGGTAAATAAAGATTTTCTATTTTTTTTTCTTTAATTATTTCATCTCATATTAGTCATATCTCATAATTTTAGGCTATAATAGCAGAAATGAGCTAGTGTAAAATAAAAACATATGGGTATCTGGTTAATGTACTAATAAGATTTCCTCAGTTCTGTCAATGCCAAAACAAGGTATAGTTTATAAAAATTAATTTTGAGGAAGTGTATTGTAGAAGCAAAAAAATGTTCAACGTCATATTTGTGTTTGTTATTAGTTATTAATACATAATAAAATCATAAAGCTGTAGTCGGCAGCACGATGTTTTATGTTATTTTTATTACATTGCTCCTCATGTTTACAATTCGATGTGTTGTTTTTATAGTTTTCAATTTTCACAGTAATTTAAGTCATTAACACTTTGATATCGAGTCTGCGGTACGCTGCTTGCTTGTTAGGAAGTCACTGATTGAAATGTCAAAGCAAGCGTGGATATTTTATCACATACAAAACCATATTTTGTGTTCGAAGATTGCTTTTACTAGAAATTATTAACCGCTATCTATTTTATGTATTGAGCATGGTTAACTTGTTACGGGAGTGGGAGTTAGCCTGTGGACATTTCCCTAAAAGTAAGTCGCTACTTCGTTATTTTCACCGTTGGAACACATACATTACAATATCGGTAAACAATAGTATATTAGATGTATTGTCATAGTGCGCGTGGGTTTGACTAATGAACCTTCGTGCTTGGTATAACTCTAATCTATGTAGCCATTTTTGTCAGTGCTTTATGGATGTCACCATAAATTACATTTATAATGAAGGTATGTCTTTCCACTAGGGAAGGTATTTTGTTTCATCGGAAGACTTTATGCGTATGCCAAGAATATTTAAACAAAACACTTATTTGCTGTTCTTTTTGTTTACGGTTTATGGTTCATTTATGGATGAAATGTAGACATATTCCTAAGGAACCTTTAATCGTTTCTTTTTTAATTTATAATGGTAGTAATTCGTGTTTTGTGAGTTTCTGTATTCCACTATGTAGATATTTATTATTATTACTTACTTATTATTATTACTTATTTGATATATTTGTTTCGGGTCGGTGAGACCGAAAAGTCTCTCGTAGTTTCTGATACTCACGACACAAGATTTATATCTTAGTGTGGGATCAGAACTATGTATGTGACTGTTGGGTGTATTTATTATTTATTTATTTTTTGTGCTACTTTATTGAAATATGTTTTGAAGATTTGCACTCCTAAACTGAAATAGAATTGTCTTTTTCTAAAAACATAACTTAAACTCAACATCAATACCATTGGAAAGAAAACATAGGAAACCCGTTACTCAAAAACGGCATTGTTATTTAGTTTCAAGTGTCAATGACGTCAAAACGTTGAAAATGGTTCAACATTTTTCACACTTCGACTAAAATTGAGCGAGATATTTAACACTTTTGTTGGTTATTAAAATAATTATTCGCTATTAACTCGCGGTTCGACCGAGTGCTGCCTTGCTAGTGCCGTGGACTTGATATTGAAGTTAGAACAATAACCTCCCACCATTGAGTTTAAAAACGTGGGCGATAATACTCCGCACAACACGTGGTGAATTTTATTATCATTTAGCTTCGACAATAACAATTTCGGTTATTGATTTCGAACGGGTTGTAGGGCCAGCTACAATGAATATTTATGGGTTTAACATTGCATATTAGTTACTAATGTCGTTTTGAATCATGACATGGGAATTTTTATTTTCTAAAATACCCCATTGAGAGAGATGACAGGAAAGTATTATTATTTTGAAAGAAAGAAATATAAAATATTTTTTTGTTGTACAAATTGGAATTCTTAGAGTTGACAACTTCCGACGGAGTTGTGTTCCACTTTAAAAGATTGGAAACAATTATGAGTTACGCTGGTTTCAAATAAATTTTCATTCAGACTTTATTTGCTTTTATCTTACGCGATATCATTGAAACGATTTTTTCAGAAAAGTAAAGTTACTATTTGTTATTCAAATGATAGTGATGAATCTAAAACAAATACGCTTTACATAATAACATTTAAATAGCGTTCGTAGTTTAATTTCTCAGTGACATTTTTATTGTTTTTCAAACATTAATCATTGAGAAAATGAGGTCTTTGCCTTCAATATTTGTTACAAAGAAAGCGGAACACAAATCATTTGCCGGCTATAAAACACATTTATGTCTAAGGGAAAGCACGCACGTAGTTTATATCTACATTTGGATATATCTACTGTTATTTTATGCGAATTGGAAAATAGCAGACGAGTGTTATGTATGCACACAGTTTACATATTTTCAGTACATTATGCTAACTGCAACGAGTTTGTCGAGTGTCGGAATAAATTACATTAAATATTTGACTTGACAATGAAACCTAACCGGCAGCAGTTAACATTGCTTATAGAAACATTGTAAAATATCTAGGGACTCGTATATCAACTAGTGTTGTAAGCAAAGACGTGTCTAGCGGAATTCACTTACAAAGTTTCTCATATAATTGAAATTTCCGGAAAAGGAATGCTTATAGTGTTTGCATGTAATTACCGTTTGACATATAAGCATTACCCATTGAAATAATATTTTGTACAGTACGGCATTCAGTTCCTATATGGGACGCATTAATTTTACCATTTAGTTTGTAAACGCATGGTTTGAATGGAATAACTTTTGAATTTGTTCTTTGAAACTTTCAAACTTGGTATTTTTTTTTAATGTATATTTCTTTAGTTTGTTACATGATTTTTATTACTTTAGTTATTAAGTAGCCTCTATATAGAAGAATAACAATTTCTGTATAAGCTTAACACGTTGCTTCGGATTACGATTTCTGTTGTGTCCTCTCACCGAACTTTTACGAACACGAGCTGCGCATAAAAACTCGCCCAATTATGTAGGATTATTCGTAGATTTGTTCGGTATAGGTATATGTAGATTTAAAAAAATCCCTCGTATTTTTCTTCTATACCAAAAATACCTGCACCATTTAAAAGAAAGCTATGGGGTTTAGTTGGTAATAAATTAACTTTAACTCTATTTGAAATTTTTGTCACTATAATTTGGTTTTAAAGTTTGCAATTGTGCTCAAGGCCAATATAAAATAATGACCATAAAAGTATGCGCTTTGACACTGGCGTACAATTAGCATTGTACCTCATGTTTGGATTTATGCAAAGCGGTTTGCCAATGCAAATTAATCTCGGCGATCGTCGATCAACGACAGATGTTGATTTGAGTGCCTTTGAATAATCGCCAGTGTGTCACGACGCCGCTCCCACACTGTTTCAGATTGGCTTTATTTATTTTTGGTCAAGTCGGTACTTCGTGCCAGTAATTGCTCGTTGTAAACTTCGCTTCTTCATGACGCGCCAAACAAGCTTTATGAGTTAATATTTGCAGTAAATTGAACAGTGTGTGAGTTCGAGCAAATAAGATGTATAAGACATAATCTGAAAGCTACAAGTAATATTATCTTGTCAGAACACGTCTTGGTAGTTGCTCGAGTACAATTTATAAGTTTTGACAAAGTTCTAGTACTTCATATTTGCCTTTGGCGTGGTTTGAGAGTCTAGTTTTAGGTGATGTTATATGTACACTCATGACACATACTTATTTAACCTGTCTTTTTGGACTTTAGAAACTGTTTTTGATTTTGTAATAAGTGAAAAAATCTGGTAATACCACTGTTGCGAAGTTAGCGAAACCGGCCAGTGAATAGATCTCTATTATATCTTAATAGACAATTTTTTTTGTATCGTTTCTTGGATTAAAAGGTATCGCAGTTTTTGATACCGTCAGCACAAGACGTTCTATTTTATTGTGGGATCAAAACCATACGTGATTTACGAAATCAAAAAAATCACGTAGTTTCTGATACTTACGACTCCAGATTCGTATATTAGTGTGGGATCAGACTTCGTATAATGTGTAATAATTCAATGTTATACTTGCAGTTGTGTCACCTATAATGCGGTGTAAACAGAGACGCATGTGTCACCAGGAGACACTGTTACTGTCAACGGAAAGTAGAATGAACCGCATGTAATGAAAGACGGAATATGTGTGTCTGTCACGCAGGCTCCCAGCCAATACAAACCGCAAATCTCCGTTACGAGTGTAATCGCAGTGCTGAAGCGAAACATGATAAAGAGACGATTTTAGATCGAGTACGAGTTGTATTGTGATTCGTGATAACAATTAGTTGGATCTGTTCTTCATTGGAAATAGTTTATCACCGGCACGTTATTTGTATAGATTTTTTTTAGATTATTTATGAGCTGTCTTTTGATGTACTAGTATATTATGTACATGTATCAGCCGTGCGATCTAGAGGTCCCGGGTTCGATATCCGGGTCGGGAAAAGTGTTATTAGGTTTTTCCTGTAAAATGGTAGTGCAGAAATACACCTCTGCCTACCCCATCAGGGAACATAGGCGTGTGTTAGTACGATCTCGTGTTCATTGGAGATAGTTTATTATTAGGAAGTAAATTGCATAGATTTTTTTTCAACGTTTCATTATTGGCTTATGAACACTAAACAACCCCTTTTAATGTCTTAGGGACAGCTGTGTCAGTTGTGAGTGCCCCTCGACATTATTTAAAGAGGGTTGGACCTAAGTTCAGCCTACTTAATATTCGTACTCTCAAAATTTACAACATACTTATTATTCTAAAACTCCACAGTCCTAACACTACATTAACATACACGTCTTGTGCCATAGGGAACGTAAACTTAGAGCAATTGCAGGGTAGGTGAACCCTGCAATAAATAAATACACCCAACAGCCACATACATAGTTCTGACCCCACATTAAGATACAAGTCTTGTGTCGTGGGTATCAGAAACTACGAGAGACTTTTCGGTCTCACAAACACCAAGACCCGAAACTTGTGGATTGTGGAAACATTTGCCTCGGTGCGGGGATCCAACCCGCGACCTCTAGTTTCGCAAGCTGGTATCTAGCCAACTGCGCCACGGGGCTGTCGTGAATAGCTATAGGTTTTCGATCCCTACGCGACGGCACAAGACGTGAATGTTGTCACTGCCAAAGTTTGCAAACTATTATATTACCATTATACAGACCTGTGGCGCAGTCGGCTAGATACCAGCTTGCGAAACGAGAAGCGGCGGGTTCGATCTCCGCACCGAGACAAATTTTTGAGTAATCCACAAATATTTGTTTTGGGTCTGGGTGTTTGTGAGACTGAAAATTCTCTCATAGTTACTTATACCCACTAAACAATACTTGTATCTTAGTGTGGGGTCAAACTATGTGTGTGACTATTGGCTGTATTTATTTATTATTAAAGTCTACACCTCTATCAAATGTCAACCTTCTTTTGTTTTTCTACTATTCGCTCGCCAGTAAAATTATAAACCCTTTTCTTTTCTACAGCCTTGGTAGCTTGAACACCTAAGGCACCCCAGATAGAAATATTAGACGTATGTAAGGACAATTGTACGGCTTCTATTATGGCTTCGCTGCAGTAATAAGCTGTGAGTAACTTCGACCGTTGCCATGGGGAAACATTACTCATTTCTATTATTTGAAGCAGAATAAATATTGAGGGAGCTGGATTGCCTTTTCCAAGGCCAAACAGAGCTTGGCTTTACTTCATTTTATCCTGATTGTAGGAAAATTATCCTCATTTAAATATCACGCCGACAACGGCTATTTAAAAAAAACTGGAGTGTGGTCTTGAGGCAAGTACATATGTATGTGGCATGCGATCCAGAGGTCCCGGGTTTGATTCCCGGATCGAGCAAAGTGTTCCTTTTTTTTGTTAGAAAATTCTTTGTAAAAGCACGGAGTCTGGTAATGTGACCGAAAAAAAACGGCAATAGACGAGTCTATCTGTCCTCTTATTACGTGGAACTGATTCATACCTGGCGAAATGTGGGTGCAGAAATGCACCTCGGCCTACCCTTTCGAGTAAAACAATTGTGAGGTTATGTACCGGCTATTTTTAAAAATAAAGTTATAACTTTATGTTGTTATGTGAAAAGAAACTCAATATCTACACGAATATGATCTAATTACCTTATATAATCTTTGTAAAACTGTTCTTCATGATAGTATTAAAAGAATACATAACGTTTTCGTAATAAAGATTTATATCACGTTAATTAAATGTTAAAAATCACACGCTATGAAATGCCAATTACGCGGTCAGCTGAAGCGAGATAGGATAATAAAAAAATCTTGTTTGTTATCGTGATGGCGGACTAAAAAGTAAATTGTTTTATTACGGCAAATAGCTTGTTAAAAGTCAATCATTTATTGCATTACCCCAGATAAATATATGCTAAGAACCATTAAAGTATTTTTATTGCTTTAAATACTTGCAAAAAACTTTTAAATTTTATTCATTCATTTATTTATACTCTAAATAAGTATTCGAAGTCATATTGACTCAAATTGTATATCATTAACACATTAAATTAGTTTATTAGTAAGTCTTTTTATTACGACTAGGGAGAGCAAGTTAGCCAACCCGCACTAGGCCAGCGTGGTGGACTAAGGCCTAAACCCTCTCAGTTGTAGAGGAGGCCCGTGCCCAGCAGTGGGACGTATTTGGGCTGATGATGAGAGCAAGTTATAGTTTAATTACCATGAGATCGTAAAAGGGGTATTGACTATTGAGCGACGATCTGTATTCAGTACCTCGAGTCGTGATAGCAATTACTGTAGGTCTAAGAAAAAAAAGCGAATACAATATTTCCCTATCCAGGGGGCCGAGACAAATTGACCATTAATATGGGTTTTAAACATTTTTATGGTTTTAATAGCGATTTCGCCTGTATATTACTTTGAATAGTACTTAGAAAGTTACTTTGTTTATGCTCTCAGGTATAAACCATATCTCCATCAAAGTGTACTTGTTACAAAACATCTATAAAGTTAACAATCTATTTATAAATACCTAATATAAAAAGCTGGAAACGCATCAATAAATAATAAAAATAATGTTTGTGTGATCCACAAATATTTGTTTCGGGTCTGTCTCTCGTAGTTTCTGATACCCATGACATAAGACTCGTATCTTAGTGTAGGTCAGGACGATGTAAGTAACTGTCAGATTTTTATTTATTTTATTATTTAATAATCCTTTGGTATTGAGTATATTCAGAGTTTACGGTAATCACTCATAAAAGAGCCATCATATTGTTTTTGCCACGTTTTGTAAAGGTTACTTTCCTCAGGCAATCTTAGTATTTTGAACGCAGTCTGTGCGTGCGCGGCCATAAATTGCGGTAGCTAGGTAAATCTGGCTTCAACTGCCATTCATCGTTCACGCAGAATGAAGAGGCGATGCAATAGCAATTTGTCATGAACGTGAGGACGCGGGCAATCAATTTCGCGGCACGCGCGCCTGTCAAACCGTTAGTCATAAAACGGTAGAAAGAGACTGAACACGTTTTATAAACTATAATATACAAAGCGTTTGGAAAAGGCCTTAGGTTTCTTTATAGTTTTAATTAAATATTTATGTATGTTAACTGTGCCGTGATGAGAAGCCAGCGGTGATATGAAAAGAGGAGTAGGTTTTTAGACTAATATGTCCTGCCTGTTCCAAAACCTTGGGTTATTAAAGGCGGAATTTTCGAAAATTGCCTCTTTATAGTGAGACGCAGAATGCGACACACTTATCAAAGGCATGGCGGGATAGTTGCGGTAATACAAAATACAAGCTGTGAATGTTTACTATTGATCCCACGCAACAGTAAAAGAAACCATTGCGAAAAATATGTACACCTAAATTTGCTTTACTATATTTTAAGGTAAGATTTATCAACTCATATTAACGAAGACTGGTAAAAGAAAACAATGACTACTGAAGCGTTTATATCTGACAATGGGATACATAAATATTAAATATATATTATCATCAACACGGACTTGTGATGTCACATTAGTAAAAAAGATTTAGAAACAGATGTTATAAAATTAATAGTGATGTAAAAATAAAGCAATAAATTTTCGTTTGACTAATTAAAACCATGTCAATATAATTTTCTCACGAGCGAGAAGTGTCTTTACGATCTTTCTGTCAATACTAATGCTCATGTTACTACTTGTCGGATACATAATATCCATTTCAACACAGACGAACAAAGCTAGAAGACTCAATCGCGGTAGTGTAGGATGTCGCATTTGAATAGATCAAAGTGAAATTGAGGGCGCGCGGAGGCGTTTCCACGCTACGTTATATTTCCTCAATGCAGATAAATTTACATTTAACTCTGATATCAGTCACTTGTGCCCTGCTAAATGCATTAAATGCGCCATATAAGGTTAATTGTTCAATAATAAAGCTGGCCGTAAATTTTCGTTAACTCGAAAATACTAGGAGATGGGTCAAGATAAAGCTGTGTAATTTAATACTATGAAAATGTACGTTTTATGCGTTTTTGCATTTAATTAGCTAAATTTACTGTATTTTTATCGGTTCATATATAGACTGATTCGTGCACATAGTAATTTGGAGAATTTAACAGCGCAAACCAAATTGATATAGTAACTTCAAACAGAATTCCACTTTTAGGACTACTTTTTGAACCATGATCGACACTGCCTCTACACACCTACCCGACTTGAAGAGGTGAATTGCTATGCCAGTGCCTCAAAATAGAATTTATAGGAAAATAAAAAGTATAGAAGGAGTAAGATGGAGTCTCTTATTGATTGAAACGTTGCACCAAAATATTAGCATCTATGTGTATTATTATCACGTGACTTTACCATAGGCGAACTTTGGTAATATATGCCTGAACACCAACGCTACGTAAAAATTTCGTGGAGAACATAAAATATCGGGTAAAATGGAGAGGACTATAATTAAACACAGATCCAATAATAAACAGGATAATTCAAATCTAGCAGACTGCTAAATAATATTCCTTGTTTATAGGCACAATGTGGCTCTGTCCATAAAAAGGTTAAACAGGCTTTTTACCAGTTTTGTTCTACAATACGAATGGGAAATTCCATGTAACTCCATACGTCACCCATTTGTTCACACTATAATTTAAATGTAAGGTGAGCGTCCATTACGAACTACGCAGCGTTTACTTAATATAAGTGGCACTTAGTGATATCACGTAGCTACCGGCTCCAAATTGTTCCCGTATAATTGATTCTATTACGAAGATGTAATAATATAAATGTTCATTGAGGAGCCCGAGTGATCTTTGACTCTTGTTTTATTTGTAGCCTTTGTTCACACAAGTTCATCGAAAGAAATTAATAATTTTATCTACTTATTTAGATCGTAAATAAAGATACAAATTACTTAAAATAAATAAAAATTAAAAAAGTCTTAAAGTAAAGTGAGGTTACGATTTGTTTATATTTGACAGCTATATATAAACAAAACTAAAATAGCAAATGATAATGTGTAAAATTCGAGCTCGAGGATTAGATGACTCATGTGCGCTTTTTATATCATTTGTACTAAAACAATTTCGCATTGGAAGTGTTACAGCACCGGGCACACATTCACATCTCGGACAATGGAGTTGTTCGAAATCGGCTTTTCATCAGGGGTCGACGGCCGCTATTCGTTCAGGATGTGAGCAAAGACAAAACGCTCGTGCGATCAAAACCTAGCGTATCTGGATACAGCACGCACCGCACAATGCTGCCTTTTTAATCTTGACGCAACTTGCACACACACAATGTGTGTCGTATGACAAAACCGCAAACTGTCATGATGGTGTACTCACTGGACTGGACGAAACATCCTTAATAAGAACTGCGAGTGGATATTGTTTTATTTTCGTTTCCTGTTTTTAAAGTGGTCATTTTAATATTTTTTTTGAGATGTTGACGTAATAAAATATCGGTGTCTAGAATAATTTGTATTGAGTACTAACATCGTGGTTTGATTTTTGAAGGGTTGGACTTTTAGAAGCGGTACTGGGTTTCAGCTAAAGGCATCTTACTCTTTGCGCTAGTGATAAATATTGTCAATTTAAACAGCTAAAGACAAACATTGGAGATCTTGCATGCTTGATATCAGAACTTTCATGTGTTCAAAATCTGAACTGCTGCTGTGCTGTGGAATAAAATAAATAAAATAAGAATAAAATTCTCAAAAATAGCTCATAATGAATATAGCACAGTTGTTTAGTTTTACATATGTATTAAATGTTTAAAAAAAATTGAGTCTAAATTATCCAATAAGTTCACAGATGCAAATGGTAATCTTCTATAGGTACTTATAAATACTTAGTAAGGAGAAAGCGTTATAATGTAAATTTCCTATAGCATTTGCCATAATGAGCACTAGATGTATGTGACAATTATGCAATTGAAGCGGTATTTCCCATGTCGGATGGGAAAACTTTACCATAGCGGAAAATATGAGCGAACAAATTGCATGTTATGCTCTACATGACATTATTCTGATAATATGGATACATCGGAGCACATTTTTTGGCCTATACTGATTGTTAAATGACACTCACTAATATTATGATACGAATATATTTGGGCCAACATGTGTTGGTAACTCTTAAATATGAACAATTCATGATTGTTTTTACTGAAGTTTTTATAAACGAATTCAGCACGAAAAATGCGCGCTCTTTAATGAAAATAAAAAGAGTTAAGAAAGGATTCATAACGCATCTAGTCAATTTAAAAAAAAATGTTTCAGTTTTAGTAATTCGTTAAACAAAATTAAACCTTAAAGTTGTCAGTTTTAAACTTCAAGTCATCGAAGCGATTAATTCGCAAAAGTAGGCAAACGTATTTTGCAAATATTAGCATGCATATCTACATGCTGTAAATCGCAACAGGGTGGTCATAGAAGTATTTCTGCATCCATGTTTCGCTAATTAAAAGGCGTGATAAGAGACAAGACTATTGCTACTTTCGAGCCCAATGATAATTGCCAAATAGAAAAACTCAATAGTATAGGATATATTATGACTACCGAGTGCCGACTAGCCAATAATGTCCATGAAAGTAATTTAGCGAGTATATTGATCTTCATGTAACCTTTAATCTAATCCTCAATATTGAATCCTACGAAGAGCGCACAGAATAATCCTCTAACTGGATTTCTATGTATAAGCAATACTGTAAACTTGAATATTTATCGAACGCAGTCGCACCGCAGGATATCTGTCAACTGCTTCACCACTGTTTGCGTTTTTGCTCAGTTTATATGCTTTATAAAGTAGGCGATCTTGATCTGGCTATTTAATAAGTTGGCATTTAAATCGTTGTAGTTTTATTGGCACAGCTATTTTTTAACTGTTATTGTGTTGCAAACCACAGGCAGTGGTAACATGAGCACCGGTGGCTTTAGTGACAAGTGACACCGAACGTCGATCCACTGGCCTGTCTACCTGTCGATATCATATTTTACAATATTCAAATAAGTTTTTGCCCGCGAACAAATCACGTTTTGGTGCATACAAAAAATACGAAGATCGTTTTCAAATTTGCCTCCATTTTGGTATTGAAAAAGCTTCGTTTGTTTTATAAACGCATTTGAATTTATAGCTAGTATGTACAGTTCCATCTTCAAATAATCCAAATATTGCGTATATTAAAAACATAAATTCTAAAGAAAATTGTCGATTCAACATAATTGAATTCCTTAACTGATTTTATTGGAATTTTGTATGGACATTTGGATGCATGAACCATTTCCTGTCACAGCGAAACTAAATTGCTTTTAATCACATTGCACAGGAACGAAGCTGTAATATCGGTTGAAAACTATTCAGACATTAAAGAAATAATTGTTGATCATACAAATTTCTCCAGACGTGGACATATCTTGATTCTGTAATATATTGAGCTAATTGATAAAATCATAAGCGAGATGTTAATGTAAGTTTAACCCAATTCACCTGTTCCAACGAAAATTTTTTTAATTGAAAAATTCAATAGATAAGATCAACTGTAGGTAGGTACTACTAAATTGTCTATCGGAAAATGTGACAGTCATTGTGTGTAGTGTCGCGAAAGAGCGAATAACGTTCTAGTCTATTGTTCTGTAGTCGGTCGACGTGCAGTCTTTTGTTGACATTTCTCATCCATACTGAGTGAAAGGCAGTGCATACCACATTATACTGGTGATGGTCACTAAATGGACCTTGCGGGTGAGTAATGGAGTATGCCACCCTAATGCAATTTACAATAGTGGATCATCCGAATCAAATTAACGAGATACGCCTGTGGAAGCGGAAGACGGTTAAACACAGTCTTGTACCATACATGAAATTGAAGACAGATAGACAGAAACTTGGATATGGTACACCTAAAGATAATAATACTTCGTTTTTTTAATTCAAATTGATTGAAACTGAATAGTGTTGGTTTAATGAATAATGGAATTACGTGCGCTAATGTTAAAAAGTTAAAGAAGTGAGTATTTTTTGTAGGTGACGAGTATTAACCATTAGAAATACCATCTGTCTTTGTTTTCGATGATATTCCAAAAAGATACAAATTTTTGTTCAGACACGATTGAAGAGCCGCAGTGCGGTTTGAAGGTAATTGCAGTGCAGTCCATATGGAGTCGGCTGGCGAAAAACGATTACGATTATCCTCTAATAGAAATAGCTTTGCCGGGCTGAATATTGCATCTATACGTTGTTAATGTCTTCAAACTAAAAGAAATATATTAGTTTTTCGTCCGTATATCCAACCCGTTTGCAAAGAATTTCCTAAGAACACTCCTTGAATCGAGCTTTTTCTCACAGACAAAATTCTTTGAAAGGCGGAATTATCAGCATATACTTATTTTTTGCATTGCCTGTATGCAAAGTAATTTAGTTCCAAAAACGAATTATGTGTGAGCATAATTTTTTAAATCTACCGTATAGACAACAATGCATCGCAACGGAGGTTCTCCGATTGTGGTCTAAATTTTGGTGTTTCTCACTGAAAGCGCTTAAAATTTCAATGGAGTAGTTAAAATAGTTTCACTAAAGTTCTCAGTGGCGTCGTGGTCATGATACAGTTACCGTTAACTACCAAATCGACAGTCCAATTAGCGATTACGCGTGACTGATATTGTGTGAACCCATTGTTACGAGTACGTACGTTCTTCTTAATTATTTTAATCTCATGTTATATTTCTATTACACAACCCACTTTCACGACGTGTGAAATAATTTGTAATAGATGATAACAATTGTTACGTCATATCTGCTGTGTCGTACAACAAATTATGTCATTTACTATTGCATGAACGCCTGAGGCGATTTGATGTCGTATTATTTACGCGATGACGATAATTCGGAGACCGGTTATGCACGTAAGGTTTCTGCTAATTGAATTGGTAGGTGACAGCTATCTTGCATTATCATTTTATTAATTTTATTGTCAAAGATATTACAGCAGAAACATATTTTGTATATTTAGATATTCTTGGTAGTTTTGTACGCAATTATTCTTAACATGAAATATACAGAGAAAAAAAAGATCGGAAACAACATATTTTGCTTAATAAATTAGACTAAGTATTTTTACCTCCTATAGTTAAAAGTACGTACTGGAAGGTACGATAACTATAATTACAAGTTTATACACTCTTTATATCTATACACGGCTATCTAAGTTAGATATAGCGTGATATTGTTCACAACACAGTGTGTAATTATAATAAATCTGCTCTATATAATATGTTGCACCAAATTCAAACGTAACCGTCGAGAAATACATTCCGTTTTACGTTCTATAATAAAATTTTCGTTCGAGAATCATGAGCCATGAGAAAATCTTATTTAGAATAGCAGTCGATAACGTCCATCACGAATGGGTGTTGCACGCACACACGACTTCACTCTTATAATGGGACCTCATAAGGTCCTCGCGTGGTTGTAATTTGGATGTTGACAGATTTACAATCACCATGCTCAAAGCCAAATGAATGCGGTTAGTACAGGAATATATATTACTTTCATGCTAGATGAGTCACAGCGAGATAAAGAGATTTTAATTATCTCTTCCTATTTCGAACAGTTCGGTGTAATTGTGTGGTTGGTACAGTAGATACCGCTTTTGCAAATTGGTTTTACTATAATTATTTTTCTGTTTGATAAATGGTTTTAAATAACATCAGATCAACTTTATGATTTAATATATTAAGATTTTTATGGTTAGTACGTGTAAAATGAGTGTAGTAATATTCATTTTGACAGTTCTTAAAGTAAAGCCAACGACAAATCTTAAAAAAACACATAATAAATTAAAAAATCGTAAAGAAAAAATATTTTATTGATACATAAATAAATAGTAAATAAATATACCTAACAGTGAACAGAAGACGATGCTAATTAACAAAAAGGCGTTTCGTAAAGAATGTGATCAATAGTAGTGTGTCGATTGTACGTAATATCGATTGACATGAATCGATCACGTTATCGGTCGGTGAAACTAGCTATATTCACGCCTCTAATTGAGAAGGTGTGGTAACACATGTCATAATGATTTAGTATGTTACTCCTTATTCATCAACGTATCCAGTACAAATTACGTTCGTGTATTTATAGTGGAAATGATTGACTGCAAATAGCGATGATCAATTTACGGCCTTAAATATGGTATTGTGAAAATATACACGCTTGTCGATGCCATAAAATTCGGTATTGTAATCTTTATGCACTGATCTTTATGCGGTTAAATTTTTATGTTTCCTGTCCTGGGGCGCAATCTCACGACTTCATATGCGATAATTGGTCACTTAAGCTATAAAAATGACGAACATCTAGTACATAACTATTAGCTTTTGCTTTAGCAGAAACATTTTCACCATATTTATGATATATAAATCTTTGCATATCACTAAGTCCTTAATTACCTACTTCATGGAACTTTGCGACATCAATTTTAACAGCTTGTGAGAGACGATTGTCATTTCTCGCACTTGTCTATAAACATCATTTATCCTTAATTAAAAATGATATTTTTTCAAAAATTCTAATTTAAGTTAGTGCAGAATTCCGGAATTATTTTCATAATAATACTAAATGTATCAAATGTCAAAAGTTTATATCATTATGTCAATAACGTTAAATTTCATTCGATTCCGCCTGAAATAATGATATTCGATCTATGAATAGATACAAATGGAACCTGTATCGAAATGCCGATAGTTATCAGGCTTTTTGTCTTCCGCATATCATCAATTAAAATGTTTACACGTGGCTAAATGACGCAAGGCGGATTCTTTGTAACCGGTTCCTACAATAGGTTTGTGAGAGAGTGAACTTCGGGGTAGCGCCACCAATATATTTTGACCTGCCCATATTTTTTCCGATTACAGTAACATTTAAGCTTCGAGAGATCACCATTCAATGGTTAAGATGAATGTAATAATCTTGTCTTCAAGGCGACATCTCGTTTCGAATACAATTAAATTAATAATGCGAGTTTTTGTGTTCCATTCAAGGATTCTTAACAGTCGTGAGTCTTTGTAGGTCTTGAAAGTGATCGATTACTGTTAAGAAACTGAAGACAATTCGCTAAAGAGCAAAATGAACATCGTCTCTTTGAAGTTGTATTGCGAGTCATACTTGAATGTTTAATGTTTCTGAGAGGAATAATTGATGCAGATTATAATCCTTTGATTGATGTGGCACACTGATAGCAAAATATTGTTCTTTGTTCTTGTTTTTTGGCTTCTCACATTCTTAGTCATGCGAAGTGCCTTGACCTCCTAGTTTTTGCCATCATTTGCCGATGTAATGGCCTTGGGCAAGTTCGAATATTTCCTCAATTAGCGATACTAACTACCCTATTATTATGTACAATTTATATGCATAACAATATGGAAATTTCTATTATTTTTTTTATACGGGCACGATAACCTGACAACCCCGTACCTGACGGTAAGCACTATGTTGCTTCAATATTCTTACCTATATAACGTACTACCAATAACTTGAGTACGAAATGTGAAAATGAAATTTGCATAGCCTAATTACATTTAACTTTGAAGGTTTTATGTATTTAAATATATGTAAATTATAAACTACGTCTTATGTCATGATAGTATGGAATATATTGATATTGGTCCGATATACAATTATACCTATACGATTTATATTATTGCCTTTTAGTCTTGCGGTACAAGAACGTAATGGGCGATCTACATAGATACGGGTTCGATTCCCGGGTCGGGCAAAGTCTTATTGGATTTTTCCATTAGGAAATTCTAAGTAGTAGCATAGAGTCTGGAATTGTGCCCGAAAAACGGCAATTTGCCGTTGGAATGTGGGTGCAGAAATGCACCTCTACTTATACCTTCGGGAATACATGCGTGAATTTATGTATGTATGATGTATGATTTACGTTACGTACATGTCATGTATATTAAAATTTAAAGTATGTATTTTAGATACAATTAAATTAAATATTCAGATGAAAGTTTAATGGTTTATAGGATTATATAGCCTTAAGAGGACGGAGGATCTATGTTAATAGTTTTGCATCGACTATACACAGGGCTGGGCAAAATACATGCTTTGCTTTAATTAAAATACAAATTACAAAATACTGTATCGCAAGTAATTAAAATACGAAATACAAAATACATTTAAGTAAGGTATTTGAAATATAAAATACAAAATACAGTATTTTAGCTATTTTTAATTGAAATACAAATTACAAAATACAAAATAATGCAAATTTATTTGTTTTGAAATAGTTTTTTTTGGAAGGCGGTTTTTGCTTCATTATTGCAGGTCCTGAAGAGCACAAACTTAATGGCCAATATTATAAAAGACTGTAAATTTCGAGGCCTAATGTAAAACTGAGAGAATATAAAAAAAACTGTAGGGCTGGCTACACTGCTTGACATTGACAATACGACGTACATTTTTATAGCTGCTTTACCATCATTGCACTCTCGCTTCGCAGTCTCACTCATTATCGCTAAATGAAGGCTAAATGTATTTTAATAAATGTATTTTGAAGCCTCGAGTATTTGAAATACTAATTACAAAATACTTCGGCTTCACGTATTTGAAATACAAATTACATTTTAAGAAAGTAATTGAAATACAAATACAAAATACGTATTTGTATTTCAATTACGTATTTCAATTACAAGTAATTCAAATACTGCCCAACCCTGACTATACAGCTCACAATCTCCTATTTTTTTCTAACTAAACGTTTGCATGCTTGTTAATTACGTTAGCAAAAGCATCAACGATACATAATAATTTTTACGGTACGCTTTATACACATAAGTTGCCAGGCTCATACAGGTTTGAAAGTCCTGTAATTTAATTATGTATTTTAATTATCAAACGAATGTTTTAAAAAAATAAAGGACGTTTAAAACTTATAATATGTATTATTCAGGCTGATGATTTATGTAATAATTACGTTTATCGGTTTAATGGTCAAAGATTCGAAGGTAAGACTTTTACACGCTCTATGTTTCTGAGTGACTTTTTGGAGTTATGTGTGTATTCACAAAGAATTATCACGTACTTTAACGGTGAAGGAAAACATCGTGATGAAACCTGCACTCCTAAAAGTTGTATACAAACAGTCAGTGTTAGTTTGCAAATACATTGATTAAATCCTTAAAATTAAATATTGATACTCTGTTAAAAAAAGTAGTGATGGCCTCGAGGTTTAGGCAGTCGAGTATCTCGGCGGTCGCGAGTTCAAACCCCAGGCAGACACCTCTGACTTTTTGAAGTTATGTGTGTACCTATTCACAATTAAGAATCACTTACTTTAACGGCGAAGGAAAATATCGTGAGGAATCCTGCACACCTAAAAAAAGTTCTTAGGAATTTCTTAGGTGTATAATCCGCCAACCCGCACTAGACCAGTGTGCCGGACTAAGGCCTAAACTCTCTCAGTTGTAGAGGAGGCCCGTGCCCGGCAGTGGGAAGTAAATGATGATGATGACTCTGTTAAAAGTTGTGAACATATCAATGAGGCAAGAGACTTCTCATTATTTTAATTATGGTAGCCAAGACTTTTAAGAAGACGAAACCCAAAACTTAAAATACCGAAAACAGTAGCTGGTTGAATAATTCGCGGCTTAATGGTGCGGAAAAGTAAGAAACTTCTGAACTTTTTGGTTCGTATTGAGGTGAGGGCTATCAAAATAAAGTGACTTGGCAAACAGGCATTCGTGATTTTGTTATTGGTACGTTATAATGGTAAGGTTGATCACCCTTTAAAGCAAACATCGCGATGCTCGCCTGACATGTGATTCACATTAGTAAGGCGATTTGTCTAGCAAACAACCTGAGATGGCAATGGTAATTACGAATACTTTATTTCTAAAAAATATACATACCCAATTACACGTAGTCACGCGATAGCTTCATTTGCATTATTTCAAATGGATTCATAAAAGGTAAATTGAGTAATCTTACGATTATAATTATTTAATGGATGCGTAATATGACTGTCAAGACTTTTTTGGAATTAAAAGTTTTTTTTTCTGTATTGGACAATGAAAATGGGTAAACAATGAAGAAGAAACAAAAGTCGGCGCAAACAGTTTGATATTTCATTATTGTTGAAACTAAAATGTTTGAGAGTTTTACAAATTATTTTTAAGTATATTCAATTCAAAGTTCTTAGCATCAGTCGTGTAAAGAATGATTTTATGTTTATGCTAATGAATTATTATTTGTACTACAAATTTTCTAGAAGGAAAAAAATATTCGACTCAGAATATTTTATAAAACGAAACATAAGCAGTAATAGTCTTACACTTCGTAAGTCAGAACATTTTTTCCCGTGATTCAAATCTTCTAATTTAAATACCTGTTGCGCAGGGGTTCCTTGGCGTGATGAATTACACCGGTTATCCTTAAGGAAAATTGTTTATTCTGGGCAGAAAAACGCCACATGTGATAATCTACAAAGCATTAATTAGTCATATATGCACGTATTGCAAGTACATCATCAGCATGGGCTGAATATGGACGTATATGGATATGTCCCACTGCTGGGCACGGGCCTCCTCTACAACTGAGAGGGTTTAGGCCTTAGTCCACCACGCTGGCCTAGTGCGGGTTGGCGGACTACACACCTAAGAAATTCCTAAGAACTTTTAGGTGTGCAGGTTTTATCACGATGTGTTTCCTTCACCGTTAAAGCAAGTGATAATTCATTGTGAATTCACACATAACTTTGAAAAGTCAGAGGTATGTGCCTGGGGTTTGAACCTGCGACCGTCGAAATTATCGACCGCGCGCCTAAACCTCTTGGCCATCACTGCTTATTATTACAAGTACGTAATAGCTTAATTATTTAGGCGTAAGTTTGGTGGAATATCATGTCAGCGGACGCGGATTTAAAAACCTGACACATACCTCTGCCTTTTCAATTTCTTTATTTTCGTTCTCACACACGTCAAATGTGAAAAATAACCTGGTAAGGCAACCTAGTACAATAGGTTTATTATAGTTCTCTATTTGAAATATTAACCGTAAAGTGTCTACATGTTAAATGAAGATAAATACACTTTTATTACCAGTAAATAAATTTGTCTATTTCTTTAATAGAAATCAATTTCAACGCCTTGTAGCATTAAAGGTCAGAAATATTTGTGTGCGAAAATAAATTATTAAACTACGCATGCATAACGAGTGTTCAAACCAGTCCATTGGCGTGTCGATCTATTCGTCATGTTTTAATACTTATGCATGTACAATTTACCGTCGGTATTAAGTGGCGTTTCCTAATTTAATCTCGTAATATTTTTTGTCCGCCGTTCATGCGATGGTTAATCATCAATTTACAAGGAACATGTCCAAGATGTATAAAAAATGACATCTACATACATACATAAACTCACGCCTGTGTTCCCCGAAGGGGTAGGCAGAGGTGCATTTCTGCACCCTCATTTCGCCAGATATCAGTCCCACGTAATAGGGGGCGAGCCTATTGCCGTTTTTCGGGCACATCTTTTTTTGACATCTAAAAAGCCATATATAAAAACTCCAGATTTAATTTAATATTAAAACGATAGATAAGTATGCAAAATAAATGATCTGGTGTATTATAGAGCACCTGTTTGGTGTAGATACTTTTTGTGTTGAATGCGGCGTGGATTATTTAAGTGGATTTTTACGTTTGCACTATTCGATGTTTGGCAGACGCTTCCCACGGGCTCTGAGGCTCGCAACAGACGGCTTGACAGTATGATTGGACTTAAGTATCGGGATCCGTCGAACCTGCGCCTCTGCTGCACATGCTAAACGTTTCCACCGATTACATTTGGCATTCGATCACGAACCGACCCTGAACGACCAATGACGGCCATGAACTACATAGTTACCGGGAAATAAAAAACGTCGATGCATACTCGTTTGGGTTTTTATTATACGTATTCCGGATTTTTATCGTTTAAATTATATTATAATATATATATGTCACATGTTATATCAAGAGATTTGATGTTAAAATAGCTTTGAGTTTTGTTTGAATTTTTACATATTTTTTATACCCTATTTGCGGTTGAAATTGTAATTTAAATATTACGTTAATTAAGATAATTGTGATTATAAACAATAACATCAAACATAGCCTCACGCCTGTATTCCCCAAAGGGATAGGCAGAGGTGCTATTCTGCACCCACATTTCGCCAGGTATGTACATATAAGTCCAAAGTAATAGGGGGCGAGCCTATTGCCGTTTTACGAGCACAATCCCAGACTCCGTGTTGCTATTGAGAATTTCCTAATGGAAAATCCCAATAACACTTTTCCCGATCCGGAAATCGAACCAAGGACTTCTAGATCGCACGACACATACTTGTGCGGCGAGACCACGAGTCAGTAAACAATAACAATGCACAGGCAATATGGCGTATAATTGTTTTATGTAAAAACTCCATTCAATTTCCTCTCATTCGATGTGTATGTTTAATAATAGCATTGTGTTTAAAACAGGGTTTTTAACGGCCATAAACAATTGGTTGAAATATAACATATTCGAAAGAGTGTAAAATTCATGACATTAATCCTTATTGATTTGCTGTTAAATATTCAGGGTGGTCTGGTAATACGGGTTTGTGTAAAATTGCAAAATAAAAAGTGATTCAAGTTTTTATTATTTTATGAGTTTAATTTGTTTCGTATCCGGGGGTTTTGAGGTCGAAATATATTTTTTTACTATCCCAGCGACGCGACGTAAAGACTTGCATTTTGTGGGGTACTAGTAATATTCTATGGGTTTCTAGTTATCCAAGCAAGGATTCAGTCTGTTAGGGTAGACTGAACAGATTCTTATTGTCATTATCCTAGAGCTGGCGGAATGAATAGATATACCTAACTTTTGATTGGAAAACGGCCTTTTGCCCAAAGACGAGAACGGGAGGCTATGGTAGGCATATTTTTACGGCAGTGGACGGCTTACGGTAGAGTATGATTATTAAACAAACATGAGGCTACAAAGTGTTGATTTTAATAGTTTTTGTTTCATTAAATTTATACATTTACCAATATAAAAAATATACTAGTAATTATGATAAAACCATAGTTTCCCTGTTCCTTTAATGTCCGAAGGCCTTCCTTTCACTTCTGATCTCGATCCTCGATGAACTCTTACTAGTTTTTGTGAAAGGTTTTGAAATCATCGAAAACACCATTGAAATTTATCAACTAAATTTAATTATTACAAAAAACATCATGGAAATATAAACTACAATTTCGGTTACGAAAAATGTTAAAGGAATATATATATACTATGTATTTCTTAAACAGGAACTCACGTTACACACACTAGTTTAATATTTGAATATGCTTTCAAATGTCATGATTGAAACAAAGCACACTCATGACCGTAATGTTCCGGTTTTATTTCAACAGCCCTGTTTCCAATCAGTGTGTTACACGACCCAAATATCCGCAATAAAATATCGGATGTCACCAGAACGGTACTTCCGAAATGTTAGTAAGACGGCCAAGCTTTCCACTCGAGGACCCACCCTCGATTGTGCCGGTTTATTTCATTGTATGCAAATCGCTCCACCGCGCCCGTGCGCTACCAAATATTTCACGCTGACAACGGCCTGCGAGCGACGCGTGGGACGTCCAAATTACGCGGACCCACAACTATCGAATGCTCCCATAAGCATTCCAGAAGCCGTGCGACCACCAATTTGTCCCTTCCGTACCAGTGATTTTGTCATTCCCGGGGGCATCGCGATAATAAACTGCCGCCCGCCGGACCAACCGGTTTGGCGAAAATAGATTTCCTCGATAGAGATCTCAATTCACCTTGTCGGTGTACGCAGTGCGAGGCTCCGTATCGAATATTAGCGATAATTAATACCTCTGATAAAATGATCAAGCCGGCAAATTACGACGTAACAGATATTGCGAATTTAGACATGGAATTAAATTCCAATATTGCCATTGTTACTGATTTAACCTACAGCAAGCAAAGGTTGTTTACCTGCATTAGTATCCTGATGTAGGGGTATGTCTGAGTACGTAAAACATTTCAATAATTGTTTCAATTTATTATGATTGTTTGTCTTTGTAATGAGAGTTCGACCCTTAAACTTATAAATTAAAATTTTTGTGTTCAACATTTTAGAACTTCATACCTATGTACATAACTTTACGCATGTTTTCCCCAAAGGAGTGAGCTGAGGTACATTTCCGCATTCACATTTTGCTAGTTATAGATAGCCAGGTACTTATATAGAGCCTGAGAACTCGTTTATAAATTTCCCTCAGGAATTTATATTGAGTCAGATTACTGATAAAACATTTTTTTAGATTCTCTTTTAGAAAATATATCTACTGTGGCATGGCAAAGTGAAAACACCGACTTTTAAACTTTGTTACAATAATTGAAGATATCCACAAATGATGTCAAAATATAACACATCCCAGACTTTTTTTCTCTAGTCTTAGTTATACATTTTGAATTTGAGTTACAACTGTGAAGGCCAATGTATAAACATTATAAACGATGTAATCATTTAACTAAATAGCTTTTGTCCGACCCGGAACTTAAAGCCGGAATCCTTGTTTCAATCGCACGCCGCACACACACAATAGAGTCTAAAAGGAACAAATAAAGGATACTCTTACATGGGGAAAGTGTTGCTTTCTTCTGGAAAGTCTTCATATAAAGTCGTTAAGAGTTATTGCTATTTCTAAATGAATAAAGCTGTATAAGTTACAATGAAATAGAACAGATATAATTTTATACTGGTAACGCAATACAAATATTAATGTAGTCTACATTCTCACCTTTACACTCTAAGTTTTAGAGACAATACGCAAATATTTACGCGTTCTGTAAGCCAGGCACGTTGAATTTCAAATGTCATGGTTCGCTCTGTTCTGTTGCTTGAGAACCGAGTCTAAAAGGTGTTTTATCTTAGATTCTCCATTTACTGTTGCCGCGTGTGGAAAGCACCGTTTTATTTATCGTACTGAATGAATCGAAGAACGCTAACATTATTTTTATCTCCTGAATTTTTCAAACGTCGCTCTACACCGGGAGTTTTGTTGTATCATGGGTGCGTACTCAAAAATAATACTCAACACAGCTAATTTAATAAACTAGCACCCTATTACGTGGGACTGAATACATACATGTGGGTGCAGAAATGCACGTCCGACTACCCCATCGGGGAATACAGGCGTGAGGTTATGTACGAGTATGTAGTATGTATGTATGTAATTAAATGTGCGTCTTTTTTCCTAATGGGGGACGAGAGCAGGAAGAGAATGTCGGGGAAGTGGTCTCAAAGTTTTTTTTTTCCAACTATGCCCCCACTACCCTTATTAGAGATTCGCTAGTTGCTTATAGGCGCCTATGACAGATTCAGACCACCGCTACAGCCTCCCCTCCCGAAATCAATTTCAATGATTGTTTTTACACTTTAAATATCATCATCATCATCAGCCCATAGACGTCCCACTGCTGGGCTCGGGCCTCCTCTACTACTGAGAGGGTTTAGGCCTTAGTCCACCACGCTGGCCTAGTGCGGGTTGGCGGACTACACACCTAAGAAATTCCTACGAACTTTTAGGTGTGCAGGTTTCATCACGATGTTTTCCTTCACCGTTAAAGCAAGTGATAATTCTTTGTGAATACACACATAACTTCGAAAAGTCAGAGGTGTGTGCCTGGGGTTTGAACCTGCGACCGTCGAAATTCTCGACCACGCGCCTAAACCTCGAGGCCATCACTGCTTAGAACTTTAAATATGGTGGTCGCTATCTGGTCGGATCCAAATAAACAATAGTGAACCAACATTTGATTGTAAGCTAATTTAACGTTCAGTTTATTAAGTGGCAACTTATTGAAATGTTGTAAGTCCCGCTTTTCAATGCGACACCCGATAATTTAGTGTGTAGTGTCAACATAAACAACGCTTTATTAATGGCTCGATACCTTTTTAATTCTAAAAGTTATTTATATGAATTGCCATTATTTGTTATTATTCAGATATTTAATAGAGGAACGTAAATGTGTTATTAAATATATTTTATTTATTATCATAACTGTTTGTTTGAAACAGTAGATAGCCAAGTTATTACACCGCAAGTGATTGTAAAAAAGAATAAAAAGTGTATTCAAAATATTTTCCTACCTTTAATTCCATAGAAAAGTTATCCGAATTTTCATATAACATACTTTAAAGTTATTCATTTAAGATCAGAAAAGAATAGCGAACAATTTTGAGTTAATTTAATTTCAATCTTAAGATAACAATCTAGCGCAAAGTTATTGACCAGTTTGGGTGAGCATGGCTCGGGTCGGAGACAAATAGTAGAAGGTAGGGTTTGCCTAATTCGATAAGGATAATTATTATAATAGGGAGAGTATTAATTAAGAAAAACGTTTATAAATTTTAAGAAACTTTTTAAAATTTAAGAATGCTAAAAATATTTTTGTATTATTCACAGATTCTTTTCATAATATATTATCAACATATCGCGTAAGTGATTTGCATATGCAAATATATGCAATGCACATGCAATAGGCTACTCTAACTAGTACAGTGTTGATTTTACAATAACCGATATCGCATCGACCATATCGTACATATAGATGTACGATGTGATCGATGTGATATCGGTTTTTGGGTCTACCTCTTTAATTAGTGAATGGAGTGAACTAAAATCGTTTTACAAACAAATGTGATGCTAGAAAGTTCAGAATTCAAGCGTAAAATACAAAAGGTTAGCGCAGAAGTGGCATTGATGTATTTATTTGCAACATTGTGGCTGTCATTGTCTATCACGTAATTGCCACCACTCCCACACTCTAGTGGTTGTGTATTCATTTTCAGTGTGCCGACTTGTCTTCAGAGTTGAAATCCTAATAGCACGTTTCACGTCACTCCCACTCATGGTGCGGCACATTGTTTGTGCATCGAGTATGAATATTTATCATGGCGTATGCTCCTTGAATTTTTATGTATCGATATATCCGGACCTGTTTTTCACACTTGGATAAAACCGCCTCGGACGAGAATATGGAGCGAGAATTTAAATTTTAGGCGATGATATTCGGATCAACATTTTAAGAATATTTTAGTTTCTGGTATTTATTTATCCATCTAGCTTCATATAAGTACTAGGTAAGTCTAAAAAATAATATTACTGCGAAATTAAAAATAAGCATACAATACTTTTTTATTTTATAAAACCCTTCTATTGCCTTCCTAAAGGCGATGCAAATACATTTACATTTTTGCGGCGTGATATGCTTGAAACTTCTCGTCACCTAAATAAACAAACCCAAAAGTATACCAATAAAGTATACCCTTACATAGAAATATATCTAGTAAAATATGTTACTTATTTGGCTGTAACAGTCCGCTACTATATATGTCTTAATGTTGCACAGTCCTTGACTTCATCAATATCCTGCAAAGATATTCACTACATCCAACTTGTGTGAGAGCATAGTGGTAGTATTACATGCTAGTGATCATACGATTTGGTACTAGATTTAATTCAAGGAACTCTGTAACTAACAGTAAATGTTATTCTATTTTGTGTATATTATATTTTTTAGATACAACCGACATAGAAGCAGAACAGTTTCTACTACGAGAAGTTAATTCTCATAATAAAACCGGGTGATGATTGCTTGCATAGTATATTTTTTTATATACTAACATTCTTGACAGAGCTTAACGACTGCTGCCATTTCCAAATGACAACGACCGGAACTGGCGACTTACCGTGCCTTCCGAAGCACGGACGCAGTTCTGTGCGCCACTTGCAAAGTGGAATATGAAGAAGGAAATGCAATCTTCATAGAAATTTAATATCTCTTCAAAAAGTAATAAAACGCAAAATAGACTGTAATAAAGTGGAATCTCAACTCAAGTATATTTATAACACTTTTTGTCAAGCAGTAAATCATTTTAAATGTAACACAAGTAACAGAAGCCACGACTAGAAAGAGGTGTTAATTTTTGGACCGTAGCAGGTTAACGCATAATAAATGTTTTCAGATTTTATTACGGTTATTCTTATGCAGGGATTTACTGTGGGTTTTACTATGGCGATATAATCCACAACGGATTTAACAGTCTTTTGTAAGGGCGTGAATTGTGTGCATCAGGAAATCCTTAAGATTAAAATGTTATCCAAGAAAATGTATGAAAAGCCTCGAAAGCGTGGACGCCGTTTTAGATTATTTTCGGTCACGGCAGATACAAGTAACAGTGATATTGAGAGCATCATACACCAATCTATTAAATTAAGGTTTATAAGTTATGATTTTATTAAATTTTAATTTCTGAATATTAAATGTACGAGTACGACTACGTAGGCTTCGATATAAAATGTGATACTAAATGGGAATGCGATATAACAACCCACAATTTTATAATACACAATCATAAATGCATAGTTCGAACACATTTCAATATCGAGAAAACGCAAAGTATTCTGAACGGTTATTGATCAATTTCTAAACTTTGCAGCATGCATAGATTATGTGCTTGTCAACGTGGCAAACAAAGACCTCTGCACACCTGCTAACTACGTTAAATACAGTGCTGCGCTGTACCTACTGGTACCCGTCGGTCGAAAGCCTCAATCAATGATATGAAACAGGTTGAGCATATTTGAACGAAACATATTTTTGTCATTGTCTTGAAATTACTGAGGAATATATGTATATGTGTTAGAAAAATATAAGAGGACATCTATTAATACTACAAACAGTACCTATTTCCTTCTCAGATATTCTGTAATAGGTGGTTTACAGATTAATAAATTAAGTGGAATTTGGGGTTCAAAAGATAATATAAATGTCTCTTTTTATAGTCTTTTTATAAAGTCACAGCTAAGTAACTGCATAGTACATGTATCTCGTGTATCGTCTAGATGAAATACCTACCATAAGGACAATTTCATGTGGACTTTCTTATGTACCTACTGGCGGTGAGGCCCAGCTCCACCCGGGTGCAACCTTGCAATTCGGTGTTCATCCTACGAGACATATTTTTCGAGACAAATTTTATTAAAACCCATTTAGTAGTTTTCGCGTGAAAGAGTTACAAATATCAATACAAATATTCGCCTTTATAGTATTAGTGGAATTCTTTATATATCTAGGGAACGTGGAAGATAAACTATCCCATAGTTTATAAGAGCTTATGTCATCTTTTTGGCTTGAGACAAGTAACGTTCTTCTGCTCTTCAAAGTATGACTAAGCATCTAGAATACTCGTAGCATAAGAAATCCACTTCGATCAATCGATTTCCAAGTTCCTGTGCGATTATAAAAATAGAATAATATGTGAAGTTGAAAATATATTGTTACAGAAGAAAGGGTGTTATTCTTCTTCGGTTCACAAATTTTATTTTTATTCGTCGCGCTTTTGATTTATTATATTAAAATTATAAGCTTGCGTTTGTGGAACGAAAAAGGTATACCTTTGAAGAATTTGAAGACGCGATTTAAAGAAAAGGCTTTAAACTTGTTGACTTCGTAGGAACCTGTGCGACTGACGTATTCAGGTCGATGAATGTCGAACTTCGCGAAGTTTATCCTTTGTATTAAATGTTATCGATAATTTAATAGGTTAATGAAAATATAACTGCTATTTCTTATAGCATTTTCTACGTACTTGCTGGAATCGTTTGAATTCACTATATTTGTACAGTTTACTTAAAGTGAGGTATAATGTACAAACAACAGATTTGATCGCATTACGATAAATATATTATCTTAATCTAACATTGCCATGAATTTGTTCAATGTAAATTTTCTACTCAACCTTTATATACAATTTAAACGCCAATATTGTGATTACATTTAGTACTTTGTGTACGGTCTAAGTATTACGTTTGTTGGCAATTTAATTCATTCAATGTACACGTATCGTATCTAAAGATAGGTATTTATCGTAGAAGAAAGTAGTTCAACGGTAGCTACCAAGCTTCCTATCATTATAGATCAAGATCGAGCCGCGAGCTGGACCTAACCGGTTATCTAGTCACTAGTATCCGCTACACGTATAATTTGTCTAAACATTTTGCTTTCGGTTGCATTTTTTATAAAAACACGTATAACACGCCCACATTATAGCCTGCTGTAAGAGTTTTATAAGAACTTCAAATTACCCTTTATATATTCCATATAATCAATTACAATGTAAGTTTTTTCCCACGTATATTTAAACTATTTGTTTTTGTTTCAGACGCGCAGTGAAGTAAAGTGGAAACCACACATGTCCGCCAAAAATGATTCCGGTATGTTTGTGAATTTTTATTTACTTTGAGTTAGAGCGAATAATGAGTTAGCTGATGCCAATCACCCCTTAAGAATAATTACGCCAACATCTGCTTAAAGGCAGCTGGCAGACTTATTGCTAACGTAATAAAGGAAGCGCGCCGTTTATTGAATGCCAAGCCAGTAGTTTTTTCTCCGGGGAACCTATTTAGGTTTGCCTGGGGAGTAGCGCGGGTATTATGTAAAATGAGTTTAAGCACGGAAAAAAATAGGAATGTTATATCTCCGTATTTTTTATTTTATTTGATACGGATAAATGTTTTGCCTAATGGCATTTGTAAATGTCGTTGGCGATCTAAATTATACAGGCATATGGAACATTATCTATGGAAAAAAGCCTATTGGTATTTAAAGTTGATGTTTTTAGATAAATATTGTACTGTAATATCAATATTAATTAAATACATTTTATAGTAGTATATTTGTGAAAAATTTGTTATTCTTGGTTAGAAGTTCTATTTCATGAATATTAGAGATCTCTGACTCTTTCCTTTCATAAACAGCCGAAACAGATATTCGAAATCACGCAAGAGTTCTGAGGATGTCAAAACCATGGCCTTTTGTTTCACAAGGTGGTATCTAATCAACCATGTGCTATAGTGGCTGTCATATGTATGATTCCGTAGGTATTAGGTGCTTAATAAAGTTGTAGAGAAGATTATGTTAAGCGTATAGTAAAGAGTATTACGTAAGAGCGAGCTAAAGCCGACATCAACACGCTTTTCCTCTTAGGTATTTTAATATCATAAAAATATGTGTTGAGATTGTATTCGTAGAGAGAAATGATTCGAGAGAGAGTCCTCAGGGCATCGCCTTTCCATGTTATCTGGGTAAACCAGTAAAACTAGTTTTTGCATTATGTGAAATTGCCTCACATATACGAATTTATACCGTCATTATATAACAGGTTGAAGGGGAAAGTTAAAAACAGTATATATTAATTATGATAAACACGCATTTTGTGAGTATTAAACAAATTAGTTCTGGTCAGTTTATTAAGTGGAGCAAGAAAGTCCTTAAAACATTGTAATAACCTGATGATACTATTTCTTTGATGTTGACTGGTGATTAAGATAGTTAAAAGTTGTAAATAACGTTTTCTTTTTATTCAGATTCTTTGAAATGCCATATTAATGTACCTTATAATAAGCGATAGTGTAAATCCGAGAAGTTGGAACATGATAATTTTTCAAAGATAACAAGGTATATGATTTAATAAGACATGTTGATACATTACTATTCCGCAGAGTACCTTGCAATGGCACAAAGAAGAAACTGCGTTTATTTAAACTTAAATACCGGGAAACTGAGTTTTATGAGTAACATTTTGTTCTATCATGTGTCCATCTTTTTCTTGATGGACGTTTCTGTTCTGACGGCTTGATGGATAGACTGACAGTTGTCCATAAATGAATAAGTTTATGAATGCAAAATAAGATTTATCCGTGTATCTGTAAGCTAAACATTTAGATGAAGTGGGCAGTCTTTGAGTTATGTCACAAATAACAACATATGAGATATGGGATTCGTAAATGGTTTTCGCTTTGCGCATCTCCAATTTACATACTATCTGTGAGTTGGCTCCGAAACTGGAAATTCTATGCGAAATAACAGTTAAGTTTTTTTCAAAACCTACTAGCAATGTTTGGAATTTTTAACATTGTTTGAATTCATAGGAAGACACAAATCCTCACTCGAAGTGAACTAAATTTGAGGCTCGTACGACCTCATTGCTTATTTTGTTCTGTTGGCACGAAATGGAGTATGGTACTTTCAATTTTCGTGGTAACTGTTTATAGACTAAAATGGGTTATCGGTTGTAACATTCACATTTAAATATGTATATTTTTAACTTTCGCAGTTGACCTGATGGTAAGTAGTCATTGCTTCTTTATAATAACAGCAGATTTAGGGAAATGCTTGTAACACCGTCGTGCTTTAACCATGTCAAAGAAAAAGCTACTTCTTAGGCAGTGTAATGATTACCAATCATTTTCTGTGTAATTATTATCAAACTTACGCAATGGATCTTTATTGCTAATTGATAAATTTTATTTAAAAAACTACTTATTTAGTAGTAGTAAAGTTATAATCGTACCAACGCAATGACGTCTTATCTTTGTTAGTCGAATATTCTTTATTTTATGTTTAACGTACACATAAACAGCACACGCCATTCATGTACTATTGAGTCGAATTTATATGCTTCCTTTATCTCCTTTAATTATTTAAATACAGCCATAATTATGAGTTATGGGCTCTTAATAATCTCCCTTTCATTTGTTCTCACGGTCGAAATCCCACTGCGAATTAATTTAAATATAATGCAAAGGTTAAGTGTATTGTGTGGACACAGGAAACTGCCGTTCATGTGTGAATATTTTTTCTTATTTTTAATGGAGCGTGAGTTTTACATGAATGTATTGTAATTAAGTAAATTTCTTAATCGATTTCGTGTCGATTATTACCTACTGCATGAATAAATCGAGTGTGTATAAAAGATGTAAGAAATTATACAGATCATATATGAATGACACTAATTACATACTCACATAAGTACTTGTTTGTTTAAAATATCTGTTCAGTAATAATTTTATAAATTACATATTACAATATCTGATTATACCTCCTGTTTATTAAAATAAATTATATATTCTGCTCGATAGTTAACTCGATAAACTCGAAAATTTACGTTATATTTCTCCTGGGTTAGTTACGGTTCATATACACATATGTTTGACAGATTCTGTGTTGAAAATAATTTGATTGGTAGGTTCTGTACTAGCACAAATTTGTGCGATCCAAATATTTGCTTGTTTCCTTCTTTTAACTATTATTATGAATTTTTCAATTTCTATCATTATAAATAATAACTCCTAGTTTCACATATTCAAGGAGCAAAACTTGTATTTTAGTGTGAATAATTAGTGTTCTCAACGTTTAACATTTTGTTTTTTATTTATGGATATGTATAATGATTTTTTTCTAAATATTAACAAAGATTATGGCAGTATTCAATATTCATGATAATTTGATATGATATTCATACAATAATTATACACATGTTCTTTTAGTTAGTGATAGAGCCATGCTCTTCGCTATGTGGCTCTTTCGTCTGCTAAATGAATAAACCGGGTTTATACCACTGACTGGAGAAAGATAATTTTTACAACAGTTTTCCTGTTGCATTTCCCTCGGTAAATAATATTTCCAGGATTTTTACGTTTTTTAATCAAAAATGTGTGACAAGTCCGGCTTATGTTTGCCTTACTTAGCCCATATAAGAATGGCAATGCATTTAATACATCCATGTATTATGGATCGTGTATAGTCGTGAAATGGTCAATAATAATCAGGTTATTAATAAACTTTAGGGGAGGCCTACCTACAGCAGTGAACGTCTTGCGGTTAAGTAGTAGTTCGTCATACAAAACTTTGCTTTGGTCTCCCAACTAGCTTCTCGTTTATATTGCAACAAACCTCGTAAATTTTTCTACTGTATTTATTTTAATTTTTTTATTTCATATATTTTATTGTACACTATACAATAATATACAACAAAAACAAAACAACATTGCGAAAAAAAATAGCTACAGCAAGCGGTGTTATCGATAGCTGCCTCTTCCAGATAGGTATTGGAATGAAAAGTATTGTAATTATTTATTTAATTTTTGCGTTACCCAAGTCGTGAAATCTAATACTCTAAATTTTTATTAAAACTAAATTGTGTCACGGATCCCGAGGTTATCGCAGAGAACCTTTTATCAGGTAAACGTTCATACCTTAAACTTTCATATTCTCGTAATATGTTTACGAAAGCGTAATGTATGAAAAATATCGTATATTTTTGAAAAGAGCGCGGTATACACAGAGCAAACACGAGGAACAAACATAATCTCGTTGTACAAACTACCCGTTTCCACGAAATTAGTATTTTCTTATATGCCAATGTGTACGCGATTTACATAAAATTTCTTAGCTTACATGTTACAAAATTCTACATTCCCGTATTCTAAAGGTATGTAGCCTTTTTTTAGGTTACTTCTGTATTTGTAAACGTATAAATACCGAGCTTAAATCCCGACCTCTATTGCAACTAAAGCTTGCTTTTTACTTTAAAGATTCCTTTTTAATTTAACTGAGAGTTTATATTGCTTCTTGGATATTTTATGTAGCAATATCATCATCATCAGCCCATATACGTCCCACTGCTGGGCACGGGCCTCCTCTGCAGCTGAGAGGGTTTAGGCCTTAGTCCACCACGCTGGCCTAGTGCGGGTTAGCGGACTACACATCTAAGAAATTCCTAAGAACTTTTTAGGTGTGCAGGTTTTATCACGATGTTTTCCTTCACCGTTAAAGCAAGTGATAATTCATTGTGAATACACACATAACTTCGAAAAGTCAGAGGTGTACCTGGGGTTTGAACCTGCGACCGTCCAAATTCTCAACCGCGCGCCTAAACCTCGAGGCCATCACTGCTTTCCATGTAGCAATATATGTTACAGTTATACAAGCGCTCAAACATACTAAAATGCTATCTGCATTTGGATTCGCAATTGTGGATTCGTACCCGTGATTCCATTTCAAATTTCTATTGCGTTACCAACTAGACTTAAGCTTACAGAATTAGTTTTTACTATTTGTATCTACGATAGAATTTTGCACCTCTCTACAAAAACAGTCCGTATTGCAAATTGTTAAGAATAGATATATTTTCCGATAACGCGATTTTCTGTTCGTTTAGTACCGTGTGGCGGCGCCACCGTCGCCTGAGCATAGCAGTTCACAACTCGTTAGTGTTCTTCCATATTCTCGGCACTGTGTAAATTGCTTGTCTCAGGTAGTTTTCTTCAATTTACTTTATGTTAAAATTTTATGTTACATGAAATAGATTCTAGGAACGTCATATTCTTTCCTAAGAAATGTAAAGCTCGTTAGTACGTACAATTACAATCTAAGTTATTTCTTCTTGTTCATGTAGTACGTCAACGCTGTTTGTTCACTTTCACATTATTTTCTATTCAACAAGATTTATGCTTCATAATCATAGTAACTAATTTAATCCTGAACTAGTAAAAAACTAAATCATGTTGATAGTCGCGTAGTTACGTGTACGTAACTAAATGTCAAATAATGTATTATTTGATGATTTGCGACCGCCGAAATGGTGCTTCGATAAACCAATTGCCTAATCCTCCAGGCCGACAATCACCTTATAAATTATGTACATAATTCGTACACTAAATATAATAAAACCCCCACAAAACATATCACACTAAGTTAGTTTTTTAAAATATTTATTTTTATACGTCTTTATACCGGCTCGACAAAGTGACAGTACCGTGCTTGATGTAAGAACGTTGTTGTCCAGATATAGAATCAAGTGGCAAGACTTTTATTTTAAGAATTATTAGATACTCCTAACTGCCATGTGACTGTCACATAGTTCAGACCTCTAATTAGTCTAGTGTCAATGGTATCAGAATTTACGAGGAACTTGTCGGTCTTTTCGGGCAGGCATTTGTCGATTGATCGAACACGCGGCCTTACTTTTACAAGCGGGTGTCTAGCAAACTGCATCAAGGAGTCTGTTAAAAAACAGAGTTCTTTTACATTCAATAAAGGTACGTTTGTGGTATTTTCACAGATGATAGTGCGAGTATGGTGCGAGAGCGGCGCGGGCTGGTCGCCCACGCACGTGCCGGTGACGCCGCACACCACGTGCCGCGACGTGCTCGACTGCTGCCGCGAGCCGGGAGACGAGCCCTGTCTGCTGCTCAGCGTGCACCCTCAACATGGAGGTACATTCACACATCTATCTCTTTATTAACTAAAATACAACAGAAGCTGACAGTATGTACTATATCGCTTATATCGTTAAAATATTCACAAATTAGACACTTAACAAACATTCATCATCATCATTATCATCAGCTCATAAACGTCCCACTGCTTGGCAGGTGACTTCTCTACATCTGAGAGGGCGTAGGCCTTAGTAAGTACTAAGCAACATTGCCAAAATAAATTTTGAAAAAGTCAATAACTCGCATGACAATATCTTTAAACGGGTCAACATCTTGAACCCCAGCGGTAAACCTATTCAACTAATGACTCTAACCGTGACTCACGGTGCATGAGATCACTCGTACCTATGTCCCTATCTATCGTCTAATTTCAATAAACAATCCTTATATCTTTAAGATCAATCCAAATAATGAACCAACAAGGTTGAAGTTTGTAAAATCACATAGATTACTTTCATGAATAAATATTTTAATTAAAGATTGTTTATAAAATTTGGCCGTATATCAGCTTTAGTCTATATAAGGGTAAGCCCTGATCCAACAGTCACGCATAATGCGATTTTATGGGCCGCTATGGTTGTAGCTTTTAATAAGTAGGTATGTCGTATAACATCGGTTTATGGAGTTCATATCACTTTTGCTCTTGCTTCTAAAATACGCAATATTTAGTCATTAGTATCAACACAAAACATCGAAAAGAAAGAGAAAAGTTCGTTGAGCTCGAATCTTCGATCTCTTTTCACTTTATAACTACAATTGTTAGACATGTCATCTTAATAGGATTTGCTCTGAAAAATAACACGCATTAATAATATGGAACTATTATTATTACATCAGTTATAATATAATGTAAATCATTTTCACATTATTATCTAAGCACGCTGGATATTAAGTTAACTCAATCGACGAGTTTACAGGTCATATTATGAATACTAAAAATTAAATCCCTTTATAATTTTTGATGCCTGAAATTACACAGTATATTATCACAAATGACCAAAGCAGTTTCTCACACGACCCTTAATACGATTTACCCACGGCAAACGTTTCGTGTCTGCTTTGCCAATTACGCCAAATTATAGTTTTTACATTGAATTCTGCAAATGTTTACATACACCGCGTAATGTTGATGAGCGACGTCATTAAAACACAAATGATTTCCGTCCGTTTCCTCTTAATGTGAGATTTTGTATAACAATGCATTGTTAGCGTTGTTCTACTATTAGTTTTATCTGATTGTACAATTTCACGGATTATAAATTAGCAAATTAAAATCGGTTACTAATACTCGTATCTACAGTAATTTTAAATCAAATATAGATGTTTTTATTTATATCAATCAGTTAACGTGTCGTCGAATAATATTTAACAGCTATCGCATCATTGCAAAACGATAGTGAAGATTTCTTATAACATGATTTTATATTGGTAATCTATTTAGTTTACGCTTTGCATAACTATATTATTTGCTACAATATGTTTTTCTTTATAGAAATAAAATGACATAAATCGCCTGAATTCCCCCATGGGGTAGGCAGAGATGCATTTCTGCACCCATATTTCCAAAAAATAATACATAAAATTACACTTTGGACGACCCGGGAATCAAATCCAGGCACCACTAGATCGAATGGTACATACTTGTGTCGCGAGACAGTTAAAAATAAAATAAATAAACATATTACGTACATTATTATGGAAATGTAGGCATATTTATTATAATAGTAGCATATAATTTTTCCTTATTTTATAAAAGAAAATTTTTGGTGTTTCGTCATACTCAAATAAAGGCTTTAATACTGTGTTCTTTCATAATTCATAAATATTTATGAGTACCATATAAACACGTGTCGCGTTATGAAATAAGGTCACGAGTTACACATGAAATATTTTCGGTGTCCGAAACTTGCCAAAGGCATTTATATTGTTCACTTATGTATCAATCCAATATTGAAATGGAATGACATAAATATTTTCAATTAACAAAGTCAACATAGGAAGGATACAAGGGATCAATTACCTGCTCTTACTCAATAGTAAGAGCAATAGTAGTTAATTGAATGTTTAAGTCAAAATCATTTTGAAAATATGTCTTAGTATCCAAAGAATTTTCCTGTGCTGGTAGATGTCCAAAACAAAAGCATGTATTTGCGAAAACACATCACAAGCGCTCAGCCAAAGTTCTCTTTAAACGGTCAGTTTGATACAAGAAAACCATTAACGAGGAAAAATGCCGGTAAGTGCACGTAATCCGATAATTTTAAGATCGAAACAATGTCATAAGTGCCGTCTGTCGGAGTGGATATGACATTTCGGACATATCTTTCCCACGGGGAACTCGATGGGTCCGCAATTACACCGGAGTCTTGTTTTTGCCACGTCTAACTGGAGATAAGCTTTTATCTCCTGCGATGTCTGAGAGTCAATCATCGATTCTCCATGCGGTGACACGGCGGCGGTGTAACGGTGATGTAATATGCAAATTGTAGTTCCAACACGGAAATGATTCTGCGAATACACCTGCCTTTTATATAGACTTGTTGCAGCTTATTATAGTAAGTATTTAGGCAGTGATGTATTTAGTTAAATCTTTCTTTAGATAAAATTAATAAAAATCTAATATAATTTTAAACAAAAAATGGTCTTCTAAAGAAAATAAAATTTTATGTTCGATGCGCTAGGTAAGACCAGTATCAAAATAAACTGCCGAAACATATGAATGACAAAGTCTAAGAGTATTAGTATTTTCTTATATGCCAATGTGTACGCGATTTACATAAAATTTCTTAGCTTACATGTTACAAAATTCTACATTCCCGTATTCTAAAGGTATGTAGCCTTTTTTTAGGTTACTTCTTTTTTTTTAACGTTTAAATACCGAGCTTAAATACCTACATCTATTGCAACTAAAGCTTATTTTTGTTGCTTGAGTTTATATTGCTTATTGGATATTTTATGTAGCTCAATATATTATGTTACAGTTATGCAAGCGCTCAAACATACTAAAATGCAGATAGTGGATTCGCACACGTGCTTCCGTTTCAAATTTCTATTGCGTTACCAACAAGACTTCAGCTTACAGAATTAGTTTTTACTATTTGTATCTACGATAAAATTTTGCACCTCTCTACAAAAACAGTCCGTATTCCAAATTGTTAAGAATAGATATATTTTCCGATAACGCGATTTTCTGTTCGTTTAGTACCGTGTGGCGGCGCCACCGTCGCCTGAACATAGCAGTTCACAACTCGTTAGTGTTCTTCCATATTCTCGGCACTGTGTAAATTGCTTGTCTCAGGTAGTTTTCTTCAATTTACTTTATGTTAAAATTTTATGTTACATGAAATAGATTCTAGGAACGTCATATTCTTTCCTAAGAAATGTAAAGCTCGTTAGTACGTACAATTACAATCTAAGTTATTTCTTCTTGTTCATGTAGTACGTCAACGCTGTTTGTTCACTTTCACATTATTTTCTATTCAACAAGATTTATGCTTTATAATCATAGTAACTAATTTAATCCTGAACTAGTAAAAAACTAAATCATGTTGATAGTCATGATACACCGGAGTCTTGTTTTTGCCACGTCTAACTGGAGATAAGCTTTTATCTCCTGCGATGTCCGAGAGTCAATCATCGATTCTCCATGCGGTGACACGGCGGCGGTGTAATATGCAAATTGTAGTTCCAACACGGAAATGATTCTGCGAATACACCTGCCTTTTATATAGACTTGTTGCAGATTATTATAGTAAGTATTTAGGCAGTGATGTATTTAGTTAAATCTTTCTTTAGATAAAAATTAATAAAAATCTAATATAATTTTAAACAAAAAATGGTCTTCTAAAGAAAATAAAATTTTATGTTCGATGCGCTAGGTAAGACCAGTATCAAAATAAACTGCCGAAACATATGAATGACAAAGTCTAAGAGTATTAGTGTTCTGCACAATAATTTCGCTGATACTATGATAATATTGTTTTCTAAAATGGTTTAATAAGATCTTATTGTAAAACCAGAAAGCAAATTCTGCCTCAAAGTCAAAGTCAAAGTCAAATTATCTTTATTCAAATAGACTTCTACAAGTTCTTTTGAATCGTCAATTTTACACTTTTTAATAGGTATTTTTTAAACTATTGCCGCTTCGAAACGTGTTATCGCTGTGGAGAAGAAACGGCAAGAAACTCCCTCAGCAACACGACATGTCATTTTTTTTTAAATAGCAATAAATGTCTTTTTTTAATTACATTATTTAAATTTTACATTGTAAATGTCATAACGATACAAACTATACCAACAAAACATAACTCCGATCAATTTACATTACTCCCAGGGCTTATTATCTTCAATAAAATCTGAAATTTTATAGTATGCTTTTTTGTAAAGCTTATCTTTAATTGATTTCTTAAACTTTGTCAAGGGAAGCTCCCTAACAGCCCTCGGAAGTTTGTTATAGAAGCGTATACATTGCCCCATAAAAGAGTTATTAACTTTTCGGAGACGAGTTACGTGTTGAACGAGATTACATTTGTTCCTAGTATTTTTATTGTGTACATTACAAATTTTATTAAATTTATCAAGATTCTTTTGGACGTACATTAAGTTTTCGTATATAAACTGACAAGTGACGGTAAGAATATTTATTTCCTTAAATTTTTCTCTAAGTGAAGCCCTGGGACCTAAATTATAAATAGCCCTAATGCCTAATGGCTCTTTTTTGCAAAACAAAAATAGTGTTAATATCCGCAGCAGCTCCCCACAAAAGAATACCATACGACATAAGGCTATGGAAATAGCTAAAATAAACCATTCTTGCCGCTTCCTCGTCAGTCAGACGTCTGATCTTTTTCACTGCATATGCCGCTGAACTTAATTTGCTTGCCAATTGTTGGATGTGGGGTCCCCACTGGAGTCTTGCGTCCACCGTAATGCCCAGAAATGTAGTAGACGCAACAGGATGCAGTTCTTCACCGTTAATTTGTACAGTGGTTTTTAATTGCTTAACATTGGGCATTGTGAATTTTAAACACTTTGTTTTTTTCGCATTTAAAAGTAAATTATTAATATCAAACCACTGAACAACTTTACGAAGTGCAAGTGCCTCATCGTCTAATCATCGTAAAATTAATGGGATTTTGACAAAAATGCAATAGATCATCCTAATATATCAACCTAAGTCGTAAATAAAGTTGGGAAATATTAAGTAATAGGATATGTATATATATAATATATTCCCATCACACCCTAAGATCTCTTGAAAGTCTCGATAAATATGAATTCACTTTTTATTAGTACAATAAGGAATTATTTAATATGTTACTTGATATTAAGCACAAGTACATACATAATAATCTGTTTGCATTTTATGTATGAAAAAATATTTGTTCGTTATGAATAAATACGTATTATACTAACAGTAGAAAAAGACATCATTATTCGTGAACCTTTTAAAACAAATGTCTTGTATGTATATCTCTGTTAGACCAAGGCCGAATCCCTATTCCCTCGCAGTTGTCAAGAAGTCCCATGCAATAAAATTAGTTAATAAATGGGCTGTTATAAGGTCGATGGGTTTCGGATTGAAGAAAGAATAACCTTTTAATAACAAACAACTAATAATCCATCAATATACAAATGAACTGCCTACGGGACCGCAACATGGCAAGGCCAACATGGGACAATCTACCGAGTTATAGGATGAAAACTAGAATTACAGATCCTTTTCTAAAAATCTACCTACGGTTAGTTTATATAACTTTTAATATTATCTCATCTCATGTTATTGTATTAAATATTGTGTCGAGCTAAAATAAAGCATCTATGTATTATTCAAATATCAAATTTAGTGAATTACTTCCTAGAAATTCTCGAGTACAAGCCGACTTTAAGATACTTACGTACCTATTACATAATTCGCAGAATGTTCGATATGAATTTTATTACCATATCAACGTGAAACTTAATTGTTCCAATAAATTATATTTGTTCAACTAATACATTTTAATTGGATTTCGCCGTGAAACGCGTCTTCCTACACGAACTTATTTAATTCAGTAGTCATATAAGCCATATTCGTATAAAGCCACGCACAAGCGTCGGTAAACAAGACATTTTGTGGTAGTTTGTTACTCAGTTAAAATTGGTAGGTATTTGTTGTTCACGCGTTTCGCTTTTGTACATAGGCTCTAACAAGATAATTTAAATATTAAAAATTATTTACATTACACTTTAATAGATTTAATAACAATGCAATAATGCGTGTGATTTTTCACAGCAAAAACTTTAAAATATAATCATGTCTTATAACTGTCGTTATAATGTGAAAAGTGGTTGAAGTTTCGAACAGTACGGATATATTCGATTAATTTTAACAAAGTTTATACGTTCATAAGACTCTGTTTGTTAGTTTGTTCTGTGATAATTTATACTGTTGATAACGTTGACATTATAATTTATGATAGATCGATGAACAAGCATATTATGTTTACTATCTGATAATTATAAACAATACGATTTAAATATGTCTATCTCTATATACATATTATGTATATGTATCTATAAATAATTTATGTATACTATACATTGTATACATGTTTCTCGGAATGAACATGAAGGAGTCATGTTTTTAATATTGTATTAACTATTCTGTGTTAAATAGTAAATTTCGGTTCAAATGAGATTGATCGCATTGGATACCTCAGTCATGTCAAAATATAAATACGAATTTTTATTTTTATTAATCAAATATCATAATCTTTTTCAAAACAAATTAGCCTCTTACTAAGTTCGATGTCAAGAAGTTAAGCGGTAGACCTTCACATTTAATATTTTTATATTAGCTTTAATTTCAATGCCCCATTTACTAATGAAGAATATTATTTCTCTATTATTTTGTACATATTTTTTTTTACTTTGACAATAATTGACTAAATCATTATAGATATTTGAAGGTTTGATCTCCAAAGTTTTTGATATATTCTCTAAATGCAGTAAATTTGAAATTGCGCTCGAAAAGGAAAAAAGACTGAAAAAAAGGAATATACCACACGTATTCCGCACAACAAGTCCAATTAAACACAATGGAAGAGCCTCGTTGTAGCAATTAAGCAAAGACTGTCCTATACCTACTGTTAGAAACGAAATACAAGACCTTGATTAATACTAGACGAGTCCCAAGCAATTGTTTTTTCTTGTTACCATACTTCTCAAATTAAGATTATTAATTTATTAAAATAATTGTAATATTCATCTATGTTTTTGGTATTTTCCTTGATTTGGCCATGTCCATCACACTCATCAAACATAAAAATGTGCTCCGTAAATATTACTCTTTTTTGTGCCTTATTTGCAGTGTTTGTTGTGTTGGTCGTGCTTTTTCTAAATATTCATATTTGAACATCAGACTACAGAAGAGTTTCGTATTACCCATTTTTTAATAATGTCAGATGAAATGAGTTATTTAATAATTATATTTTGAATGTCAGAACACAATGTGCAATTTTTTTTAATTATGGTATTATAGGACTTTTCAAATGAACACAAATCTACTTCTTATACTCGTAGTATAAAAAGCAAAACCCCTTTAAGAATTTTAAAAACTGATGATGGGCTAATTATTGCTTTCGTAAGTTGCGTAGGCGCTTGCTATAAGATAAACTTAAAAGTGAATTTAAAGAACACTTTCCCAGATAATAAACACGTGAAAGGGAAGTATATGCTTATTAAAATGTAGTTACAGTTATTATACAGCTGTAAAATGTTTATGATTATACGAATTTAACGGAATAGCACTTTCAATTTGAATCTGTTGTGTGAGTTATTATTAATAATTCAAGGTCTATACCAAGGGAGTTTTACGGTTGCAATTACGAGTAGAAACGAAAGGTTTTCTTGGCTAAATTGAAATCTGGTTTAATTGAGAACGAACCGATGTGTTGATGGATTTATTACCTCGCTCAGTTTACTTTCCTACGTTTGCTAAATAATAAATATGTTTTCTATAAATTCGTACTAGCGTTTTGTAATACCCACAAACTAACTGGCTGTTGATTTTACCAGAGGTAACTTGTTACATTTGATTAATTCAAATTATATTCATGCGGATAACTGAAAAGTTAGCGTAAAAACAGACAAACGTCATCTACGTCACTTTTAAATCAAAGTCTTACCAGAATAAAGGTTACTTAAATGTTTAATAATATTATATGGCTTATTGTGATGCTAGCAAAAAAAAAACAGATCTTTTTGCCTGATCGCTAGAATAGCTCCAAAATCGGTTCCTCTTGGACAATATAGGGGAACATTTAAAAGCTTTCGAAAATGCTTTTATAAAAGACTTTGGTGTAGGTCCTATCATGGAGTTATCGTAATGATGATACAGATAATGATATTACTACCTACTCACTAGAGCTTAGACGACGATGACACAAATAATGTATATTTAAGAATGAAATAGAAAATATATTAAAATTAAGTGTATTAAAGTGGTTTACTAAAAATAAAACTGTTACTGTTAAGAACAATTAACTGAAGATTTAATTAGAAGTTTAATTTATGATTCAACATGGCTTTCCCAGTAATGAAAGGGGTATGGACTCCCTATTTTAATTTAGAGAACAATAGCTAAATTTTGAAAGATTTTGTTGCATAAATGAAGAAATTTGCTTCTTCGCAAGCAACTTGATAATAAATTAATTAAGATTGAATTTAAAGTTAGGGGAAGATTGGTCCGGCTTTTGAAGCAAGGAAAGTGTGTCTGAGATCAGGCCACATCCGACTTTGCGGTGTCAAAAACTGCTTTAAACATTAGGTATGTCGAATCCTCCTACTCAGATTTTTTAACGTGCACTTAAATGCCTGTGCGGTTATGGCTTTTTACTGAGTTATGTAGTTAATCATTTGACGTTTTAAGTGTAAAACAAAATCAGCATACATACATAACCCGACACCTGTATTCCCTGAAGGGGTGGACAGAAGTGCATTTCTGCACCCCTATTTCGCCAGGTATGTACCAATCCCACGTAATAGGAGGCGAGCCTATTGCCGTTTTTCAGCCATTTTTTGCAAAAAAGTCGAAAATTTTGTAACATGAAACCAGATCCTTCAATGAGGCTAGCGAAGTGAACTGAGGTTTAAATCACTACCGTAGGGCGGACTTGTCACAAAAAAAAACAATATAAATATAAATACCTATATCATAGAAATAAATAAACTGTATAATTTCAATTTCTTTTTATGTCCCACTAAACAGGACAAGGAATGTTGTCCAGGCGAATACTGTTTGAAAAATTTGTAAAGATATAATTCAAAACTTTTTGTCAAGATTTCATTCACCACTTAAAAATGTCAGACAAATTTCCTTTGATGACAACGAATACGTCGCATCTGTTTTGTCCTCATTACAAAGATGTTATGATAACATCGTAAACGAGGTCCTTTAATATGACTTCAGAAATAAATGAAATAATGCCAGTATTTCCACATTACAATTAAACCGGGAACTTTTTAATGAAATGCTCTTCCTTTTCATGGTTGTAAAAATAAATATACATATTTTTATACCCTTGTTTAACATGTTTGACGAAATATCAGTCAGATTCTATCGAAATAAGAAATATGTAACATAATTCATTTCAAGACTAAAATGGGACAAATGTTTAATTAATTTTCTGCCATTACAAGGTCGCACGTTCATTACAGACGTAATAAATCGTCATAAATGCTATTTAATTACTTACGCGATTAATAAACAATTATTTCAATATTTTTTCCTACGGGGACAATATTTTTATCTCTACAAATTCGGATGGATCGGTGTATGTAAAATTTGTATTTGAAATATATCTCCTGATATTGAACAATTTTATGAACTTTGCTTTTAAACTTGGGTAACACCTTTTAACTAAGAAATATTCCTTGATTGACTGTGGTCTAACATAGAGGAGGCAGAAAAAAATCTGTTGGTTGAGTAGATAATTAAAAGAATTAACATTAACAAGTGAAGTCGTTAGTGTAGGGTATCAGATTTTATAGGACTAGAGTTCAGTTAATTGTTCTTATTATCTGCGTGGAGTCTGAAAATAAGCCCAAAAACGGCAATAGGCTTGCTCCTATTAAGTGGGACTTAAAAACAGCAAAACAGATGTTTTGCCCATTGCTAGCCTCAACTTCAATACAGGCGGGAGTGTACGTATTTAACATTAATTGTATAAAAATATGTTTTTGTTTTCCAGTGCACGTATTACGAGACACGGAATTGCCTCTGGAAGTGGCATCAGCGCTCGGGCCTGAGGTGCAGTTTGTACTCAAGTATGTCGACGAAGGTCAGTGCTAATGTGTAATATTCTTTAATATAGAACTTGCTTAGAGTTCCAAAGTTACAGTTTTAAATATTGCTAGTAACTACTACTCCTACTAACAAAATCATTCTCATTATGTCTGCCTTTTTCCGTGGTATTACAGTTCTGTGTGCGGTTTAGAGGTCGCAACTTCAATTTTCTAGTAGATACGGAAAGTGTTTTTTTTTATTGTAAAGTTCTCAGTAGCAGCACGGGGTCAGAAAATAGCAATAGCCTCGCCCCCTATTACGTGCGACTTACAACGCATCCGTGGAATGGTGGGTGTGGAACTATTTTTTCCTCCCCTTTTCGCATCTAGGCATGGCTGCACGTATGTAGTAGTTTTTATATTATGCCAATTAGTCTTTAGATATTTAAGTCCTTTTTATTTAATATTATTGTGTGTCTAATATGTTATAGGAGCAGAGGTTGTTTGTTCGTTTATTTATTTGTACATTTGTTTCTTTGCGTATGTACAAAACTAATGTTTTTATTTATTTCCAACACGGTACGACGATGTAAGATATTTTGATTTTATATAAAAGAGTCTTGATTGTATCGAAACTTATAGATAACATAAATTTTGACTCATTTTGTAAGAATTTCTTAAATAGTATAATACTCGTACTCGTTGTACGTCACAGCGTATGTTTGAGCTACGTGACATTTGTATATATAAACTTGGTGATAATGTTCTATGAAGTAATATTGGAGGTAACTGGTAGAGTGTTAATAATTTTAGTACTTCAAACTAGAGACCTGCTGCGTCAGTTTAGCAATAAAGCTGTCATGCATACCAATGCGATTACTGCAAAGTAAATTACCGACTTTTTAATCCCAAAAATTATTGAAAATGGACCTAAAGAAGGAACAAGGTAGTCATAATCTTTTATAATCCTTTTTTAACGTCAGTTTTTTTATCTACACGTCGTCGCCTATGAATTTTACGACACATAGGCAATATGAATGTGATGTGATTAAAAAGAAAGGGTTGATATAAAGTGAATAAAACGAAACGACAAAGCTAGTAACATTTAGTTCTGAGACCGAGAGTACAGTAGTCCCTCAAAATTATTATTGCAGCGCATTATCAAATCTATATAAAAGCAATGGTTATTAATTAATTGCTAGACTTATTTTAAACACAAGGCTTAAACTACTGAATGGATTGTACATATGTACGTAAGCAGATGCTAAGAATGGGTTTTTCAAAATTCACCCCTAGATGGTTGAAACAGGGGCCCAAAGGCGATAAGATCCATATTATAGCCGATGAAGTTGTGGGCAGAAGCTAGTGGAATATATAATCTACAAGTTACAACTTATCTAATTGCGACTGCTTCGTTAGTCTCGGAGCATAAGTGTACAGCGCGTGACTATATGGTATACGTATAATCATAACTATATACATAAAACGACCTGAAAGCTGTGCAAAGTATGGTCAGATAATTCGAAACAGCGCCCTAGCATTTGTCTGTACATATTTGTCGAAGGGAGCTTGGCGCGTAATTACTCGGCTTATTTGTTTCGTCCCCTCATTGAGGGCCAACATAAAACTGTCAGAGGGGAGTGCCAATCGAGTTATCGGTTGTTCCAGTTGCGTTTCATTAGCGAATGTCTTGCGATGCCTAATAACTGTCACTTTGTTTTGGACGTTATCATTAAAGCAGACTTCCTTAGGGAGTTACGGTCTTCCATGTTAAAAGTTTACTCTTTGGTGTTGTTTTGATTGAGTTGCCTGTTTTCCCGCGATGAAATTGCGTGATATGATATTAGGTAATAGTGCCTAATAATTATTGGATCAATTTTTTATGTCGATTTCAGTGAAAGAAAGTGAAATTAAATATTTTTGATTAAATCGTTGATTTTTATTGAAAAAATCATTTGATTTAAATCGTGATTTATCAATGCAAAAATGTATATTTATTCAATTTCCATTTAGATAATCTATTAGCATGCTAATCAAGAAGTTGTGCGTGCAAAAAGTTAATGGTTTTGCAACCTACAAATTTTTGTTTCGCGCCTTTATAAGACCAAAATGTTTTTAGTATTTTGCAACATCTACGAAGGTATTTGTATCTTGGTGAAGGATAAGGACTTTGCTTTCGACAGTTGGATTTATTCATTTTATTGTGTGTAATTTTAGCGTAAAAATAGACATGTTATCTACATGGCACTAAAAAGAAAACCAACATGATCAATGAAATAATTGTGATCCAACAATTATACGATGGGTGTATAAACACTGTACAAAGTAGTTTGATTAATTAATTTAATCTTGATTTAATTGGTAATATTTATTCATTTATTTATTTAACTCTTTATTGTACACATTTTAAATCATATAAAATTATATGTAATGTAATACTACAGGTTATATTCCAAAAATAGAATGAAATAAAAGAGTCGTTATCCAATGATGCCTTTATTGTTTGTGGTCAAATATATTACAGATATTAATAACAGTTACATACAATCAAAAACACGTTTTTATTTTATCATGCACTTAGGATTCTTCATTGTGGTCTAGTTTAATTGTAGAACAGTTTCAGTACTGAATTTTGTCTCCAATAATAGTAAGAACATGCGAAATGGATAACCTCTTTTTACTTTTGCTAATTTGCTGCTGATTGATGGAGGATAAAGATTAATGGCACTAGAACTCTCTCCAAATTGGACGCTCTCGTCTGTAGAACGGAATATTAGTTTTTTCCCGAGTGTCGTCCGTTCGTTGGTTTCATAAGCTGGCGGAATGTAATTACAATATTTATTCATGGGGCGGCAGGCTGCTATTCGAAAACAATGAATCTAAAGCCAATTTATGTTCGGAAGTGGACGGATAAATTTAAACCGGACGCTACGTTGGCGCTTTCGCTGAATTCTAATAAGGTACGAGTGTCCATTTCTTTCTCGTTTTTCTGTTGTATGTGAATGGCAGAGACAAAAGTGTTTATTGTATCATTCAGCATGGATAAAAGTTGTTACTCATGTTTATTTTTTTGAAAAATTTCGATATCGAATCTTATTTGCTGTTGGATCTTTGAAACTATTTGATGCAAATTAAGTAACTTAAATACGGCTTAAAACCACAAATCTTAATAGTAATATTGTGTATTAATTACAAAATAATAGCTGTATAAAATGTATTTATATTGTAATGTATTTATACTTTTTAAAATTAAAATAATTACCTCACTATTTGAATATTGCTATTGAAATTTAAATTAGATACATTACGAAACCGGTATTGGGAAGCGTATTCGAAAGATTTACATCACTATCTAACCTGAATAAATAGTCTCCATTGCATATTAGTTGGATCATTACCGTAGTGGGTAGCTGATAAAACTACTCCGTACAAAATACTACGTTATCATCAAACCACAATCAAGAAAGCACTCACACTAAAAAACTGCCGGCCACACACACTCTTGCATAATTCACCTGTCGCTGTGGTTGTATGGAGAGGCTTTGCGCGAGCGCAGGTTGTAACTTCTCCCACTACACTACCCAAATGTTATCGGTCTCTCTTTCGCGCGCACGCAATTAGAAAGAGACGGAACATTCAAACAACGTCGCTAAAGCAGCATGCGGCTGCTATGTCGACCGGACCGACTGGATCAACGGTCTTTCTCGCGGTATAGCGGGCCTAACTTAGTTTTAACTTAACATCGTAGCACGACGATTGTTTTATTCGATTTAACGGTCTGTTTTCAGCAATGTTGTATCCAACACGTCACAATACGGATTAGCAGACGGTTTATGTGTATTTATGTGACGGAAATTGTCGATTTGTGGTGTGAATTTTGACCGAGATGCCAGTAATACAGCCTTCAGTTGAGTGAATGTTTAAATCACGCCATGTACCTCAGTGCTATGTAGGTTCGTTAAAAGTGCCAGTGCGAAGTTAAGTTCGAATTTGTGGTGAAGATAAAAAAGTTTATACGTTGAGTACGTTTTGTGGGCTTGTGTTACGTGTATAAGTGCTTTAAAGGATTGAGAGATTAACTTCAGCGCAACACAGGGTACGTAGTGTTCAAGTTGCTTTACCTCAGGGAATACAACGCGGTACCGTTATTACAAAAGTTAATATTAAGAATTCCATGCAAAGTGATTCCTTTAAACATTTGTTTGAATGTGGATTGCGCACATACAAACTAGGTTGGTTAACTATTTACCGTCATGGATGTAGGTTGGTTCTAAACAAAAGAGGCCCGAATACCATCTATGTATGTTTTTTTATATACGCCTATGTGGCGTTGCTATTCATCTATTTCGTAGATGGGCTGTAAATAGTTTGACAGGTTACCGTTCGTTCGTTCATCAAGGACATCTATCGTAAAACGTATGTTGTCAAACAGCATGTCACTGTGGGCATGATCGAAAAACAATTGTCATTATAATTGTTGCCTACACGATAACACGATGCCCTTTTTGAAACGTAGGCGGGTTGAAGAGACGTATAATTTTCATTGCAAACACGTTTCTATTGCCTCGTCAATCAATATCATTGCAGCTATCACGTACAAAATATTGATAATAATTATTATACATAGATGTAGATAACTGTGATACATAGATGCGTAGATAGTGTGGGGTGAGTGAAGTAACTAAGTTACGCAATTATTAGCAAGGCCCAGTTAGCCAGGTTGGGTTAATTAATGTTATGATTAAATTAACGTATAGTCAACATGCATGCTCCGTCCTTTAATGAATAAGGTCATATTTTGATTGTGTTATCGCTGTACTAAGTCTACTAAACGTAAATAAATTATGAAATACAATGCCAGTAATTGTTAGTATAGTAGGTACTGGCGGTTAAAGAATTTCTCAGTACTAGGTTCTAGGCGAGGCAATGTTTATTTACGAACACAAGACAGAAATAAAAACATTACTGCATCAGTCAGGTTTATCCGATGCCGTTAGTTTGTCTGTTAGCTTTTATTGTTACTTGGTTTGTTTAATTGTTTGAGTATCTTATTTACAGCCTATACATCAAGGATATTAAATCCTAATGCAACATAATAATCGTCTTTTTTTAATATCATATAACGTACATTAATTATTGAAGTAAAATTTCATAAAATATATTTACAAAAAGTAGCGACATGGCAACATTTATTAATGTTCTATAAATTTAGAAATATTACACAAGTGTGACTAATGGAAATGTGTAACAACTATAACATTACTGTACCGGCAGTCAGCACGCCATTGTAAGAATATCAACGCGCTACAGCGTATCGCACGAGACTACGGCAGAAACGTGACGAGTTCTCGAAACACTATTCATAGATCGTTTTATTATAAATTCTGCTTTATAGATTGCTGTCTGTAGATTCATTCCTTTCTAGAACATTTTTCGAACGCAATTTTTTTATATAAAAGGTCCACCGTAGTTGTATCCCAACGTAATATTGTTAAAAAGAAAACCTAAACAAAATGTTAAAATATTCACTTCCTCCTTTTACACCTTAGGTTTATTATGCCATTTAAAACTTTATTGTGCCGGGGATAGAATTCAAAATATATCAGGCCACGGATTTGTACGGCTTTGCTGTATAAAAAATCTCCGGTACCGACGCAGCACATTCCAAAGATGCCTTTAATTAAAGCCAGGTAAAGCCGGGCGAGTGTCGTTTTCTACCCCGTGACGGTAATGTCTTCACTAATAGGGTTGCCAATAAAAGTGTTTTTATCTCCGACGTAACTTTTGAGAAAGGTATTCAAGAGATTCAAAGTTAAATAGTTAATTTGCCACCCCCTGATTGTGATTGCATCTTTAGGGTTTCTTTTTAATTTATATTTGATCACTTTTTTTGTTTCTTACTTTGTAAGCTTAAAGCTATGACAAATATAACAAATAAGGTGAGATTTAGAATAGCTAGAAATAAATTTTTGTGTATAATCTATTGCTTGCATATAATAATTTTATTCAAATATTTTAGGTAGCAATTTAAATGAAACATCATTAAGAACATCTAAAATCTATAAACAAGTATGAAACGTACGCGTATTTAGCTCGTTGTGAACGAGCATTGAACTCACCAAAATTAATGACTTCCCACACACACATTTGCAGTACATTCTTATCCGACACCCATGTATTTTGTATGAGATTCTTTAACAAATAGTACCGGTTCGAAGAAGGATACGAGGCGTCAACATGGCCGAAATTTATTCCGCGCAAACTAGTTACTTCATTATTACGTTTGATTGCTATGTTGCCCGCTCGTAAGTTCTTTATAAGCGGATATTGGTAATAGAGTTAATTTATACGTTAACTTATTCTGCATCGCTTACTATCTAAACAAGAGATGTTAAATTCTCTTACACACATTGTATCTTCACTAATGAAGAAATCCGGAAAATGATTAGCATCTATTAGTTCATATGAGTACTTGAATGCTATAATGTCTTTGGAATGCTATCAATTGTGTTTGTTTGGACTTTTCTAGAAAGAAATAAGGAGATTTCTTGATACTTATCCTCGCATCCAACGTAGCTATGGAGTGTATTAATGAGCCTTAGTATAATTTGATAAATGGGATAGCGGTTCGATGGCAATTGCTTTTAACTCAAAGTTCTAAAGATGTCTGCGCTATAAGATGAATAGCCTTGATGGACACGCTTACGAGATAGAAGCGTAAACATTGCGAAATTGTGAGATGTGCGAGTTGAGGGAAGGCACAGTGCGCGGCGACCGCTTAACCCCTTAAGTTTCGACGTCAAATGTTCTCGTCGCGACCCGGTGGAACGCATGGGCCCCGCGTGGAATCTCGTGAAAGTTGGCCAACACACGTTCAAGATCAAGTGGATGGGTCACCGGAACCAGTTTGGTGAATCGGCAAGTGTAGGCAAGTGACGATGAGTTAGGAATCCACTATCGAACTGGTTGCTTGGCCGTTTAATCGCTGCTAAAAACCTGACAGAATTGGTGATATTAAAGAAATGACCCACTCACTCCGAACATCTGCACGGAGCCAAAAATATAAACATCAGTAATACAAATGATAATCCTTTCAACAGATTTGTAACTTCTTTGTTATATTATGTACATCAATTTTATTTTATTTTTATTTTAGATTTTGCTATATTCCGGTAGGAGCGCTTTTTAAATTTCTTACGAATCCTGTAGTCTGATTATTATATCTGAAGAGATTGCATTAAAATTATGATCTAACAACAGACTTGCTAACATCTAACGATTACGAAGTTTCTTCTGCTTTTATCAATTTAATAGCACAGCGACCAAATAGATACTTAAGGTCAGTGGCGGTATTTCCATAAAAGCTCAAAAATGCAACTTGCCTTTCAAAATTCCGAGTAATTAAAATTTATTTAACAAAAGCAATTTGACATATACATGAGAATATCCTGACCCCGCAATAAACAATTATAAACTAGACATTATACAATTAACGTGTAGCGCTTTTGGGCTTCTATGGAACTACCGCCACTGCTTAAGGTGGGTAATGTTGTAATATGTGCAAATCTCAATTGGTTTATTATATACCATATGTTCGTGTTACGTATATCATCATCATCATCAGCCCATATATGTCCCACTGCTGAGCACGGGCCTCCTCTACCATTGAGAGGGTTTAGGCCTTAGTCCACCACGCTGGCCTAGTGCGGGTTGGCGGACTACACACCTAAGAAATCCCTAAGACTTTTTTAGGTGTGCAGGTTTCATCACGATGTTTTCTTTCACCGTTAAAGTACGTGATAATTCATTGTGAATACACACATAACTTGGAAAAGTCAGAGGTGTGTGCCTGGGGTTTGAACCCGCGACCGTAGAGATTCTCGACCGCGTGCCCAAACCTCGAGGCCATCATGACTTATAGGACTTATAGGTGTTACGTATAGGACTAGTTTAATACTTGGACTCCTACGTCTTCAGTAGATCGAACATCTACGTATTTTAGCATTATAAATATGCATGCACCTCTAATTACTTTCTTGGCTTCGCATCTAAATCAATTGGAATATTTTAAGGAGATTTAAATGTAAATTTCTGATCTAAGGTATAGGAACCTTTTCCATATAAATTATAGAAAAGTCTATTTAAAGACATTTATACATATTCAACTCAAAAGTATTTAATTTGCTTTCTAATGGAATTGCAAATTAACAAAGTAATTTAATACACATTTAAAGTTCAATTACATAATTAAAATTAAGAGTTCCACATACATTTTATAAAAATAGAATATTGGTACGTAGCAATGGCACAAGTTGTTATTAGAATAAGTAAATTGGTTTCAAAAATAATCTATATTAACAAAAGTGCTCCTCGGTAAATTAGTCCTAACATTCTTTTAGCCAGTGAGATTGGCAGATAATCAACATATTTTAAGCCAAGTTTATTTTCCTTTGTACACTATATTGATGCGCCAGCGAAACAAAAAATACTGGGAGACATAATTTAAACCAGGTGGACAAAATGCCTCTGCTTTGTACTGGTGGACTAAGGTTTAACCTTCACCATAGAAAATCTCAAAGTCCGATAATCACCGGCTTGTCTGTATTTTCGAATAGCCCCAATTAAAATTTGCTTTCCAAATGTATGTTTGATCGATACATTTCGCTTTAATTTATAGTAAACTCGGTTTGTTTTTCGGCGTAGCTGTGATAGTCGTATCCATTAATTTTTAGTTGGTTGTGCCGCGCCCACACGTCGTACAGCCAAGCAGGCTTTCACGTTGCCGTTTGCTTCCAAATCTGACACAAACGTTCCACCTAAGTTTCTGCGTCGAGAACTTCGAGTTAAGAAATAATTGTACCACGTGCTGGTTTTAGCGTAGTAATCTGGTCGGTGTTCTCTTTAGACGGGCCACAGGGGAGCAATTAGGAAAATATTTGCAGAAACCGGTTGTTGAGTATTTTTGGAATTGCTAGACTTCGTCATACTTGAAATTTAAATATAACGTTGCTAATTTAAAAATAAAATTGGCAATAATCTTAATTAATGTCTATAGCCACTATCTATGCTACAGAATTTAGGTAGGTGAGGTGTAGGTAGGTGAATAAACTTAACCACCTATCGCTTATTTGTCATATCTGTCGATTAAATTAATTTTATTCTCCTACCTATACGAAATTCGTAAATTGCCGTGGTACTATAAATAGAAACAGTTTAATTGGCTCGATCTATTAGTTGTGGCACTCACGCAACGCTAAACGCAGTGTGTCCGCAGCCGTGAAGAACAAAGCGCCACTACCTATACAAATGAATGGAGAAAAAAATCCCATGCGATTCCTCTCACGTGCCATTTTGAATTGTTTCTGCTATCTAAATGCCGACATTTAATTGTCGTGGCCTCATTGTCACTGGTATCTGTGATCTCACGACAATGGCTCTGTAGACATAGATTACTAGCTTCGAGATTAATGTCGGAATTAGTTTTGTTTGGATATGTTAGGGACAAAAGGATGGCTGCCGGGTCGGCTGAGGGCTTAAGGTGCGTTTATTGCGCGGACGTGTACTTTGTGCATACGTTTTTCCTTACAATTTAATAGATATTAAATTTATTTGCTTGCTAGTATACTAATTGATAGTTTGTGTTTATATTGGTAAGGTAGTTTTAAGGGTAGATGAATAGCTGTTATACATTAATTGATAGTAAAACATTCGAGAATAATTAATGACTATTCATAGCTTGATTGTCACTTATATGACTATTAATTACATAAAAACTTGAAATGTATGAATGTCGTGAGAACGTTGATGATTTATAGCCGTGCTGTTGTGTCTAGTAGTGCATGAAAATGATTCCTGTAAGAAAGCGCAACAATATTGCAGACGTCACATTTGTGCTTTTTACATTCACATAGGGACCCGAGGAATCCTATCGAGTTACTAATAAATGTCTACGCTTAGTTGGAGCCGTGAGAATTAAATTCCACGCTGATAGCTAACCTATGTCATTCTATGGAAACTAGTTAGTTTCTTCTAGTAAGAAGTAGCACGAAGAATGCGAAAAGTGGAATTGTTATATTTCCTAATCGATTTAAATGCAAAGGACAGTAATAAAGGATTTAAGTAGTAATAAGTTATGCGCTTATCCACTGCATATATTACCCCGTATTCTCTAGTGAACCATGGATTACCTATGTCATACATCTATAGCCTTTCAAAGTTGAGTTGTGTGTATTTTTAATGATAAAAGCTTATTGAGTCATAGACGTCGTCGACGTCTACGTAGACTATATCCTGAAGCAAGATTTATTTAAAACTAATTAAGTGTTGTAACAGTGATTTACAATTCCTAATATCTAGTTCACTGTAAGTTCGCGTTTAAATGGTCAATTTATGATGTTATCTTGAAGTTTTGTTAAAATAGAGCATTATTGTTACTAAGGCTCGTGTCATTTCAGATAATTTGCCAAAGGCCTTACACGACGTTGTGTCCACTAAATACCATTTGTTTGACATTTGACTTCAGACACTTGGGAAATTAATTTTGTGAATAAAATATCTTTGGAGTACGACGTTATGACCTTATTCCTTTTACGTATCCATTGTTCGTTTCAAGAATTCAAATGTCTTCGCTATTACAAATGAACTTTGTATGGTGTTTCATAAGAAAGTTTCTGGAAGTTTAAATTGTAATTATACGATCTGTTGATAGACTTCAAAGTACCTGTTTCATGGATTATTTTAGCTCTAAAGTAAAGGTATAACATAAAAATATATGACTGCGGTAAGGTGGTACAATAATGATCGCTTCTTTAGGTCACTCACAAATCCCTACGCTTGGTTTGTAAGTATGACATTCAGTAATGACATTCAGTATCTTACTAGCAACTGGAGCCGGTTTCATCCGGACGTAATACACATAAAGTATGCACGTGAACCTTCCGGTACAAATGATCTGAACGGCAGTTGGAGTAGTTTCAAACAAATGTAGAATTACTATTTAGAGATGATAATTTTTAAGCGTTTAAATTGTGGAATCTTTTCACCAAGTTATATGTTTTGTTGCATTTTTTAATGACTAGTCGTGTATATTCGAGCTACGTATTTTTAAAGCGTATTTTCATTTATTTCTCTATTTCTACATCACTTTAAACAAAACTTGTAGAAGTTGACTTAGAAATTAAGTTTGTTTGTATACTACATTGTCTATGAAGTTTTTAATAAAAATCATGCATATACGCCTACCTTGAACTGCCTATTTTCTGCTACTAATGTTTAAACATATTTACGTCTGTCTTACGCGTTAGTTAGCCAAGAATTACCGTTCAGGGTAAACAAAGGTGTTACCCGTTAATTCTTGTTTATCTCGCTAATATTTACATTTAAATAGTTTTGGTCACCGTTCACCATTGATTTTATCGTCTAATTTAGCTATTGGCTGGAAGCATTAGTGCGACCTACAAAGTATCAAGCTAAGTTGATCCCAAATTGATTTAGCTAGCATTTAAAAGTTTTCTCGAAAAATATAATGAAGTAAATTTTAAGAAAATATTTCTTATTGATACGTAATTTTTATCTTAAAAGGTACCTACGTACTATAGACATGAATCCGCGGCCATTGGTTTTCCAAACATGGCACTTGCCAGTTATCATACTTACGTTCTAGGTATAAAAAAATTATAATCAAATTAATTTGTGAGTTTACGTAAGATATTTTTTAACATCTTGGACCTGAAGTCGTAAAATAAGAATTGGTTCAATGGTGTTATTTCTTCATTTTTGTGAGGCAAGAAGTATTTTTTTTTTCATGTTTTAGATGCTCGTATCGTAATACCTAATATTAGTATCATAAAATTGAAGTTTTAATGTCCTCGGCTCATGGATTTAATTAAAATTTAGTTTATTAAAATGAAGTTATGTTCAGCTTAGAATATAGTTTTATACATTTTTAAAGAAAATTATAATTTGTAAGACACCAACAAATAAGACAGTGTATTAAAAGAATACAAAATAACTTCACTTTTGACCAGATATGTTAAGTCCTTCGAACATTACCAAAAGGAAAATATTATAAGATTATTTAATCAATAAATATTTTATATCCACGGAATTTATATTAAGCTTATCTTCAAGTATTACGTACATTGGTATAGTTCATAAATACGGCTATAACGCTTCGTACTTCCCTTTATTAACATCCATAAATTCAGGGTTATGGCACATTGTATCACTGACCGATATTTGAAGTATTTAAGTTCCTATCTACTGTCGCTCGTTCGAATCTCTTTTCCAAACCAGTTTCCAAGCAAACCAAGCGGTCCTATAAAGTTAATAAGTTCATGCAGCCTTCAGTCATATACTCTTCGTCGTAATTTACAACTGGCCATTAATTAGTATTATCTCGAATATTTCATTGTGATCGGTAATTTAATTTTATGTGGATAGTTATATTTTGCGCGGCGAATTCATCGAAATGAAAATGTGAAATCGGTTGGCCATAGTTTATCTCTTTGGTGACTGTGTTCTTATGGGTTGCTCTTTTTTTTTCATTAAATTAGTTTGCGTACATCCTTATGTTTTTTATTAAAGCCAGCATCCCCTGCAAACTCTGCCAGCAATGGTTTTTAACTGGAGATTTCACAACGGGAAAGTTTAATAGAACTTTTTACAACCTCAGCGTTTGAAAATTCACACGGGATATCTCGATCCCCGCGGTAAATGATAGTGCCAAATCAACAAGACTAAACATGTTGATTAAATATATTTTTATACGATAACATAAAATATACTTATATTAATAGTTCTTGATTTTATTTCTTTTTGTTAAAATAACAGTTATCACTATTACGCACATACGTCAGACCTAAAACCATAAGTTATTTTAATTATCTGAAAAATATTAAAGACTTTTTAATGCGTGCTTATAGGAAACACGTTCCTTTTACTCATGACAAGTTATACCAAGCTAAGTCGTATTAAATTATGTAAAATTGACAGCGGATTATCAAAATACGTATCAACTTAACACTAATAAAGTCGACATCAACACCAAATTATTACGGATCAAGTCTCCTATGAACTTTAATTTGTATTTACATATTTATTGCTAGATTACATTGGCAGATGTAGAGTAAGTTAGCACTGCATAGAGTAGAAATTTAATTCGACATGAATTTTGTGAATGAAACAAGAAATATTCATACTTCTATCTTTTCATGTTACGTTTCATTGTACCACATGTATTTTAAATGCGATATATTTCTAAAATGGTGTAAATTGGTATAGATTCTATATAATATATATTATTTAATAAATATATATTATAAATTATTTACTCTATTAAAGCTTTTTTGCGTTTTTATTTCGAATGATAGCATTAACAGTTCCACTTCTATATCTATATAATGGCATTTGAAATATTGTCTAGGATATCTCATAAAAAAAGTAACAAAGTACATTCTGTCAGTCAAAAAGCAGTTTAGCAGTTGATAAGATAAATGGTCCAACTCTGCTGTGAATAGGCAATGGGCGTTCACGTGTTTTAATAACCATCCGTAACAAATTGCTAACGTGCATATTTTTTGTATCGTATAATTAAATCACGTTTGCTATTAATATAAAGAATTCCGATCTTGTCAGATTAAAATGTAACATCACACCTAATATTTATGGAAATTAAACGCACTCTATACAGTTTTAATATAATCCAATTAATGGTCGGATGAGGCGACAGGCTTAAAACAACAATCAATTACCTGGTGTCAGCCACGGTAAATTTAAAAGCTTGTCAAGCGAGTAACCTTTCGTCAAAGGTGGATCTGTCATCCATCAGGCTCGTGCCTGTGATGCACCTGGGCTTTTTTAGATATCCAATGCTCTATTATTAAACAACTGAAGCGTGACAAATGGTAAAACAACATTTTTTGTAATATAAACTTAAAATGGTGACTTTTGAATTGTTCTGTTGCGCAGACATGTCCGAGTCAGATGTGTATTGAATTCTTAAGAGTTTAAAAAAGGTCAATAAAGTGCAGATGGCTTTTTGAGCTAGTTTATTTATTTATTTTTATTTATATACTTTTTAGTACACTATACAATAATTTATACTACGTGATTGAAAACAATGAAGACAATAAGTATAGGCACAATAGGCGGTCTTATCGCTAGCTGCGATCTCTTCCAGACAACCTACGGGACCGGAATGAAAGGTTGTAGTTCAGGCAGTTGTCTTCAGAAATAGAAAAAAATAAATAAAGAAATAACCAAATATATATATATAAATAACATACATATAAATAAACATACATAAATATATAAAGATCATATAGTAAGATAACATTTAATAGAAGATCTTATACGAGTATCAGTAAAGTTTCCATTAGTAGTTTGCATGAAGTTTCCATTAGTAGTTACTGTTTTTTTGGTAGTATTTCAGTAATTTAGCATTGCAAACTAAGTACTCTGCTGTAGATGAAGGGGAATTGGGTCTTGCTGTTAATTTTAGATGACGTTGTTCACTTCTTGCTAGTTATAAATTCAATTGCCATTTAGCATTCCGTCTCTTTGTACGTTGGAGTTCTATTAAGGTCCTATTCACCCCGTCGTTACTACATCGCGCAACAGTACTATGCATTACCATTTCATAGAGGTCGTCGGTTCGCTGTCTTGGATTTGGTCCTACGTCAGATGTACTGTCTGCCTTTTATGCTAATGTCTGGAACGCTCAATGTCCCTTTGTGTAACCCCTCATTTTCATTCAACACGCAGTTTCCTCGGTAAACACACATCGCGCGTTGTTTTAGGCTCGACGCGTATCTATTATTCTAATGTTTGATATCAAATTCAATCGAATCAATTAAAAAGTAATTAATACATAATACCGGATATCGGCTTTCGATTTGGCTCGGCCGTCAACAAATATTGCGTTCCTGTATAATTTGGACTCCACTCAAATGATCCTAAATAATATGTTATGCGAATGGGGTGTGCGTTTTGAAATTTGTATTGATAATATGTTTTAATGCAACATAAGGGCCAATTAGGCTTTGTTGTAATGCTGGTTAGTAAATTGTCGCACACTTTTTTCACAAAAACAATTTTTTTAAATGTTGTATTCTTTGTCTTTTCGGTTTGCAGAGAAACTTTGCAACGGTTAGTCCCGTCTGGACTATAACTTACGAATTCAATACCCGGGTTTTTCGATAGGAAATTGTTAGAAAATAGCTTAAGACATAGGTAGCATTTGATTAACCAAGCCTAATACAAATATATAAATTATTACCTAATTTAAATAAAAAAACACAATGGGTAGACAAAATGATTGTAAAAATCATAAATACATTAACTAGCTATTACACTAACTGTCTGATACCTCACATTGGATGAAACGGTTGATAACACGTCACAGTGTATTTCCTAGTATTGTACAATGGGTTGTAACATTACGTCTATTATTTTTAATGGTGTACCATCAAACACCTGGTGTGTTTGTCTCTTAAAGAGTTTTATCACATCCGTGAAATAAAATTTATTTTCTTAACTTAGGAATCAACTGCAGGCGTGATCATGTATGGTAAAATTGTAAAAGTTCAAATGAATGGGGAGTACGTTTATGTCTCTGTACATGTTACATTGTACAGAGATTGAGAGTTTCAATTTGCCGTTTCTTTCATCACAATTAAATCATTTAATTAAAAGATGGCTATTGCAAATTGCAATGTATCTTACTTTTTCAGTGTTATTTGAGATAAATGACAACTTACAATCACTTTGCTTTCTTCCTGCATCTAAATTTCAAGTGTTTTTAGACATATTATAGTCAGTTACGTGTTCATTGAGACGAAAGTTATACTGTAATTTAAAAAAGTATATATTTTTCTCAAAAACTACTTTGTAGACACTTCTCTTTTGTCAGCGGCGTATGAATTTCAATTCTTCATGCTATAGAATCTCTGGCATCTCGTTTTACACACTTCAAACAACTGCTACAGTAATTCTATATTATATCAAACAAATTTTAACGTTTTAACTACGAACAAAACAAAGTTACTCATGTGGATATCCGCTCGACTGGATAGACGTAGCTAGCGTGTCTGTCGTGTTTGTTTCCACCTGCATAATCATTGACATTTTGGTCGCGTGTGGTTATACGTGACTCATGCGTTTCGTGAGGTTTACCCTTCGCGCCGATTTGGACTTTGTGTTTTAACACTATAAAGGGTACACGACCGTTGTCATGGCAACAGTTTGTATCATAGGCAACGGGCACACAAACATGGGACTAATGATTGAAGTTATCAATAATTCAATAAGATAAACCCATGCAGATATATATTGACATACATAAATATAAAATAGTTAATTAAAATCAGCTCGTACAATAATAAATAAATTAGACAAAGGCAATTAGAGCGTTTTATGATTACAAAGGATAACAAAAAAGAGTATTAAAAGGTTGAATATTAAATACCCATTAGCTTTTATTTTAAGTTCTTTTTTAAGGTCTAAGTAAAATAAGCGTAGTTGGCATTTATTCAATATTCGAGCAATATTCTTTCTCTATTTGAATTTCTGATACAGAGTAAATAGAGAAAGCTTCATTTAATATTCGAGTAACCATTATTTCACAGCCGTCACCGTGGCACAAAAATTCTAATGTAATCTCTATACAATAGGTTCAAAGCAATAAATCCTTATCTCGAGATAAGCCACTATTTCTAATTTAACCAAACATACGAGCGCATGTGACGCGAAGGTATTTTTCATGCATTCCTATTACTTACGTATTCAATCCTCTTTTATTTATATTTTTAGGACAAGAATTGACTCTTTTAATACAATATAAATCTATCAAATATTGACTTTTCTAATCATTTTCATTAGATTTTTTATTTTAATATTTATTTTACTTTTAATCATAGTTTATTTTGACAACTGTCTCCTAGGCATATTGGTGTGTGCGATGGAGAGATTTACATTGAAATCCCAGGTAGGGGAAATAAAATTGATTTGTTCCAGTAGCATATTGTTAGCAGCAATACTCACTTAGACAATGCTAAACATATTAAGAAATCTGTTCATAACAAGCCAAACGATTAATTCAAGGAACATTAATTTTGTAATTTAATATTTGATACGGAGACCTTTGTGAACAGTACGATCAGGGGTAATTACGTTCGGTAAGGCTTCACTATTCGCCGAAGAAATTGCAAAATATTCGCGGAAACAGAAACGACCCTCCGCGGATTGAGCAAGCGAAATTCCAACAAAAAGCGATTTTATGCAATTACGCTTAAGTTGTCCGGAGAGTTATTACTAAACCGAGAGCTCGGTCACGCGGACTTTAGTGGTGGTTACCCACTGACTTCGCTAATGGCACAAAAGGAACACACTCTCAAATAACTTTGAACGGCGTTCAAAATGCGCGCATTGAGTGGCGTCAACTTTCAACTGTTTCATGGAAGAACGTTTAAACTATTATTACGTATTTCAGTAGCTCGTGGCGTAGTATAGATGTTCTTTTTAACGTACCATTTTTCTCACTACCGTAACGTTAAAACATACCATACTTTATTCCATTAATTAGCATGGGCTTCTTCTACGTTTTAGTGGGCTTAAGGTATATTTTATTTAAAAAAATAAGGGAAAATATGTTTTATAACTAATGTGCCACTCAAAAGTATATGAAAAGAACACGAAATAACATAAAGTATTTCGGCGCTTGTCCTATTAACAAAGTGGATACTCACCCTTATATTTGGTGGAACGTCCGAACAAGTCACGAGCTCTCACTGCCTTATTCAGCAACAACATACAGTCTTTTAGCGTCTTTTTGCCCTTTGTAAAAGTTATTTTTACGAGTAAATGATGAAACTGGTATTTTAGCACCATTGTTGCTTATTTTTTCTTAATTTAGGCAGTATTGTCCTGTAGGAAAAATTTTGTTTAATAATAAAATATGTAAGTTTTTTTCTGTGCTTTTGCCAAGCAATGTAAGTACCATATATACCATATATATCTTTTTTTTTCTAGATAATACTTCTACAGCAAAAGTGCGATTCTACAATTATGGGATGTGTAAAATTGTACCATATCACTTTTTTCGTAAAATGTTGTATAAAATAGCATCATACTCGGGAACGGACATTTCAATGTAATAAAAGCAATTTGTTTTTATTATACGGAATAAAATTTTACGGCATCCATCAAAAAACGGTGACAAACAGGAATGTGTAGAAGTATTTTCCAATCATGTTATGTTGATACGGGAAAAATTGAATAAGTCTTATAAAATAGATATTACCAAACGAATCCAAACACGTTTGTGCAGTCAATGATAGGTCGGACGTCGTTGCGTTCCGTCACGTTCGACGTCGTCCCTTTATAAAAGTAACTACTCGCTTGGCAACATTATGGCATTGCCTCCACAACGTGGATAGTGTTGATGTGATGTCATGAGCCCGAGAAGCGTTCCGTGTAAAAAAGGCCATTTGCTTTTACATTATTCATAAGTTTTGCTAATGAATTTATAGTTGGATATTGTTTTCCTTAAAAAGGTAATGCAATATTCACTCAAGTGTATTTATTTAGTCTTGACCTACAATTCAAACGGAATGTTTCTCGGTTATTAAAGAGGCAAAAAACGTAGAGGAAAATTACTTGATGTGTAGGAATTGTTTAAAATGTAAGCTATTTTAAGAACTAGTAGATATTTTTTGATGTAAATAAATTTGGAGCATTAATTCGGTTTATATTAGTCCAAAAAATAATATTTTTAGGATTGCTACAACATTATGTTTGTAGGTATTTGTTGTCAATTTTCTGTATTGTAATGTACTCGTCGTCCTCTAATTGAATGCAATTTTTTTCTGGGATGATAGTCATTGTCTACTTCATTAGTGATAGTGTCGCGCCATTATTAAAAATTACTGTACTGTTCTATACAATCTCGTTTTCACACTCACATTATCCTGCACAATTAATTCTGGTTAATATTAACTAGAATGTAAGTGAAGATATATGACAGTATAGAGATAATTGCACATTATCACATAATGCAAGTAAAATGAGGCTTTCACTTTGGTTGGTTGCCAGAGGCGAAAGTGGTTGTAAATCTTGCCAGATTACTCCTCACTAGCTATTTTACACACAATTTGGCTCTGGGCTTAGGGAAAAGTTTGTGTTGCTTGTTTACTTTGAGGAAATTTTCTAAACGGCGTCAAATAATATACATATGTTACTACTTGATATGTTTGTTTTGTACATGGCACCTACTTTATGGACAAGTAATTTAATAGCCTTTATTTCTTTGAATTCTTTATTTACTGTAAAGTTATACGTATAATATAATGTAAATAATGATAGAGCGCGAATATAGGTAGACGCCGGTAGGTAATTCTATAAATAAAGAGACAAGGCAGTGAAAAATTAGTCCAAGATTTTTTTTCCGAAAACAATGGTGTGTAAAAAATCGCAATTATAGCTATCAGGAGAAAAAAACTGTGATTCTTATTAACTATAAACCAACTTTAGCACAATTATAATCGATACAGACAGTCTCTTTATCTAAACTTTCAATCATGTACGTCTAATTGCTACGTGTAAAATCTTTATCATACAGCTGTTCTATTTATAGAAAATATTGAAGATACTTTAACACCTATAAACTTCGGTCCCGCATTAAGGTCGTGGCATAAAAAATTAAATGAAATTCCTCAGCACAAGAGAGCTGTCGAAGCGTCGGCGTCAAAATAGAAAAATGGGGAAGAAATTATTTTACGATTTTCCGAAGCAAGACATTCACTTTAATATAAATGACCCCGTTTTGAGTCAATTAAATACCGGGTCCACCCTGTCGTAATGCTTTAATAATTGTCTTTTTCATGCTCCCATTATTGTCTATACTAAAATTACTAAAGCGCAGCAGACAGGCATTTAAATTAGTATCGAATATGGATATGTATTTTGAACAAGAATTCATAAACGTGATCGTATGTAGCTTTGATAAAATATTGATGACGTTTCACCTATCACCCTCAATTTATTCCTAGACAGTGGATTCACACAAGACTTGAGAGGTTATCGCTTGAGGCGTCACGATTCATACACCTGTGCGAATGCCTGTAAAGAGCAAAATTTTATGACATAGCTTATTTATTGCCATTTTTGTTTAGTTCGCTGTTACTGGCATGAATTTATTCGTTAAAGTCTTAAAGTCGATTTTCATGTCTATCTTTCTGACCACTTTGAAACCGTACGACAGATTTTAATAGTTTAGTTTTTAATGACTCGTATAAAGATTATTCTATAGATTTATATGTATGCTCAGTATGTATACCTACTACATGAGAATTATGGTTTCCTGTTGCATTTTTTTTTGCAAAAAGTACATTATTAAGGATAGATGATTGTATGTTGTAACGCATTGGTCTTATAAATTAGTGTTCTCTTTTAAAAACGTGAAAGTACGTACTCTTCTGAAAAAGGTTTTAAATGAATAAAAATATTTTTACGTTCGAGTGCTGATGAGTTCGACAGAATTACAAAAGCATTAATGATGTAAAAGCGGGCGATATTTAAAATAAAATCGTAATAGCGGAATGAGCGCGTACTGTTCCATTCTGTGAGCGGAACTGCGCTCCGCGGTGCCGAGGGATTTTGTGACGTCATATTAATATCCGTTATGCCGGCCGCCCGTTTCCGGCGACCAACTGCGTTGCATTTCGCTGAGCGACGTAATTACCAACTACGTTTTACTACTCGTATCAAATTCACTCGTATTCATCCTTTTGTCGGTTTATGGCTTTGAAAAACCTGGTTAAGTGGACCATGCAGTAAAGTCAAATTGTTTTATTATGACCTCAGACGAAGGCAAAATTGTTTTTGAATATTTATTTTAATTAACAAATAATAGTAGTAAAAATACCCAAGAGTTGTATACATTTATCTTATCCCACACTACGATGCAAGTTTTGTGTCGCGAGTATTTTAAACTACAAGATATTGTTCGGTCTCTAAAACACCCAGATCCGAAAAAAATACTTTTACATAGATCAATTGCAATAACTTGTCTCGATACGGGGATCGAACCCGCGGCCTGTCTCGTCGTAAGCTAGTGCCTTACCAACTGCCATGGAGGCCATTGAATACATTACATTGCTGAAGATCATATAGTATATCCTCCGTCTACTTCATACAATTTGTTACAAAATGCAAACGCACAGATGGTTTCAAGTTATGTAAGATTGCGACTTTCATTGTTAGCAGTAACATAATTCCTATTAGCACGTCACTGACGTCTAAATGCCTCTCTTTGTTAAAAGCCTTTTCACTCTTTCATTTTGCATTGCATTGTGTAATGAATTTCATTCCTTTGAAAATACCGTAAGGAATGAGGTAATTGGATGAAAATTTGCCCCAACGATTGTTAGTTGTTTTAATGCAGCATACGAGACAAGTAGAATGAATCTTATGAAGCTTCCCTTAACGTCCACAAGGTTTTCTCCTCCTAATCAAAGAGCTTATATTCATATTCTCTCTATATTCTCTATCTTCTGTAATTTCTCATTGCACATATTGTCTTATAGACTTCTTACACTGTCATACACTGTTTTAAAATAGTTATTTTTTGTTCTTCGTCGTTCTACAGTTTATCTATACAAATAAATAAAATTGGAGTGTCTGTTTGTAATATTGAAATAACCGCTTTTTAATAAATGCATATGGATGTCTACATGGTACATATACCAATAACGTTTTTTACAATTTTTGTCTGCCTGTCTGTTTGTTCCGGCTAATATCTGAAATGGGTGGACCAATTTTAACGGGATTTTCACTGGCAGATAGGTGATGCAGTAAGGAGAAACTTAGGGTAAGGCGGAACGAAGTTCGCCGGGTCAGCTATATACCAATATAACTTGTAGAAACGTTTTCATTTGCATCTTATGTTTCCTAATTAAAAATAAAATCACACTTTTTGAGCGTACATACTGGCCCTCTTAAAATCATTATAATACGTGGACAACGCTGTGAGTTATATATTTAATGATATAATAAATAATCCGTACTATTTAGTTTTCAGAATGTGTAACTGATTGTTATCCCAATAAATGAAAAAAAAAGAAACGTTGCAATCTCGATCTTAAATATGAAGTAGACATTGATAATTTTGTATCGTGTCACACCTGTCCATCATTATCACGTTTTATACTATACCAATGAAGTGTATCTATTATTAAAACAGTAAATAGTGCAAACGCTGTGACTGTTTGTCATCTCGCATCTCGCCGCCAGTTTGCATCTCAGCGCAATATGCAAATCGCAGTCTTTGTTCTCAAATTCACGGCACTTAAGGCGGCATTCATTACTGCCATTATGACAGCGTTTACTAATGACGTTTTCATTTCGTGCGCGGCTAATGAACTTTGAATATCAACTACATGGTGCGCCATTTCTTTATTCTCTTACGTCTGGGATTTAAATAATAAATTATCATTAAACAAACATTGTTTTTGTCGATTTTTATGTTGATATTAGACGCCTATGGAGTTGCATTTGTATTTATCGATTCAAATATTATTTACGTATGTACTAAAAGCAGCTACTGACCGATATCAATTTTTATCGCTATAAATTTAATATTTATATAGGTATAATTCGATTTGTCTTTGTCACAAAAGGGCATGTTTTTGTTTAACCAACTAGTGCATGAAATAGTCGCAATTTACAGTTGTAATCGTAATCAAGCAATAATACAAATTCCGTTATTATTGTACTATACCTTTATTACTGGCAGCAAAATTTTACAACCAATTTCGGTAATAGCACATTGCTAACTAATTTCTCATTGCTTGCGAAATGCCAATGACCGCTGATATTTGCAGTTTCACTACTTATGCAATTACTTCAAACAAAACAAACATGACCCCGTTTCGAGTTATATTTACGGCGGTCGAAAGAAAATGGCCAAGTAAATCTCGCTAATCTTGTTTAAAACGTTATCACTGCGTAACTTCCGCCACGTGAGTGGTCACGCGTGTGGAATGCCGTCCTTTTGCAACTGTCTCACACGCCATGTCATAATAAAACGGCTACAGCTAACTCGATGTCCGCATCTTCTACGAGCTAGTGCTGCTATAGAAATGTGAATTGGGAACTAAATTTTGATCTGATTCGTTTTCCGACTGCTATTAATCATTACAGAATATTTTCCATGATAAATTATCTGTCTTTGTTGTGCAGTTTGTTGTGTATTTACTGAGCTAAGTTTTAGAACAAAGAATTATAAGTTGTGGGCAAAGAATATTAATGTAAAAAATATTTGTAGTTTGTTCTAATAGTTTAGTAAGCTAACTGTGCAATTCGAATAGGTTAACAAAGCGTGACTAAATTATTAACAGCCGGCTCCAAGTTTTCTTTGAAGTGGAATAAGGAATTATGTGGAAGGCTGTACTCAACGAAATGAAAATTAATAGACGGAAATACGAGCTGTTTTCTAATTGCAAAAGTTACGTAGGTTACAGAACAGTCTTCGCGGGGCTTTACTTGTCGTATTCTGGGACAACTAAAGCCCCGTGTCACGACACTAGTGTCTAGTGTCTGGGGAATTACTCTCAGGTAGAGTGCACCCGTCAACGTTGGATGTCGTGAATGTATTATAACTAGGAAATGCGGTGCATGCTAATTGTAGCTTTAGTTCGTTTGTTCGTTAATTTTATGTCATTCAATTATTATTCAGCGTCTGTGCGCCGACGTGAACGGAAAGTACATTTTGTTACGATTGTTGTTGGAGTAATATAGGTATGACTGTTATAAACTATGTGTACGTGTTAATCTAACTAGATTTGTTTGTTTAGTGATAAAAAATGGTCTGGTAGTTCGAGTACTTGTTGGTCAAACCACTTCAAACCGTTTTACTTATCTTTAGTCTGATATAAGTGATATTTCGCGGTATCTGCAGATAAAGTATTTAGAAAACTAATCATTTTTGGTGATAAACGATTAGAAAGTTATTGCGAAGCATAGGATAAACCATTAGGTAGTATTTTGTGGTTATTACTAGGAGCTAGTTCCAGTTTTGTTCAAGGTTAGTAATTAGCTATGTTTGTAAGGAACAAAGTATTCTCTTGTTTTTTTCTTCTTAATTATTCATTACACACTGCTAAGTTTACCTCATAAATCACACTCCCATCCTGTAAATACACAACTCCAAATTGTAGCTTCTACGGGAGGTAAAAAAGACGCATGAGTTCATTTATAATTTTTCGTTTCCTCTTTATGTTTAATTCCATATGTCTTTTGGTGATCAGTCACTTTATCATAAAAACTAAAATGCACAGAATTTTGAGTTGTGCCTTTACTATTGGGCGAGTATAACCTGAGTGAGAAATAATCATGAATATCTCAACAGCCGATATAGTTACGTATGTTCGTAAGGCTGTTTGACATTCATACAGTATGTTCACGTGTGCTCTAATCAAACACATATTATTCAGTTAACTGGAGATGTCAATCTGAGGCATTGAAATCGGTATCTATCTAAGCAGCGTGTGTAAATTAATTTAGTAGCGTCGTATTGGATGTATCAATCGCTCTGTACACTAATTCGAGCACATCAAATTAATTTTCAAGAAGCTCTACAAATTACTCTTAGTAATACTTGAAGCTGTTGATTATTGTCAGGGAAATCTTCTGATCAACTTTATGCTAGTCTTCATAATTCAAGGTTTATTAATTTTAGGTTTAGGCGCGCGGTCGAGAATCTCGGCGGTCGCGGGTTCAAACTCCAGGCACACACCTCTAACTTTTCGTAGTTATGTGTGTATTCACAATGAATTATCACGTATTTTAACGAACCAAAACATAGTGAGGAAACCTGCACACCAAAAAGTTCTTAGGAATTTGTTAGGTGTGTAGTCCGCCAACCCGCACTAGGCCAGCGTGGTGGAATAAGGTCTAAACCCTCTCAGTTGTAGAGGAGGCCCGTGCCCAGCAGTGGGACGTATTTGGTCTGATGATGATGATGTGTGAAAAAATTTTTTCGTAGCAGTACCTACTTATGCACACGGTCAGTAAAAATGTATGAACATACATAGTACATACATACGTGTATAAATTTTATACTCAGGTTTATTACCCTTAGAGTTTGTAAAAGAAACTACACACAAGTGGTCGAGGCGGGATTAATATAAAAGGCACTCATAGAATGCAGTTTTTCATGAAATAAAGAGAACTGAAATAACAGTAATTTTAGTACGATCACATTTTAATTAAATTGCACTGGTTTGTTTATATAGCGCGAAAAGCTTTCCATTTTGTGCACAAACCGATTAATTTGATATTTTATTTACAATACGTATATATATGTATTTATGTAGAAAATATTTTTTTAGATCAGCAGATGATACAATTATAAAACTAGGTAAAGTCAACCGTTAGTAAAATAGCTTCTATTTTATCTATTGAACCTACCCCAATTGAACTAATGAATTTTTATAAGAGTTAAAGATAGTAGCCGTGGAGAGAATATGTTAAAATCTATAAAACAAATGGGTTCCCATCATATCCGAAGAAAAGATACTACAAAATTCATACTCATTTGCCTTCTGCTTGGAAGGTATGCAACGTGTGCTTCAATTCCAAACAGGAATATATCGTACGGAATAAGGAAATAATAATGATGTAATCATAGATTCCGTGATCCCGGTACAAAGTGGGGCATCAAGTTCTCATAGAAATGTACAGCGTTCATTGTTTGTGAACACTAAATGCTACGGTTAGAATGCTAATTGCACATCATAGGATCGGATTACAGGCTTTTGTTTATGATGCCCTCTGTACATGAACGGGACGTATCCATTGCCCAATGTGTGTTTAAGTACACACGGGTATTGTGGTAAATGACGGAGGATTTGTGCTTGTTTTTATTTCAGATCAATGAACTTACATCTACTTCGTATTTTTGATGCGTAAATTGTATTTAAGATGAAGTATCGATGTTTGATTTGGGAAAATGTATAGTACGGAACTCTACCCATGATCAAAAGAGTTTGTCAAATTCAATTTGCATCATTTGCTATGAGCAGCGCAAACAGCCGTTTGTTCAATTCGCATCGTTAACGTCTGAATCGTTTCTCAAGAGAGCACAACTATGTGAATTCTATTCTTAATGAAACGTACAAAGCTTCGTGTACAATCTATGGATACACGTTAAGAACACAATGCTATACGGAGGGCACTCGAATTCTCGCGAACATCTCGACTCGTGCTCGCCTCGAGGGCACTTCCTCGGGTCGAGTCGAGACTCGAGTGTAATCGCACCGGTGTCTTCACTCTGTTACCTTATTGCGTAAATTTTACTCTTTAACTCTGTATCATTCGATTCGCCTTTGAGTACGGTTATCAAGATACTTTCAATACCTTAGATCACTTTATACGATATCAACTGTTGTATTGTATGTGTAGACGATTGAGATTCTAGGTGTTTTGACTTAATAGTTAGAGACATAAAATTTTCAGTTGTAAAGTTAATGTCATGTTATAAATGGTAATCGTTGAACGTTCGTTCTATTTGTATACTATAATTTAAGCAGTAAAGCAGTAAAATAATTTCAATATTATAGCAGAGTTTATTGAAGGTAGACACGCAAGAGAAATATCTTATTGTTAGCCGACTTTCAATGTTAATACGTTTATTATTTTTGTTTCGACGAATAAACAAAAGGTAGTCGGGCTTTAGCGGGACTGCCTGGAAAGTGTTGGAAGTGGAGCAATTTACACAGTTGTTCAAAAGCGATTAAGTGTACTTCAGGTATTGTTGAATTACATTGAAGAGTTCCTTGTATTCGAGAACGGAAGACTGAACATTTGCAATTTATATTTTAGTAGTGCTTTTTGTATCTATAATATAATCTCGGGTAATTCTTTAATATTATTTACAATTAAAGTATTTTTTAATAAACAAGACGGTTGAATCTTTCATATACCTACCATCAAAACAATGGTAAACAACAAAAGGCACATTTGCGGACATTTTCGCATCGGGTTATGGGCCAAAGGTCATATTCTAACAACGTTCAGCTGTCTGCGTTATCGAACAATCCATACCGGGCTTGTTGAGAGGGCTTACAAGACCAAGTTTGGCTCTACGTGTCAAAACCGAACATACGCTAGAAACTCTATTATAGCTTTGATTCATTTCCAATAAAACATTTGTACATTCTAAAACATTCCATTCCTTTCTGTATAGTGTTTCTTTTTCATCCGGTAACAATACGTTAAGATCCCATTACGCTGTCAATAAAGCATAAGAACGCCGAGACAATTTCCTCCTTCAATCCTATCAACAATGATACAGATATTTTAATGACAACACAGATATGTGCATACAAAAGCACTCTGTATATATTATGACTAGTTCAAGCGTGACTAGACGATTTAGTTTCAATAGGAAAGTTATTACTGGCACATTTGTTTGAATACGTGGGTGCTTGCACAACCCGGTTGCCATTATAGTAACACTATCTACATGTATGTAGCTTAATCATGAATCAGAGTGCAATAAACTCCCAGATTATGAGTCATCTAAGCTATAATATTGGTTGATTAATATTAGATAGCGGCTTAGACTTAATCCACAGACGGTTCTATTATTTTTGCTTTGTTATTTCAGTTGGCTATGGCATAACAAAAAGGTATTATCTAGAATTTTTTCTTGTACGTATGAAAGTCTAATAATTTAATTGAAACTGCGAAAATACGGGACATGAAGTTTTTATTTTAGAATATGATCAAACTTATCGTATTTCTCTATTAAAAAAGTTTAAATTCTCATATATAAATTATTTTTCATAATGTTATTTTTACAATTTATTTAATGACTGCCTCGTGGTCTCGCGGTACAAGTGTGTGCCGTGCGATCTAGAGGTCCTGGGTTCGATTCCCGGGTCGGGCAAAGTGTCATTGGGTTTTTCCATTAGGAAATGCTCGGTAACAGCACGGAGTCTGGAAATGTGCCCGAAAAACGGCAATAGGCTCGCCCCCTATTACGTGGGACTGATACATACTTGGCGAAATGTGAGTGCAGAAATGTACCTCTGCCTACCCCTTCGGGGAATACAGGTGTGAGTTTATGTATCTATGTTATTTTTACAATAATGTATTTAAAATAATTTAATATTTCGACTAAAATAATTGCGCAAAAACCATCATGGGAATCGTTAAAATGATTAATCTGCATTTCCTAACAGTGTTATTTCATTTGTGGTTCCTATCTTTACTGTGAGTCATATCGTTTGTCCATTGTTCACTTTGGAATGTTAGCGCCAAAAAAGTATGAAGGGTGTATACTAAACTTAATTTAATCCGTGTTATGTCAAATTAGAATCTCAGAGGCTGAATTTAAAAAATAAAAAATTCTATCCAGTATCGCCACACAAGTCACTAACAGAATGATTTTTTTATCATAATTTAATATTCCTATCTTGAGTGCTTTCATCTATTCGTTTATGAATTCGTAAAACCCTATTTAAACATTAAAATATATCTCGGAATATTCAAACGCAATCAACGATGCTTGGTAATAAACAATAATTTGAAATATGTAGTTGTAGTTGAAGTACATTAACGCATACCTCGTAATGCACAACTGGTACTCATGACAAGAGAAAGGCTTCCGGCGTTTCTAGAACCAGTTTTCGATTTTCCCTCTCACTTCGGCCCCACCCCTCGAAAAGAGATAAGGCGCATTGCAGAATAATTCATAAACTAGCAAGGCCGGCGGTCGTCATGTGCCCAGTCAAGGGCATGGGGCGCCTTGAACACCACTTTTATATGGTCGTTGATTGCTATGGTTTTGTTTTATGGATTTTGCAACGTGTAATTTTCTTAAACATACTTCAAGTAGAATGCGATGGGCGTTTTGTTCAGTGAAATGTCACATAAAATTATAAGCGACTGATAGTTTATAGATTTTTGTTATGGTATCGTTCAAACCCCAGGCACATACCTCTGACTTTTCAAAGTTATGTGTGTATTCACAATGAATTATCACTTGCTTTAACGGTGAAGGAAAACATCGTGATAAAACCTGCACACCTAAAAGTTCTTAGGAATTTCTTAGGTGTGTAGTCCGCCAACCCGCACTAGGCCAGCGTGGTGGACTAAGGCCTAAAACCCTCTCAGTTGTAGAGGAGGCTCGTGCCCAGCAGTGGGACGTATTTGGGCTGATGATGATGGTATCGTGGTGGGTACCAGCTTCTTATTGAATATTTTTTCCTTTTTTAAATATTATCGCTAGTTAATTCAAAGCACAGTTGCGTAGTTTAAGATTTATGTTTGTCCGGCAATGACTCTGAGTAAATGCTCTGTGGCAAATGTGAACTCGACTTATGGTCTGGAGGTCATGGACTCGATCTTGAGTTCATGCTAACGCGATTTCGTATGTATTTATTTAACTAACATTAACATTTAAGTTTTAAAATTGGTAGAATTCATTGTATGCACATGTTCTCACGTCTAATTAAATAGATGAAGTTTTTTGTTATTAAAACTGATAACTGAGATTGAAACAGATGGAAAAATTGAAGATTATCAGTCAAAATTTCTGATGACATGGTTTTGGATGGTTGCCTTATGTATACAAGGTTGAAGATTTTAATGCGATATCAAGTAATAATTCAACCATACGTGAATTTCTCTCTCGTTCCTAAATGTGCAACGAAGCGCTATACAATTTCTATGAGAAATTCTAGTCAAAGCGCTTCTAGGTATCAAATTTTAGAAAAATTTCCTGCAAAAGGATTTTGCTCCGAGAAATATTTCGATATGAATATTCTTAAAATATTTTTATGTACCATTACTTGTTGGAAGCATTCATTCGTAAAACTATTTAACGTTATTATTTGTTATAGCATAGAGTAAAGATGAACAGCTCGTCTTGATGTTTAAATGCTAGTGAGCATGATTTTCAACGAAGACCTATTATAACATTACAATTGTATTGAATTAAAAAAAAAAACACATCTTTGCCTAATATACCAATTATAAGTGATTAAGAAAAACAGAAATTAACTCGCACCACCTAAAGATACGAAACAAGCGTATCAAAATAGCCAACGATCTTATTGAAGTAAATCCGTAGAATAGACGGACGATATCGGGGACATCTCCAAAACCGCTTAATGCCCCTTCAATACCATTGATATCTTACCATCCTCTGTGCCGTCTGCAGGAATGATAACGATTTCATGCAAAGGTCGACAAGTTTGGTATTTTTATTGTTTGAGTATACTGCACCTCAAAAGAAAGAAACGGAGTCTTTAAAGAATCACTTGCGTTTTCATCTGTCTATCGTACACATTTTTTATTCATAAGTGTACCTATCTTAATAAATATCTAACAGTGCTATCAACAATGTTGATTATTTATGCTTCGTATACATAAAAGTATAAAGGCGGACTTAATGCCTAAGGCATTATCTGCCAGTCAACCTTAGGGTGGTGCAGAGAAACACGAAAAGGTGCATAAATATCGACAATGCAATATATATATACCCATACATAAATATATATAAATATATACCCATACATATATATACATACTATTATGATTATGCTGATTATGCTATTTTCAATACTATATATTTATTTTAATAATTATTTTTAATGGTATTTACCAAAAAAGAGATTTCTTTTGTATTCCAATTCTTACAATTACTTATTTTTTTGCGAGAGTAAATAAGCAATTTTGTTTTCTTTACTATGTATAAGTATAGATGCAGGTAAAAATGTGCCTGACAGAGTTACTTTCAAATTGTATACGCTAACATAATTAGATATTTTAACATCAAGGTAAACACTATTATTCAATAGAATTCCACAGTGTAAATTAATCAGGCAATTAATAATTTAATTACTTGTGCCTTACTGCATAACGCGGGTATACTTTAGTCAGTTCAATATTGGATTTCTATGCTCGTGGCAACGATAAGTATTAGTTCTAGGAATTTATCTCGTGAACCCACTTAATGACTTCACAGTAAGTTTGGGTTTACTCTGAACTATATCTTAGAGATTCCTTTTAAGTTAATCTTAAAGTGTAATTTAGAATTATTGATTACACTTAGATAAAGTTTTGAGAAAGAAAATGCTCATGAAATTTCAGTGCGTGTCGTATACTTGATGTAAAAACAGGTATATATACAATAATTACATTATTGATATTCCATTTTGCCTCATTTATTATTGTAACAAACACTTTAGAAATGTTTATTCCATATAAAAGCGTACAATAGCGGAAACACAAATGACCAATATAAAACCCGCGGTCTCCCACAGTTTTTAATCAGTTGCTAAAATCAATGTATAAAGTTTTAAATACATTTAACGTATAATTAACTCGTAGAATCTGCAATATACATATTAACGTGGAGCTTAGCGAGCAAGATAGGATCTCGCAACATTTAATCCACCCTTAATAGACATGTTTGTGTTGATAGTGATTGGCGTCGCCGCGGAGCGATGCGATCCCTCGGAGACGAAATTGATCCTGATGTGTCGGTTTACTTGAAACCGATGTTGCGTTAATTCAAAAATATGCTCGTTCGTGTACATGAGAGATAAATTGGTTTTGTTTGATACTAATTTAATCACAAATATATTTTAGTTTTGGTAATAAATTGTCTTTCTTGGGGAGGCCTACGTTCAGCAGTGGACGGCGATAGGCTGAGTATATATATATATATATATATATATATATATATTCTAAGGAAATTCGATCAGAAGTGAGTTTTTTAAAGGAAAATATTATACACGTATTTACAATTTCATTAATTACATTTAGGTACTCAATATCAAAGTAACTTAACATTCAACGATTCCGACACAAAACTAACGCTAAATAATCCAGATTTCAATTTACAATAAAAGAGCAAAAAACCGACAGAACGACCATTATCCTAACCAACGACAATTGTGTCCGACTGACGCGACGGAAGGAGCGCAACCAAAGGAGGTCCGCCAACACTCGGCACCGGCCTATATAGAGTTACTCTTCCACTATCCTTATGTATTCTAACATCTTCCACTATCCTTATGTATTCTAACAATATATTATAAATTTTGGATAAGTAACGTGATTTATACTATATTATTACAATATATGTAACTATTTGCATACATTTTCATTTAGCCTTTTTATCCTGAGCTCTTTTTTTTTATGTTGATTCTATTTTCTTATAGTATGTCTCTGAGCTCTGACACTGGAGAAGGGTTGCTAGAGACAGGGACCAATGGAAAAAAAAATGTTAGAGGAGGCCTATGCCAACCGGCACACTGAGCTCAGATTTGCATACATTATACATTTGCTATTTTATGGAACGCCAAACTGAGAACACTGGCACGATTTGTGCACTTCGGTCAATATAGCGTCAGCAAAAAGGTTGATTATTCTTTCATTCAAACTTTGCACCCACGGCCAAAGATTAGAAAAGTTATCGAAGTTATTTAGATGTTTATAATAGATTATGAAGATTTTAGCCCTTCAAGAAAATAGCAAGACAAGATTTGCCTGATAGAAATTTCTTTGCTATGCCAATTACAAAGTTCTAGTTTACGGCAGTAGACGCCTTGCCCATTAATGGAACCCGTATAGTAAAATTTATAGTATAAGTATATAATATTTACCTTGATGTAACTGATCTTAATAAACGGCACAACTTGTATACTAAGTGTAGTTTCCTTATAAGTCTTGTCTTGGTCGGCCTACGCTGATTGCGCAGGAGGCGCTTACCCCAACCACACTAATCTCTCGTGATGGTTAAATTTGTACTTGGACATGAATAGTGACGCTTTATACTTTAATGGGTGGGCATGTTTCTACATCGTGATGTCTATTTCTACGAGTAATTCGTGATGGCCTCGAGATTTAGGCACGCGGTCGAAAATCTCGACGGTCGCGGGTTCATACCCCAGGCACACACCTCTGACTTTTCGAAGTTATCTGTGTATTATTCACAAAGAATTATCACGTACTTTAACGGTGAAGGAAAACACCGTGATGAAACCTGCACACCTAAAAGTTCTTAGGAATTTCATAGGTGTGTAGTCCGCCAACCCGCACTAAGCCAGCGTGGTGGACTAAGGCCTAAACCCTCTAAGTAGTAGAGGAGGCCCGTGTCCGGCAGTGGGACGTATGTATATGGGCTGATGATGATGATGATGATGGGTGGGCATGTTTCTATACTCATGTTTCGCCAGATGTGTATTTATTGTCGCGTAATATAGGATGAGCCTATGGACTTTCTTCTGACTTGAAACTGCTACCTAAAATCTCAAAACAGAACATACTTCATCCGACTCAGGAATTCAACTGAATTTTTTTCATCATTACATTGCACACGTATGCCGAATACGAGATCGTCGCATTTATTTACAAAAAATACTTGATGTAATTGTTAAAAGAGGTTACTAGTTTAAATTTAATTATAGAAATACACAATAATGGTCCGACCCGGGAATCGAAATAGGATTTTGGCGATTGCACGCCAACGCCACGATAGCGAGACATATTTATTTACAAAAAATAAGTTGATGTTATTGTTTAATTAAGGTAAGAATGGAACTGTTAACATAAAAGCATAATTTCACGTTTCAAATGTGAAGCAAAGTCTAATAATAGCCAAAGGTGCTCGTGAAAAGTTTTACAACAGCACTTTATGCACTTTTAGCTCTTAGCCTGTTAAATTCATTTTGTTTTCATACATTTTAAAATAATGTGTTGAGTCACTCCGTTGTCAGTTTTGTATGTGGAATAAAGGACGTGGTTTGACTGTGGTGCTGTAGTTTTATCACAGAAAACTGTTGTGATACAACAGCTTTTCATACGAACAGTAAGATTCTTAAAGCGACATTACTTATCTCTCTCTGCCCTGCCCTTTTGTATCTTCTTTACATGTCTTTCAAAAACTGGAAACGTGCCTATAAATAAATAAATTAAAGGTATAGGTATTGGTGGATTGCAGAAATAATTTTGAATTTATGGAGCCTATTGATGTTATCCGATATAGATACAATAACACTACTGGGCACGCTCTTCCTCTAAAATTGTGAAGGCCTTAGCTTACCACGCTGGCCTAGTACGAGTTGATCGAGTACCTATAGGTATAATCCCTAGAAATTCCTTGTGGAGACCTACCGATCCTATTATGATATACATATGTGCCTGGTTTGAATATAAAAATACTCTTCAGCGTCAGGCAGGAGTGATTTTATTCTCAGGCGACGGAGCATACTTTATATAGATTTGTAAATTTTGTACACAAGCTCCGCACTATATTCACATAATGAATGTAACTGTAAATAATTCAATTATGTTATACGGGTGCTTTCTTATAATAATTTATAAACACAACATAATTGTAGCTAAAAGACTATTAGTCAATACAAGTATTATCTCTATTAATCAGTAGGTAAGATCATTAAAATATAATTAAAGCCATTGGTATTAATTTATTCGCGCGCAACAATTCGTGATTTGTTATATACGTAATTAAAACGTTGCGATTAAGATTTATGTCAATATAGCTAGTCTTTCCGAGTGTATTTCCTCATATAAATCTGTCTGTGTCAACACAGACATACAATAAAGTGGGTTGGGTACACAAACGACTGCTACTACAGGGAATTGATTATATATTTATTTATTCTATCGACGTATTACAGGTTGCTTACCTTCCTGCTCTAAGTAGCGTTAGCCGCTCATCTTAGCATGTTACTGACGATGATGTTGAAGGCTAAAATTCGTTCATTTTCTATCTATTTCATATTAATTTATTGCTTATTTTTTATTATTATACCCGAATTATTTTTTCTAAATATTTCTTCTATTCTCCTTCTAAATAATACCTCTTTCTGAAATCATGTGGCATAAGAAAGGCAGCTTAACAACTTTCTTATCGGTAAAAAGAGGCATGTGACCAGTTTTGACATAGAAACACTGCCTAAAACACTGGCTGAAGTATATTTAATCTCACGTCATGTTGATATCATTAGTTCTTTCCATTAAGCATTTCTAACTGCTGCAACGAATCTAGGAACCTAAAATAATAATGGCAATAGTTTAAAAAATTAAGATGTGTAAAATTGACGATTCAAAAGAACTTGTAAAAGTCTATTTGAATAAAGATATTTTGACTTTGACTTTGACTTTGAAAAAGAAGAAGAAAAAAAGTTTAGTTCATTTTGCTTTTAAGAGTATTAAATCATTCTTGACTGGAAAAGATAAATACTAGAGTTTCTTGCCCCTTTTTTTAAAGTGATGATTGCCTTCCGAACTGGGTTGTCAATTTTTTTTCGAAATTATTTTATCTAAGTGTTGAGATATTTTATAGATGCAATAAATATTATTCACATGAATAGCTGCATAAATTATTTCTTAAAGTAACGAGATAATATAATAATGTCAATAATTTTCCACATTACTGTATTAGGCTAACAATCCTGTAAAAGTTGTGTTGGTTAGAAATAAATAAATGATTAAATTATATCTACAATGTATAATCCAAACGAATTCCGTGTTTATACGACATATAACGAAACATATACATAATATACTTAATTAGTAAAGACTTATTCATAATAAAGTAGTCGGGTTTAGTTGAGCGTACAAGAAAATGGTTTAAGAGAATCTAATTAGTAACGTGAAATGTTTCTCTTGATAATACGTAATTAGCGGCGACCACGCATTTAATTTTACTCAGACTAAGTACGGTGAATATTTCATGAAGACATAGATAGTTCGACAAAACGTAAGCGTATTATAACGATTATAATAATAATTACAAATGACGTCACAATTTTTATTTTATTTCATTAACTGAATCATTATTATTGATTCAACATTGTATTTCATTTATTATATTGTCTGCCATAGAATGCCAGGTTGAGGTTATCAGGATTTACATAAGATGTGTCTGGAACGACGTACTTGCGTATGTTAATGACGCTGTTTTATCATCATAAGTAGGTTAAAATACGAATATCCTACAATCAGCAGCAAGCGTAATATCTTTCATGACCAAATTTTCTCCAAATCTGTATGCAGATGGATCATAAAGTTCCCCAGTAGCCTGCGGGTCTGGTTGTAGTAGGTAAACAAACCTCCTGCCCTCAGGTTTTGCAATAGATTACTTCCCGGCCCGAAGCGCTTACTCCGCGGTTTGAGCATTTGTTAGGCGCCTCAAGGGATTGCTGTTGATGCGAGGAAACAAAGAATTTCTTTTGATTTTCTTCAGACGTTGAGATAAATCGATTGTATCGGCACCTTGGGTGATGAACATACAACATCTTATACTAATTGGAAATAGAGAAAGGCATTGTTTTGGTTGAAAATTCACAGTGCGATTTGATTAAATAAATCGGATATTGAACGCATTTTATATAAGGCACTATAGAGTTTTCAGAATGAATTATCGCGTATATTAATAGTGAAGGAAAACATTGTGATGGAACATGCACTCCTATTTTTTTTTCTTAGCTGTTTGTTAGATCGCCAACCCGTACTAGGCCAGCGCGGTGGATTCAGATCTAACCTCTCTTAGTTGTAGAGTAGGCCCGTGCCCAGCAGTGGGACGTATGTATACAGGTTATGATATAAGTATAGAGTATACGAGTATAAGTATAGAGTTCTTGTTGTACGAACTTTCAACATGCAGTGGGCACTTGGACATGTCGTGAAAATTTATGAATGCTGTTAATAATTTAATTACCCCTATTTCAACAGGGAAGGAAAACGTATTGAGGAAACTTGTCTATGTACCTCAGTTTTTTTAACAATTTGATTCTTAGATATACATATTTTTAGTCGTCTAGTTCGGAATATGCTCGTGCGCCGTGCGGTAACTAACTTTTATTACTAGCAGCGGAAGCCCGCTTTCAGTAGTAGGACGTACATGGTAAGATATTATATTTAGATGCATTTGGGATTCAGTGGTTCATAATAAATTTGATGTTTTGTTGTTGTTGATACATATCTGTTTTATAAAGAAATAATTTAAATACACGTACATAACATTATGTGGCGTCTATAAGTATTACTTTATATTTCTACGTATTTTTACCGAGCTGAATCTGGAGACGACAAGCACTTTTTCTTCGATTATGATTTAATAAAAATAAAAATAAAAACACTTATCGCGTTTTTGTCTCATAAATAACCACAATGTCACCTATAAACAATATTTATAAGACATTTTTAGCGTCTTTAATGGCATGTTTCGTCGGCGCCTACAGCTATGTTCTATGAGTGTAGTGAGCGCGATTAGAGGTCCACATTTTGTACTGGATTTACTGGATTATTGCGCATGCGCCTGTACCTAGACATTAGTGGTTAGGTTAATCACATGTAATGAAACCGATCCTTAGATGAATAGTAGCCTTTAATGCTAGATTGAACGTTTCGCTTTAATGCTTGTTTTTTGCTGTAGAACTAATTTACAACTGTATTTATGCATTTGTTAGGCTTGAAGTCTTGAACCTTATTCATTTAAGGATTCGTAGCTCTATACTTTATACATTTTGTCTTTAAAAACAGTTATGAATAATCCTTGTAGTCAGAGATGTAACATTATGGTAATTGATGTTGAGAATTCTTAAGGTATGGTTGCTATTATCCATCTTGTAGTTATCAAAATTTAATGAAACCCATTGTCTTTTTGTTATCGAGCAGTAACGATCAGAAAAACGAGAAATCGGGCAATGTTTTCGAATAAATGCCATCAATTAATATTTACTTTGGTAACAACGAGATAAATAATGTGCCGACGTACAAGAAGTCGAGCCAACTTCCAAGAAAGGGAGGGGGTGTGATAAAAACTGTGAGAGTACGTTAAATTGCCATCTCCATATTTATGATTCCGCTGAGCTCGATTGGCGACATTCTTAGACCTTACCTGCATCGGGCGCGCTCTGGGTGCGTGGAAACTGAGATTACTAATTATTTTTTTATCTAGTAACATATTGCGAGGCCTAGGCTGTGGGAATATGTATCGCTATTTATAAGCGTGCTGTATGTGAGAAGTCTAGACAACCAGTGGACTTATTCATAAATAAGCTGTCTATTAAGTGGTGTCCTAGAATTGAGGTAATTTTATTTCTTAGCTAGCCGAGCATCGCCCGTATTGGTATAAAAATTGTCGCTGTTCTTTGGTCAAGTTTTCATATACAATATAAATTCCTCAAAATTAGTCTGCGGTTTGTCTTTTAGTTTCATGATCACTTAAAATTCTTATCCGAAGCTATATGTGGCATGCATGAAAAAAAAAACATGTTATAATGGGTGACGCAACAAAATAAAGATAAAAATAGTTCGCATTCGGTAGTGCAGAATGTGCGGTTGGCGTGGCTGTGCGGTTAGTATTCAATCGTGATCTGGATGACGTGCTAGTAGGGCTTTGACAATGTACTACTTTATACGTGTACTTTTAGTGCAACCGTATACTTCTGAGCACCTGTGTAGGCAAAAATTAAAAAATGACACGGTTCTCATAGCTGCCTTGTAGTCTCGCGTTATAAGTATGTGCCCTATCCCACCACACACCCGCCACTGTAACTCCTGTGCTCCAGGATCAACAGCGGCACGCACAGTATTGACGCTGAGCAATGAAGCTCAGCGGATCTAAGGGGACCTAAATTTGTCATAATCCCGCAACGAAGTTAATCAGAAAGACAAAATAAAGAAGGAGTTGGAAAACAAAGAGTTGTCCACTTCCCTCCATAGCAAAGCGGGTGACAAAAAACATTGAGCTGTGAGGTTTCACCCTCACATAAAAAAGAAAGACAATTACAATTAGTCAAATTAGACGCAATTAACGCACCACGGATAAATAACTACTTACAGATTTATTGGGTAAATTGGACCTAAGGTGTGAGCTGTTATGTGCCGTGGGATCTAAAGGTCCCGAGTTCGATTCCCGGATCGGGCAAAGTGTTATTAGGTTTTTCCATTAGGAAATTCTCAGTAACGGCCCGGAGTCTGGAAATGTGCCCGAAAAGAAGCGGGAATAAGCTCGCCCCCTATTACGTGGGGCTGAAACATACTGGCGAAATGTGGGTGCAGAAATACACCTCTGCCTACCCCTTCGGGGAATACAGGGGTGAGTTTATGTATGTAGGTAGTTCTCATAGTTCAAAATTCTGTCTTTCCCTTAACTTTGAAAGGAAGTGGACAATTGTACTTACGTTTCTAACATCTATAAATATCTTGTTATCAATTTCTATTGATGTTTAATTACAAGCTAGGATCCTAGAGAGACTGAGCTTCGTTTCTCGGTAGGGTTATAAGCGATACGGTTTCTATAGGAGAATATCTGACGTTCCGACGAAATAAGTAATTGGCTACATAATTATTTAATCTTTTAACTAAATAATCTATCTTGATAATCTCAATTATCTGGGAGTTGCACAGGTAACTTCTTGCAACTTGCACTCAGCAACATTGTGAAATGAAAGTAAACTCTGCCTTTGAAGAGGTCCCAACCCCGTAAATGGGAACGTGTTTGTTCCGAGACATTTGTTTTATTGAAGCAGTCCAAGCCAAGTTTCTTGCACACTTTAAAGTCATAAAGATGGTCATAATTCTCCATGTTCAGTTTAAGGGATTTTTTTGTAATGCGCAAGTTAATATTTGAGTTAGTCAGTAGAGCCTCTATAAGCGCTCAAATAAGGTTTATGTACTCGATAAATAGTTGAAACCAGTTGGTGTAATTGTGAGAAAATCCAGTCGGACCAGTACGAGGATGTGTGGACAAAAAATCTAAGACCGATTTATCTATTGATGTAGGGCTCGTTAGATGGCTTTGTTTGTAATTAGGGGACGTTGAGCAGCTCTTCTGGGACTTCTTAATTGCTAGATTTCTACGAGACGATCCACGAAGGTAGTCTCGATAATGGCAAATTGTACCTGTATTATCGATTATAATTGGCGTTTTATTGATAATAATCAATTACAGCTTTTTCAACAAGACATAACATATCGATTATTTCTTTTCGAATTATTTATAGGCTTTATTCCTTATAGGTAGAGTTAAAACTGCATGTATAAGATAATTTTCACTCTACAAATTCACAACAGTAAAAGTTTACACGGATGAAATGGACAAAGGATTAGAAATATCGTTAAGATATAACCAAAGTAAGTTACTAAAGACACGGATTTATGGTAAACGGTTAAAAGAAGTATTTATTTATTTAATTAAGGTACACAAAACAGGATATTGGTGTAATTACTAAACTGTCATCATAATGTTTTACCATAAAATCTAAGATATATTCCTTACGATTATTGCATTATTATTAAATACATACCGGTCAAGTGAAGAAAAGTCTTAATTTGCATAATGACGGAAAAATGTAGGGAAAATATTAATATTTTGTGAATGTATTATAAGAACTCTATTTATATAATAAATAAACGATTTACTACAAAGTATCGCGCGGGTATTTATGGAAGGATAAGTAGCCAAGCATTAAATACCAAGTAATAGAATGAATCGCAAGCCTATTGCCCTTACTGGTAATATTTCGAGTTTATGTGCTGATATTACCTAATAGAAAAACTCAATTTTAAACGTACTATGATATAATACCTTATCAACGAATTAGTGAAACTTTACATCTTATATTCATCATATTTTAATGACGCTAGACATCATTTAGATTATAGGTACAAAGATTATTTTTACATAACTGAATAATTAAGATAATGCGTAAACTAGTCGATAAAATGGCTCAAGTACTGCCAAACATTTAAGTTCAATTAGCTCATATTTATTAGTACACAAAGTTATTGTTAAGGAAGAAAAACAATCCTGATAATATCGCGCGATATATTCACAGAGGTATAAATGGTATGATACAAACATTTGGAGTTCGAATCGACCCGGCGTTCATGACGAGCCATGATAGAGGTACAAGTACAATCCACAGAGATTTAATTAGCCCATCACGTATCGCTACTAGTTTACAACAGCGACCTTATCCCCCATAAAGGATTCTTGTTCGACATCCAACGGTCGCATGTAGATTTGGTACTACAGTTGTAAACTTATGATAGATGTAGTTATTCTGTTTCGTTTTCATAACTTATAATTACGGTCATGTAAGTTACGCAAGAGGAATATGCACGTTCTGTTGAGAATCATCTAAGCGGTTGTGGGTTTCACAGGCGCATTTTTAAAACTGAAAGTTTTTTGATAGAATTCTTGTATACTTGAACGGTTAAGGAAAACATTACGAGAAAACGTTCGTGCTTGTGAGTTAATATAAGAGATTCTGAAATATGTGAAATTCGTCAATTCCCCAGTGTGAAAGCATAAGGTCTTCAACTATAGAGGTTTGTGCGAAGCAATGTAAGGGATATCAAATGACTTATTATAACTCGCGACATTTCAAATTAACTGTGGAAACTAAATTTGATAATATTTCTGTAAATTTAGACAAATATTTTCTGTACGAGAACAGAAATTTTGACACTTTTGCTGTAATAGTAAGTTAGGCGTGACCGAGTTGAACAAAAGCGACTATGTAACCATGAATCTCAAACGTGCCGCGGGAAAGTTAGATTGTCTCGGAACCCCGCAACGAATTTATTCGAAAAGAAAAAATTGAATCATAGATAATGTAGTTTGCAAGTTGCCAGTGAAGGGAGGAGTTGGAAGAAATTAACCACAGTAAATTGTTGTACCAAAGAAACTTCTTGGAAGTGTTGACCGAATGTTGGGGCTCGCACATTTCTGAAATTGAGTGTACCCGCGTCATGACCACGATACGCGTCAGCATTAAATGTACCTCCTCGACGATGAGCAAACTAACCCGGCTATTTTAATTAAAACTTAAGTCACTTGTTACAAAATTACCATGAAAATCCTCATATAACCTGCCTGCTGTACAAAGTGGTCTAAGAAAGTTGAGAACTTAATTAAAGCACCCTTTAGAGATTCCTAACTGCCCACCGGCCCCTAACAAACAATGTTTAACATAGTCCGAGTTGTTTAACTACAGAAAAAATGTAAAAAGTCCCTGTGTAAACGTCACTCTTATTGCCTTCTCTTTATAAAAGTCCGTGCACACAACCCGGCTTGTTGAACTTACAAATACTGTTTGTTTTATTCCCTTAGGAACATAGGATTAATTTTGAACTCTGTGGAAGCTTTTTTTATCAGAAAAAAAGAAAATCATTTTATTTTCATTAGTGGCATAAATATTTTACTCTTATAAAATCATTATATATTGTATATCTAACTCACGCTGAACTCGGAGTGTGACACACATACACGTGTCATTATGGCGGATAACACCTTATTTAGTCTAATATTAGAGCGGACGCGAATATCCTACCCGCAAACATGCCCCGTCAACATTACCAACCTAGTATTGCTTTACGTTGATTTTCCGTGAAAAGGCGCGGCGACAGATTAGGCTAATTAGTGGCTTTACCACATTTACAAATTGAACATATATGTATGTACTTACGTAACCTCACGCCTGTATTCCCCGAAGGGGTGCATTTCTGCAAACACATTTCGCTAGATAAGCAACAGTCCCACGTAATATACAGTTGGCCCGGTCCAGGAATCGAACCCGAAACACGAGGCAGTCTACAAAAATGTGTGTACAGAATAACATAATTGTACTAATAATATTTGGTTCGTAACGAGTAGTATGTAAGCCCTCTACTACACTTTGACAAGCACGTCAGTACCGGTGTAATGTCTAGCGGTTCGAGAAATGAGCACATTATTCTTTCGACGCTGGTACCGGTTCACTGTGCGATTGAAACGGCATTTTAGGTGCTAATTGGAAATCAAGCTTGCTCTCAAATGTTTGCTTCAGTTATTCTCTCGTTGAGCCGCTTATAAATAAACCATCTGGTGTGTAAAGACGAACAAATATTGTTGGATTAATTAGCTTTTGTTAAATCTTCGCTTACATCTTGTTTGAAGTCTTATCTATTTATTAACATTGAAGGGGGTTTAACGGAATGTTTAACAGTAGACATATTGTATACATTGTATGACATGTTTTCACAATTCATATTGAAATTCCGCTTAAAATTCAAATCAATTTAATTTATTTCATTCTACTATCTCATATTACGTAAGCTTTTGTTTAAAACGCCGGTATGAAAACAGGAATGAAATATTTTTTGTTGCATATTTTCGACTTTATTTACCTAGTGGGTTTTTCTAGAAAAATCTTGGCGGAGGACGAAATATTAATGACGGAAAGTCGTGAAGACACGGGCTTGACCCCGTTTGCTTGGCGGGTCGACGAGATTTTAAGAGAATATCTGTGAGAAAACACTTATTTTTCCCGTTCGTAAAAATTATATGTTTAACGTTTCAGTCGATATTTATTTATTTTTAATTTTTTTACCCAACATGCAGTAGACTAAACGAGTAGGCAGAAAAATACAAGAAGTGCAGGAAAAATGTGTAATTTTAAATATAAAATCTTTTCTCGTATAATCTACTGATTTACAAATATTATTCCAATAGGCTTAGGATTTTTTTGTGGCTGAGGGTTTGTTCTCATTTTTTCAAATATTTAATCCAATTTGGTATGTTTATAACTTATACCTCAGCAACATGAAAATTTTATCCTGTTTTGCGATATTCAACGTTGACATAGTTGCTGTCACTGCAAGTTTATAAGCCAAAGTTTAAATTAAAAATGCTTTTCATACGTCCTCTCCTCGTATAAGACATGACGCACGTTTGATCAAATACTGTTATTTAAACTTAAAAATCATCTAACTTTGCGCTGTCGTATCGAAATTCGGCTTTTCTTGTTCTATAAAAAATATAAATGTATGATTAAAAAAAGCCTTGTAGAAGCAATTTCAGCAGTAGATTATAGGAAAGTTTAACGTCATATTGTAATAACATACATACATATATAAACCTCACGCCTGTATTCCTTGAAGGGATAGGCAGAAGTGCATTTCTACATCCGCCAGGATCAGTCCTACGTAATAGGGGGCCAGCCTATTCCCGTTTTTCACATTTCCAGACTCCGTGCTGCTACTAAGAATTTTATTATGGCAAAACCCAATAATACTTTGCCCGACCCGGGAATCGAGAAAGCACGGAAAATACTTGTGCTGCGAGACCACGATGCAGTAATATTGTAAAAAAATTGCGGTCCTTTTATAATGTTAGGATTCACTTTATCAATAGCATTATGCACGATCCCTAGCATTTAAGTCCCTTTTAAACGCCGTATAAACATGCAACTATGTAAGACACCCGGAGTCGCAAAAAAGTTGTTTAATAAGCGCCTCGAGTGGATTACTGTCAATATTGGTACGGCACAAACTGTTTCTTTAAATGGTTATATCTTGTATATATTTACTTAATGATTAAGAACATGAACAGTAATTTAATGACTTGCAAACTGGAGGATAAAATGTTTTACTTCGCGTGTCTCGTGTTAAACCGACAATTACCTTATTATCGACAGGGATGCAAAAGAAGCAAAGTGTTTTAAAAAAATATTTAAGGAATGTAAGTAATTACTTTATTGATAAATGAACTATTTTTTAACCTTGCTCTTGTAAATTTATTTTTCCTTATAATTGTGTTATTCATCATTATTATGCCAACAATATCTGTAGATTTCAAATCTCATTGCGGTGCAATTTCGTAGTATTAGGTAGGTTCCGAAGTAATATGTAAAGTGGTACAATTCCATACCAGGGTTCGGGATTCGCAAGATACTAAAAGCAGAAACAATGGGCGTTTTATGTAACAGAAAGTCATCACTCACGACCTCACGACACCGCCGAACGTGACCGGCCGGCTGTTCGCTAAAAGGCGGTAGCGAGTTTTTAATTGACAGGGAAAGTTTTGAAAGGCGTCATTACATAAACCAGTCTCCGATGGACGAACTACTGAATTGTTTGACCTCGCGATTAGTTAAACTGTAGCGACGAAAAAAAGTGGAAAAATGTTTCCGCTCAGTGACATAATGCTCCTCGCGCCGCGGAGATGGATTTACGATTTGCTTTCTGTGGTTTACTGTCATAAAACTACGCCGACTGTTGCAATTCAGATGTCGTCAAATGTCAGCCTTATTCCGTCATCATTAAGGTCTGTTGTAATTTAAAACATTTTATTAAAACCGTTGAAATGATATAATTTGCGTAGTCGCTCATAACCGGGCGTTACCTTTGCGGCGACACAAACCGTGAAGCGGCAAAATTAGTATCTGTGAAAACTCGTAACGCGAGTCACAATAAAACTCTTTCACGGTCACATTTAGGATAATACGCAGCGTTAAACACTTTCCAAGTTTCTTTATTAAGTATGAAATTTGATTAAAAATCGGTTTAATACCGTTTGTCTTATGAACGGTATGTTCGAATAGATTACAAATGCCAGATTTACAGTTTCAATCCTTTTGTTTATAATTATTTCTCAAATGCGAAAATGAAATTTTCGCGATTAAATCAATAAACCAATTTAATGAAATTTGATAAAGACTAAGGAGGTATAGAACCACCTAGACGTTTATATTCTTTATAACACTGTTTAACATAAGTTATAGCACAGCGCGGGAACTTGCGCGCAAAGAGCACACAGAAATACAATTCTGGCATTCGAATTTCAATCGTCAAAACAAGCCAAGCTACGAAAGGAGGTACAGTATGAACCGTGGCGTGATAGTATTATACCCGGCGTGCCAATAAGCGAGAACATCTGATATGACATTTGCGTAGGCTCTGCACGTTTGTACACGTCATGTCATCGGCTATCTCGCCGACCTACGCACTCATTGTTCTAATGCTGGTACACTTTTTACGGAGCACTACACAAACTGTGGCAATTTTTTTACCTTCACGAAGGCAAGTTTGTTATTTACTTTTATAACAAGAATTGTTCCTAATGCTAATAAAATTATCGGTAACTTTATTGTAATATTAAATTATATCGTTTAAATAAAACGATCTTTTGTACTTAATATTTTACTTTAAAAAGGTTGAGCGCTATTGATTCGGTATAGTTAGAGTGTTATTATAGGTACTATTGGTTTATTACGATTATCGTCGTAATATCTGATTGTTTTATTAATATGTTAATATCATGAATATATTTTCAGCACCTTAGTTACTCCTAGTAGTTGAATATTAATAATTACGAAAATAATATTTTACAGTTAAAATTGCTAAATAAGAAAATGCTCTACAGTAGAACATGAAAATAACCATAATCTAGCATAATGGTATAAAGTCCTATAGTTTTGACATATTACAATAAATAAATTTAACCTTCTTTTTTCGCTGCGGAATAGTAAAATAGTCACGTTATTACTTCTACACAGTTATACCTTGAATTTAATTTAATAACAGTACAAGCTAACTCAGTACATTCGCTGAATTCATCTTCACATTTCATTTTAGCTGTAGTCTACCGCATGCAGCTTTAAATCTCAGTCAACACGGAAAACGACTACAGAATTTAAATTAGTATACATTGCTCGCTCTCAAATCTCGAAGCACACGGGCGAATATTTGGCAACTCAAAACGACTTGAAGACCTTTACATTATTTAAATACGATTGCTCCATTGATCTCTCCGCCAAAGTATGTGTCATGCAATCTAGAGGTCCCGGGTTCGATCTTTGGGTCGGGCAAAGTGTTATTGAGTTTTTCCATTAGGAAATTCTCAGTAGCAGCACGGAGTAACGTGTCCGAAAACGGAAATAGGTTCGCCCCCCTCATTACCTAATAAATACCTGGGACTGATAAATACCTGGCGAAATGTGGGTGACCATAAGAAATGGACCTCTGCCTACCTACCCCTTGCGGAAAACAGGCATGAAGTTATGTATGTATGCTCCATTGGTCGGTATAAGTGACTAGTGTGTGTTCTAGAGATCTCACCTACAATTCCCCGGTCGGACAAAGTGTTATTAGGTTTTTATCAGTAGCAAAACGTAGCAAGAGAATTGTCCTAAAAACGTCAATAAGCCCTTTTATAAAATGAAAAAGAATGGTAAAAACGGTTGACGAAACATGGGTGTAGTAACACATCTATACATTCTTCCAGGGCGTGAGTGTATTTAAATACAGTTTAATCGTATGCACAATGTTAATAATTTGTTAGTTGACAAAAGGCTTGATTGAGTCTGTATGTGACGCAATCAATGCCGCTTCACTCGCGATGAATCGGAACAAATTAACCCGGCTTGTTGGCGACATTAACTTTAATATCACTCACCAAACTAATTCCCAGTTATGAATACGTTTGAATCGGCTTACGTTTGTGTTTATGTAACTGTCACTGCATTTTACTATTCGTGACGTGGGTATTTTGTTTGAGTAGGTTCAAATGATAATATGTTCATAAATATTTATTACATCGTTTCATCAAGAGGTCCCGGGTTAAATTCTTAGGTTAGGTGAGGGTTACGTAAAGTGTTGTAAGACGATCATCTGTAAATCAAATAAGTAAAGCTAATCATTTTTAATTTACTCTCAAAATATAAACTTGTTCTCTGCGCTGATACCTAGTAAATCTAAATATTATTTAGTTGTTAAATGTTAATATTCTAAAATTCTACTTATTGTGTTTACTCGTATAAGCCGTAATAGTTTTACTATACATTAATAATTGAAGTCTTGGTTAATTCGAAATGGTTTGTAATTACATAAACTTGTTAAAAAATTACAATTTATATTTTTGTATTACAGTTTATTATAATTGGATATTGCCGCAATGATTAAATTAATTAAATACAATTTAAACATTATTCGACTTGTGCCTGTAAGATTAATTTTGTTACCAATTCTTATTACAGCTCCTTGATTAACAGGTTCTAGTCAGTGGCGTAGGCGCACATCTAGTTCAGTTTGCACCGGTTTAATGTACCTAAATGATACTCAATAAACTTTTATAAATTTTAGGTTTTTAATTAAGATTGAATATTATTTTAAATGATTTTCCTCAAAAGTGTAATAGTTGTTATTAGTTTGTTTAATAGTGAGTAAGTTGTAATAATAATGCTCAAGTTTCTGTTGTTTTAATGTTTAGTATTAATATTTTTAAAAAGATTGAATTTTATTTTAAATGTTTTTTCCTCAAAAGTGTAATAGTTCTGTTATTAGTTTGTTTAATAGTGAGTAAGTTATAATAATAATGCTCAAGTTCCTATTGTTTTATTGTTAGTTTTATGATTTTAAACAAATTTGTATATTATCTTAAATGTTTTTCTCAAAAGTGTAATAGTTGATATAAGTACCGATTCGTTTGTTTAATAATTTGCTATTATTTGTACGACAATCCAATTACAAAATTAATTTATGTTGGTCCCCAAGATACAGGCTTAGCCTAGTTTGGGGCCCTCTGGCAATCATTTGAAAATAGCAAATATTTATGCGCAAAATATAAATGTAAATGTAAAAAAGTAAAGATGTAAGAAAATGTGGTATGTGTATTTTGTGATAAATAAAGATTCTTATTCTTATTCTATTCTATAAATTAATTATTGCTCAGCTAAGGACGCGATAAATGGATCGTTCTCGATCAAGACAGAGAGTGGTAGAGTCACGACATACCTAGTTACATGATAATTTTTCGCAATGATATTCTCTGTCTACATTCTGTTATAAATGCAATGTTCTTGTTTTAAAGTGCTAGCATGTAGTGGCGGTACTTCCATAGTTAATCGCGCCCTTACAATAAAATAATATACTCTTTATACAAAGCTTTCATATTTAATATTCTTATTTAGATAAAATAAATTTTAAAAACAATTACTTTTTAATAGGAAACCGATGTCGAGTTAAACGTATCATCATACTAATTTCCCGATCATTAAACATACATCAAACGCACTATAAAGTAGATAATGGCAGCAATTCACAGCTCTAGTATTGTTATTGCCATTCCTACCGCTCAGCGGATAAAACTTTACGTACGGACGGAAAATACATCGCGGATAATTATTAATTCCAGATTAACACGGCTTTCGCACAGAGGTGCGCAATGACGCCCAATAAATTGTACGTCGAAAATTGTATTAAAACTAATTTGGTCGGCGCTCCGTGCTCTATTTACGGCATGAATTTCATTAATGAACAATTTTTGACATTTCAATTATACGCTCGAAATTTCGCGTGCGAAAAAATCTATTATTAATTACGCATTCGTGAATAGATGTTTTGCTTTATAGGATTTGTGTTTTTGTCATTTTAATCGTGCTTTGTAATATGAATGTTGTTTAGCCGCACGATGCGCTATAATCTAAGCGTAATGTCTACAATAGCGCTCTGTTACATAAAAGTGATTTATTCCCTTATTTCGCACATGTTGCTAAAAGTATTACGTAGATTTTATGCTTGAAATTGCACTGCGGTAGCACATGTCTGGTATTAATAATATATACCTACACTTTTAATTCCCGGAATCCAGTGTAACAGCTTGTTCTCCGCGGTATGTACTATAATATCTATAAAATTAAATCAAATTAATACATACTCAGTTCATAATGAGAAAATGATGGCTTGTAGTTAATTTATAGATATTTATGTTTACATAAATATTATTAAAAACATTTTTTATAGGTTTGTTCGCTTGCACGTTTGTTCCAGCTACTAAGAAAGTCCGTTCCACCTATTTTACTGGAACTTTCACTAGCGTGTCATATAAACTTTTGAGAAATTTAGTTTTGGCGTTGTTCAAGCATAGTCATAACAAACTTTCAATTAACACAAATTTAATTATAGCATAATTATGTATATGTATTTCCGATCGAGAAATACGTGGTAGAACATATAGTACAAGTTTTCATTGACCATCGAAACTCGTGCAGAGCTGTCGAATGCAGCACGTTGGAAGTGTAAAGTCGCGGTAACAAGTTCGCAATCATATATAATTTGGGGCCTGTTAGAAGCATTTTGAAAAGGAAATTGTGATATTTTGTCGAACCGTGTGTTTCGGTGACGTGTCCAGGTGACCGTCCGAAGTTTAACCCAAATAAATGGAATCCGGGATTTGAGAGATGTAACTTAACGGTTGACTTGTTGATTCGCGCCATGCAAATTCCAATTTCCTTGTTTGGCAATGACGGCTTTTGGGGACTGGAAATGTTCACCTAAAACAGACCAATAGTTTTACGAGTTAACGCCGATAGTAAAAATACGTTGGCATAGAAACCAGTTTTGTATTCTTTAGGTATTAGAATATATGGCCTTATTATGCAGGACAATCTATTATTTTATTTTTAAGAAGTGGATTGGTTGATGGATTTATGAGCGACCTCGATACGTGACGTTTATATTGTAGATTTACAATGTTATTATTTTATCGCGGAAAAATGATTTTTCTTAGTGACTATTAAATATTTATTCAATTTTCTTATACTGGCACGGGAAAAAAATAACTGGTCTTAAATTGTTAAAAAACAATAAAAGTCATATCCAAAGTCATATGCTGGCATATTTATATTTAGATGCAGGCCGCTTATGTCAAGACGGTCTGGAAATCTTTAGGGGAGGCCTATGTCCGTTAGTGGGTGGCTTTTCGCTCATGATGATGATGATGATCTTGGCCCAATTATATAATCTTGTTTTACAATGATATGCCAGTCATGCTTTTACCACTTATATTCTTCTATGTAAGTATTTATAAACTAAAATCATATTTTTTCTTGCAGAGACGGGGAGCACGGATAAGAGCAATGGTATGAAGGAACCGGGATCACCTGAGGAATTGGTATGTACCTTATATCATTACCCGAGTCTGAACGGATCTAACACATCTAAAATGGTGTAAAGGTTTTCGAAGATGCTACGTTTGCAAATTGGATCGAACATTTGCAAGGTGATTCGTGAGGATATTCCTAAAGCGCTTTATGGGGGATTCGTTTGTGGGATCTTGTTTGTAAGAAACGGTATGGATTTTTATCGGCACATTCATGTCCTAAGCAAAAGGCGGTACAGCTTTACCTTACCATAAAAGAGTAGACAATTTTGAATTATGTGATGATAACATTTTTTAACACATATTTTATTTGCATTATCTAGTAGATAGTTGAAGAAATTATTTCACATTTCATACTTAGATTGCTTATACTTTTAAAGACACGGTTATATAATTCTATTACTTACGGCAAGGCACGAGTCAGAACTTTTTAATTCTCGCCGAGATGAAAGTTACCGTAAAACTGTCGCACCGCGTACTGACCCCAGTAGTTACGAAAATAAGAGAAAGGGATAAAGCTTAATAGTTCTTCAGAAAGTTTGAAAATGATACTTGAATCTTATTTTACTCTAAGTTTATTTCGTTATGACAACCTGGTGGTGGAATATATGGAAGTAGTGATGGCCTCGAGGTTCAGACGCGCGGTTGTAAATCTTGGCGGTCGCAGATTCAAACCCCAGGCACATACTTCTGACATTCTAAGTTATATATGTGTATTCACAATGAATAATCACTTACTTTACGGTGAAGGAAAACATCGTGAGGAAACCTTCACACTTATAAGTCCTTAGGAATTTCTTAGGTGTGTAGTCCGCCAACGCGCACTAGGGCAGCGTGGTGGACTAAGGCCTAAGCCCTCTCAGTTTTAGAGTAGGCCCGTGCCCAGCAGTAGGATGTATAAGGGTTGATGATGATGAGTGATAAAATCTATTAAAGACTGCTGTATAAAGTACGCAGCGTTGTTGATACCAGCACCGGGAATATTATTTTACGAGTCTTACAAAAGGGTCCTCTTATATTGACACTGCAAATTATTATGTACATGTTTATTATAGTGACTTTTAGAGAAAGTATTGTAAAGCGATGTATAACAACCTAATCATTTGACATATAATGGATGTTTAGGGTCTAGGTGTGTGTAAAATGGAAAGTCGCGTGTTATTTCTGATGCTCACGACGAAAGATCTATATTTTAGTGCGAGGTCTGGACTATTTGTATGACTGTTGATTGTATTTATATAAATCTCATTGATAGACAACTGACATAATAAATCACTCTATCAAGTAACATCTATATAGGTTTGTCGTGTTCTGCTACCACACCTCTCTATTTATGTCGTGACGCACGATGAATGTCCAATGTCATTTCAATCACATATACGGTGAATTCGTGATGAAAAAAAAAACGAGTTAGAAGCTTTTCCACGGTGGCTTCGGTTCCATAACAGTTCGGCTGTGAATGCGGCACATGAGTGAGTATTACGCTCAGGATGGCCTGTCGAACGATCGCCGATGACAGATTGCCTCTCAGATCGCCGTGATTGTTCCCTTCATATCCACGTTTAATTGGCTTTGTGGAAATGTCGTACCTTCATATTGGCTCTACTGGGTATATCTCGATTTTAAATTGGATTTTGATGAGTTCCAGTGATAAGATGATATTGATTTATTTGTTGGCCACCAATGAAAACTTAGCGGCGAAATAATTCATGGGTGCATTTTATAAATGGTCACAATTTTTAAATTTGAAGGAAAATGTTCTTAGGCAAATTGCTAGCATCGCAGATCTCCATAAGAAATTCACTAATTACTTATAGCTCTCTCTAGACCACAGTTATGAATTATGGCCTAATTCTTCACAGAAAAGGAAACTTTTAGAGAAGGAACTTGCACGGCGGTTGAATTATTAGTCCGAAGCCTAATTCCGATGTCAATTTTCCATGCATAATATACGTACCTATTCTACATTAACCTAACTCTGAATCCATTGCTTTTTAAATTTTAAGGATAATTTTCACATGGAAGTAGTTAATGTTAATTCGTTGTAGCAGAGCAACATCGTGTATTGACGTGTACACATTTTCCATAGATACTTAGAAAAACCTTTTACGTAAATTAATTATGGTGACTGGATGTCACTTCAATCAACGTGATGAAGAAATGTACCTATATAGCTGGCAACTACGGTAAATACGGCACTTACTTTTAATTACACCGCAAAACATTAAATAAAGAGACCAATCAGAATGGAGGCAGCAGGTGCTGTTTTACATGTTTTATTTAGCAAAGAATTAACAATTTCAGAGATAAAGCTTGTGCATTCACAGAAAAACTGTTGCGTATGGTTCAGTGAGTGAGATTGTTGAAGGACAAAATGTTAGATATTGGGGTATGGTTTCTGACATGAAATGAAATGAAATAATATTTATTGAATCTATAAAATGTCAAATACGAGGGCAGTCCGATAAGTACTTAGCCTCACCGCCCGATGGCACCACTATCGTAAGATAAATTTACCATCATGTAGCACATCTTCGTAGACGGCTATTGTCAAAATTTCAGCCGAATTGGATTTGTAGTTTTGTTTTGACCGCGTGTGTAAGCGGACGTGTCCGCGGATTTTCGAAAAATGGAAAAAGAGCAATATCGGCCGGTGATTTGATTCTTGTTTTTGGAAGGGAAATCGCGCAGCGATATCAAAAAGCGCTTGGATGCTGTTTACGGTGACTCTTCTCCTTCAATGGCGACCGTCAAAAATTGGTTTAACGAGTTTCAACGTGGTCGCACGTCAGTTTTTGATGAGCCACGCCCAGGTGCCCCAAAAACGGCTACCACGGAGGATAACGTGAGAAAAGTCCCGATCTTGTATTGGCAGACCGCCGATTGAAGGTGCGCGAGATAGCTGAGACAGTAGGCATCTTAAAAGACCGCGTGGGTCATATCCTGCATGAAATATTGGGCATGAGAAAGCTGTCGGCTCGATGGCTGCCGCGTTTGCTCACTTCGGACGACAAGCGCATCAGTGACACAACTTCAGAGCAGTGTTTGACACTGTTTAGGTGCAATCCGAAGGGGTTTCTGCGTCGTTTCGTGACCGTCGACGAAACATGGATTCACTGGTACACACCAGAGACCAATAAACAGTCGAAACAGTGGACTTTACCCGGCGAATGTGCTCCGAAGAAGGCGAACACTGTCCCATCGGCCGAAAAGGTGATGGCCACCGTTTTCTAGGTTTCACAAGGTGTGATTTACATCGACTACCTGGAGAAGGGCAAAACGGTCACAGGGCTCTACTATGCCGAACTATTGGGCCGATTCAACGCTGAATTGTAGAAAAAACGGCTCCATTTGGCGAAGAAAAAAGTGCTCTTCCACCATGACAACGCACCGGCTCACACCTCCGCCGTCGCAACGGCCAAATTGGTCACATTAGGCTACGAACAGCTGCTCCATCTACCGTATTCTCCAGATTAGGCCCCGTGTGACTTCTTTTTGTTTCCAAACTTGAAAAAGTCCGTCGCCGGACAGAAATTTGAGTCGAATGAGGAGGTTATCGCCGCCACGGAGGCCTACTTTGTAGACCTCCAGAAAACGTTCTTTTCAGACAGCTTAAAGAAGTTGGAGCATCGCTGGGTCAAGTGAATCGAGTTGAAAGAAGACTGTGATGAGAAATAAATCGCCACTTTTCCAAAATTTTCGTTTTTCTTTTGTAGGCTAAGTACTTATCGGACTGCCCTCGTACATCACTTAGATTCAGTCATTTCAAAATTTGGTGTACCACCCTGTTCGGAAGGCAGTCATCACTGGAGAAGAACGGGCAAGAAACTCCAGTGTTGCTCTTTTCCAATCAAGAGATAGTTTACAATATTGATACAAAGAATGAATGTCCCAAATTAGAGCAGCTCATTAATACAATCTCAGACTGTTGTATTGAATATTGAGATGATATCAACTACTGTATACAAAGTTAACAACTAGTTAGAGTAATCCAATCAAGTGTATTGCATTGTAGGATCACCCAACTTTTTCGGTAATGAAAAGACCAGAATAAATGTATCCCCATGTTATGAGGCGTCAGAACGGTCACTTAGTGAAAGAATAAAAAATATAAATATTATATCTGCAAGGTCAAAGTACGCAGCTTTGGTGACACATTAAAAGAAATCAAAATGTTGTATAAATTCCATAAAAACTAGCTCTTGGACGATGTCCAAGAGTTGTTGTTGCGCGACGAGTTATATAAATAGACATAAAGAGCAGCACTAATGCTGAATACTTTGACCATTAGTCTTCAAGCACTTTGGTGAGCGAGTTAAAAAAATATATTGTGTTGTTTAAATCTTTTCTGCTTTTTTAACAGAAATTTATTTATGATCTATTTGGATACTTTATGCGCACATTAAGAAAATGTGTGAAAAATGGTAAGGACCACTTAATTGATAATATTTCTTTTTAAACTGCCTTGCGTTCTAAATATAGTTTTAATACCTTGATTGATGTAAGTTCGTATCTATGTGTACTAGTGTTTCGGAATACGACATTTTTAATGTAAATTTTAAACAAAGGCTATTATCTAGTTGGAGTTCATTCACCCCAACTGTTCAATCGTCATAACGTCATTGAACACAACTTGTAACATTTTTTCTGATACATTTGATTTTCATGGGATGCAAAGAAGAATTTTCAGCCAATTCTGTGTACCTATTTTGGAATATAATTTATTTTGATATTTAAACCATAGACATGGATTTTTTTGTACGCTGTTTACGGAATATACTCGTATAGACTTATTACTTATCCTCCTCATTTTCAGGAAATTGTAAAATCATTTGGCATTATTTTTTACAGATCATCAATAAATAATTAATAGGTCGCTCTTAATGTGTATAAGTTGAATTTGAACGTTACATTTGTTTATTTTAAAGTTAGTTTAAATATTATATGTTAAAAATGAAATTTTTTACTTAAAATGCAATATCTCATGTCTCGTCACCGATTGTAGATGGGTTTCGATATGTTTTTTAACAGTCGTATCTATTTTGCCAAAACTTTCCGGACGGCCATGCATCAAATTCAGTTTGGATGTTTTATCTCCGTTAACCGTGAAATATCACTCACATTTTTCGCGTTTTGAATGTATTGAGTGAAATTAGAACTGCCTCAGATTGACGTATGAATAAATAGTTTTTGTTTAATGGAAAACTGTCTTCCGAACCGAATTTCGATAATAACTGGATGATGATAGGGCTCACAGCCCTATTATTAATTGTACAATATTAAAATCTAAACTTCGTTCCACTCTAGTTCTATATTTTATTGCGAAGTTTGAATGAAGCATTCCACATGTTTCATGAATATTAAGCATGTGGCTTTATGTCCGCCATCCTGAATTACTGAAAAGAATCTTACCTTAACAAGGAATTCTTTTGATATTACTGTGAGATAATATGATATAATATAGCCCTATGTAAAACTCTACTTCTGATGAAGCTAATATATACTATCTTTTTATTGGTATCAGTGTTAATTTCGGGACTCATCGCTTATACACAATACTATCTTTCCAACACGAGGTTAACTCGTTTGCGGTCGGGTCCGGGCCCAGCAAATAGGCTCCGCGCAAACATCATAACGGTCTCTCCGACCCCGTTCATCTTGTCACACAAGACACGCAACATACTTCCAATGCTGATAAGTAGGCGGACAAATAGAAAACTCTGTATTTAGCTCAGTAAAACGCTATAATTATCCGTTTCACCTTCAATGGAAATAGGGACCGCGTCTGCTTTCGTGCGCGTCCGAAGGTGTTAATGTTATATTATGACTGCTGTCGACGTTTCATTATGTCCAATGTAACATATTTTACAAGTTCTTTATTGTTGCCCTTTCCCACGTTTTTTGTGTGTTCCTGTATCGATACTTGGAATACTACGTACAAAGTAATAAGTGCCCCGTAACGTTCCTTTTTTGAGAATTTAAAGTAACTCTTTTCTCTTGTATGATATCAGCTGCTAGCATGGAATAAGAATGTAGAAAGTTGTTCAGTGTTGGGAAAGAACATTTTTTTTTTGTTATTAGTGCTAGAGTCACCATGTTTTGTTTTTTACCGTAATATTAATACCAATGAGTGTCACTATTTAATAATTCTTGTATTATTATTCTTTCCAAGTTTCCTTAGAGTTCTAGTAATTATTATTCCCCAAACCTATAATTAAATAAATAACTAATTATTCAGACCTGTGATGTTAGTACTAAATAAAAACGCTTGATATTTCACGTAGTATTGAAGTTACAGCTACAGGCAAAACTAAAAGTAGAACTCAAGCCAACAAATAAAAACCCTTTTATGCATTCATAAACTAGTTCAGTGAAATTGCAGCAGTACTTCGATTTATATTCGTTTACGAAGCCTCTCACGTTGCAAAGCTAGCGAGCTGTGTCGATGCTTTAAAACGTACAGCAACTGTATGTCGCGTAATAAAATATTCACCTACTGGGATTTATCCATATAATAACATTGATTGGCGCGCGTTAGTGGCGTTCCAATCGGTACAGTGGCCTTTGAAAATTCGCCCTATTTGTGTCGCCCCCAAACGAGTGTCCATCCTATTGTGAAATAGGATAAAGCACATCTAGATGCATCTGGAATTAAAAGCGAAACTGCCACTATAAAATACTCTAATGGTTCTAATTTAATCCTCTTTGTTTTTGCGAGTTTGTTGTTTTTTAAAGAAATTTAATAGTTAAAGCATTTGGTACAAGTTTTTACAGTTGAAGTAGCATGTATTACAAGAGTTACGAAGTACTTGTATCTGTTCTGGTTTGACGGTAACTTCAATACAGATAATGCTTAAATAACTTTGTCTATCTTTGATACCATCAAAAATTGGATGTCTATCGCCGGATACGATCTTTTCCGAAAGATTAACAGCTCAGTTAATTGCTTGTGGTCTCCATCTAGCAAATTTATACTTCCTTATTCCTGAAGCTAGAGGTTTTCTTTAGAAGAGTATTCCTAGGCCACTTCCATATTGCATGTAGTAAGAAAATGCTATACTAACTGACCCGCGAGCTTCACTTAAAACTTACGGATACAGTTTTAACAAAATTAAACAGTGTCGGAATTCAATAGTATTCTTTTATGAATTCAAATGTTTCCAGCCAGTGTAAAAGTAACACGAATATCAATAAATACGCCATAAAAAGAGTTCAAAAAGCCGTTGGATTGCAGCGTAGGTCGAAATGATAATCATAACGGGCCGAGTCGCGACACCGACCGTTGCACATTGCCCCACCTCGGGCGCATATGCATGCCAATTTGCACCGCGTCTGAGAGTTCATCAATAAACCATGCGGTATCAAACGCAATCTGCGACAATTGTGATATCTTGACGTGATTCATTGTTTTATTTATGGCGGCACGCGGCGTCGCGATGTTCAAACGGTGCAAGTGGGCGATGCAGACTGTCACGTCCTCTGCTTTCTACACGTTATAAGCGCTATTTCTATTGCCTGTGTTATTGTTCAAACCCCGCAACGAGTCATATGGTTTTTTAAACAAATACTTGTTTCGGGTAGGTATATATGACCGAAAAATCTCTGATTATATCACAATTTAAGATTAGTGTTTGATTACGAGGTTAAGACTATGTGTGTTGGATGTTGATGTTGTTGATAAAATAATAAAGAGTACTTGAGAATCTCTACGAATAAACATAATTTAAAATAGATAAAATTGAACTTGAAAATTTATAATTACGTTGCGAACCTCCGTAAAACATATCGCGGCAATTATCTGAAGAAGTAATTTCACATTTTAATATTAAGGATTGCCTAGAAGGGAGCGGTGTTCTTTTAAGTTCGTCTATGTAAACATTACTAAACTCAGTCCTAAGGTTTAACTTTATTACGTTCATAATATTAATAACATTAATGTGGCAAAGGCAACAAACAAACTCCGTAATAACTTTAATTCGTTAACATAACAGAATTAGTAATTCGTGCTAAAATCCGCAACATTCGCATTTTGGCACAAGGGCGTCTTCGTTCGAAATTACCTTAATACGAGTAAATTTTTTCGAGATTGCCACTAACGTTGTTCAGTGAGAAAAATCTTGTCGCCAACAAGTTTTTGTGGGCCCCGACAGCTTTTCTGACTGATGAATGGGCCGGCCCATCAATAGCAGATCACTTGGATGCTTCATAAATATGTACACGGCCACGTGAAGTCACTTTTTGCCAGGTTAAAGAACTCGCACGCGTATGATTGATGATAGAGAAACTCGAGATGAGAGCTTTATTGATTCACATGATTCAAGTGATGTTAACACAGTGATTATAGGTTGTAGGTCACCTAAAATTTGCTTTAGATAAATTAATTTAAAGATGCAAATTTTGTATATCAAAGTCTTAATATACTTATACTTTGAAACTTGATTTGATATTATATTATCGGTTTCAAAAATAATTGATAAATTATACTTTTAGTTGCATTAAAATATTTATTTCTTTAATCATAAATCTTTTGCCTTGATAACCTGTTTTATAAGAAAAGGCGAGACAAAAATATTTAAAAAAAAACGGGTGGCACTCCGGGAGTAGGTACCGGCAGAAGTGAAAATTTCAACATTAACGTTTTGCATTTTTGAATATTTTGGAATGGTTAGGAAATAATTTCACACTAATCGCTTTATTTATCAGTATAAAAGTACTCTCATTTACGTGGTAAAATACAATATTTATTGCGCTATCGTACACAAACATGATAATTTATATTATATAATGCGACGTACGCATTTTCGATCAGGGTCACGTGATCTGTCGTGAGTTCAACATTTTTTACCCATGCCAAAAAAAGTGCGCAGCGCCGCTAAAGAAGTTTTCATTTCAAAAAAAAAATATATGTAGGTATATTCAATTATCATTTGCAAATTCATTTACTATAGCATATAGTGAAGAATAAAATGCTGGGTGACCGCATTCATTTTAAAATAAAATTACTTACACTGAGCAATTTTGCGAGAGCAAATTTCGTGATTAAAAATAAACTTTGACCGTGTGAAAGCCGAGAAGTGCGTGCAGTGTCGGCTTCGCGTGTCCAGACAGGATATTACGTATTTGGCGAGCCAACCTAAATTCTAATAGCTACTGTCTGGAAACTGATGGGACGGCATTCAAATTAATTTGATTGGACCATGCACGCGATTCCAACATTTTGATGCTACTTTGTTACTAACTGCTGCCTAATGACGCCCATCGGTCTTACTAGGCGTCACAATTCCCACCTAAATATAGTCTTAATGAGCGGTAGGTCACGCTCTATTAATAAGCCCATAATGATATGTCAAATAAATAAATTTATACCTTATTAAAGAAGAACGTTTATGTCGAGAAATTTTTCATACATATTATTGAATGAAAATATCGTAATTAGTAAAACGATAACTTAAACTAATAATTAGCGAATTCGTATTTATAAGTTGGTGGGTAGAGTCTTCTTAATGTTTTCCAAAGATAATTAACATCAACACGTAAAATACATTAAAAATGAATGAGGTCGCAGCCTTAATTGGTCTGAGCGTTTAATCTGGACAAGAGCTGGTAAATTGAGGTGAACAATAAGGAAAATACAGGATGCGAAGCGCAAAGCTTTCTTGTCGCCGTAGTTCAAGTCAATTTATATGGAGAGGTTGCGATTGACATCAGAAATAAAAGCGTGATTTCGCTGTTTGTCTGGACAAAATGGTTTCTTGTTCAGATCAGTTCCATTGAATCTGGTAGTTTGTGTAGCTGTTATAATATCTTTCTTGGTTTTAATGAAAAAGAGATAGTGGGAGCACAACGTTTCGGTCTGATTTGCAAGTAAATGACAAAGAGCGAAGGGTTCGATCCCCAAGTCAAGACAAATATTTATGGGTTCCTGTTGTAGTTTCTGATGCTTATATTGTTTTTTTTTCTTATTACTTATTTATTCCTTGCGAATTTACCAAAAGTAATTCTGATTGAATCCACCCGGAACGATTGAAACACTATATAGATTGCGAGACAGAATCAAATTACCCATACGACAACACGTACTGCCGAACATTCAGCAGATCAAGTAACAGTGACAATTACTTTAGACAACTATCACATTTGAAGCATTCCGCATGCAGCACGTTCATTACGAACGTAGAATGGATTTAACACAACAGCTGCTATTTCCCAGATAGCAATCTATACGCCCAGGGATACATCAGGTAGAATAATTCGGTAAATGAAATAGTATCCCGGATAGGGTTGTTCTCACTAATTATCTCTCGATATATGAGTATCGTGTTTGCTTTTGGGCTTCCACATTTTAATTGTGTGGGTGTGTACATATCTGAGATTTACGAAATTGATTTTGATGTCGTCAATAAAGGGATTAGGAGCGTGGAAGACGATTCGTAAATTAAATAGAGATGCCTAGTCGCTTGGCAATCTTCTTATCTAAGCCAGGGTATAATGAGAAATGAAAATGGTGTTAGGATTGATTACTGAATACATCTACAAAGTTCGATGGAGACAAATAAAAAATCATGTAATATATTTTGATGCAGTTTTTGAGATGAGCCAAATAGGTACAGTAAGTTTTATATGACAACATATAAACTCGGATTACATATCATATAACAATAATTCACATCGTCAGCACCAAATATCCAATGGAAATGGAAGAACATTTATTACGGTTTTGTGTAGAAAGATTAATGTTGGCAAAAACTATAAAGTGTTTCAAAAACAAATACGACACGCAACAGAGCAATATATCATTTAAATCCACATGTTGTACATAACCCGAGCGTCGGTGCTCGGTACGAAGAACCGACCACGAGCATTTTGTTACATTGCATTGTCGCCGCAAACATTTGGACAGGGTGTAAAGAAAACAAGCCTTTCCTTTGTATTAAGCGCCTAAAAAGAAACTACACTAAAATCACTTTGTCCGTGAAGTTTCAATATTAATAAAGTTGTAACGGGCCGATGGAGCAAACTTCTACTTTGTATTTATTGTTTGTTGCTTAATGAACTATGTCAGTTGTATTAAATTATGTGATTGTAGAACTTTCGCTTTATTTATTACGCTATATATATTATTTTGTTTTGGAAGTTGCGTGACTTGAGCGCATACCATGTTTCGTCACATGTACTGAGCGAAACTCTTTGGTAATGTAGAGCGACAGTATCTTATTCAGTAAGTATGTGGATGACTAAAGGTAAATAAATGGTAATCGGGCTAACTAGTGGACGATCTTTGGAGACGTCTACATTCAATAGTAGTCTTATCCGTCTCATAGAGTGATATAGTCCTGTAACTACCCCAAGGTACCAATAATAAACTTTGTGAGAATTTGTAATCTTGTAACAATCACATTTGAAAATTTTCCTCAAATTTACTTCGCTTGTCTGACTTAGAAACGTAAGAGGTATCTCTATAGATTTACAGAGTACTTTGTACCTCGAACCTGTGAATGATGAGGTGGAATCATGATAGACAATACACATATGCCACCACACGATACGTTTAACATAAATGCGATGAAAAATGAAAGAAACCAATACGAGGCCGCTTCAATATTCTAGTTCAAGTTTGTTTATAATTGATTTTAACTGTGACAGGTCCTCTGTCCCCGTTAAATTTACTGATAACATTGTTGGTGCAAACTGCCCGCCACGTCTCATCGAAATTGACGATCACTATTCGGATCAAGGTTGATTATCCATTTCTGTGTCGCTTTATGCGTATTAAATTTCGTTAATGAAATATTCATTAGTCGTCGCGTTCTTTTTATTAAAATCATTTATTAAACTTGGTTCGCGCGTTTTATTATGTGCGATAAATGGAGCGCATAATCTCTGTCACTGCTCTGTTTTCACACCTTTTATTTACGTTATATGTTTCCTTTTGCAGTTTATTATGATGCATGGTTTATTTAAATTCCTGAGTATTTTATTCAGCTACTGCAGACTGTAGACTGCCTCGTGGTATTGCAGCACAAGCGCCGTGCTATATAGAGGTTCTTGATTCGACTCGCGAGTCGGAAAAAGTATTATTAGGTTTTAGCGATAGAAAATTCATAGTAGCAGTACGGTGCCCAAGAAAACACAACGGCAATAGGTGATACCCCCAATTATATAAGACTTAAAACAAAATGGTGGATCGTAGCTGCAAAAATGCACGCCGCCTACCTCTTGTAAGTAAGTAAGTAAGTAAGTACGGGTGTAAGTGGGTGTGTAGGTACGTTTATTTAGCAACAATTTTATGCTAGTATCCGAATATGTTTTATTATTACGATTGAAAGATAAAATTGTTATTTATCATACCTATATGAGGTTTGCAGTAAACCGTTTATTATATGGTAATTATTCTATATAATTTATGTTCTTATTTTCATCCGATTAAAAGGGAGAATACAAAAGGTTTTTTTAATATTGTGATAAAAAACAAGTATTAAAAAAAGATAGCGGTTATTATATTATCGCTCAATTTCGTATCCATTCATTATGCAGACTTATTAAACTACTATCATTTACTGTTATAGCATTAAAATATATTAGGTAATATTCCATGCTTCACGGAAAACAATATCGTAGTCAGAAAACGGAGGTAAACAAGATCATCAATACGCGAAAAATATGGAACTTCACAAGTCAGTTCATTAATGCACGTATATTTTCATGAAATTGGAGAGTAATAATGTAGTGGGAGTGTTTTCATTGGGTGCAGATGGTTTTGGCATCGAGTCAAGGCAGCGACGGACTCCGACCGCCGCCGCCCGCCAGACAAGGTCGCGGTTACACTAGCTAATAAAATTTATTCCGCACACTAAAATTTGTTACAGTTCACATCCTCTTTGTGTGGGGTTTATAAACAATAATAAACGTACAAGGTTGAATGAAATGCGTTTTTTAAACATGACTCAAAATTTGATCTCTTGGTTCCGCGCTATACTGGCTTGGTTTGTGTTGAGAAATTGATGAACACAATTGAATTAAAACATTCATATCGTACATCAATCATCATCATCATCATTTGGTATACAAATTTGATAGCGTCCTTGGCGCAGCTTGCGAAACGAAAGGCCGCAGGATCCCCACACCGAGACAAATGTTTGTGTGATCAACAAATATTTGTTTTGAGTCAGATAGAAAAATCTCTCGCAGTTTCTGATTCTAAAAATAGAATCGTATTTCAATGTGCGGTCAGAACTTTGTATATGTTGGGTGTATTTTTATTTTAAATAGTTTTTACTAAATAAAGATAAATACATATGTCAGACATTTTTATGTTCATGGTTGTCGAGTGCTCTACACATTATCGCATTTAGATAACTAAATTATTCAAGCCACCTCATATACTTGCGTTAGTTTTCATCTAAATACTAGGTGAAGGCCTTCGTGCAGTTATTAGCACAACGAGAAATAATTGTCATTAATGTCATGTCGGTTCGTTTGTTAGCAAAATGCTGCTCGGTATTTGTGTGCGCCTATCAAATGTCAGTAATCGCATTTAAGGCTTCTTAGTGGTCTGAAAAAGTGCAGCGAAAATACAGTTTCCTTTTCAAATTGCTAACCAAGATTCGAGATGTAGATGTATGTGTAATATATCCTCGTTGAAGATCTTTTATTTGATATGTAGCCCGTTTTTTATTTGTTGTGTTTAAAATAGCGTTGTTATTGTTTGAAATGACTGTCATATTATTTTCAACCGTAGCGTCTGTAATATTTTTCCAACCGAATATATCTCAATGGGCGCCAAGAAAACCTTTCCCCAATATAAATTGGCAAAAAAAGCACGCAGCTCTGAATCATCACGGATGTCACCGACGAGTGAAAACGGGAAAATATACGCAATGTTATTAAACCCACTTCATTTCAAATTTAGTCGTTCAGTCTGGACCGAGCGCGTCGCGTGCGCGTGCGCCGGCGTCCCGCGTTCACGTTTTGAACAAAACACATTTAACCCATTTTCAGTTTATATACTTGTGACATTTATATATTTGCGGTGGACATTCTATTTAAGAAAAGTAGTGTTGTGCAAGTGACTGTTAAATAAAACATATCACTTATCAAAGTATTACTAGCAATACGTTATTGTTTTAGCTCTTAATACTGCAAGGACCAAATATCAACCTATTTGAAAGTATTATTTAATGTAGTGTTGTTAAGGATTTTTAAAATGTTTGTAAAAATACAGTGCTTTTTTCAGTAGTTGTATTTAATCAAGATTGTTATTGTTTTTCTTTCGTTGATGTTTACATTGGCGTCTTTCGTTGGATTTAACTAATGCATTTAAAATATCCTTTCGTATACAACCAAAATATTAATTATCTATGTAAAAAAAACCAGATATATTTAAATAGAAAAATAACGTTTTTTTATAAAACAATAACAGATAATTTACATAAAATCGTATGTGTCATTTTGTTTCAATAATAAAATAAATTTATAATGCTTACATATTCCCAGTCACTCATATCACTCTGGTACTTTCTTGTGAAATCTCGCTGACGTTTGTAACAATAGCGACAGTTGTTCATTAATAGAATGACACATTACAGATGTTTACAAAACATTACAGACCGTCTGTCAGTACTTAAACGTTAAAGTATGCTTGAACATGCTATGTATGTTGACTGGACAGTATTTATGCTATGCTATGGTATATTATGATAGTTAATTTATAAAAGTAATATTTGCATGATTCAAAAAATTCAATTATTGCTTTTATTACATCAAATTTGCAATCTTGTATGGGGTCATAATTATAAAGAAGATTGTCTGTATTTAGCATAAATTTTGAGTCACAGTGACGAAACATATACATACTGAAGAATTTATTGGCTCCAACGTTTGATCCACCCACTTCCAATGCGTGGCAAGATGAACGATATATTAGAAACTATAGTATATTTATCGTAGAGCTAGACGAACAGTAGACCAACACGCACACGCACTTTCATGTTATGCACATAAATAGAATGCTAATTAAACATGCATCAGAGTGCGATGACACCGTGCTGAATAATTTTTTGTTGCATGACATTTACCTTTTGGGTTGTTAAGTCTGGCCGGCGTCTGATTTATTTCAGGCCTCTTCAGGATTATCACGTGTCAGAGCCGCGTAAGCAAATAGAGCATAATATGAGTGTTAAGAGAGTTGTTATTACAGTCGACCAGCATGGCACCATAATGTGAAATGAACTGAAATAGCGGAAACAAAACAGACCAGTAAGTTTATTGCTCGATAAACGAGATACTGGGAAAACAATTGTAAATTTTAGAAGTTTTATTGAAAGAATCAATCTTGCTTACAAAAATACAAATTGTTTCGCATCGTATTGGTATAGGTGTCACAGAAAGATACTGAATGCATTTTTGAATATATTTTCTAACAACTCTTACAGATTTTTGTTTTGCTGGTGATTAGAGAAGTACCTATAACACAAAATTATCGATGAGTTTGATGATCACTTTAACAGTCATATAAATTTACTCAGTATGAATAAAAAATGCTATCTTTTGATGTATTTTATCCGACTCTTAACACTTAATATTTTATATTCAAACCATTTATTAAACATGAGCATTAAATTTTTGACATGAAAAAACAACGAACTAAGAATGATTTTTTTAATAGCGGCGTGAGTGAGATCATTGAAGTGAGACTGAATTTAGGCAATTAAAGGGAAGAGGAAATTTGGCCCGCTCCCACTGTGACCCTTATCACCTCGGGTTTCAACACCTGTCGCTCGCCCGTGGCTCGGTGAAATTTTGATACTCAGCTTTTTAAAACGTCAAAATATTTTCTCGTCATGTGCCACTGACATGAAGGTGGAATGGATAAAAAAGAAAAAGTTACACAAAAATCAAAAAACAAGTATCTAGCTGGTGCGGTATCTAAAATTTTAAAATACAAATTCTATTTTCAAATAGATTTCCAGTTAAACACCCAGAGCTTTCATTTATTTTAGGTAGCGAGCGCCGCAAGATTATTACAAAGATATTTTGTTCCTGCAGTTTAATCTGTAACATATTGCCCAGTGTAATTTAATACCAGTACGCCCACTCCTTATCTTGCGAATATTGTTATTTTTCCATCGCTGTTGCCCTGAAAACGTATATTATAGTTGATATTAGCTGTATCATAAATCAAGTCGGTCTGACAATCTGTAAATATGGAGTGCGAAAAACTTAATAGTGAACTTGTAGAAAGTGTGTATAGTACATCTTCTGGACATAGAACACCGTCCGTCATAATAGAAGATCTCTCCGAGGAAGGCCAATACCCCGTGAATGACAATTATCTAATAACTTACCCAGACAGTGAAGTCGAATCGGATGACATGAAAAAGCCGATTTGCGACGGCAAAAACGAGACTGCTGAACTTTTTAATCGTTGTTACCAGAGTCCTCTTTTCATTCCGCCGAGCGAAGTTTTAAAAGATGAGATAAGTGACGGGGGCGACAGTCAGGAACTAATGAAGAGTGAGGCAAAAAAGTTTATGGATTATAAGTTTTGTGAGGCAGTTAACGACTTCGACATCGAGTTGGAGGCGGGTGAGGCAGTGCCCATAGTGTACCTGTCCACGTCTCGAGCCGCGCGATTGCAAAGAGCTCTCCGCCTTGCCGGATACAAAAAGGTTTGCTTCTTTCTTATTAATATCTGCCAGGTTTTTTGTTATTTTCCATTGGTTTATTTTTTGTTTGAGTGAAACTTCGGGACAGCTAATTAACATTTCATTTTCCATCCCGAAAACTTTTTGTCTGTTTCGACAAAGTGTAATTGAAATGTCATGAAATATTAGCGGTATAGAACTGAAAAGCCTTTTCAAATTGCTTTGCGAAATGTAGCCTCAAAATTCCACTGAGTGTCCTCATGTACGTAGTTTGTTAATTACTGGAGTTATTACTACGTGCGAGCTATTACTGAATCCCGACTGTGACGTCACACATTATATTTGCTAATGTACCAATGTTATTTACTGAGAGCTTAATGACATTGGATTAGTTCTGTTTATGCTACAAACATATGTTTAATTATATTTGTCGATATGATTCGTATATATTCATAATATGATGAAAGACGTGTCATGATATTTACTTTTAAATTCGGACTGTATATTCCCTGCTCTAAAACAAAACTCACTCATCTATTCTATCCTGGGAGGCGTCCAATTAGCCGCTGATCTCCGTGACCACCTTTGTTTCGCAGAGAACACGTTATTAAAAAAAAACTGCACTGTCACTGAGCACTGTTTTGTTCTACAGCCGGGCAGCACTAAATTGGATATTCTGTGACTGCTGGCTGTCTTGTTTAATGTACTGTTTTCAAAGGTGGCTCCGAATGGAACATATGTTGTGATATACGGTTACGTAGAATATTGTTATTTTAGAAATAAAGTACCTACTTGCTTCGGAATAATTACGTGTTTGTTTATATTTAGATAGGTCTAGTGATAACAAAACAGAGGGTAAAATATATTGCGAATATTGTCTTTGAAAATTATGTTATCATTAAAATAATTACTAAAACGTTGTTTTTAAACTTTGCTGTTGCGTAGCATTTTTAAATGCTTTTGCTAGAGGTTAAAGAACTAATTAATCCTCTCCTTCTTTATAGTTTGCCTTTCTCATTTACTTTGATAGGCTGTTTTTGTATCTCCAGTATACCATAAGTGCTGATATTATTAATGCGTAGCTATTAATACTTTCCATCGGACGAGGACCTTGCTCGTACATACTGTGTGCCTGGAGTTTGAACCTGCGACCGTCGAGATTCTCAACCGCGCCTAAACTTCGAGGCCATCACTACTTCTTATACGTTATATCTAACACAATGATATATATTTCTCTAAAACCTTTCTTGTGGTACTCAAGGTTTTATTGCTTCGAAAGAGATGCACGTTACGATATTGCTGTAAGATTGTTTTCATTTATTTTTTAAGTAATACGAACATTCCTAAGAATTTTGTGTGAATCCCTTTCAGTGGTTGAGGAAGTCTGTGCCCAGCAGTGGGACGTATAAGGCTAATAACATAGTAAAGTATAGTATAAAATTTCCAGCCGTTAAATTATCACATGAATTCAGATGACATAAATAATTTCGTAGCAGCACATAAAATACTTTACCTGCTTGAGAAACTTTGCAGCGACGCGTCACCATGCGCTATTCTCATTTTGGCATATCAGCGAGAAAGTTGAACGTACGAACGGGCGCGTAATGAAGGTTTTTAGAATTTAGGGCTGTAATTCTTTTAACTAATGACTAATATTGAACTACTTATTTTCACTTGACAGATTTTAATTTTGCTTTCCTTTTTATTATTATTTTGATCACTGTTGCTGTCGTTTGGGAAGGTCGGAATTTGTTAAGTAGCTTGGGGCATAGTTTAACAAGTTGAAAAATTAAAATTATGTTTCTGATAATTAGTGTAATAAATTCCTACCAAATAATACTAAGTATTTTACATGTTAGCTTCTTCATCGTAAAAGCAATTTCATTAAAGAGGTTCCTATTACATATCGAACGTCTGTGTGTCCTATTACTGGGCATGAGTCTCCACTACGGTCAAGAGAGTGGCGGGACTTTCTGGAAAGAAGCCCAAAAGCGTTAAACGTTAACTGTGTAATGTCTAATTTATTATTGTTTATCGTGGGTACAGTATATTCTCATTTATATGTCAAATTATTTTTGTTAAATAAAGATTTAAAGCTTAAAGTTTGTAATTTGGAATTTTGTAAGGCAGACTGGGCTTTTGGGCTTCTTTGGAAGTGACGGCACTGGGTTAAGAGAAAAATGAGAATCTTTGAACATGCCACTGCCTTGCGTGAGATGCTATTACTCATTTGATAATAAGTTTTAATTAGAGTTAACATGGGAATAGGGAATTGTTATGTATGAAGTTTTCTTTTTCAATATTGTTATCGTTGTTTATAATGTTGGGGGAGGCCTATACCCAGCAATCGTCTGGCTGATAATGATGATTTATTGTAATGGAATATTCACTTTCACATTTTATCTTGTTCATCAGCCATTAATGTGCGATACTAAAAGACGATGCATAATTGCTTTGGTAAGAAATAACTTTCACAGGAGTATGCTAATAGTAGTTTTTAATTACGGTGTAATTACATGGTTGGAAGCGTATTACGAGTATATTAATTAAAAATGTAAAATGATAATTTTTGTTTCATGTTAGTGAAATCTAATGGACTTGAATATTTTTTTATATACTGGCACGACAAAGAGAGAAACTCCCATCTCTCGTTGCTCGATACCCTTGTGTTCATTATCATCTGATAATTGACCTGATGGTAGGAGTCTGCTTCCAAATTGTGAAGGGGATAGAACAATGTATAAGGTATTGTCTTTTTCTGCCGTGCTCTACCGATGAGGAGTCTGCTTATAGATTTGTGCTTGTAGTTTATTAACCTCTTAAAGTGTCCTAAAATTATACTGAATCTTGTTGTTGCCATGTTTGTGGTTAATAAACACTGATTTTTATCCTTTTTAAGCAATTCTTTGCAGCGTCATATTTCAGCGATCAACTCTGGTTGATCCAATTTCAAAGTCCGAACTGACATTCTATTGTAGTTGCATTAAGTAAACAGTTATTGAATATTCCACGGGCATTAAATTTCAAGACCATTTATAATATTAAGCAAAATCCACTTAAATTTTATATCTACATGGTACCCATATAAAATCCCGATGTATGCCGTCCTTTAATCATTAATGCCTAACGTCGTGCAAAGAAGAGAAATTTATCAGATCGAAACATCAGCCCTAAGGAAGATAAATATAAAAACTTTGAGTAAAGGCAATAAATGTTAAAAAATATATACTGTATGCCTGATTACGTGTCTGTATTGTAACTAAAACCGAGTGTCTGCAAATTTTGTGTTCATTATTCCACAGCTTCATGCATGATGCGGCCGGAACCGTATTGTAAAAGAAGTGGTGAAATTTCACGATTAATTATGCAGTTTTTGTTTCAAGGGAAAGAAAATTTCGGTATAATTTTTTTTTTTTAAAGCAAAATATAGATTCAAGACTCTGTTTAAAAATTGATTGTATGAATCGTTTTCATATTACTAGTAGTGTGCTATATAATTTGAAATAAGTCTTTTTAGTGCAGCATGATGATGCGTTTCAGCAAAACTATGATAGTAGCGATAACTGTAGTATCAGTTTGTTTTAACTATTAAGTATTTTTATTGCGATGTTTTATGACATTTGATACGAGACAAAATATTACAATAGTTATGACTGACGTATACAACTTTTTTGAATAACCCTTACGCTTTTTTTTTAATAAAATTAACATAATGTATAAAAAATACTGAAGTGACTGAAGTTTTCCGTGAACTGAAGCGTAATTTCTAAGACCGCAGGCATCGATGGCGAGGAAATTGGCTGGTATGGAGCGGGCGAGACTCACAGCGCGGAACATGGCCCGGAATGTGATACTTCCTGAATGGAGCCGAGCCAAGTGTCGGCGAAACCGTCGCCCTATACTTAGCGGAAAATGGGTTGATGAATGACGTGACGATGAATACAGTCATCTCGAATTATATTTTACTTATTTCAATGCGTTTTTGTGAGTTTTAACATTAAAAAAAACTCTTTTTTCACTATGTCAATTTTACTCGTGTACTATTTGTGTGTGTGAACGTCTTCAATTGCGAGCGATTATAATTCTATTACCATGATGGTGGGGTTTAAGTCATGGTCATTACGATTTTGGTGTTCGGATAATAGGGTACTCGTCTGTTTAGGTACTTTACTGTCATGTTTGTATCCCCGATGCGATGGACAGTATTCATATATGCTGGACGTCGTTTGGCTCTCATTTTTTTATTGCTAGAGTCAGGCTAATAAAAATCTATTGTACTTTATTTCAGCTCCTTACATATTAATTAAAAACATTTTCTAATTTGAGTTCTAATGTTGTCATCATTATCGCAAAGCTTTCCGCTGCTGGACATAGGCCTCTCCAAATACAACCACCTTAAAATATATAATGTTATATTTAAATATTGTTTCTTGATGTTAGGAAAGAATCTGTCTTCCATAAACAACACCCTTTTTCCACAGTAATTGGGCTTAAAAACAAAAGAAACCTTTGTCTGCAAACTTATACGTTCGCTTCGAATTTTCGACTATCATATCACTTTACACAGGTGAAATTGACACTGACTTCCTGTGTACCAGACGCGTCGAACTGGTGGGTGTGTGAAAATAGCCATTTGACAGTCTTATCTCCTAGAGAATAAGGCCGAAATTTAATTTAGCATGAATAAATTTTAGCACATTAAGTTGACGCTTGGCACTGCCGTCAAATTTCCGACGACCTGTGACGTTGCTAGGCGAGGCACGTGGCGCTGTAAGCTTATTCAGTTATTCGTGAAAGGTATTATAGACCTTGATGTGCTCGTGCTTGTTATGCCAGCCACATTACTTTTTATGTAGACGGTATTCGCACCTTTCGCTTCAGCTTAGCGTAAGACTTCGCCAGTTTTCTCACCTAACACACAAGAAGCTAAATGTGTGCATTATAGACATTAAGAAAGTTCAGAATTACGTTTTATATAAAAATTGTTGTGTTATTTTATAACAATTGTTTTTGTTATTTGAAAAAACAATGAAATTTATCTTTGGAGATTCTTTAATATCACCTCTTTCTTAAAGCTATACTGGATCAATATACAGTTTATATTAATCAATATAAATACAGATTAAAAATAAGAAAATGTATCATAATCAATTTGGAAAAATGTAACCTATTCATAATTTATTTCTTACCATGAAAATAAAAAGATCTTATAGACCAGTACGGAGATCTCTATTCTATATAAATTTAAAGTAATAACTGGATGCTCGGTTTAATAAAGCCTATCGACTAGTCTGCGAATGCTTTTATAAAGTGCACGATGACGACGGCGTCGCGATGCCTTAGTTTTCCGTCGGAAGTATGAAGTAATATGGATTTTGTGGGGAAGTTCGAGAATGCCACTGCCCGAAGGTTCGAAGGCAGAGCGATATTATTAAATACTTGAGAAATATGAACGCAGCTGAGTTTTTATATTATATTGCATCTGTACCTATATATAAAAGACAATTGCTATTGACTGATCTATCAACACACACTTATGGCATATGTCATACGACGAACTTATGAATCAGGCAGTGATTGTTAAAAATAAATAACACGCATTTTCTTAAACGCAGTAATAGCCCAAAATCACTTATTATACACTGTCCGGCGAATTTCATAAAATGTTTTATTTTATTACTAATTATATTCTATTAGACAATTTTTTTTACTAAAAATAAATAAACAAAATTACCCGGGCTAAGTATGATACGCCTATTAATATATTAATATATTTCCGTAAGCTGTTGCCCTATTTCTCGAAATAGCATAGGTATTAGTCTTGTGCATCATTTTTGTAAAAACTGTAGTAAAAAGTCTGTGTATCAATCTATACCTACTTAATTTAGAGTGTGAGCAGCAGACCGAATGAATTGCTATTTGCGTCAACAGTTGATACGATGATTGCCACTTATTTGAGTCTGGACGACGGAAACCTATTTCAGTAATTCCTTATTTAGAATTCATTTATTTTGTGTAATATTGCACTTACGGTTCATTAATGGCGATAATTACCATGAGCGTCAATATATTAGATATTTTAACAATTTAGAACCATAAAAATTAACAATCTAGACAAATAATTCATCATCAGCCCAAATACGTCCTACTTCTGTGCACGAGCCTCCTCTACAACTGAGAGGGTTTAGGCCTTAGTCCATCACGCCGGCCTAGTGCGGGTTGGCGGCAAATAATTACTGTGTATCAAATGTATGTATCGTGTATTACTTAATATGAAATATTAAGTCTTAAAGAACACAGAAACAGAAAAATAGTATTTTACTGCTTCAAATATATTATAAAAAGTACTCCATTATGTTTGTTTCACAAATCAAATAGACATTGTACACATAGAGTTCTTACAAGATTACCTCATAGTTTCCTGTGTGTTTTCATTCCTTTAAAACAGGCTTACAGAAAGGATTTGCGGAGTTGAACGCTACCGATATTGGATAGAACAGAACTGCCCTACATTGAACGGAATGGGACGGAGTGAATGTTAAAGACGCGTCTCACTACCGATAAAGGCTTATTTGATCTAGATCCAATCTCCTCCGCCGTCCGACGTTGTTCTTTTTTTTCAGATTATTCGTTAATATAGAATAAATGGTCAAGGATTTTCGCAGTTAGTTGTAACGCGGAACGGTTCACTGACACAGCTAATTAAAATAGCACAGCATACCGTGAATCCGGGTGCAGAGCGCTCGTTGATGCAAAAAACAAGCGACGAGCGCATGCTTCCATTTTGGTGTGGCCGAACGGTTTCGTCGCTTGTTTTTGCGCCTTTAGACCTAATGTGATATATGTATGTAGTTAATATTACCGCCGAATTTAACCCATTACTTCCCAAGCATCGAAAGCATTGGATTTCAGATGAAATGTATAAATTAAGTTCTTACTACTTACATTAAGAAAAAATAATAGGACAAAAAAAACATTAATTTTTTTCTCGATATGTGAAGTCAAATCATAATGCTCTTCCTTAGACGATAAAAATTTTCAATTTGAAAAAATTACATTAAAATCACCTTAACATTTTTTACAGCGAAAAAAAATACTTTATTAGAAAAATAGTGTGAAATTACGAATTTCATAAAAAACTATAAAAATAAGAGCCCTAACAACTACAAAAAATGTTGAATATAGGACCCAAAAATAGGACAGTGGGGAGGAATGGGTTAAGGCTCATGTTCCCTTCATCCGTTTTCTGTTTTCTCATTGATTTACCAAAAACAAAAGACGGAAAATTTCAATAAACATTTGAGCAGATCAGATCGCAAGTCTCAAACGTCTCAATTTTCAAAGAGCAACAACTTTCGAGGGCATCGTAAAGATCGAAAACAATAAATATAAAACATTTCAGTTGTATTGTTTGTCAGTACTTACCAACTTGTTCTATAAAATTTTCCTCACAATTATTTTACACATGTTGTGGCATGTTTTCGCCTGTTACGTCTAATATGAATGTAAGCAATATATTACTGTCGCTAAAGTGCCAAAACGTCCAAAAGATCCAAGAAAACTTGTCCCGTCTTATGGCTGGACAGCTTTAGCAACATCACGATTCGCCGTGTTGCCCCCGTCGCATTTTTTCATCGTTTTGTGCTTTTAAATTTAATTAAACTCCATACAATGTCACGGAATATGAAACTCGGGTTTTCACGTTGTAAGTGATTTAAAGGAGTATCATAAAGGCGTGTGATAATTTTAATTAACTGTTTTCCTTTGCACGTATACATGATTTGAAAAGAGTTATGCTTATTTTCGTGGAATAGCAGTGTAGTCGTACAAAGAATGGGCTATACAAATAAACGACACTATATAATGCTTAGTCATATGCTATACCTTTGCTAAAATCCAAGAACATATCTAATAACTCTAAAATTACATACATTTACATTTGTATCCTCGAAGGGCCTTCCATAGATGTTACTCTTGCTTGACTTTCTTTTCATTAGTTTTTTAAGTTTCAGGTAACAGGTCTATTTTCGTGTAGTTATTGAGAATTTGCTAAAAGAAAAACTGTTACATTAAATTATTTTATTTTAAATGACATTCTCTTTGTGGCTTGTTTTAAAATACACTTCAATTAGCAAAACATCCCCAGAGTAGATGTCAGTAGCATCTAGTAGGTATATTCGTCAATAAAGTCAATTCGTAAGCATTTTATATCTTAATTTTTAATTATAATTGGATCGTTATTAGATCGATAAGAAAATTACCCAAGCCGACACAATTTTCATAAGTTTCTTTTTGGGTTTATTTTAAATTTATAAAGACAGTCAACCGATATTTGATGAATTTCATTTTTATATTGTACCTAAATAGCAAATTTTTAAATTGCGTTACATTGGGTGAAGAAGTTTCATGTTCCGTCCTTAAATAGTTATTTTTGAATTTGGAATTTAATTTCTAAACCTCGTGTGTTCTATAGTTAGGTACTCGATATCTACACATCGGTAAATTGTATATTATTATTGGTTCCTGAATATAACACGTGGATTTATAAAAAAAGTCTATAAAATTAAACAACATATTTTACAATAATTCGATCAATTAAAGATGGATCACAGTCTTATTGATAATAATCATAAGATACTTATTTGTCTATATACTGGTTGGTATGGCTATGGTTTTCACGCCGATGATGCGGGACATAATAAATATGGAATAATGGGTATAACTTTGCCTATCACATAGAGAATGGAATGAACGAATGAATGGACACGAGAAAAAATACACACATACTCTTAAATATGATAGTCGAAAGGTTGTGCTCTCAAACTCACAATACCTAACTCAAAATTTAGTCTATATTAAATATAGCCACCGCTTGCTAAAAATACAAGTCTTTAATTTATTGAATTGTTTCGCATAGGTCACCCTTTGTGTTACATTTAACGAGCTCCGAGTTTGAATATTAAAGGAGATAAGGCAAAGTTAACGCGGTCAAAGTTGCAAGTTATATATCTTATTCCAATCGAAGCAGTTAGTTATCAAGTTTAGTTTGGGCCAATTATGGAATCTATTGATAGTAGGATAAGTTGCGGTGCCGTGAGATTGAAATTAACAATTTCAACAATTGCACAAGTGGCTTCGTTAGAAGATAAAATAATTTGCATATAAGTTCGTACACGAAGACGCGAAATTGAGTTGGATGTTTTGAAAATGGTAAATATTTGTAGATATAATTTATCAGCACTACTACTTGTATCGACTTTCCGCGTTTTCATTTACCGTTGAAATGTGTGTCTAACAAGAATAGGTACAGTACATTAACATTAGCATTTACTTTACAAAATGTCAGGCTTATGTTCAAATTTGACATTATCTTGCCACCCCGTGTCACTTCCAACTACGCTACCATAGGGAAGCATATTCTCAGTAGCAGCACGGAGTTTGGAAATTTGGTACGAAAAGTGGCAATTGGCTCGCCTCCTATAACGGGGGACTAATAGATACTTCGCGAAATGTGAGTGCAAAAATGCTTCTCTGCCTACCCCTTCGCCGAATACAGGCGTGAAGTTATGTATTTATGTACGTAATATCATACATATATAGTATTTTTCCGGCATAGATGTAGACGAGACCTTGGAGATAGAAACCAGCTGCTTTTAATAACTCTGAACGCCGGCATCTCGCTTCGGCTAAAGCGAGCGCTAGTCTAGTCTAGAAATATAAGGAGAAAAATATCTTCTTTACTGATACTCAGTTCCTATAAATGTTCAACGCACGTACGATTCACGTATAAGTAATTGCAAATGGAAATACTAGCTAAGCACTCTTGCACTTATAACCGGCACGTCATCAAAACGCACAGCGCGGCGTTATAAGCTCAGGAATCCTTTGAAGTTTCCCTGTGATAACATTTTGCAGATGCATAAGGTTCTGAGATGTTTATTGATAACTCACGTTAAAAGATATTGAGATCTTGATATGTGAACTAAATATTTAGTTATTATGTTTTAAAATGAGAAAATTCGTAGTAAAATATGCTCAATAAACTGCATTAAGCCCGCACCCTATTTCGTAAAATTCGGAGCAGTAATTTATTTATTCATACCTTCTAGGTATGAGTGTGTGTTTATGTATATAAATGATTGGTTATCAAAAAAATGATGACCCCTAATTCGTATCTAAAAATTCGAATCTATCGCATTACAATTATGATAATGTATTTTATTAAATGAAAAAGTAATATTATTACTATTTGTATAATTTTTAAACAAATTCTAAATCCCCATCGGCCTTTTATTCTCATAAAGATTCTATATACGAGAACAAATTTTGTTCTACTTTAATGCTTGCAAAGCTAAACACCATCCATCAATGACAGTGAAAAAATTTAGCACCCTTATAAGACGACACTTTCTAATATCGGAGACAGCAATGTTATGAAATATTCTCATAAAAAATGCAAAAAATTGCCCGGAATTCCTATCTGTTCATATTAAAATGATAAAGTGGATAATGAGAAAAAAACATCCGAAAACTCATCGCAATAAAATGTTCTAACAAGAATTATGTTCGTGTATTTAATTAGTTTACGTGGTTAACTAATAAGATGAAATTATTGGTGATCGTTCAGGTCGTCTGATTTTATCGATACTAGTTTTCTCACTGAAAAGAGTCACAAATTTACCTGAATTATATTACCAAAAATATTCAACAATAAATACATTTTTTTTTTCAAATCTAAATTTATTTTAAACGTTCATCTTTACTTTATATTTAATAGATGAATATTTTAAATTTTCTACGTAATGGTTTTTCCAATGACTTTAAACGTTTAATCCAGTTCATTGACTGTAAGTAAGGTTTTTAACGAAACAGTTGTGAAGAATAAGATTTTCTGTCGTTCGCAAAAATAAAAAAGGCGCGCTTTGTAAAATATTACGGTTATGTATTCTGTAATACATCTATAGGTCGTAGAATTGTAGCCAACATTGCACACGTCAAATAAATAGTAGGTAAGTAACTGTTTTGCTCCTGAGCCCTGTTTGATCAATAAAATTGCTGAAGATGCAACAATCATTGTCTGCTTCCAACACCTCTGGATCCCCTTTTCCATTTCCCATTTTTCGCGTAACAATCATTAATTGCAGATTTAGAAATATTATAGATGTTTGTGGGTGATTGTGGCCAAAGGATTGTGTATGGCTTTTCAGGAATAAATGAATTTATAAAATACTAAATGTAACACATGCCTGGTCATCAATCAGCCGTCAATGAAAGATAAATGAAAGCAAAACGTTTCATATAAGTCCGTGGAGCGTTCGCTAGTGTAACGGCTGAAACAATTAGCCATCTACTAATGGTGCGCAACATCAATCTAATCTTCGCCGCTCCTCGCCCAATTATCTTTTTTCCCTTTCGGCGTAACAAACCGAAGAGAAGAACAAACTAATTAATTTTCACTCATTTACAAGCCGTTTGTTTTAAGCACTCCTTTGACCGCGTCGTTAAATAATAAGACAAGTTTTGCTTGTATAAAATACAAAGAATTCGTGATATTTCCACGTCTCATTTTAAGCGGTTTAAATATGACGGATAAAATCTTGGTACAATTTATAAGCGCAGGGGAAAGTGTCACGTGCGAACACACGTAATATTGCATCGTCATTGTGATTGTGCTAGCTTTTCACCACAACCTCCTCCGCTTAAGTATCTTTTCATCCGTCTGACTATTTAAATAACGAAATAGCGAAAGCGCCATTACCAAGCTATTATGTGAAATTATACCTTTTATTAAAGTTATTATGCAATTAGAGAGACAGTGCGAAATGCTTTTTTCTTGATTGTGCTAAGTGAATTTTTATCATGCCTAGGATCGTCACAGAGAAGCAAGAGAGTTCTTATTGAAGTTTCATATAGACCTTTGTTAAATATTTCCCCAAATGTACAGTTATAATACATACAATGTAAATAGCAAAATTAATAAACCTGTTTTTGTTCTGTTTCAGGTACGTTAGTATGGGCCTCAGTAAGTTATTGTTATTTCTGATAAACCAAAACATCTCTATGCTAATGGGATCGCTGTTCGCATTATTAAATAAGATACATAGGTATAAACCCGAATCCATTTAACTCAACTAAGCAGCTAGCTTCCGTTGCAAGATGGAACCACTTTGGCCAAGTTCTAACTTCGATCCGGTAAGTTATGGTTACGTATTAAAATGGGTCACAGTAATATACGTAGTTCGCGTTATGGAAGCCCATTATATTCCGTGGGATCCTACCTGGAACCGACTTATAATGTGTTGAAATCTATGAATAGTCTTGTTAGTTCGGAAGCGGAGTGTGTGTAACACAATTATTCAAAATGGAGACACACTGTATTTCGCTGTATCCAATTTAGGTATCGCATCTGACGCTCCTATAAGTTTAACTGTGAATAAATTGCGCGTTTCATGAAACTCCGAGCCGGATTTGGTATGTATTTAGTGTCTTGGCGAGAACTTTAATGTGCTATTTAAAGTATCTAATATAGTAAATGAGGCACGGCGTTCGAGTGCACCTCGCCATCTGAGTTTTAATTGAAATAAAGCGGGCGGGGCGTTCTGTTTCCGACAAACTTTGACGTGTCTATGGTTAAAGTCATGCGTCTCTTGTCATATGTTAATATGTACTGCCTTCCGTACTTCATTAATTAAAGTGTCATCTTTTGATCATAATACGCCGGTATCATTAGTGTATTGTAAAATTGAAAGTGAGTACCGCTTAAAGCAGTATGATCTATATTATGTAACTACTGATGTATGTTGATAGAATGCTTTACTGTGATTACGATAGTTTTGTATTATACTGCATTTATTTACGCAAATAATGTACCGGTTACATATTTCCAGTTAAACACCTTTTAGTTAATTGTTTCTGTTTGGCAGGTTGAGGCTCACGCGCCTAAAAATAGATATATTTCGATCAAGACTTTTACCAGAACAACCTTCGTAAGAATATACACCGCAATTTTCTCATTCATAATTTTCTTGTATATATTCAGCGAGATCTAAATCCGACGTGGTCTATTCACTCGATACAAATAGGATATCTAAATCTTAGCAAACTGCAAGTCGTTGGAGACGGCGGGGTAATCCGTCCTGTTTATAGACGTGGGACAGTTTGATAGAGGCGCGTGTGTAAAACTTGCCTTACCTTTGCGTATCGGGATCGTTATCCTCATAAACTACACTGCTTTTTATAAAGATGACACATTGAGAACGTTACGATGCTGTCGTTTTTAGACGTGTAGTCTAGTTAGATTTATATCATACCCGTTTTATGTTCTTATAGGGTTAGTGGTGCGTCCTTGCATGGCTTTTATCGCAATTTTAGCTGTAATTGACACAAAACATTATTGCTTTTGCTTATACGCTATTGACAAAATGCGATAAGGAGATGGTTTATCTGTCGATGAATGAACACAGTAGTGTGTGTTAAGGTCGGTTACAGACGAACCATAATGACATAAAATTACACGTACCTAATATATGTAGAACGTAGTAGAAGTAACAATTTATCATTTAGTGCTTTTATTTAGTCCAACAATAAGATAAAACAAGAAATAGCTTGAGAGTATTAAGACTGTCACTGAAATAAAAACAAAGTATTAAAACTTATTCTACTCTCGCAGTTAAATTGTTTGTTTAAATAGTCTTGTCCCTGAAATACTTTTTACGCGGCCTAAAAAGTAATTTCTCTTTTGTGTCGCTTTTGCTTTAGTTTTTTCTTCAACTACATTACTCCACAAGAAGTGCCAATTAACGTTCCTGTTCTTTTTATGTGATATTAATTGTTTTTTTAATAACTTTGTGAAGTTCGTGAGCGATAATTGAATGCGTCACGTACTAGGCCCTAATGTTCTTGCCTCATATCAAGTCTTTAAAAGTAAAGTCGTATAAAATAATTGGTAGACTAGCAAGTCACTTCCTATAGCTTGAACTAGATTTCCAAGCGTTATATAGACTATCTACTGCTTTCTTTGGCGCCATCTATACAGACAATTAAATAAAATTGGAGTGTCTGTTTGTAATATTGAAAAAACCGCTTTTTAAGAAATGCATATTGATGTATACAGGGTACATATACCAAAATAAGGTTTTTTAAATTTTTTGTCTGTCTGTCTGTTTGTTCCGGCTAATCTCTGAAATGGGTGGAGCAATTTTAACGGGACTTTCAGTGGCGGATAGCTCATTTAATAAGGAATAACTTAGACAAAAAAAAACACTGTTAGGCGGAACGAAGTTCGCCGGGTCAGCTAGTAATTACTATGTAGTGTCAATGCGTCACTTCGCCGTACCCATTAAAAAGTTAGAAGGTTGTTAATTTAACGAACTTTTTTTGCTGTTGGCAACTTAATTACCACCCAATAGCTGCCCCGTAGATTCAAAAAGGCAGGTTTTCAAATTCACTAAATCCAATTGTGTTAGCTTTATGACTAGTTTTATCCGCAGTTTGATTAAAAAAAGGGGTCAAATACATATGTGATTACCGGTAGAATCTTGCATTATACATACATATAACGCAATAGAATGTGAAGGGCAGACAGATTGGATCAATATTTTTAATTCATTAAGAATGTCATGATGTTTTTGGAATGAATCGTTTGTTATCAGTTCCATTTGGGTCGTTAAGTGTTAGGTATATGAAAATCAACGATAATATCTTTGCTTTGCGCACCTTTTTCCAATTCCTGTCCTCTCATCAATCATGTCTTTCATCGATGTCGATTTTTCATTTGTGAAAATTATTCCGATGAATGTACACATTTCATTATTTGGTTAACCTTATCATATTTAGCGCTGCTAAATTTAGGAAACCTTTTTAGATCTTTTACATATAAAAAAACTTATAAAAAAATTGTATTTAACAAATTGGGAATAAATATCCTAGGAGATCGCGACACTGTTTTTGTTTATATTTCTTAGTTTATTCAAAGTAGGGCTATGTAAGTTTTTTAATATACTATACCTATGCATAAAGTGTAGGTAATGTAAAATGAACGATAGGTATAAAATATTATGGCAAACGAGGATATTCGCTTAGATTTTACAAGCACTTAGGTTATTTCCTTGGGGAGAATGGTGCGGTCTGCAGCTTTGAGAGTATGTTCAAATTATTATCTACTACTGGTTGATGCTACCCTGTTAAGTATTAATACACCACTTTATTTTATTACAATATCAGTGTTTTTCATTAAATTTACTTTTGACTTTAAATATTATTTCTGAATTGAGTTACGTTTTGACTATATCTCTTACTATTTCTAGTTACTGCCACCATAATTGTGTAAAGAATAGTATGATAGAAGGAATATGAAGTATTTTTCATTTCCACCAAGATTATAATCTTCTAGTGTATATTATCATTATGGCATTTCTTTCGTTTCGTAATCAGCCTTAGTTCGCGAGTAAGCTAATGTTAATATTGATTACGTCAAATAATGTTACTAATGAAAGAACTCGTAAACACTTCAAGGATCCCGTCAATCTCTGTACATTCTTTTTTCCAAATCGAACGTTATTTGTGACAGAGGTTATTGTGATTTAAAAAAAACTTTTTGTATTACTACTTCAGAATATAATATCCCTAACATAGCGTTACATAATTGCTCTACTATAAAAAACAACTGATAACATTGTTATAAAGTTATAGTATATATTTATGGTCTTCGCAATTTTCCATACAAAGTGATAACACAGTCCCTTAGGAACGCGGGGTCATAGGCTAGTACATTATCGCGACTCAAGGTATACGACACTCCTTTCCTTCACATATGTCACCTCATACATATTCGTGGCCTTAATAACGTTTATGTAAATGTTTGTTCTTGTTCGTGCGAACGTTCAATGCGCGGCTACAGTGATATAAGGGCAGTAAATCATATCCAGGAAAAGTAAAATCCATATTCATATCCAAACTACCCATACTATCTAGTTGCAAATTTAATTGTTGTTGATCAGCCAGTAATTGTATGTGTTAATTTTGGATACATAAAATAATCTAATATTTTTCTTTATAATATAGATAGCTTCATATTTCGTGTTAATGACCTAATTGTATAGAGTTTTCAAAATATTAACCAGTACACAAACTAATATGGATCTAAAAAGCTGTTGCACCGCAAACCAGCACGAGTGGTTCGTCTTTCGACCGGAGAGGATGATAATTGCATTTTTAAATAATTAAATTGTTAAAAAAATCTATATATTCGTATTACTGAATAACATTTCACTGTGCGTTATACGTTAGTTGCCCTAGTGCGATTGTAAATGATTTTTTTATGAAAGCGTCCCACTTAGAATGGAGTAACGATTATAAATGTGTCAGTGTCGCGAGAAAGGCCATGAAATAGATTTATATGGAGAAGGCGACACGTTCGCATATTTTGTAAATCCTCTGGCGCGAAGTTTTCCTGAAGTTATTCATATTTATAGCCTGAATTTTGCCGCGTTGCCACCGATCGCGTGCTTGTGTCGACGATATCACTTTCCACGTTTGGCAAACTTGAGAATGTTCATGCGCTCAATTCGCTCATTATGGCTGACGTACAGGTTCTCCTGTTTCTGTTTATGTTGATAACAGCCAAACAGTAATCCTATCATAAACGAAATTTGAGCATCTGTGTGTGACACTTGTGTGTTGTTGTTTTACATCATAGTCAATTGGTTAGTATTCATTACAGTTGGATAAATTTTATATGTAGATCCTTAAGGGATGTGTTAGACGAAGTTTTATTTTTTGTAGGAAATTTAACTTAATCGTAAAAATCGTTGAGTAAAAGAAATGATACGCGGTTAGATAAGGGAAGACCAAAAAAGACAGGCGGATTCCTTAAAAGAGGACATGAAATAGAAAAGATTGAATGAGATGGCTATGGCTGATCGTTTCAAAATAAAAAATATGAAAATTTACTGGGTCAACCCCAAACAGAATTGGTATGTGAATGGAATGATAAATATGTATGCTCAAAGTTTTAAAATAAAAAAATCCGACAAAATTTATGTTCATTTCAAGGAAGTTTACCGAAGTAGCAAGATTGAGTGGCACCGAAGAATATGAAACAAAATTTATTGCATAAAATACATTTAGATATTATTATACTGAATGGAGGCTGCATCACAAACTCCATTTGTATTTGTTCCAAGGAGGAAGCACTTTATGCTTGCAATCAAAAATTTAATTTATTTTCTAGAACAAGATCATGAACAACAATGAAATAAATAATAAAGATGTCTTACAGAGGCCTTTATTGTTGCTGTAAAATGTTTTATTACACGAGTAATTGGTAAGAGTGGTATAAAACGGGAAGCATCGAATGATAGCTTCGATATCAATTATATGTGTTGTTTGTATCACTTGAAGTTTTATTAATTCAAATGCATATTTTATGACAACAAAGGAACTAAAAAAGATAATTATGAATCTGGTAAATTTATGAATTAATTATTTAATTTATAAATGTCGCGCCAGAGGATTTACAAAATATGCGAACGTGTCGCCTTCATGTCATGTCATGTGTCTGTTGACAGGCTTCCTAGCCAAGCTTTCAATTATCGAGAACTGAGTATTTTTACTTCTCTGTGTCAACTTGCTTCAAATTAGATAATATTGACATTCTGTTAATATTTTGACATACTTTTTTGGAAATGCAGCCTTTATTGCAAAATTTATAAAGATTTTTATTCTGTTAAAAAAAGTTCGGCATGATTTGTTTAACTTGCTTATATCATGTCATATCATAAATAAAATTCAAATAAACTGTCTCTGCACTGTTGAAATGCTAAAACTATGATTATCCGCAGTTTCGACGCAGAAACTAATATGCAAATATCTTATTACTTATTTTAAAACCGTCCCTAGAATACATAACATATTAATATCTTTGCTAAGTGCACTAGCTTCTTGGCGGTCGTCCTATCTCCCTCGAAGCTCTCAAAACAGGCGGTAAATACCTACTTAAAGAAATGTATTTCCACGTATTCGAAAAGAAAACATACCATAATGCATAATAGCGTTTTGCTGAAGGACATTATCGAGAACGGACGCCTTGAACGTTTGCTTCGAGCACTATCTTCTATCTCTGTTTGAATTGTACTTACGTCTTCAATAAAATGTGTATTTTATGGATGTTAAAGATTGCATTTGAAAACTGATTGCAGCGTTCCTATTCAGAATTGATGGCAATAGTACAAGAAGTCTGTTGTCTGTTGTTTTAACGTTGTTACGAATTTAGAAAAAAATGTCTGAAATCGGAAAAAAATTAATGTTGTATTCGGTATTGCAAAGATTTCAGAACAGATCAGATTTCGGTCGACCCAAAAGCCTTCTCAAAGTTCACAAATACGAGACACAGCGGCTGATTTTACTCTTTTGTATAATCTTCCGCACTGTCTGTATATTATGTAAAGTGATATGCATAGCTTTCTAAGTCTGGACAGAAATAGAAATTGGAACTAAAGGAATACTAGTACTTCTTGTATTAAATCAGCCTATATAGGTTTTTCTCACGGCCGAGGCACGTGCTTTGTCTACGGTTGAAAGGGTTTAGGCTTTACTCCGCCGCGCTATAATAATGCGGATTAGTGGACTTCGAATTTGTTATGGTGCAAAGACTTTCACATTTTTTTTCTTTTCAAAAACTGACCTATATACGTTCGTGTAAATTCTAAGAATCTGTGGTATGTGCTCTTGGTTTGAATGATCTACGTGTTGATAGCGTAATCTATATACAACAAAACTCAATAGCTTTCTTGTTTTTGTATACGAGTAAATATTGGGTGTTATATTTTATGGCGGTGCGGGTTTATACGGCCTGTGAATTAAGTTTGGTAAACGCGTAGTAAAAATTAATTCAATTTTCAGGCAAATTCATTACGTTCTGTTTCACGGAGAACTCAGATTTCTCAAGAGAGGGCACAGGCACATTGCACGCTCTCATTTATTACAGAGAATACGAATATATGTTTAATTAACTCCGTGTTTGGGAAAAATATATCTGGAATATTGAGAGTAGGTACTTGACTATGTAGTAGCGGTCATCATTTTTGACTCCGTTAGTGCTATAAATATTTCATCCAACATTATTTGAATTAGTCTACTGTAATAGTTTTATGCGTGCCAACCAAATAAAACACTTTCCATGCTATTAAAAATCGCCTAATTAATAAACCAGTCACGATCAGCGCGATCTGGGAATCAAACCGACGATCTTTCGATCGCAAGCCGTACTCTAATACCTCTGAGTTTAGGTCTAAAGCTGAACTACATTTGCAATGTGAATGAAATTGGATCGATTCAAAAGGGTAAAAAAGCTGTAATGTCACGTGCAATCAATTCTGTTATTTTTCCATGTCGCCACAGACAAAGATGAAAGGAGATAGAAATCTTATTTTTATGCCGTCGCAATTCTATTTTGGAATGGTTGAACCATGTCCTCCTTTCTTTATATGGATTTACGCAAAATCCTTAAGTATTTTCACGCGAATAACTTTGTTTTCAAAATAATATATCACACTTAAGTTAAGATTACTTTAAGCCCCGTATAAGAAGATATATTGGGGGGCTTAATCCGAGAATTCAGAGTTATTTATTCTTTATTGGAGCAAAAAAGATTATAGACAACGTGGTTTATTTCAATTTGCGAGTGCGTGGCCTCGAGTTATATTTGTAAAAATGACAAGATTGTTAGCCGTTACTTTTAAATGAAAATCGACATACATACGCACCGAGACAAATGTTTGTGTGATCCACAAATATATGTTTCGGGTCTGGGTGTTTTTGAGCCCGAAAATTCTGTCGTAGTTTCTGATTACCATGACACATACATACATAAACTCACGCCTGTATTCCCCGAAGGGGTAGGCAGAGGTGCATTACTGCACCCACATTTCGCCAGGTATGTATCAGTCCCACGTAATAGGGGGCGAGCCTATTGCCGTTTTTCGGGCACATTTCCAGACTCCGTACTGTTACTGAGAATTTCCTAATGGAAAAACCCAATAACACTTTGCCCGACCCGGGAATCGAACCCAGGACCTCTAGATCGCACGGCACATACTTGTACCGCGAGACCACGAGGCAGTCAGACACCATGACACAGAACTTGTATTCTAGTGTGGGGTCAGAATTGTCTATGTATGTGATTGTTGGGTGTATTTATTTATACGCACTCACGCTCATATTCTCAAAAGAGCTAAGCAGAGTATGAAAATCGAGTTTTAAAATACGTTGTTTGTAATGTCAATCAATAGAAATGGATACGTAATTAGGGCTAAAAATAAATGCCATCAAAGATGAGCCCCGTCGTGAAACATTCAGGCAGTGATTGATTGATTGGGTGAAAAGATGAATACGCAGGTTAAAACTAGGGCAATTTCATTGCTAATGAGTTCGTAGTTTATGGCAATATTGAGTTGGGTTTTCAATGAAACTTTAATAACAATTTTACATCAGGGGATTGGTACTATTTACACTGAATTATTGAAGATATATCATTGCAAATATCCAAAATAAAGGTACTAAATATCACGACGATGACTGAAACGATTTACTTACACGCTTCACTCCTCTCCGATACAATATCTCCAGGATCAGGTCATGCAAAGTTCTTTGGAAACTCAGCGACTTCCTCGCACAATGTAGGAACATTTCCGAGCTCCATTCATGTATGTAAATGTAGAACCACCCTAATACCGCGTTGGCAATCACCAAGTGTTGCTTGTAATATTTTTGCGGAGAATTTATTCCCGGCAACGAGGTAGAATGGCAAGAGATTTGTTTACGTGGAAATTACGCTTCGTTCCCAATAAAAAAACATGAAATTTTCATTGAGTTACAACTTGGCGGTTGGAACTGATTTTATGCATAAAACAAATAAATTGTAAATATTCAAGGTAGAATACGCAGCGATAAGTTTAAGTGAAATTTATTTAAAACTCTAACTTAGTGCATAAAGTTCTGGATGAGTTATTCTTCGTTTTCAAATTTTACATAAATCTTCATTTCTTGTCTTCGTGGAATACAAAGACAATTTCTGAAAGATTTTCTCGGATGTTTCAGAATATTTACTTTTATGTAATTAATTTGTAGATCAAAATGTTATGTAGTTTGTCGCAGCGTTTAGTTCATATGTATAAGTGTGTCTACTTGATATATTCCGATGTATTCATGGCGAACATTAAATACCAGACACTTCGATAACCGAAATGGCGTTCTAATGACAGTTTAATAGTGCCTCAGAAAAGTCAAATACACTGATAAACGCTGATATTCATCCGCTTCGCACCAATTTAAGCAAATTATTCCTTTATACGCTGAATATTCATTCGGTTCTGTTCATTTATGATTCATTCAGTTGGAATGAATGCCATTTTGTCAACAAAAAAAACGGTTTAAGTACATAAACTCCTGTTGTAAATACAAAATAAGTAGTCTCTTCCTTTAAAATAAACTTAGCTACCTAAAAATCTTCTCCCAAGGTCATTAAATATCAATGTTAATGAATATACTTGTTAGATTTCTACCCTTTTCTGTATGAAGCTTACGAAATATTCATTTATTACAGTATGAACTCAACATGTCTTATGTCATATTCTTTCGTAGTAAAATTATTGCATTATGTGGTTTTGTTAAATGGACTTTTAACATTATCTTATAAATAAGTTAAATCATTAAAGGTAGAAAAAGTATACAATATACTAACTAGTTAAAATCAGCGTTTATAAGGATTCTTTAAAATTTTACTTTAAGATTGGCCTTAAGTGAACGATAAATAGATTTTGATCGCCAAAATAAAATGGAAGCGAGAATGCTCCAAAGTAATGAAAAGGATAATGAGCCTATTTTCGTTCGAATTATACCGTTTTAAGAACCCCAATTTATTCCATGGACATTTTTATAGTATAAATAAATAGCTACGATTAGCAATTGCCCAGTTAAATAATTGTGTTGGCGAAGAATTTATTTTAGAAATCAGATTTCAATTTATAAGTTGAGACTGCCTCTTTCGGGAATGTGCCGTGTATGATCGAGAGGGTTCTGGTTCTATTTCAAAAGGAATTTATTATTAGTTGTTGCATGGAGTCTGAAAATGTGTCCTATTAAGGACAACACCATTGCACCTATTTACGTATAACTTAAAACGCTACAATTATTTATTTAATCTTTATATACATACTTACTAACTATGAATATATGATATAAATACATAACTACACATACATATTAAGGTGTTTCTGAAGTTTGATTAAATAAAAGTGGTCGACCGCTGCTTAAAAAGAAAAACGACGTGTCAAAATCGTGATTACAAGGGGGAGTGCGTTCCAAATCATAGTTTTAATAAAGAAAAAAGACACAGTTTTAGAATAATATAGCCCACACCCTGCTTACAGGCGTAACTGTATGTATGTAAATTAAATTTCAGCAACAGTTGCTTGCGTTTGTGGTTGAGTGTATTTATTGGACACATTTCATAACTTTGCAGCGAAGTTGCAATTTGCAGTGTTGAACCTATATTCACGTACAGGGGAACGATTTAGCGTAAACTCCCCGATTGCGGTCCAAAGGCAAAGCTCCTTGTTACTCGCCGACCGCAAGGCGCTAGCTCCGTTGTGATTCAGCGGAACGGTTGCATTTTACAATATTAGCGTCGCTCTCACTTAGAACCGTGCCAATTTAGATGTAATGGAGATGGGCGTTTGATCTTCACTCCTTCCCCTTTTATTACTTTTGGCTTCCTTTGTTTAGTTTCTTTTTTATTTATTTCTTTTTTGCATTGTTTTGATTTATGTTGCCAGTGTTTATTCGAATAAAGCGAATTTCTCAGAAATTTATTGGTATGTAACGTAACATGATTGTAAGAATGAAAAATAGATAGTCTTTCTCTTTATGTATATTTTTAAACTTTTTGAGAAAAATATTAACATTTGCCTCATCCGGAACTTTAACTCTGAGCCTCTAGATCGCATGGAACACGCGTAGGCCGCCAAATCATGTACAGTCATGTAAAAAACATTACAATATGCTTACATATTGGATTCCAACACGTGAATCATATGAATAAATCGATTTTGTTACTCGCAGTATGAAGTTTTACAAATAAATAGAATGAATCAAGAAGTGTAAACAAAATGCGAATGGATGTTCGAATAACGCTGCAGACGTTAGTTACAAACATCAGAAGTACGTACTCGTATATCGAAATGGTTTTATATTTACTTTAAAACGTATTTAACTTCCGCTGGATAATGTGTATGATTTACACTGCACGAGTTTTTGTTCTTTTGCATAGTGCTTTCGTTTTAAAAGGAAATAAATTAATAGGGATAATTTTCTTGATACAAATCAAAAGGCAATGAAGCGTAAAAGACAGTTTTGAACATAAACAAATTGGTATTGTAACCACGTAATGAGCTTAAACACATGAATGGTCAACCTGAACCGAGAAGAGGTTTTAAGATGCCATAGTCAAATACGAGGAAGTATAAATTAGGCGAAGGCGTGAAATTCCTCAGCCTACCACAATCCATACAAAGGCGTGTGTGGTGGAATTAAAATTCCAAATCCAAATGGACGTCCAAACTAGCGTAACAGCTTTGGAACCGTAACATTGTACAATATTCTTTATATAATTTGTCACCTGAGGCCTAATGGGCGAAAGGAAACAAAGGATTTTTATGCTGTATTTTATATTTATGAAATGTCTTTAAAATTAGAAGTGTGTCTCTTTAAAGACATTTAATTATTTATTATAGGTTGCATACGTCTTAATCGGATTAATATCATGCACATATATTATAAGACAAAAATAAGAAACGTTTAACATTCAAGAATTTATTAGGCCCATTCACATTTAAGATTAAAAACACCACGAGATAGTAATGTTTACAAAAAAGTGAATGTGAAAAAGAGTACAGAATATTTCAAGTCAAAAATATTTAAGCTCCAACGCAGACGCGATAGCGGCACGAAATAAAAATGTACTTATAACGAGTACTGGCTGGATATAACTGGTGAAATCTCGGCGTCATATCTAAGGAAACACTCTGAGGGGACGCATAATACTCGTATATTTGTGGTGAGAGGTCCTCGCCTAGATTTGAATCCTTTTACGCGGTACAAAGTGTGCATTATCGACAAGCCCTTTAAGTGGTCTCAGAATTCCAGAAACGTCTGCTTTCCATAAAATTCCTGATAAGGGATATATGTCAAGGAGCTGTACGGTCCACTCGACGTCGACCGGATGGGACGTTTAAACGTTTTTTTCTAGAATGTACCTGCGGTATTTTATGGTGCAATAATTGTAAAGTTTTTTTTTTAACGTTCTATTGAAAGTGAAGCGTTGTACAGTTGTGGCGGTTGATGGTTTAAAGTGTTTATTGTCCTTGTTGTCTTTGCTATTAAGCATTTCACAATAATTGATGTTTTTGCGGTTTGAAAGAATGTAACTTGTAATTTTTGTGTTTAAATGAAATGAAATGAAATGAAATGAAATTATTTATTGAATCTGTAAAATGTCAAATACATCACTTAGATTCAGTCATTTCAAAATTTGGTTTACCACCCTGTTCGGAAGGCAGTCATCACTAGAGAAGAACGGGCAAGAAACTCTAGTGTTGCTCTTTTCCAATCAAGAGATAGTTTACAATATTGATACAAAAGCAGCGTGAAGTTCAATATTTAAATTGGACACATTTGGTTAATATTGCATGTTTTAAGGTAATACGCAACAATTACTCTGACTTAATAAATGTGGAAGACTGATTATATATCTGGAAGGTTCCTCACATTTCTTTTACGAAGCGACAAAATATAAGTTTACTGATATTTGCATTTGCATTTGCATTGCGGTAAGTAATATAAATATACTTAAAATGACACGTTCATTTCGTAGGATACACCAAGCTTAAATAAAAACGTAGGTGAAACAACGAGGTTTGGTTGTATATTATTCTACCTTAAACTTGTATGTTTACACAACATGAGTACCGTGTAACAGTGTACAAATAATTTCGCGTCAAAAATAAAAAGCCAAAATAAAGTTACACAATAACTTTTGGGCAGGCTTGTAACGTCAATGAACCGCGCTCGGGTGTTTTTTAAAAGTTCATGTAAATATGTACTCGATCAACTTGGGGAGGCAACATAAATCATTGATTTGGCCGACAAAACGCTAACGTTCGGCAGCTTGTTGATTTTTTGTCGATTCAAAAAAAATGGAGGTCATTACTAACCGGCGATTATGCTGTTGTTTTTACAAATGTCTGTCTCATAATCTCAAATTTCACGAATGTTCGGTTAATAAGAACGGTGAAGTATCTTCCAACCTTCTGGAAATTTGTCAAAATGACATGTGTTCTTACTGTATTCAATCTGCGTGTATTCATTGTTTTGGTAGCAGATGTAACTCATATAGTATCAACCTGAAAATAGATGATTGTTGAAAAAGAAACAATATAGGAATTTGTGAATGTGATAATGTTATAAAAGTGTTGATGTAGAGTCCTAAAGTCCCACTAAGGTTTTTGGATTAGGATGTTTGGTTTAGTTTAAAGTGTTAAATTTATTTTTATAATTATAATCCATATATTTAGTACATTAAAATTATCATTGAAAACAGGCGATCTATTTTATTTTTATTAAGTACATTAAAAAGAATTAATTACAAAAAACATTAAAAGTTTGTACTAGATAGTATTTTAACTTAATAAAGGTATACCACATTAAAGGGAGTTACTTTCGCGCAAGCAACTTACACAGCTATTTTAATGAGAACATAAACTAGTTTTATTTACAAGAAGTGTGCACATAAACTCTTCTAAGAGATTTATTCGCGGGTGGCGCTGTCCGCCTACATTTTGCAGCTTCCCGCGATCTTTATCGACTCGTCTGTTTGTCGAATCCTACACATATGTACGTCCCACGGCGTCTAGTCACTGTAATTTGTATAAAAAGCCGCCTCAAATGTAAATAGCACACTTCACCCATTAAGCCTTTAAGATGTTGTCTCAAGATATGATACTTTGTGTAAGATTTACCATCAATGCAAAATTCATGACTCAGGGGCGTAATAAGCATCATAATTTTATTATCCATCCGAGGTAATGCTAAGTTGGAGCGTCCTTTTTAAGTGATATTTTGTAGTCTTTAATCTGATGACTAGAAACGGTAAAACCTTCTATTAATTAATTTGTCGATTAAATAGATATAAACACTATATTTAACACTTTAAACTAAACCAAACATCCTAATCCAAAAACCTTAGTGGGACTTTAGGACTCTACATCAAATGATCATGATATTTTCGTCAATTAGGGTGAGACGGGGAAAGGGTCCCGGCAAATCGTGTGTGATATTCCGATGTTTGCAGCTCATTAGAGGATATATGGGGCCTCGATCTTTGCACATTTGCGTCGTTCCTCCCGAACGCTTTTGGCGCAAATTATCTTAATGCGTCAATGTATCTTTATTAGGTAAGCGACGTATTTGCTTCGGGGCTGTTTAGATAAATGATTATGATCATTATATGACTAGACGCCGTGGGACGTACATATGTGTAGGATTCGACAAACAGACGAGTCGATAAAGATCGCGGGAAGCTGCAAAATGTAGGCGGACAGCGCCACCCGCGAATAAATCTCTTAGAAGAGTTTATGTGCACACTTCTTGTAAATAAAACTAGTTTATGTTCTCATTAAAATAGCTGTATAAGTTGCTTGCGCGAAAGTAACTCCCTTTAATGTGGTATACCTTTATTAATTTTCTATTTTCTATAAAAAAATTTCTCCTTTCCTCACCAGAACCACGCGTGCTGGCATGCGAAGCCACAGCTTTGTGGTCACAACATCCGCGGCTCGAACCAAAAAGTTCGCCAACTCTTACCTTTGCCGCACCATCAAGCTGTGGAATAGTTTGCCGGCTCACGTGTTCCCTCCTTCCTATGATCCTGGATCCTTTAAGCGAAGCGTGAAGAAGCATTTGTGCAGGCCGGCATGATTGTGTCGACCAGCGGGTGACCTTCGTTTCTCGCTGGTCGGTATTAATTTTTTGGACTCCACTGTGCTTACCATCAGGTACAGTGGAGTCACTTTGCCGTGCCAGTTTAAAAAAAAAAAAAAAAAAAAAAAAAAAAAAAACGTTAACCAGTATTGATAAAACTAATGTGTTTGAGCAAATATCACTAATTTGAAAAGATTACGAATATCTGGATGAAATGCCCTAACTGATTAAATACTATTGACTCACCGCCTGACGTAGCCCAGGGTCTGGAAACACAAATTATGCAGGATAGCTCTTGATGTAGCGTAGGAGAGCATCAAGAAAGAATGCTTAAAAATTCATCCACTGAGGTGGTTAAACTGGGAATAGAAAATTAAAATGAGTCTACGTCCTTATTTTAACAAGTTTGGTTACAGTTAAATTTAAATAAATACTAAATAAGGATTTTCGAAAATTTAATCATCTGACCATTCACATTTTATTAATAGTCATTCCAGAAGATGTACATAGTAGTCTCAATTGACATTACGCCAGTTTTTACTTTAATGAATGAATTATCACTTACTTTAACGGTGAAGGAAAACATCGTAATTGAACCTACACACCAAAAAGTTCTTAGGAATTGTAGGTGTATAGTCCGCCAACCCGCACTGGGCCAGCGTGGTGGACTAAGGCCTAAACCGGCTCAGTTGCAGAGGAGGTTCGTGTTCAGTAGTTGGACGTATATGGGCTGATGATGATGATGATGATTACTTAAATATGAAAGAAACTTACATAAATGAAATCACAAACATTAGATGATTCACCAGTACTAGCCGGACGACGACACTAATTAAAGTTTCTTAGTAGCCTTGCGTCGTGTTGATATAACCTATCGGCTAACCCGCATTAGCCACGTCTGCCCAAACAAGCCTCAATATCCGATAGGGTCTTGTGGGATGTAAAGCTGACACTGTAGGGATTAATTGGGAAAAGACAGGGAGTTAACACAAAGAAGTTGTGTAACGTAGTATTTTCGTCAATTAGGGTGAGACGGGGAAAGGGTCCCGGCAAATCGTGTGTGATATTCCGATGTTTGCAGCTCATTAGAGGATATATGGGGCCTCGATCTTTGCACATTTGCGTCGTTCCTCCCGAACGCTTTTGGCGCAAATTATCTTAATGCGTCAATGTATCTTTATTAGGTAAGCGACGTATTTGCTTCGGGGCTGTTTTTTTTATTATTAGGATTCTTCACTATATCTTCTTTTCAAATAAATATTGCCAGATCTATTTAATATTTGTAGGACGAGTGGCCTTTTAGCTTAGAGTTTTTGAATGTGATTTTAAGGCAAAATATTCCCATTTCTGTGAGAACTGTTATTTTAAAACATTGTTGAACTCAAATTTCGTCACAAATTTGTGTCCGAAATCACTACGAAATGCCTGAATAATTTTACGCGATAATACGAGGACCAAGCAGAGGTTTATTTCTAAATATGCATGTTATTGATCTAGTTTAACCTAACTGGATTTTTGGATACATTGCAAAGATGCTCAGTGGTACATTGCGACGGAATCTTTGGCGTATTAGCATATTAGCTATGATATACGACAGATTGGCAAACGCAGCCAACATTCTTGGCAGCATGCCATACGGCGGCTACATGGTTCTACATGAATAACATTACTTGAACCAAGACTCCGACTATAGATAAATTCCAAATTCAATTCTTTTACATTACAATGTCTGTTGAACTTCAAGCTATTCTTTTATATTTGATTTGAACAGTCTTTATAATGTTTTGAATGAATAGTGAACTTTAAGTTTCGGTTTTCTAGCCGAGTTTACGGTATTTCCTTCTGGTGGAAAAAAAAATTGGTATCCGCCAATGAACCGCGATAGGCTCGCCAGTGGCAATAAAGTAGAAATACCTCTGGCGACCACATAGGGTAAATACATATGATGAATATGTTGAAGGAGAACATATTGAACAGACTTGCATGATAAACTGTAGCCTATGTTAGACCTTTAGTCGTCGTCGGGGGCGGATACGAATATCCACCAGAAAATAATCTCCTCCATTTTCGTTTTTAGTGCCAATTTAGTTGTGTACGCGATAAATAATCAATTTCATTTCAAATAAATGTCTTAAACTATCTCCTGTGATATTTATTACTATAGGTAGTTGAATCCAGTCCTCATATGTGCATGAAGCAAAATGGAGCTATTATGTCGTAGCTAAGGACATATCTTCGTTACTCACGAAGATTCGCCTAATCTCATAGCATTATAGCTGACATTTTCCCGCGTAATAGTTGGATCAAAATGGCCTAACAAAATTTAGCCTGTGACCCTTACAACTGTTAAATATTGTGTCTTTCGCAACAAAATTAATTATACTGAATTACTCATATTATGTGGTAATTTCTGGTTTTAATGTATTCAGTAAGTAAAAGCACTGACTTTATGTGTATGCTTCTCATGGTTTCAAATTAACGGTTAAATGCTAAATGCTTATGCTCTTACAAAATCATGCGTGGTAGTCAAGCGCGTATATAAAGCTACTTATTATATTTTCGCTTTATATTATTACGTAAAGACGAAAAATAAATTGTAGGCATTTGGTAATGTCTAGTTATAATTGTTTATTGTGGGTCTAGGATATTCTCATTTATATGTCAAATTGCTTTTGTTAAATAAAGATCTAGAGCTTAAAGATTATTATTCGGAATTTCGTAACGAAAGCCGGGCTTTTGGGCTTCTTTGGAAGTACCGCTACTGATTTTAGGTACAGTTATCCACGTTCTAGACATCACGACCATGAAAAATTATCAGACGTTTTAGAAATGCTCATTTTTTAAGCAACAATAAATTACAAAATATTTACTTTAGTCAAATTGCAGTTTCAAAATTAATAAGACCGGCAAAATTGTTTCTTATGGCTTGATATCTACATATATAAACAAACATACATTACCTTACGACTGTATTCCCCATAGGGGTAGGCAGAGGTGCATTTCTTTGCACCCACATTTCACCAGGTATGTATTAGTCCCAAGTAATAGAAGGTGAGTCAGATTTCGTGCTGCTACTGAGAATTACCTAATGGAAAAACCCAACAATACTTTGTTGGACCCTGGAATCGAACCTGGGACCACATCGCACGGCACACAATAGTGCCGCAAGACCACGGGGCAGTCAACTCAGGTTTAACTCAGGTGTATTTTTTAGCACCACTAAAATACATATGCCTCCAATAGAAACATTTTAAAAACATGTATATTACGCGTTTATAAATATCACGTGTCTGAACCGCACAAATAACGTCAAAGCTTTAGCAATGTATGCCGATGAGCCTGAAAAGAACCCGTCAAATTAAGGTGACGTCACCACATGGGGCGACGCTGATATGTGCGGATTCGCGAAGGTCGCAACTTTACGACAGGTGCAAATAAAGAGATGCCACAGATACCTCAATGAATAAAGGCATGCCCCGTTTTGCTCGGCGCGTCTTCAAGCAGCCCGCCAACTTCATAATAACATACTTTATGCATCGATAAAGCCCTTATCTCGGGCGCCCTTTTCTCAATAGCATTCTTGGGCGCACGGAGATACAAGTGTAACAACACAATTTTATTTTCAACCTTTATTTAAAGCCGTTAAGGTTGTTTTTGCGTTTTCTGTTAGTTTCGCTAGATAGCCGATTTTCGGCCAGGTGTGGGCTCTTGTCGCTCTCCGTTTGAAGACTTGCACAAAGTGGGACGTCTTTAGATCAGCGAACCGCTACGGATTTGAGTCGCGTCAAAAATGTTCTTTTTGTCAGCCCAGACATTTAATAACATTTGTGTTATTTTAAATCTGATCGCGTGCCGTTTATTTCCAAAACAATTCAATGCTTTATCGTAACATTACCGAAAAAATACAAACAACATTCCAACTTTCCACCGTTCTGTATTATTCAAACAGGAATGAAAACTTCCTTTCGTAGACATCATACTGATTCGGCATACGAATTCAGAATATATTGCGGAGTTGTGCGCATCGTCTTGAGCGATTTTTAGTTTTATTGGAAAGTATTTGTGTACAATGTCTGTTTTGAGGTAAGCAATATTAAACCTATATTCGTGTGTGAATTAAATAATTTTATTTTCTTCTTCCAATGACCGCAGATAATACCCATTTTAAATTTATTTTTAAATTAATTTACCTAATTACTAATTATTATAGCTTTAGATCTTTACATAATAGGAAAATTATATGTATGTTTAAATAATTTAAACGGAGTATTTAAACCAAGCCAGTCGGTACTTATTCATGAAAAAGGGCATAATTATTGTCTAAAACATTTTCAAGTGTATTTGTTGCCACCACCAAAGTCAGGCATCGAATCTAATACGCACAAAACTAAATTAAATTAAGTGAGTTTTAAAGCAGCAAAGTTTTCCTTTGGCCAAAATTTATTATATTTACATAAGAACCAGAACAATTCAACTGTGTCGTTCTTTGGGTTCGCATACGATTATTATGAATGTTTGTCAGTTGCAAAGTTTTCGTATATATTATCTGGTGGAGTCAGTAATAAACTTGTAGTGAGTTCATATTAATTATTCATGTACTGTAACTTTACCTTATAATTTATTATATTATACAACAACCACTATTAATATAAAGCGTTCTTTGGATTTTCTATATTCTCAGTCATTGTAGAATATGTTATTCTGCTCGCGAATGTAAATATTTAGCTCCTAAAAATATTCGACCGAAACATCTCGGGTTACGTCCGCTGTCACCAACAACCGGCGCCCGATTTACTTAAAAATACACTGTTGGGCAATCACCAAAACGGAGAAAAACTCCTCCTGATAATAATGTAAAAAGAAGCTATGTGACTACTATACCTACTAATTATAGTAGTACTAATTATTAAATTAGCAAAGAGCAATGTATATCAAAAGCTGAAAAGGGATATACAAAGGCATAGCCGCATTGCTTAGAATGTGTGCGTACAAACAATACCTCAAAGGTACGTCACAAGTAATTACGGAGCGTGCAACACTTTTCGCATTCTTTTGTATGAGAATTTTTATGTGTGCATTTTTTGGTGTGAGGTGTTGGCGTGGGGGTTCAGAGGGTGGCCGCTTCCATTCTGTAGTCGGTCGGTGTGACAGCCGGCTCAGTAGATCCCTGCCCTCGGTAAGGGGTGGTTGCGCGCTCATCCGGGATGCCGCAATACGGTCCCTCTCGTATATCCGCTTTTAGTGAAGTTTTGTTTTACTAGAACAATTTTACTTTTGGAGAACAACGTGAGTTATCACTGGCTGGAAACCTTATCGACTTTTTTTATTCATAATTTAAATATTTTTTCGGCTTATAATTTATTCAGGTGGTTTTTACCGGGTTGTTTGAAGGTTAACTTTGATCGGTGCCAGTAGTTTTTTTTATTTAAAAGAAGGAAAAAATGGATTCTTTACGGTAACTAATACTGGAGATGTAAAACAAATCAGTTGTAACGTTTATTTATATGTTTCTTTAATGCATTCCTTATCAATACACTTTATTATGCGCTTTATCTTTATTTAATTGGATATTTATTTATTTTATCTGGAATTAATTTTCCATTAAGTTCGAGTTTGAAACCTGCTCCCTGCTGAGAGCGTTTATTCACGTTGCCACCATATGTTACCACTTGAAAATACGGAGACGATCTATGTTGTTCCCCAGTTTATTTTTATTAAATTTATCTATGAATCACACGCTATAAGGCGTGACTAACCTTCGGCAAAATGTCCTTGAACCTTGAAAAACAAGACGTTGGTTGTATTGTATTTTCCTTATATTTTTGTGTGTTTTTTTAGATAAGAAAAAGTTTGTAGATTATTTTTTCTCAATAGAACAGATTTTTCGACACTGATATTTATAAAAGCGTTCCATGTTAGCTAATTCCATTAAGTGGAAATTTATGAATTGGGGAAGGATGTTCCCGCGTGATTACAAAGTATGAACGAAACCCGAACATTCTTTCAGTACATTCTTTAAGCAAAAATGTGTAATTACAACTTCTATTATACTATGTTTGCCATTAGTATGGTTTCCACACTCAGATTATAAGGGATTCCTAATTTACCTTCCTTTTTAAGTAAATATTTTATACATACATACGTATAACTCCGAAGCTTTAGGCTTAGTTGTACTTTTATATTCTGCTTTACTTAGTATATTTAAATACGTCTATTATTGCTTTTCGGGCATAGAACTATCACTATTATACTATATTTTATTATAGTTAAAAATTAATAACACTAATCGAATCGAGGATAGACTATGAAACTTGTTGGTTAAACCCTGTTCAGGTATAAAATAGGTGCAGCTATTCATTGGAAAAAAATAACAGTGCCTGACTTAAAAATCAAACCCGGAACTTATACATCAGACGCTTCTATATTAACGCGTTAAATTATTTTAGTGTCACAATGCATTTTCCCTTATTCTATTTCGGGATTAACGGACGCATACGTAGAAAATACAAGAATTGGGTCGGTGTATTTGCAATTATAATACACAATGCTGAATTAGCATACATTACCATATCACTAACAACTAGAGAACAAGGATACGGAGTAGAATATTCTCAACAGATGCACATTTCCTTCTATAGTTAATGCAATTTACAATATGATAATTAGTAATCGGATTTCATATTACACGCAATAATAAACCATGGCCATTGAGATGGACGCCAGGACCGAAGGGGTTAAGTTGCTGAAATTTTATTCTAAAATATTATTGTTTACTTTTTATTGCCAAATTATCAATTTATGAAATCATCGGCCACACTAAATTTACCATCGTTTGCTATAGTCAGAATGTCGTAAGAAAATTACGGTTCTAAAAGCATTTGACCGACCAGAAAGATTATAATGTATAAAACAATATGTTCCCCAAACAACTCTGGTGACATGTGGTCGGCATCATCAAATTTAAATTTAGTTACTAAGAGGTATCACTGTTCTATGTAATTAGATTGACGTAAATGATATGGTTTTAGACATTTATTTTTTATAAGCTTAACTTCTGTCTCCACTGTACGGTTAATAGAGTTAATCTACCACTGGAACAGTGTCGTACGCATTAAAGTTTGTAGAACTCCGGTTCGACTAAAAGCTTGCAGCAAAATTTTCATGCCATTAAGTTGTGTAAATATAAAAACTATTATACATTTTTTATTTAAACGTATACAATACAATAATACTACAAACAAACCCGCACTAGGTCAGCGTGATAGACTAAGGCCGAAACCCTCTCAATGGTAGGAATCTCGTGCCCAGCGGTGGGACGTATATGGGCTGGTGACGGTGATGATGACTACAAACAAATACCGGTAAATACCGCGTGGTTTTCAAGTACAAATTGTTTAAGGTTAAAAAAATACTTATTTAATAATAAGGCATTCATCATCATTACAATAATGTGAATAACGTTATATGGATCTTGTTTAATTGGATACGTTCGTGGAGTGTAGAATTCTATGGCCGTCTTGAGCGTCCTATGTATTCCTGGATCTGAATTAAAATTATTCTGTGGTTTAGTATTCATAACGTAAATCCCCATCGAACTCACTTTAATATTTATGATATTAGCCAATTTTCCTATGAATAAGAACCAATAGTCTCTTTTAAGTCATAAATGTCCCCAATCGAACTCTCCTTGACTTTATTCCGTCCACGTTTTACGAAAACCGTGTGACGTTTGAACACGGCGGTTGGCCATCCGAAGCGCCTAGACTTGCTAACCAACTCAGTCACGTCGCTAGCCAGCAATTCATTAACTTTAATGAATCTTTCACATCACACAATTTTTTTCCAATAAACCAACGTTCGTTTAGTATTCCGCACCGGTTATTACGTCTATTTGTTTCAACTGCCTCATTGTTGGTAGTATAAATTGGCGCCAATCGAGAGGTGTTGTGCAGGACAAAGCGACATTTCTAAAAGGATTCATAGTAGTAGTAAGTCTTAGATCGATTAATGGCAATAGACTAGTCCTTATGACGCCAGACTCAAAAACAGTTGACGAAACGTGAATGTAGTAAAAATCGCTCTATCCATTCCAAGATACGTATGTTCGTAAGTGTGTATCTATTCGTTTCGGATCGGTTTTTATTTTCGTCTCGGTTACGTCACTTTTTGGCGACCGCAACGTTGGGTCCACACCTGAGATCTTTGGGTCAAGCCGTTTGTTTGTAGCGCGAAGTGACTTCTCCGCATTCTTGTGGCAAAATCCTCATGCTATTTTTTTTAATAATTTTTGAGTATTAAGAGATCACAAGCGTAAATTATTCAAATAAAATACTTATATTAGTCCACGTACATTATAATGTTGGTCACGGGCCTCCTATCCATTTAAAAGGGTAGTGCAATTTTAGATTTGATAAAAAGAATAAATTAGTTTTGATGAATGTCAAGTGACAACTAAACAGGTTTCCTAACCATGGTTCTATTTATTGTTTAAGTGCATGGTTATTTATTTGTATTTTTAACCAAATTATTAACATAATCAGCCTATATACATAATATGTGTATGTTCCACTGCTGGGCACGGGCCTCCTCTACAACTTCAATATAAGTTTTTTTTTTTAATAAAAAAGTTACTGTTTTTTATATAGGAATTTGTATATGAAAAGATCAGATTAAATTTATCAGATCAGATTATCACACCTTGTTGACATTTCGTTTTCTCATTACTCCATAAATCCATTTACGGCAAAATGTTCTATGCTAAACCGGGTTAATTATAAAAATAAACTAAGTTAATTTCGTTCCGTGCAGGCATTTCTTAATATATCTCAGTCTGATAAATAAGTCCCCGTTGAACTTAATTAGTGAGCAGTTTATTAATGTCCAGCCATATTTAACCAGTGCCTCTGATTGCAATTTATTGCTTCGATCACAACTTGACTAGTTTGTAGACTAACTCATAGCTCATGGGTAACTGTTCCTTTGAGTGCTACTACGTCTTGACATGAAATTATAATGATTATATCGATTTAATCTACATTTAAGATAGATTGGATCCATCTAATAGCTTTATTAAAAGCTATCGAAAAGCAAATTATTGTCCATATACCAATACGCAAAATGAATGATAATTTGAAATCTATCTGTCCTTTTCTGTCGTGCGTTCGTTTTATTGTGTGTAGGAGAGACGAAATTCGGGTGGAATGTGCAAAAAGATTTATGGGTGCGTAGGAAGCGAAAAGCTACGTCGGAATGAATAGTTGGGAGTCCTTTGTATTTATCTTGTTTTCGTAACTTTTCATTACATATATTACGCCGCTATTATCATTATACGTATAACTATTGCTATGTTATTAAATTTATTGCTTATTTTTTTGTAAAATTATTCAATAAAAAAAATATTTTACACATTGGTGATAATTGATAAGAGCTAAAAATAACTAAGTTTTAACATAGAAAAAATCTTGAGCCTTACGTATAAACGTACTTCGTTAAAATTTGTTTTGGCATTGTAAGTTCAAATTAACAATAATTTCTTGTGTTAGAAACCGCAGCCCTAAAGTTCTTGAAGCCAAAATCCGGCTAACAAATCCACAGCCGGACAAAGGTCTTTGGTTAAGACTTCCCTAACCTGCTCAACCAAAATACAACAAACGAAGAATAAGTTTCAAATGAAAGTTTATGGCGTTATTGTGTATACACTTGCTATAACTAATAATGTAGAAATAATTACTGTTTTAATTATCCTTGGAAATAGGTCTGAAATAAAGCGGGCTATTAAGGGCTTGTCACCGATCCTCAACTTTTTATTGACTTTTCGCTTTGACATAGTTCCAAGTAACAAATATTATGAACTCATTTTATGTATTGATTTATGGAGCTTTTATGAATCTAGAAAGCAAATTAAACGTCCCTATGCAAAGGGCGTAGTCTCGATGAAATTACTTTAGTAAGAAAAGTAAACATTTGGGAATACAGACGACAGCTCCCTGTAGTATTGGTTGTAATGTAGTTGCTAGAATCTTCTAGTGGGAAACATGTTGCAGTACGTTGCGCTATACCTACTAATGAAAGCCGATATCAGGCAAGTATGTGTTAATGTAAATCTTACGGGATCAGCTGGTAAGTATAATTTAGCCATCATAGGTGTGTCGGTTGATAGTAATAGGTGCTGTTCGCCAGTCGGCAATATACTTACTTTTAGGTGTCAGTGACAGCTATTTGTGATAGTATACTCGTATAATACTAATTAATATTCTATTACGAAATCGAAAATCCGATAATTATAAAATTCACCGAGTTCTCATTCACTCCGTAAAGAGTAGCTAGGAACATTTCTAAATCAACTTTTCGCGAGCACGAATTAAGTGCCACGTGAGACGAGAAATTTCCTTATGGAGAAATCCAATACCACTTTCCGGTTCCGGGAAGGGAATCGAACTCAGGACCTCTGAATCGCAATTTTGACGATACCGCGGGAGCAACGGGGCAGTTCTCGCCCCAATGAAATCTCCTCATAATATTCTCTAAAATCATCATTATCAGTTAAGTAACTTCAATAGAATAGGTTTTACTGTGCAAATTAAGATGCTGTAGAATCATCGTATTCAAGTTCTCTCGGTCTCTATGCACTATAGTTACTCCGACTAATCGAATCACATCCCAAACTACATTTGCTTCGCGGCAGCTTACACTCAGAACTTATCAAAGCCGATGATACATGTCACAACGGATGTGGCTAATAAATAATTTATTTTGAAAGTAGAGTAGCGCAAGGAAACCTGCACACCTAAAGGTTATAAAGAATTTCTTAGGTGGGCAGTCTGCCAACCTGCGCTAGACCAGGGTGGTGGTTGGTAAAGCCGAACCCCTTTCAGTTATGTTGTTGTTGTGTTGTTGTGCCCAAAAATGGCATCTGTTACTTGTGAACGTAAATATTTTTTAATGTCTCGTTGGTTCTGAGACCCAAGTAGGTATACGCCGTGCAGTCTAGATATATTTAGTTCATTGGATTTTCTATAAAATACAATAAATAGCAGTATTGGATCTGGAAATATGACTAAAACGGTAATAGATGCGATGGTTGCTCCTCAGCCTATCGTTCCAATGGGCCCTATTAAACGGGCCCTATTATATACGAATATTATTATATGTTATGTAAATTGAATTTATAGTTAGAATTTATACTGTTTGTAAACACAAGAGAACCGGTACAGCCCAGAAGCCAACGTTTTTGATTATTAATAAGTCGCCATTCTAATCACCGTCTGAATATTCCGTTCACTAAATTAACGCCCACGTAGTTACGATTTAATAAATTAATTTCAATAATATCAGAATGTTTCAAATCCTACAAGATATAATTTGAATCGCAGTGAATAGACACGATTGAACGATATTTCAAAGTGAAAAAAATCTAGTCCGATACGACGCCGTAATCCGAAACTCGAACGAATGCAGCTTCGATATTGACTTTTGTGGTCGGTTTTATTTTCTTCTTTCCTAGATTATTTGCTTTTTGACGGCCGAATTGGAAGTCGTCAGTTGCATCATTGTGTTATAAGAGTTAAGCGAAAAATTCTAAATACATTGGTCTGGAGCCTCATTGTTACTAGCGCTAGTCTTTTGTTTCATTGCAGTCTTTTAAGCTTTTTCGTTCTGATCTGCGCTTAGGAGATCAGAATTAAAATAATAAGGAGAATACTCGTAGTATAAAAAAGGCTGTTTGTTTTATATATATTTAACATAAAATAGAGAATTGTATGAATGTTTTAAGTTGTACCAATTCTACCTGGGACTGAAATCCGAGAGCCCAATGAAGCATTCATTGGTTTTTCATTTATCTTTTACCGATACATGTACCAGACCAAAGGCTTTGTGTACTATCGAGATAAAAGATTTATTACAGTTTCAATTGCTTTCAATTCTATTTCTGAGGAAATAAAATCGATATAGAGTACGATTAAATATGTATCGCCGCGGATGCCGAAGTTCTCACGGTTGTATTTAATATATCATAACACATGCTCCACGTATTGTTCATTGAATTGCATGCCCGACTGCTATAAAACATTTATTCATCCGTCGTTTATTCTATTCAATGAAAAATATGTGTAATATCCTCTGCATCTAATGCGACAGATAGATGAGTAATAGTATCCTTTCTTTAAATTATTTCTCTTACTGTTTTGTTCTTCGTATTTAGAGTGAGTCTGTCGCGTATACCAGATAAAACAATTCAATTTTATGTTGTTCTTGTAAATAATTCTTTTTTTTACATGATACATACATACATACATAAACTCACGCCTGTATTCCCCGAAGGGGTAGGCAGAGGTGCATTTCTGCACCCACATTTCGCCAGGTATGTATCAGTCCCACGTAATAGGGGGCGAGCCTATTGCCGTTTTTCGGGCACATTTCCAGACTCCGTGCTGTTACTGAGAATTTCCTAATAGAAAAACCCAATAACACTTTGCCCGACCCGGGAATCGAACCCAGGACCTCTAGATCCCACGGCACATACTTGTACCGCGAGACCACGAGGCAGTCATTATTATCATCATTATTAGTTTTTACATGATGTATTCTCAATTTATCTACGTTTTTGATCAACAAGAATTACGTGACTTAACCGCTATAACAATATTGCTGCAGAAGAACAGTCCATGGAAGCAACTCAGTTTTAAAGTTTGTTATATCCTTCTACAAAAACATTACATTTGTAGGAATGACTACGTTTAAACCATACTAACAATTATTTGATTTAATAATATTGGAATGAACTTCCGATTTTACCAGACATATTTATTCCAATCCCGCGGCTCAAATCTGTTTCAATAATTATTGATAAAAAGGTCTAAAACAATGTTTGGAAAAGGCCTACGGGTATTTTTGTTCCCTAATAAGCCAGTAATGACCAGTAAACATACTTCAGAAAGTTCGTGTAATACGAAGTTATTGCTAGTTCCAAACTTACACGTACATTGTTCTCTATGACTTCTGGATGTCTTGTGCCATGTATGCAGAAACTTTCTGAATATGTTGTTACTTTGTTAAGATATATCTGAAATGTAGTTGGGACGAGTAGCAGTAGTTACTGCTACTTGAAGTACTACGAAATACGCAGGGAATAAGTTTAAACTACTTAATTATTATCTTGTATGTTAATATGTAGTACGTATAGTTATAGAGAAGAGTTCAGGTTATGGACGGAAATACTAATACTGTGGTCGTCGGTTCGAGATCGGTGTGTGTTTTAATTATTACAAAAAGCTCAATAAAATTGAAACATTTTAGCATTCTGGCTTGGACGGAAGATGCAAGGACAACATACTGACTATTATGTGTCTTTTTATCACTTTGACGTGTTCATAGAAAAAAATGTATGTGGTATCAACCCATCGAAATGACTTTGGTTGACCCCGTTCTGGCTCTACGTAATGTATAAATCACCCTTTTACACACTCATCAAAGTTAAATAATTTTTCATTAACCCCTTTAAATCTTCAATTTAATAATAAGGAAACACAAATATTAATCTATTCATATCGGCATGCAAAGCCAGTACCTCCTTTCTAGTCTTATTAACACTACAGAACACTTCTAATTGCATAACACAAAGCAATTATTCCGTGTTAACCAGTAGTACATTTGTTAGACGCTGTTCATTGGAACTAAGCTTTTACATTATTATAGTTTGCCTTTGGACATTTGTACAAACAGTTTGTGCTCTTAGATTAATTAAATGACTGCGTGCCACGTAAATAACAATTACACGAGCAGTTTAAAGGCTCCAAAGTTTATATTGTAAATTACATTGATGAATGACTGCCACGATTTTGAATTTGTGCTAATAATGCGCTGATTTGCGGACAGCTGCAAATATTTTGCTTTAGAATAGATAGAAACGAGAAATGTTTTGCGAAACAGATACATACTAGTATATGTAGTTTTTGTGGAATCATGTAGGTTATTTGAAAGTAAAGGTCATTGTCACATTTAGTAATGAAACCAATTAAACCAAAGAATACAGCAATGCACAATAACAGCCTGAGTAAACGTCGTTGTTAGCACGCAGTCTTTTTTATGTCAACTAGTAAGGGATAATAGTAATTGCTATTCGAACGTTGCAACTTTAATTTGAAAACACTGCATTCGGTTCATTATTTTTTCTTGTCAGTATAAAAAAAATCTTTTGGGTGGAAGATTTTTAATGCATAACCAAAAGTAATTTTACAAAATTAGTTTATTTGCTTTATTTAGTACAATATACCCTTTTATCAAAACAAATGCGGTGTTACCAGACTTTTGTATAGAGTGGTTATTGCCAAATTGCAGCAACCCACCAAGCGGTATAATATACTCCGGAAACCACTTGGGATTTTTCGCATCATACGTGACCGCTCACTGTCTTGAATAACAATTGATACCCTTGTTTTTATAATGCAGGGATGGTATCAAAATCTGTTTTTTAGGAGAGCTTCTCATTTTGCTTTTATCAATAGGTATATATCTCAAGTTATTGTAGAAACGTAGTGATGACTGGAGAGAGACCCTTTTTACCGTTGTGTAGAGATTCTGTATTTCAACCGTTAATGAGTTTTTGCATTAGGATTTTCTCAAAAGCAGCACAGAATCTGAAAATGTGCCCGAAAAATCGCAGTAGGCACACAGTGCCTTTGCGTCACTTAAAATACAACTGGTAAAACTCATCTCTGCTTACTTCTTATGGGATTCTTCTGTGTGTGGGTGTGTTGTTATTTTATTGCGGCTATACAATGGTTCACCACCGTAGGTCAATCAGCTAGATTTACGGTACAATACGTTTCGGTTTCAGACAGTCTGTAGAACAGTTCCCGAAGCGATCACTTTGTCCGATATAAATTAGATTCTCGTTAAATAGGGTTACCTCAATAATATTCGCCTCATTGGACTGTGAACATATCTCGCTTGTTAGAGTAATGTATTCGATACACATGACCAACATAGGTAAACATTTCTTGTGTTCGTGTATTTGACACTATAAAATATTGTTTATGTACAAAGACTTCGCAGGACGTATCAGACCAACTTTTCCACAGTGGCTGTGAAAATATATTATAATTTTGAGGATTTTGATATAAAACCAATGTCTTTTCACGTATGTTTGTTAGATACACTCATTTTCAATATGTGACTGAACGAATATACGTATATTTTTGTTAGTCTTGTGTACTTTGTCGCGTTTAACGAACGGTGACCTTGTCACATGCAAAACCGGCGACGCGGCGTCGCAATGCCGATATATTTTCTTCAAATAATATATTTTATTTTTTGGCAGTCTTTGGCAGTCATTTATTTTCAGTGTGATTGAGGAATATGAAGAAGCATCGTAACTGGGCGGCATGAGGGTATCGAGTGAAGGGATAGGGTAGGAATCTCTCTCCATTTGATGCTCTATTCGGCCAGCATCGTCATTACCGTCAGGAACTACATACTCGTATGTTGTCACACTTTCATGCCAGTATAAAAAATATGTACCTGAAAATAACTAGCAATAATAGCACTATTAAAACACATATAAAAATATTATCAAATATGATAAAATTAACGAATTTCACTGTGAAAAGCTCGTATGTCAAAATTAATTTACGAGATTGAGGGAAACATTGTGGCTTTATCTCGCGTCGTTTGTGTGTTTAATATTAAATTTTAATAATATTAAATGTATAAGACAATGCGCCACATCGTAATCCAGTTCAGTGCGAAGGGGAAAAATTCAACTGTTATTAAGAATAATTATGGTCACGATAAAAGTACTTGTAATTATTGTCATTCTAGATTGTTTAATGTACTGTAATTATTATCGATTTCAGGCTTACATATAAAATAGTCATGAGCGAATAAAATACAGCAATTTAAACAAATAACTAGGTATTTCCTAAATAGGGACGGAGTGCTGCTATAACTTAGCATAGTATCGTCAAGTTCGATATCCAGAACATTCTTCATTATTACTGACTGTCACAGCACTCAAGGCGTAGGTCTAAAGATAGCGAACATGGCTTCCTTTTATGACTTCTCTTTGACGTTTCCCCGTGGGGAGAAATATAACCTGCCTATTGGATTTACATAAAGTCCTGCATGACTTTCACGTGAGCTCGTATCTTTCCGTTCCTAAATGTTGATAAACAATTTTGCTTTGTCGAAAGATTTCGTGTTTATATGTTAATGTTTTTTCCCCCTTGTTATATAATTAATACTAGCCATGTTTCGCGATTTCTTTGATTACTTTTACTAGCGTCATTTTACCTGCCCTTTACCCACGCCCGTAAACTCAATTGCTAAGTAAGTTAACTCTAAATCAATTAGAATAAAATAATACAAGCGATAGCCCTTTATATTTTCTTGTAATGATAATTCTGACACATTAAGTTGTATAATATAAATCTAGGAGGGTAATAATTATTTTGTAATAATTGTTAAAACACAAAAAATAAGATCGCAATACAAGTACAGAATTCTGCAACACACAATATGTTAATATTGGCTTTAAGCTATGTGTGTGACTTGAATGAATAATTCATTACATCTTACGTACATCGATCATATTTTGACAGAATGTTCTTAAGCTAGGGCTTAGCGTATATCACCGACGTATATGCGTTGAATGCAAATATTTACCTGATCACAAGCGTAAAACTATTTTGAATAGACATATAAACTGTAATTAATCAATTTAATGTCAATAACTATAGTAAATCGTTGCTGATTAAATACCTGCCTAGCTGTATTGCATCTATTGACGAGTCTTAATTATCTCTAGCTAGTACATTTGGACAGGACCGACAATTCAGTGCTATATCGTCAATTTAGCAGTATAAATTAATAATAAATACACCCAATAGTCACATATATAGTTCTGACCTCACTGTAAGATACAAGTCTTATATCGTGGGTATCAGACACTACAGGATACTTTTAGGTCTCAAATACCCAAACCCGAATCAAAAATTTGTGGATGACACAAAAATTTGTCTCGGTGCCGGTATTATACCCATTTTATTATTATATATTTCTCAAGGTTATGCCTAGCCAACTGCGCCACGATGGTTATCTTATAAAAAGGGTATAATATAAATTTAATTCCAAGAGTATTTATACGCATATTTCTTTTAAGTGCGTGTAGTTACATACCGCGGACTAAGTAGTGTGACTAAAACATCACTTCGTTTATTTCGATACAACGTAACATGGTTTTATTGCCTTACAAGCGATTCGTGGATCTCCATTTTACGACAATTTAAATAGTAATAAACGTTGCGTTGAATATTCACTGGCGTATACCGAACGTTTCACTTGCACGGGCGCACGTGTATCATACCAATTTATTGTCATTACTGGCTCTTATCATTTTTATAGTCCTCATTAATTTCTTGTGGCTTCACTCGCGGTAAATAAGATTTTGTCAACAAATGTTTCTGAGACAATATCTCTAAAATAAAATATGTTATATCCCGAAAAAATATAATAGGCTATGGCCTTTAACCGTATGAAGTCTTTACATAGCAGTAACTTCTTTAAAAATGGTGGTTTTAGGAGTGAAAGCGTAACAAACGCTCAATGATTTTTCTGTCAGTCAATTTACGTTACACTAGATATTATATATATTACGAGTAGATATTAGCCTGCTAAACATTATGTACGAGGGGATAGAGCTCTTAATCTGCTGAGCAACGTACGGTTCATAAAATTAGTCAGGGTTGTTACAGAGCTGTTTAAGGCTCCCGATTTCTAGCAAGGTTTAACAACTGCTGTCATAGACAGAGTCCGGCGACTCAGCGAGGTCTCAAAGCTCTGCAACGTCCAAGCCCACAAATTACGCGGTCCAACGAAGCATGGCCAACTATAATCAATTCCAAATATAGGTAATTCTAAGGTCATACAGCTGTGTACTACGACTCGCAATGTTTCATGTAACAACATTAGCGGAAAAAAAAACAATTAGAAATATTTTAAATTAGTTAATACTTTTTTAATATATAACTGCAAGTTGTCTGTTACCTATCTATTTAATATTTGTGGCAGTACGGCAATAAACATAAATCGTACTTCATCTCACTGTCACTATTGAAGTCTTGCTTTCGGAATATGTCTTTTATAGTGTATATAAGATATTCCGATAGACTTCAGTTCAGCTACAAAGACAAATATTTGCTGCGCAAAGATCGAATCTCGCTGCTTACCTAGATTTTACCCGATAACACTACGTATGTTGGCATTAAATATGTACAGTAGAATGTTACCATAATTCTTATATTGTTACTTGTACGTAACAAGTATATTCAACTGTTTTATTTTCTTTCAATCGATACATATATAATTTCTCGTGCTGACACGTGTTTGATTTTTGTCTACCATACTACAGCGAATTTTTAAACACGAAAATTTTCTAAAGAATTTTTTCTTCGCCTGTATTAGATGAATGCCTCACAGTTGAATAGAAATATTTAAAGTCGTACTTTTTCCATTTTTTGTGGCGTTTCTATATGTGATATAGTTGACTTTGTTTTCAACAATATTTCTACTTTCTTCCCTTCCGTTTACCATTTATCCTTAAAAAATCTTTTATGATATTACTACAGAAATTATGTACATATATGTACGATGAGCGCTCTTTTTAATAAAATAAGTGACTACAATGTGAAATATACTAGTCCACACAATTATGTCGGTTTGTTGGGAATGTTTTTATGACAGTTCTAATGCCAGATAAGGTCGGTTATCTGAGCGAATAAGATTATCCTGAACACAGCAAATATTATATCTTTCTCAGTATAAAAATAATAGCAATGTAAATTGAATGAAATAAAGTTTTGTGGCAAGAACTACTTGAGCATTACCATCTCGGTGGGCCTTCATCTAACTTCTCTCGTTAGAGTAATATTTTAATGTAGGTACGGTAACTGTGTGAGTGCCCGTGGCAATATAATGTTTAGGCACACATTTTACAAAATTATTTTCTTCATTACCTGCTGAGTACAATGTCTAATAATAAACATTAATTAGAAACCCGATCTTTACGAGTTGTGTGTACAATTAAGTCTGAGTAATGTGACGTGTTAAAGGATGATAAAATACGCTGAAAGCAAAATGATAAAACAGGAAATTTGTTTTCAGCAAGTTTGTATATGAAAAGTTTTGATGTTACTGAGGTCGTATAGATAAAATAAAATGAAAAAGTGCCAAGCTCGCGCATAATAAGAGGTAGCTTATATGAGACCGTTAGTGGAGGGACGTTGCTAGTTTTTTATGCGGGTATGAAAGACGTAGAGTTTTTGTTATTAGCACAGCATAATATATACAAAATCATTTAAATATAGTTTCGACTGGCAAGACGACTTAGAATCTTAGTTAGGTAACTGAGTCTAAGATAACCCCTTATTCATGATAAACCTATTATAAAAGCCTTGATGCCCGTATACTACACTACACCAATGATGCCAAATCATGAGCAAGTCACTGGGGTGAAGCTAAAATGACACTTTTAAGTGGCATATTTAATCCAACATCCAACAGGTAGCGGAAACCTTTGTATCAACCCGCAGACCGAAAGTTGAATAACTCCCCTCGCGATTTTATTGGCGCACGGGTCGGGTTCACTTACAATCTATTGTCCACGGCGCGTCAATGGCGAGCCAGTACACGCATTGACACATTGTGCGCGTTTGTAAAACGTTTTGTAACGTTACTGTGCGTTAAATTGTGCTCAATAAATAAAAGTTTTGAACACTGAATACAGTTTTGTTATTTTATTGTGGAATTTTGAATGCGGATATGACTCAGTGAGCTTAAAGGTATTTTTGGTATTAGGATCTTGTAACGAGACAAATATTTTTGACATCCTTATTATTTGTGTCGGTGACATAGCCACGATAGGCAAGTACCGCCTATAGCATGTATACATGTAAAGTATATACTATGTAGATGTAATTTCAATTAAAAAAGAAAAAAAAATATCATTATTATGAATATACAATCGAGTTGACTTATTCGATAGAAACTCGATACAAATAACGATAAAGAGAGTATATAAAGCCTCATCATAATAATTACGATCATAACGAACTCCAGTGTATTAAGTTAAACCCGAAATCTCGCAAAGTTCATACTGAAATCGAAATTGTCTATAAACAAGCGATCCATCTCAATAATCCTTACAGTCACCGAATCTTCATGTTTCAGTAATCTTTCCAAAGTGGATCACGCTCTACTGAACGTTCTAAATTGGCTAAATTAATAACCTATAATGACTCAAAGGATCTTGGGATGCCTTGTTTTGTCCACGTTAAAAGCCAAAAGTTTTTTATGAGATAGATTTGCAATTTCTTAGATAGTATTTTACTGTATTGAATTTTTACATTGCCTCGTAGTCTCGCAGTACAAGTAAATGCTGTAGGATCAAGAGGTCTTGGGTTAGATTCCCAGTCATCCAAAGTTCAATTGGGTTTTCCATTAGGAAAATCTCAGTAGCAACACGCAGTCTAGAATTGTGCCTATTAAGTGGGACAAAAACACAATTGACAAAATGTGGTTATATATGTATGTATGAATTATTAAATATGACATTTTGTTAACCGGTTGGTCTTATTGCCTCACGGGTGGTTTTTTGGTGACACGGTTCGAGCGCTGTGCTTTGTAGCGACTATTGTCGAGCTGACAGATATTTGAAGTTTTATTTAGTGCATTCACACAAATTTCTCTTTGTCTGTATTTGTTGGAACTATTTAATAAAACAACTGTATTGATGGGACAAATAAAAAACTTTGTCACACCATTTTGCAATGGTTTATTGTAAAAATGGCTCTGAATGTTATAGGTTAAATACATACGTCATAGACATACACGCGCTCTCAATTTGTAAATTACTATATGTATGTGTACGTTTTTCTTTGAACTCAGTCCGAATTTGGGTTGTAATTCAATAAATTTGAAATACAAAATAGTCTTACAGTTGTAGGTATAATTAATTAGTCATTTTCGAAATATAGAACATGATAATTTTTAGATGCATTAACGAAAATTTCCAAAAAAGTCCTTCAAATATTCACATACGCCTTACTGAAGTAAAAGTCATATCGATATCGACCCAAATCGATTCCAATAGATATATCCGGTGTTGCCCCTATCTTTAGGGTAAAGTCAATTTGGACTCAACTAAAATTACCTTTGCCCATAAACGGATATCTTCCGTTCGAATTGTTCCTATAACGTGATTAGGAGTTTGAGCTTGCCGAAATTGATTTACGACAGTTTAAAACTGAACCCGTTTTCTATTAGATTACATGAGCTTAATGGTCTTCGGATTATCCTTACACGCCTACTGCGTTGGTTACCTATGGGCTGAATTATTAAAACTGTATAGGACTCGACAAAAATAGACCTATACTCTGCGTTAATAATTCATGTCTGCTTTCCGTTGTAAAGCGTCAAGCAAGTATGATTGAAATATAAACTATCTGAATTAAGTTTATTCACGTATATCGTAACGATAAAAAATGTTTTTTATTTATTTACACTTTCTTGTTTAAACAAGTATATGGAGATTTTTTTTTAACAAAAACAAGAAGCGGTCTTATCGCTCTAGGCAATATCTTCCAGACAACCTTTGGATGGATAATAGAACAGGAAAAATAAGGAGTACACTTTTTATTTTCTTATTTACTTCAAAAAGAAATGCTTTAACAAAAACAAACATCACGTGAACGCGTATTCAAGCAATAGATGCTGTTAAAAAATCTTAATTTAAAAATGGAAATACTTAGATTAGATTACATATTAGCCGTACAAACATTTTGGTACTCCATTGAGAAGATTGTTAGTAAAAGTAATTAACCAATTAGCCAGATGAGTTACTGCTTGACGGAGATTTATCTCATTACCGCACTGCTAGTAGACACGCGAGATTAGATTTTAATAATTAATTATGTATTATCTGAAGCCTATTATGTTATTAATTTCCCAGGATACGAATAAGCCCGTAATGAGTGAATCTAGTTTTCTTGTTATAATTTGTCGTGGACTTTTCAATTCCAGACCCAGTAATATTGGTTCTTGATTCAGAAAACAACTAGCGGTTGGCTCCAGCTTCGTATTTCCGTTTTTCGACTCATCACCTAAATTGTCGTAGGCGTAAAATTGTATTTATACAAACATACATTAGTTTAAAACTCTTATGGATTTGTTTCCCAGTTTTTGGAAATGTTTATTTGAAATTATGCTGGCAATATATCTTGAGTTCTTATTTTGAATTTTTTTTTCATTCCTTTGTCCAATCGATATGAGATCAATATTATTAGTATTAGTTATCCCTAAAACGTAGAAGACTTTAAAATGTGCCAGAATTTATGTATTCCAATGAATTAATTTTCAAATATCAACCATTGTAACGTGATCTTGGACTTCCAATATTATTAAATTAAACGGAAAGTTGACAGCAATTTCAAATCCGGCCCTCTGAAAGTTTATTGACTCCTACCATGGCTCAGACGATTGAATTTATTACCTGTTAAATTAATATGATACGGATTGTGTTCATTGTTCTTTTCCCCTTTGTTATAATTTTACGGTAGAAATCTTTGATATCTAGAAGGAAATTTAGTAATGAAGATCGTTGTCTGATACCTTTAGTATAGAAAAGACGTGTCAATATCAACAGCAAAATAAATAACACCAAAACCTCTATAATACATATTTTGCTAGACTTGAGAATAAAAACCCGGGACATCCCAATCCCACGCTAAACCTTAAAGCTGCGGGCCCACAACGCTTAAGTTTAATATTTTAAAATAATTCCAAAGAAGATTCTATTTTTCTGTAAGTTAGAACGTAATATATGTGAATTAAAATATAAGCACTTTTATTATGGAAGCTTTAACCCTCTCTGTTTATATGGGCTGTGGGAAATTGAGCCAAATATTACCAATTGCGGTTGGGTAATTAAAAATCAATGGTTGGACATAAAGAACGTATGCAGCGTGTTTCATGCACGCCAATTAAAATGGTTGGCTGGAGCACCGTCGGCCCCGGCTGAGGTTTACTGGCATACATATTTTGGCGTTTAAATTGCTAGTGTTAAGGTAATGCGGTATAATTATAGATAATTTGACATTAATTAAATAGTAATGTGAGATTATACGAGTATAACATATATTTGACAAATTATTTATTGTATTTGTACTTATTTACTTTTAGTATAGCGAAAAAATTGTGTTTCTATGAGTATATTTAAAATGAAAACCAACTAAAGGCAGTCGTATGTTCTCTTAAGTTTAACAGAGATTTACCTCTGTAATTAAACGTATGTATGTTCTAAGAATCTAAATGGATAAAAAGGATATTCATTCTTAATTAACTAGTCTTTAGTTTAGTATTACTGCGCTGAATCAATAGAGGTTCGTGGCAATTTTCTAACGAAGCTTAACAACAGCTGCAGATGTTTAATAGCGACTACTATTCACGTACAGACCTGAGAATTTGCCATTAATCAGAGCACCTCTATAGTGCAGTTGTACTTACGTGATTCGCATTGCAGTGGTATGTTTTTTTTTCTATCCAACCATTCCACGTCTTCAAATCTTAATAACGTGTCCCTTGTTGGGTAAAAATGGAAGGCAAATTTATATAATTAGTTATTATTATTTACAGAACATCTATGAGGTTAGTTCATACTGAGAATATCTTACTGTAATTTTTTGTATGTAGAGTAAGATTAAGGCGAAACCCCACTCACATTTATAGAGAAAGCCTGTGCCTAGTAGTTGGACGTATTTAGAGTGACATAAAGTTTTTTTTTAAAAGAGTGTAATTAGTGTGATCGTTTGTCAGTAATATCTAGATTTGTCAGAAATTCTTCGGGAGATTTCTATTGCAAAAAACCCTCATCGCGTCTGGGTAGTGAAGTGGCTAAACCACTTCCTGTGTTGAAGTATGAGCCTATTAGTGAGACGGATATATACCGATAATTCCTTTTCATATGGAGTGGAAGGTCGTATGAAGAGTGCTCGAATCGATGAGTATTTCACGAACACACTCCACCGAAGCGCGCCACGCGTACGTGTGGCTACCTTTAACAGATTATAATTTTATTCATGCATTGTAAATGGAATCTGATGCAAATTTTATTTAATGTTTTTTTCCCTTTTTATAAAAAAAATGCCCACAATGTTAATGTGTATCATAACAAATGTCACACACGCATACAATCAGACGAGACTGGAAGTTGAAGAAGATTTTTGCTGTTTAAAACAAAAATATGAATCTTAATTGAATTATTGCTTAATTATTACTTTATCTTATATCTTGGCGGCGTGCTAGGAATACTAATGTGTTAGTGCAAATAATTCAGATAACACATTTATTTATTCATAATTTCTTTTGGTTTAATAGTAGAAAACAATTTTTATTGCAATTATCTAATCAAATAACCTTTGAAATGTTATTGTAAGAGCACATTCCCAAGAGTCTACAAATAATGAAAGTATTATTTATTACTTAGCAGTATAATACCTAGGTGCTTTAAGCCCGTGGCGTTAGTTTTAACATCACATTAAGAAATTATATTCCTCAAACCGGATAAAAGATTCACCTACCTAAGGAACTTTTCAAGTTTCTCGTAACTCAGTGGCACTAACGTAAACTTTGAAGTTGAGGTTCATAAAGTACGGCAGGTGCGGGGGGAAGGAGCTAGGATTAAATTTTGTACCGCGTCGACGTCGCTCGCTTTTTGTCTTATAATAACAAAATGTGGCGTGTGGAAAGATTTTTATACACAGACTTACGTCTCCCTGGCTGAAGGGTTAGGGAGAGTTTTAATTTTTTTATTCTATGTTATGCCAGTTATTATAGAACATGTAGTGGGGAGCGAGCCTAAATCAGTTACATGACAGCCCCGTGGCGCAGTTGGCTAGACACCAACTTGCGAAACGAGAGGCCGCGGGTTCGATCCCCGCACCGAGACAAATGTTTGTGTGATCCACAAATATTTCTTTCGGGTCTGGGTGTTTGTGAGACCGAAGAAGTCTCTTGTAGTTTCTGATTCCCACGACACAGGACTTGTATCCTAGCGTGGAGTCAGAACTATGTATGTGACTATTGGGTGTATTTATTTATTGAAAGTCCAAACGGTTATTGTGAATTTCCTTATAAACCAATCAGTAACATTTTTATTAACTTTTGTAGCAAACGTAGGAGCTCTTGATCCGCCGCACACTTACGCTGCGGAAACAGCGCGGCTTTTTATAACAATGAAATAATGTGCTCAGTCACCTGTCGATCTCATCTCTTTATGTAAGCTCCTAATAAATTCCATATTGCGTTGTCGCCAACTTATTTGCAATTCGGATATCCCAAAACCTGTGTGTAATATATAAAATGTAAAATACAGTATTACTTTCTCCGAGAAAGTTCACCGTAGCCCGTTCATAAACTTTGGGGATGGTTGGTCTATTTTTTAAATAACTTTCAATTAAGAACCGTAGCAACGGGTGCTTCCCATTTTCACAATTGGCGTCACAGTTTTAAAAAAAGAACGTTCTGAGAGGGTTATAACTATTAGTTATTTCAGTACCATTGTGTGGGAATTCCCATAATTTTCCGCAATGGCTACGGGTTGAATAATAAGGTTATAATGGGCTTTTCCTGCTCTTTCATTTCGAAAATGAACAGTAGTATAGAGAATAAAAGTCTTATTTTCATTCGCCTAATTTGTGTTCTTGAATATCACATTAAATAATATTAGTAATAAAGCTGTAATAATACCGTTTAACCTGCACTAGGCCAGCGTGGTGGACTAAGGCCTAAACCCTCTCAATGGTAGAGGAGGCCCGTGCCCAGCAGTGGGACGTATATGGGCTGATGATGAATACCGTTTAAAACAATAAGCTTATGTCGTTTGAGGAGCAGCCGTCCAATATTTTCTCAAATAAACCGTGAAATAATCAAAGAAGTTCGTCGTTGTTTGCAGTGTCAATACAGAAACTTTGTTATGAACTGGCCTAGAACAATCTATGTGGAAAATGATAGGGGTGGCGAATGGGATTGGATGCACGTACCAGCATTTTATTCGAGATTACCACGGACCTTTGATCTTTTTGAAGGCATTTTTGCAACATATTTTTACAAGAATGTCCACGGAAATATAAATTAATTTTTTTAATAGTTTAAATTTAATTATAAACCATGAGTTATTTTATGTTTTCATTCATAACTGTTGCTGAACTGATACCAAATGCATTTACTGTCCTAAAAAAGCAACTTTGGAAATGTTATAATAAAATATATTCATATAAATTTGGACCAATGCCCTATTGAAATATTTTTTTTTGCTTTACCTTTCAATAGCCATTTACATGTCCGTGTGTTCACTGCATATGTAGGTTGTAATAAAAACGAGCATGTAATTATTTTATACATATAGACAAAAACAATGATATTTTCCAAAAAAATACAACACGCACACTTTAAGTTTTTTACTTTGGAAATTTATTTTTCGATTTAGTCGAAGATATAAAAAAAATCTTGAAATTATATCAAATCGATTTACATGAAGAGCTCTCAGGAGATCGTGGTAAGGGTCGACCGGTACGCGCTCGGAACTTCCGATTGGCTTCTGTCACATTTGACCTCCGATCTATATCTAACGCCACATGCCATTGCGAGCGAAAAGACACTTGATAGTGTGACATAACGGGAAGGAATGTTCCCGATCCCGTTGACAGTATTGTGTGGTGATATTGTTATGAATTAGGTTTTTAATTATTTTGAAACGCCTACGCCTGTAAATGTGTTTGCGAAATGTAGAGCTTTAGAGCCAAGATCTTAGGATCTTGTGATGATTATGTTATAAAATTTAACACAGTTGCTGGTGTTTCGTGATTTTTCTAATTACAATTTTGAGTGAAGAGTGGCGGAATTGGTTAAACACCAGAATGAAACGAGAGGCGGCGGATTCATTATTCGTAACGAGACAAATATTTGTAATGATCTTTCTGATACTTATGACACAAAAACAACATTATAACTTATAAGATGTATGAACTATGCAGATATATTATATGATACAGTTATGCGTTAATTTTCTTTGATAATTAATCTTATTCTTAAGTAGGTATAGCATACTAAGGTAGTGTAAACACTACCACTTTACTTGAAACTCTCTAAGCATATTTGTAAGTAACCTCGCGAGAACCTGAGTAGTTTGCTGACTTCCAGTAACTATATCGTTAACAACTATCGATACTTCGAAGTCCTTCGCAGTTATCAGTTATAGCATAGTGCGGTCCGCACGTGAAATAGGGATGCCCAAAAAAGTGTATTGTATCGATATATCGCATCGTAACTGTATCGAACTTGGTTGTATCGATACGCGATATTATCGATTTCCTTTGTATCGATATATCGTATCGTAACCGTATCGCATGCCTTTCAATTAATATGCGATATAATGAGTATATATCGTGCAAAGGGTTATCTTTTTAGTAGTTTTACTAAACTAGTCACAAAAATTAAGGGATATAAAAAACAAATCCAAATTTTTGGGTGATTTTCAACGAGCTGTAACTTCGAGGAAAATGATTGTACAGAAAAAATAAAATAAGCAGATTGTAGCTCCAAGTGTCTAGTTTTTAGATATGACCATGAATTTTTTTTTGTCATGTCCAGGTCTGGAGAAATCCTAAGAAAACTACCGAGAAAAAAAAATTCCAAATTTATTCTCGTCTAAAAAAAGGTCCACGGTCTTCAAAAAATTTTTTTTTATTGTTTCGTTTAAAAGCTCTTTTAGACAATTCAATACCCTTTAATTTGACGTAATCAAAAAGTCTGTACGACGATTTGCCGCGGAGTTATCGTCAATCAAAGCAAAAAAGTTCTTTTTGACTTTGATAATCAATAACTCCGGAAATAATGATTGTATAGGAAATCAAAGGAGGGTTTTGAAAACTGCACGATATTTTCTATAAGAAAATGTAAACAGCTTTTGGAAAAAAAAATTTTTTTGAATTGGAAACTCGGACTGAAAAAACGACAAAAAATCGCCTAATTATGGATATTTGGATAACTTGGTATAACTTTGGATAAAATGGACGAACGAAGGATATCGTCGGTAATTTTTTAACCTCAAAGTGTCCCCTAAAATCTCTAAAAAATTCAAAGCGCTGCGATTTTTTTTTCATTGTGCCCCGAAGCTTCAAATCCTTTGTTTTTGCCAAAATCACTTTTATGAGCAATTTTAAGATTTTTATTCATTTATTCAATAAAAAAAAATTCTCTCGAAAATCTTTATTTTTTTGATCATAGAGATTAACTGTTTAAGAAATTTGAAAAAAAAAAAAGATTTTTTTCGAAATTTTTTGTTTTTTTTTGGACTGCTGTTTACCGCTGGTGGTTTCGACGAGCTTCTCGAATGATAGCTCAATCATCGCGCTCGGTAGTGATTCGTCGTCTACCTTGACCCGGACGACGATCGTAACTTTGAGTCGCGTTAAATCGGGCATAGGCACGGGTGACAACAATTGTAGCCCTCATGAAGGAGGGTAACAATGCGAGCCACATCTGTGGCAGCTAAATGTCGACGATGCATATCAAAAGGTGATTATTAAAGAAAAGCTTACAGAAAATTCACGTAAGAAATTTAAGCTAGAAAGAATACAAAAAATCAAGTTTTGTGTGAAGAAAAGCTGAAATCCGCGGGGAGTATATCAATTTGTTTTTATTGAATTTTTAAAATGAGATTTGAAACTAAGGCAGTTGTAGCGGTCAGAAAAAAATGAATTAATTTTCTTTTGACATTAGTAGAACATTCTGAAGAAGTTTAAAAAAAAATTAAAAAAAATTGATTTTGTTTTTCAAATTTCTTAAACAGTTTTAATCTTTTTGATCAAAAAATAAAGATTTTTTGAGAGAATTTTTTTTTATTGAATAAATGAATAAAAATCTTAAAATTGCTCATAAAAGTGATTTTGGCAAAAACAAAGGATTTGAAGCTTCGGGGCACAATGAAAAAAAAATCGCAGCGCTTTGAATTTTTTAGAGATTTTAGGGGACACTTTGAGGTTAAAAAATTACCGACGATATCCTTCGTTCGTCCATTTTATCCAAAGTTATACCAAGTTATCCAAATATCCATAATTAGGCGATTTTTTGTCGTTTTTTCAGTCCGAGTTTCCAATTCAAAAAATTTTTTTTTTCCAAAAGCTGTTTACATTTTCTTATAGAAAATATCGTGCAGTTTTCAAAACCCTCCTTTGATTTCCTATACAATCATTATTTCCGGAGTTATTGATTATCAAAGTCAAAAAGAACTTTTTTGCTTTGATTGACGATAACTCCGCGGCAAATCGTCGTACAGACTTTTTGATTACGTCAAATTAAAGGGTATTGAATTGTCTAAAAGAGCTTTTAAACGAAACAATAAAAAAAAATTTTTTGAAGACCGTGGACCTTTTTTTAGACGAGAATAAATTTGGAATTTTTTTTTCTCGGTAGTTTTCTTAGGATTTCTCCAGACCTGGACATGACAAAAAAAAATTCATGGTCATATCTAAAAACTAGACACTTGGAGCTACAATCTGCTTATTTTATTTTTTCTGTACAATCATTTTCCTCGAAGTTACAGCTCGTTGAAAATCACCCAAAAATTTGGATTTGTTTTTTATATCCCTTAATTTTTGTGACTAGTGTATATTCTTTTATTTTTTTAAAAGAAACAAATAATTATATGTATTTAATAGTTTATATTAAAATTGTAAACCAATTTTTATCAAATGACATTGATTTAAATTTGTGAAAAAACGGCAAAGAGCTACTCACCCGCATATCTTGTTGTGACGACGATACTGATCGAGAAGTATGACCGCCATCCAATGCACTTTGATGATGTCTCTTTAAATGAGTTTGTAAATTCGTAGTATTATTTTTAGTCTTTACAAACATATGACATAATTTACACTCTCTACCGTTATCTGATTTGATAAAAAAAAAACACACAGTTGACTTTACTGGCGGTGCCATTGCAATGATTTTGAAATAAAAGTTTTGTTGCTCGAACTCGAACGGAATGAAAAAGGAGAACATAAACTAAACATTTATTAATCATATTTGACAGTACTACAAAGTCCAAAGATTTATTTAAATCTACCTCCAAGTCTAAACAAAAGCCGGCTATTCTTGTTCCATAAACAATTTTGTCGACGTTATCATTCTCTTATTACTAATAACAATATATTCAATGGCACTGTCTATTATCGTTTAGTGATGATGTAATAGGAACTTTAAAATTATACAAATTAATCACCGACATAGTTTGATACGATACGGTAATGCGATATTTTTATAAGAATGCGATATATCGAAGCGTATCGTATGGTCAAAATATCGCATCAAATATCGCTATATCGTATAGTGCTGTATCGATATTCCGATATATCGTATCGTAACGGGCATCCCTAACGTGAAAACGATAGTAAACTTTAACTTGCACAACACCCACGCCATTCATGGTTACGGTTGGTTTGGTTGTATGGTATACCTACGTCTTTACTTTATATTATAAATCAAGGGTATTAGAATTAATGTAGAATGATTTTTAGGTAAAATATGTAACAGTACTTTTATTCTTTACGTATTAGAAATTGACGTTACGGGAATTGTTCTAAAAATATGTCAAATGGTTAATAACTTACCTTTTTCTCCTTTTCTTATTTTCCACGCATTTATAAAACAATTGACCTCATTTTGCTTAAGGCTGTCATAAGTAGTTTATAATAAAATATTTCCAATTATTTTTGTCCATCGTAAAAACAACTTATTACAACAGTTAATGAAAGAGAACTTAACCCACTAACCAAACTGCTCGCAGATTGGCTGCACCATGCCAATTGGTAAACGATATTTTCCATTAATTACGTCCCATTGGTGTAGAAACTTCTGAGAGGCTTTGCAAACTGAACGATTTTATGATTTCGTATTTCGGATATTTCCTTTTGCATAAAATACAAGGGACAAATACGATGAAAGGAATAAATAAGTACCAATATGCAATCCGTTCCACAGAGGATTTTATTCGACCGATTTAATGAATTATCACTTTTACAAAGCCACTTCTTTGAGTGTTTACTTTGAAATGTGGAATTAAATTCGCTGCGAAGTGCCTTGTTCCACTCGAAAATACGAAAAGTGCAATATGTGAACGCTTTTTAATGGTTTCACTGTAGCAATAAACAGATTGCAAAAAGCTTTTGAGCGAGCCTTTGAATTATTGTTACAATGTTTTGCTTGTTTAATATGCGCGAAATTCTGAAAACTGTAGTTATAATAAAAATGTATTTTGTACTTATTATTCGAGTTTTTTTTTATTTTTAAAGTTATTTAAAGTAATGTAGGTGGCGTTCTAGTAGTTTCAATTTGGACTTAATTGCAACTGGCTTAACATGATTGCAGAACTATAGGTATATACCTTTGCCTGTCCTTCGGACATACAAGCATGAATCTTTATTGTTTAAACCTTTGGCTGATTACTTAGTCAGCATAGCGACAGGATTTCACACTAGTACACTCAAAGAAAATGTTCGATACAATATAAAGATTTGAAGAAAAATATCCATTTTCAATAAAAAACATTTTTATTAATGCACTTTCGCACCGCAGGCGGTCAGTGAATCTCCCTCCCTATATAGAATTTAAAAGTATGTAAAATTCCTGCATGCTATTTCTGGAGCGATATTAAGCATTCCATTCAGTACACATGACGGTGGCCGGATAATTTCACTTCGAACGAAATTCCCAGAGCTCCGTACATATCAGCGTCCACTTGCGTTACCAATTTTTGTTTTACTTACACCGGTAGTGTTTATTTATTGATTTACTTGGTTTAAACAAGTTTTCGCTCGTCTCAACATAACCTACTATACCTTAAGTCAATCGAAAACATGCTCATCATGAGGTCATCATGATTGTCAGTTTGTCGTGCCGGTATGAGCAAATACTTTTATTTATATTTGAGTATTAAAATATTATAAAGTAAACTAGTAATGCGTATTCACTTTCAAAAATCGCTACAAAAGTGAGTGTTTTAAATGATTTAATTTAAGCTTTACGACCCGTTTTACACCTCAATTTATTTCTGCGTACAATAAGGAACGTGTTGGATATGCCTTTCTATACAAAGGTGTACATACCAAAAGGAAAATACGATAACATCAACTTCTTGTTCACGCCTAAAGTACCAACATAAATGTATAAAACAGAAAACGGCTTCTGAACTTTCCTACTGCGAAAACGGATTTCGCGACAAATGTTTGTGGCGAGTTTTCGGCTTATTTTGTCGACAAAACTTCTCTTATAAAGACTACCCTATTTACATACGATTTAGTAATAAAACGTTATTACAACGTGTCATATTCATATTACGTGTAATGCTTACCTCCACCTACCTAAAACAATGGTCTGAGTAGAATTTTAATATTCCTCTCAGGGCTTTGTGCAGGACGCTGCTTTATGATCACAAGATCCGAGTTTTAAATAGATAACCGCCATTAACATATCATGTCTAGTGTCACACTTTTCAAAAATAGAATTTGTTTTGAATTGAATCTCACTTGATTTTTTTATTTTTATATGGTTTCCAGCCAGTACATTATGTTATTTTTAAAACAGATATCTCAAATACACCAAAAATGTGAGTGATATAGTGTTAAGTAATCTGTAAATGACGTATTGAAGATGTTAGCTTGTGTGTGTCAACCAACGGAAACGGCGTTACTTTTTAAAGGAGGACCACCTGTGGCTATGGGACCTCTCGGCACAAGCAAATTACGTCACAACAGCGCAGAGGCCATGAAAGCCATCAAACTTTTGCACAAGCCCAACGGAAGGTTCAGTGACGAAATGAAAGATAGTTCTCCGTCGTTAACTTCGTCACCATCTCTCATTAACTCTTCTGGAAATCTATTGAATCTCAGAAAAATAGAACGCAAAGCCAAGTCGACAAAGATTCACGTGAACCCCGTTTGCACAGACAGCGTAGGCAGCAGCGACGAGAGCAATCGATCAAAAAACCTAAACTCTAAATGGAACGGCAAGAAAAAGAGGCTCAAGAACGAAAATGCCAAGAGCCACAAAAAAGACGAAAGTAAAAGTGATAAAAATGATCCAATTAGCAGAGAAGGGGCCAAAGAGGATAAGAAATCGATATCTTGCTTCAAAATGAAAAGTTCCGAAGATAAATCACGTTTGGACGAAGATCGAAAATTGGGTAAAGAGAACTGTACAAACGAGAACGCCAGTAATTTGATGAGCTCAGGGAAGCCCGACGTAATTAACCACTCGAGAAAAAATAGCAAAGAAATATTAGTTGACGAAAGTACGATGACGGATCAAGCAATGCTGAAAACTGACCAAGCTAGAAAGACTGATATTGCTATAGGAGTTAAGAGCAATGAGGTAAGTAAGCTATTTAGTAGATACAATTTTCAGCGATTAAACCGCAACGATTCAATGGAAATTGTGATTATATAGGCCACCACGTTGTAATGTAGATAGAATAAAGTAACAAGAAAACCTTAAATACAATCAGCCAGTCGTATACGGAACACAGTTCATTATCAGGATTTCAATCACCGTCTGTGCGATTCAATCTGTATGCTAATGAAACCGGGAACATTCTGAGTTCGCACTCATCTCTTCCCCTCATTACTACCCGTCTGGCCTGCTGGTAATAAGGCCAAAATTCAATGGGGCATTCATTACTTTGACTGCTGTGAATTTGATGCCTCTGTATACCTTAATTAATGCTATTTACACTTGGGCGATCAAAGTAAATTATATAGTTAGTCATCTTTTTTAGTAACATATTACATAAAATAAATAAATTTTGTGTATGAAATTGCAAGTATACGCATTAGTTTCATTGTGTGCGTTCACATTGTGTAATAGGTCCTTTGTCCGTATTTAAGATTGACAGCTTGACTGATAAACTGTCTTCCGTCAGAATGATATATAGCGTAGGTAGTAAAGCATGTTCTACTGGTGAGTCAGATAATAATTAATTTATTACAGTAAACCAGATATTTTTAATTTGCTGTTTTGTAACTTTCTTTGATTTAATTGGCAATCTGCAGTTACACATTCGATTTTTGATTGAAATTTGTATATCCTTTTGGGGTTAATGTTTTTATAAAATTAATTAAAATAACCTAAAAACATAGTATCATGTATATGAAGAACTTTGTAGTGAATACAAGTAAATGTTTACATTCTGGGTGCGACAGCTGACACTAACTTCACCAGCTGTTCAACTCCTTAACTTTATTTCCGTCGCTTGTCCAGCGTCACTATGCAAAATGTTTCGGCAGTGTCATGCTCTGCATATAATTTCTAGCTGAAATGAAAATTAGTGTTCCGAGTAAAGTTCATACTTGATGTGTAATAAGGAAGTGAATTGCATATTTGAAATGTTTAAGTCATATATAATAAAAATAAAAAAATATATAATTTTTAAATGTATTGTTACGGGGATAAAAAACAAATTTATTATGAGTACCGTAATAAATACTGTATGAATGAAGGCATAAGATGATAGTGTTTTATTTATTTTTATTAGCTTGGGATGTATTTAAATACATCCCACTTGCAAAAGTTTCAAATTTAGTAATTTTGTAACCATTTTGCCTAGGGCTAATTTGTTCCCCAATTATTATTTATATCTTTTTATGTTCTCAATAATTAGTTTTGAATATACCTATCTCAAAAAAGTTTAAGATGTTTGTCCGGAAGAATACACTATCACGAATATTATGTCTTAACAGACTACACGCCAAATTTTTAGAGGCTTTACACCCTCGTTGATAGTGATTTCTGTTGATTACCAAAACGGATTACCTATGTCATCATTGTTACATATACTCGTAGGTACGTAAACAGACGAGCTTTTCTGCCCAAGATTATATACAAGACTGGGCTTTGGCAAATTAGCTACTCAAATATGCAGTAATTAATTAAGGTGTTTAATTTCGGTCCCTGCATTTGTTATGCAAGTCCGTCAACTTAGAGAAGTTATTATTAATTTTAGTTTGAATGAGCAGCTGAATTTTGAATGTAGTTTGCTTGATATTTTCAGTCATATGTGGATTAGTAAAGATTATTAAAAATGACTGCCTCGTGGTCTCGCGTCCGAAGTGTGTGCCGTGCGATCTAGAGGTCCTGGGTTCGATTCCAGGGTCGGGCAAAGTTTTGGGTTTTTCCATTAGGAAATTCTCAGTAGCAGCACGGAGTCTGGAAATGTGCCCGAAAAACGGCAAAAGGCTTGCCCCCTATGATGTGGGACTGATGCATACTTGGCAAAATGTGGGTGTAGAAATATTCGGAGAATACAGGCGTGAGGTTATGTATGTATGTATAAATATGTATGTAAACTTTAATGTGATAGTGATATCTTTACTTCATATGCCCATGTTTTTTAAGCTTTGTTATGTATGATATCTGCGTACATGTATTTTGTTATGTGAGCAACTAATATTTGTTCCTCTGAATGTGATTATGTTGTGAGTCTTCACGTATCGTTTGTATTGCAAATCGATATCGTACCAAAAAGGTTTCCTCGCATTCACAATTTAGACTTCATTGATATTCAGACCGCAACAACTATAATATTCACGTTTATATTTTACAATAAGTTTATAAATGTGAATTTTATGTTTTTATGATATTAAGAATTCTATTTTTAATTTTGGGTTTATTTATTGTAGTGAACACTCACGTAGTATTTTTGCTATAGATATGATTAACTATTATTTATTCAAAACTAAATAAAAATAAATAGTACGATTTTAGCTCAATCATGGTGTTTGTGTCTTGATGTTTGCATATTTTGTAAATTCTGGGTAAAAACGACTGAAAGTGTTTAGGATTGTTAATTCTTTCCCTTCTCTAAAAATAGTTGTATCTGCTCACTTTCAGGTCCGTCTTCACTCCTAAATAATTATTTAACTTGAGAATAATTAATTGTTTATTTGTTTCAGGTAAGCTTTCGAATAATGGTTTTGCTGTGTACATTCAGTACAATGGATATGTTTAAAAGGTAACATTTATAAATCTACTGTTTTATTGTTGCGTAATTTGTAAGTTATTTTATAAATATTGAAGCGCCCAATAAAAAAAAAATAACTATGGTTTTCTGAAAGCCTCAAAACATTCATACGATCCTAACATAATTTTTATACTCGTTTTTATCGTCTGTCCAAAACATTTACGCACTGCTTTTAACGGGACAATCAACGACAGATAGCTGATGTTGGAATTAATTACTAAAGCTTATGTTAAAACAGAGCAAGACATCACAACGTTTACTCCATATTATATTTTAGTATAACCAATGAGCTTGCAATAGAAAGCGTTCGATTTTTAAATGATTGAGTGATGACCTATGACGTACGATACCTATGACGTACGGTAGTGGAAGTAACTGGTAGGTAGCAATTGAGACTGAACTATACCACGAGAATCGGATTAGCCACTCAAGTTGTTGGAGTGCTCCCCACACGGTTCGCTAAGTCTTGCTTTGTTACATGACGTCATCCACACAACATAGAGGTTCGGTTTTAACACTATTAACACGCACACCTAAAAGATACAATGGCAATTCTAGCCATTATGTCATTATGTCTATTCCAGAAATATGAGCGTTCCTCAGTAACAAGAAGATAAAAACTTTTTAAATGCATTCATTTCGTTATTTCTATGTTAACCATCTATGTAAACATAGCTTTTGGATACAATCCCCATGCTATATATGCTATCGACAAATATTTATATAGTGTTTGGTTGACAGAAAAATCTTCTTAGGTCTTCATACTATGTAACCAATATACTCGTAATATAAGGACTGTGTGTGCGAATTAGGTGTTATTATTTATTTATTTAATAAACATCAACACAAATAAATTATACACATTACTATAGTACTACACATAACTCTACTTAAAAGAATTATATTCACTGTCACATTCTGACGTTAACAAGAGTTTTGTTGATTAATTCTGTGATTAATTTAATTATACGCTCCAAGAAAATGGATGTTTGCTCTAAATTGGATTATAAAGTAAAAACAATCAGTACTTTTATTAAACAAACTGTGCCAGCGGAGTAATGTCTAGAAAATTCATTAACATTAACGAGCGTTAAATACTAGACAGTGCCATTCCACGCTCACTTAATTCGCTTTGCCTCTTGCTTCTTTGTACAGTTGATCTTATTCCAATACAGCAGTGTCATGCATAACAGGCCCTGCTGTACAGAAACAGTAGATTGGATCATAATGTGCTGATATATCAATATAACTTCAGGTTCTTCCTCCTTAGAGTGCTGTAACTGTATAGGTACATATCATTTTTTTGAAATTAATGTCGAAAATCTAAATGTTAAAATTGAGTTATAATTGTACCATCGGTTAAACTCAGAGTCGCCTGTCCGAAAAGTAAATTAAAAGTCTTAAACCACTCATTCATAAGCATAGAATTTATATCCATCCATGTAATTAAATTCATGTATACCGTTCCACATGGAAGCGTTATTAAATCAATTTCGCATTTACGGTACGAAGTTAGCAGCAAATAAGTATTCTATTGTTATTGTATTATTAATTCTCAAAACAGACTAAAATTTACTTTCGATTTTCAAAATTGCAGCGTACGCAAAAAAGTAAATTTTGTTCGAGAAATAAATGTTTCAAAAACGTCCAACCGTTTACTGTGGGCGGGATAACGAAATTACCGTGTGGCACTCCCGTAAACTGTGTTTACGCCGTGAAATAGCCACTAAAACGGTTTACACGTCTCTGTTGTGGCTAAAATCGTTACCGGCAAACACTGGATAATTCCACCAACTCAAATTACAAGACAATTCTCGTTTGCACATCTTTGTAACTGTTTAATTTAACTTTGAGTTGCTGTTAGCAAAGGTAACAATACCCGAACGCTCATATCTTGTTTATGTTTAACGTAAACGTTTAATGGTGCGTTAACGTAACATTGAGTTCCATAGGGAGAGGAACTGTGAGATGATTAGGGCGGTGTAAAGGGTGCTCAAAATAAACGACGTCGTCAGGTCGAGTGGAGCCGTCAACGATGACAATACTTCACTTGTTAGCGAGTGCACGCGCTCTGATTGATATGCGTGGCGATTGATTGGGTGAATGAAGAGTACAGATTGATTTTTATTGCGACAATTTACAAACCATTTGGCGTCCGCTGTTGACATTATATCATCCGCAATGACCCCGCAATGTCGAGTTCAAAGTCGGGTAACAAAATTGGAAGTGCTCTCTCGATATTTGTTGGAACACGGCTTAACAACGTCCAATACTTTACATTTTTTTATAACAACCCCCGAAGCCCGTTTTTGTGGGTATAGCGTCTTTTTAGGGGAAACGCTCAGTCATCGCTTTGAAAACGGTGAAAAGAAAGCAGGCCGAGTGATGAGTAGAACGTTCAGCCGATGTGGGTCGTGGCCTTGTGTAGTTGGTCAAAGGTTGGGCACATTATGTGGGTATTTACGTTTATTTCAGTGACACTCGTCGCACCTTCCCACTAACAGCAGTCATATAAACTTGTTTTAAAACTATTGTGTTGCGTGACACTCGGTAGAAGCTTCTAGCGTGGTAAACTCTGTTATATCTTCATAATATATTATGTAACTAAATTACTTTCCAACTGGACTATGTTTAACAAATTTCAAAATTATTAAATGTAAAAATCTCGTAAAAGATATTAAGTAACTAAAGTTTATAAATATACAAAAATAATACCTGTGATTTCTTTTCCCTTTGATTTAATGGGTACGAGTATGATTCTTAATTTTTTCTTCAACTCACTTTCGAAAGCTATTAAAGAAGGTCAGAGAAGTTGTAAAAACATTTTTAATACATAAAATGACTAGGCATTTGGTTCATTTGAACGTACTAACCAAAAAATGAAGCTTTTATCAAAAGATTTTGTTTTTCAATTAAAACTTTTCATTCGTTTGGCAAATGAAGTTTTTTTTCTCTTGAAGTTTCCGCAATTCTTTCAGAAGTTTAGCAACCGGTGACTGGTTTCATTTTGCAAAAAATATTCTTGGGGATAATTTAGGCACGCGGTGGCAAAACAGAATAATTTAGGAGTGAAAAGAATATTTTTTTCAATCATTGTGTACAGCTATAAAAATCTTCTTTGAAATGAGGTGTCTGCCGGAGTTGTCGGATAATTTGATAAAAGTATTATCTGACATTTAAATTTTATCGTTGCGTCGCTCATAAATATTTTTCATACTTAGAAACATATGAAATTATTTATGAGTTATAATTTATAGAACTTAGTTTGAGTAAGTTTTATTCATTTTACTAGATAATTAAAATGATCGATCAACATTGGTAATATTGTATTTATGTCCTAATTGTCTTTGACAAAATACTAGGTTATCCCTATTCTATTGAATATATTAGGAGTATTTGGCATTTTAATAAAATTTTAATTACTTAATATTATTTTCTCGTTTAATAATTAAATTCAAGTCTGTGTCTCTAGAGGTAGGTAGATGTTTTAAGTCCCAAGTAAGAACGGGCTAGCCGATTGAAAGTTGACGGTCATTATTGATGCAAATTAAGTAATGGGTATATCATTGTTGCATTTGGTTTTCCTTATAAAAAAAAACAATAATTACGTAAGTAGAGCAAGTTATTCTATTACGCTGGTGTTTGTTTTTACATCGAAGGATTATATGCTTTCTTGTTTTAAGCGGTAGAAGGATTTTCACGATTACTGCCAACAATTTATATCACAAGCACAAAATAGTTCTTTTGACGAGATTAAAAATCCTAAGTAAGATAATGCAGCGGCACCCAACTAAATTTGTTTGGAGCGATGCTAAGAGGCACGTACTACTTGGTCAAATTTCATTCCCAATTCGTAGTGCGAACTCAGTGCTATTTTAAAATGTGTTTATCTAATGTTATTCTTTTGTTTTAAGAGAAAATTCACTGACAGATTATACTCGTAACCTCAAATTCTTGCGGATTTAAACCTTGTCAGAATTAATCAACATATCTCGCGTAGAACGTTGGATTTTAATTACTAAGCTACGAGAATACTGCCAGAAAAAAATCACGTATGACGTATTATGTAAAACTGACCACAAAATTGGCATTTACTACATAGTTTGAGTTCTGGCAAATTTTAAAGGCTAACTTTCATCAACAAAAATAGAAGAGCGCGCAACGGGCTTTAAATTGGTTCGGTTTTATACAGTGATGAAGTTTACTCGCCGGCTCGCTGCAGTGCAACTCTTGTTAAGTTTACACATTAATTCACTGTCCGACGGTAATCCAATAAAAATATTATTAGACTCTGGATTTACAGGGTTTTAGAATCGCTTTGCTTTCGTGTTTTAACGGGATAAAAATGGAATGGGAATCCACGAGTGTGATGAATTTGTTTTCAATTACCAGTACCTGTTGTGTGCTCAATTCGTTTCTGATAATTGTTTTATCTTGTTTTCATTCCGATTCGGAAACTAATCAGAGTATTTTTTTGTCGAGTGTTGATTTAATTTGTTCGTAATTTAATTTTGTTTCATGGGCGTTAAGGTTATATTATATTACGCGGTGCTAGCGGTTATATTAGTAAAGTTACTACCTGGACATAGATATTAATTGTATTTTATTGCATATATACATGTATCGATAATTGACAAAAACCAAGACTTGTAGTTACTTGCAATGTTTCTAAAAACAGGCATACTTTGAAAATATTTATGAAAATCTTCGTACATACGTAGACACTTTGTTGTCGCCCACAATAAAACCAGGCGTTGTATAGTCAGTTATTTCAAGGGTGGCGTCATTAACGTCCTTCTGTGCCGTCTGCTTACTTATTCAAGACATTAGGCCGGCTTCAGATAGACGTAGCGTAACCGAAAACAGCAATAGGCCGAACCTCCTCCAAATACAAGCCCGCCCTAAACAAACTTGTGTTGAATATTAATAGGAAAAACGCACCGATACAAAATTATGAATTCAACGTACTGGCTTTTGTAAATGGCAGTCTTAAAATTGGGTTAAAGTGTAATGAGGTTCTTTGTAGTTCGAGCGGATTCACTGACTTATGTAGTATACTCGTATTGTAAGGCATTTAAATGAAAAATATAAGAACACAAAGAAGTTATTTTGATAGAAGTTTTTACGTCATACAACCTACTTTACCAGAAGCCTTGTTGTTGATTTATATATTAAGCGGAAATAGTACCTACGTACATTTTTATTACTGCGAGCCTACGAAGTTGGCATGATCGTAATATGATCAAACCTCCATGTATAAATAATTAAATAGAAGAAAAATAATCCAGACACCAGTATGAATAGAGCAAAATCTGAGCTTAAAAAGAAAACTGTATTCTTTAGTTTGTATATACAAAGTATTTGTTCGTAAACATTCCAGAAAATCCGTGGGGATTGCCCGGACTCAAAATAAGATTCTTTGTAATCGTATTAAAACAGCATGACATCGTATTTGGAATTGTATTTTTAATCCTTTGATTTCTATTTTGTTCATTCAAGTTCGACTATTTTACAGAGTTTTATTTCTACACTGGTTTTATATCAGTTAAATCGTGACATAGTTAATAAACATGAACACATCTTGTTTTGTTGTCTATAATGAAATGATAGAATAGGTTAGTTAATTTTACTTTTAATTTTGACATCTCCTTTTAAGGGGCAATATATAGCTCCATGTACAGGGATCATGACCCTCAGCAATGAGGAATACGATGCGAGGAGGAGGATCGAGTCAAGTCAGAAGGGTGTGAATTCGATCCCCTAATCGAGACAATAATTTTTATTACTGAAATAAGGTCGAGACAACAGTTAGGAACTTTTTTCGTTTCTGACTGTTTGGGTCAAAATTATTTATTTATTCCCATTATTGGTGTTTGTTTTTTGTTGAAGCTTCATTGAGATCTTACATAAAACTTTTAGCTGAAGCTTGAATATTATAAATATCCATAACTAAATTAACAGTATATTATTACTAAAATTAACATCGTCATTAATTCTAAAACTTTATGAAGAGAGATACGCGCAAACATATTTCAGTTTTACGAAGTCGGAAAAACATGCCGAGGCAACCCGCATATCATTAATACTGTATAATTTGTAAAGTCTGCTAAAATTGTTTCTGGAAATGTATCCACACATGCGAACAATACACTTCACTTTATTAATTAATAATTTAAGTGTAAAAAATTCATTGGGTGCTTGGTTTATAATTAAAATATGTTATCAATAAATTTTCCTGTAGTGATTCATTTATTTGCGATAAGCTCAATTTTTGAATTTTTATTTATTTACTTGAGTTTACTGTTCTTTTATTTTTAATAGTTATGATTATGTAATGTTTTATTAAGTAAAGTTTTAATTTCTCATATTTTTTTACAATGTCAATCACATTAAAGTTAGTCCTCATAAGCGCAATATACTCTTCACAAAAAACGTAATTCCCTTTGGTTTACCACCAGGTAAATCAACGGTCGTATAACGTAGTACAAATGACCCTGATGACGGTCGGTGCAAGTTCATGACGATTCCACTAATGTTTAAAATGCTATCAGCGAGTCACTGGGTCATTATTGCGAAGTTGCTGTAAATGATTTCCGTTGGATATGCACGTAGCCGAGTGAATGCACGTTTTTATCTGTCTTAAATTCTTATAATTTTCATTCAAAATCGTTTAGTTTCTTTTTTATTTTATAAAAAAAAAGTCAGCAGGCAAAAAGAATTTTTCCTCTTCGTTCTGTTCTGAACTTACTATCATGTCAGAGCGATTACTTTACCGTAGCCCTACAAAAACCTCTCCTTACTTTCGTAAAGTCAAAGACCCTCAATCCAATCTCAATGGTCCTACTCACCCCATAAATCTGTTAAGCATTATGATATAAACTAGTACAAACAATAAATGCGGTGTTAATTACCAAGTGTGCGAAATAAGCTAGATTCGTTACAATATTTACTGTGATAATGGCAAAAATAATTTTCATATGAATTTGCTCGCCTCTGCACGGAGATAGTCAACTGTATCCATTAAAATTTTAATTAAACGCAGCTGAAATGTAATGTTTACATAACATTATTCTAGAGGATCCAATATCCAGATTTTGTTTAAAAACATTGGACACTTTTGGAATCACAATAATTATTATCGGCAAATTTGCACAGCTCCTGTTCGGTAATTAATTTTTAAGATATCGACGAAACGACGGTCGGGTTCACATAATATTCAAGATTTATAACCAGTTAAATCAAAGTTTTGGCACGAGCCAATGAATTGCCATTTCAATATCCAATAGATTTCAGCAATTCAATTTAATTACCTTACTTTGGTTGAAGAGTTCAGTTTCCGAAGCCAGTCATTTTTTTTATTAAAATTTTGTTGTAATTCTCTCGTTGTTATTATATTTAATGATCAGAGAAACCTACTTGAACCCTTTAGATGGACCGAAACAGTACCACTGATTGGATTCAAGTCATTGGCAATCGTTGGCAACTTGAATAAGTTTTTAAGTTCATTAATGTACTGATGACACAGCCAACCAAAATTATTTCTACCAATTTTAGTTAACTTATTCTAAGAAACATGTGTGATAGTTGTATTTTGTCGAATAGTAGCGTTCATTGACATAAGTTGGGCCAAATTCCTTCATTCTTCACTAACTCGTGTTTGTTGTTGTACTGTTTCCAAGTTACAAGTTTCGGTATTTCCGTCATACGTTTGAGTTCAGTTTTGTCCTTAGAGACCGTTCTACGTGTTGTTTAACTTATTGACAGGCTTCGTGATATAGTAGTGTAAACCTAGCTCTAATAGGAGACCGTGGGTTCGATTTGAATGGATATCAATATTTTTTTAGCTAATAAATATTAAATTATGAGGTAGGCCACACCATACTTTGATGGGACTGTGGTAGAAAGGGACTAACTGTTCGATAATTGAGATTACTAGAAGACCATCAACTTGCATAGCGACCACTGTTCACAATATTCAAAACGAATAATGTCCTAGCTAGGCAATTGAGTAATGTTTTGAGATCAAGCTCGTCTAATGCCGGGAACGTAAAAGTAAGCATAGTTGAAGTTATTTCCTCAGACGACAATCAAATTGGAACATAACGTACTTATCATAAGCCAAAAGTTTATCGTAACTGGTGATGCTCAATGTTATTATCCATTTAGTGTAGTGATACAAAGTAAATCATGTAGATCGGTTTTATCATTTAGAATTCAATTACCGAGTTGTAGCTTTATAGCGATTAATCGTGATTTACTTTTTACATATATAATTACCAATTTCCCATTCGATAGCGTTAACAAAATCCATTCCAACATTGATCACATTAATGTAAACTCATCCGTATTTGCACACATGGCTATCTATTACACTTAGCTTATAAAAGGCAACTTTCGCGCTCTAAATAGGTCTGTTTGCTAGAGTCCCGCCTTTATTAGCCATACGCACAAACAAACAAAGCCTATACGAATGGAAATGGTCGATAAATTGTGCTCACCTGTGCATTTTATGCGTTATGTCAACGGAGCATAGAATTTACTGAGATATAGTGTGTTTTGTTTACCGCCTGGTTATACAGCCCGTATATTCCGCTCTCAACAGATATTACATTGCTTGGAAATATTTCACAGTGTAAACCCAACCTTTCAATAGAAACTATAAATTTCGCCGACGGATAATTTTATTCGTAATGAATTTAGTAGAGGGTAGTCGAACTCCGTCTTAAGTTGCGAAGGTAATATTGTTCTGATATATCTCATATGAAACTTAACTAATTAGAACTTTAACTTGTGGTACGACGGTTTACAAATTAAGTTAAGCTAACAAGATCGCTGACTATGCCTTAAATATTACATTTTATTTCTACATTACAAAAATTCAGTAACCATGTTATTTGTATTTTCAACCATATGTAAAGTTCTAGCAAAAGTCAGAATGATTTTTATCCGATCGTAAACAATAAGGGGTTGACGGTCTCAATTTGATACAAAGACTTGCTAGATTGAGGACGCTGGCTCAGCTACAATATATTTCTTTGACAATAAAAGCGTTCCCATTTTTCCAGCAATGAATTGCGGTCACATAGTGGCGAGTATGGCGGACTAGACATACGTTACTAGCGAGGCTAAGTGCAGAAAAGTGTCGCCAACTCGGAGCATTAGAGCCGCATACACGGTCAAAGAGCACCCGCAATAAAGCATTTTACTTGGGCTTTTTATCGAAAACGTCTTAGCTTCAACACTTGTTATCCTCTGATGAAGATGTACACTCAAATATCTTCTTAGTAGCAATTTTTTAAATAATTCTCTTTTGAGAAACGACTATAAAGGTTAATTACGGGCTTAATATTTAAGATACTCGTATATAGAACGTCTCATAAAGTAGAACTGTAAATAGCTTTTAGCAGTTATTCCGTTGGCATGGAGGAATTATTAAAAAGTCCATTCACAATGAGCAGTATAATTTCTGCGTAATGTGTTTTTTCGAGCCAACGGGAAGTCAATCTCTCTTGTCCGCACTTCGCCCGCACCTTAATTGTACTCAGAAATGGAGAATTTTACTTATGCATACTTAAAACGTTGTTTTTGCACATTCGTTTTAAAATGTTGATGTTTATTATCGCGACAACGCCTACAAGATTCTTTTGGCGTAACAAAGTTTTGTGTTTTATTCATATGTCGCCAATGCCGTGCAAGACAAAGGGGTGTGTAATAACGTCAGTCAGAAGAATAGAGGCAGAACAAAACAGGCTGGAGTGGTAAGCCAGGGACGCGCCATTGTTGAAGAAAGATATTGCAGCCAAGGGTACTTATGTATATGATACACGCCACACTCAAATTACGTCGCTGAAATAATTTCGACGGCGAGCCAATTGCAAATTTTCAATTAACTTTTGAAACATCGTTTTATATTAATGAAACTGGACAGTTTTCATAATTGCTGGTTTATTTAACTTTCATGTTTTCGATGACATCCGTTGTTTCCGTTTTAAAGATGAAGGTGATGTTAATAATTTATGATCTGTTTCGCAACACACTCGTATTCCAGAAATATTATATTTAAAGTGATGTAAATCATACGTCAGTTTGCATTCAATTCGGTTATTACAAAAGCTACAGAAAAGATATGTTTATTTGGACAATGTGTAAAGATGGGTTTAAATATTTCTCAACAATAATATTTTCACGGCCTTTATAGGTATAATATTAACATAACACGCGGGTTGAGATCAACGGATAGCCCTAGACGCGTTAGGAACAATCGACGGACGCATTAAATTCGATTCCACTTTATGCTTTACTTCTCAAGTTACCTTGCAATACGATAGATTTGAAAAGCACAATATACAGGGTGTATTCAGACCGTGATCGGAAACTAAGGCAGGTAATAGCTAAGGTGACACACCCCCTGGCGTTAAAGAAAATTCTGACAAAAAATAAAAATTTTGACTTTTTCCATACAACCATCGGTATTAAATGTACGCGGTATAAGTACATATGTATTTTTTTATATAAAGATCTCTTCATCTCTTTGGTCTAGTGAGGCGTGCTTATATCAAATGATTAGTCAATTCCTTAGCGAGATTTGTCATTCCTTTTTTGTGTTATACTGACAATTGCTTGTAGTCTATACGACTTAAAACTTTCCAAAGAAGCGTTTAATTTCTTTGGTATTAATATTTGAATGATTTCGATATTACGTCAAATTTTATTGTACTAGAACACGATAAAAATCTATTGTGAAATAATGTGAACGTGGAGCGTGTTAAAAAGAGAACTATGATAATAGGCTATCGTTACCGCTGGCTTGGCGGGCTTGATTGTATTTATCCCTCGGGAAATTCTCATTTTCTTCCTATAGTTTATCAGCTTGTGTCGGTTGCCGTAAAAAGTACTGTTTAAATATTAATTATTTTCTAAGGTTGTCTCATAATGTTAGACATTAAAAATAAAAACACAATTTGAATTCAGAATAGAATTTTAAATATTAAAACTTGCGATAAATTTTATGTAAAATATGTAAAACTATGCATGATGGGGGAAATATGCAAATATGAGGTTGTATCTAATTCCTTCATTTATTAAATAGATTTTGTCTCATGATTGCAGTTTAATTTGTTGTCAAAATATTTTTCAGTGATTTGCATCCGTCTATTTAATGGATAAAGCTAATTCGTATTAGCTATATAAACTGTATAATATGCAAGTAACTATAGATTAGGTCAATAACTCATGATCTAAGACAAGCACAATCTATTGTAATTTCAAATGCCTGTTCTATTTAAATCATTTTTATACTCTGCTGAAAAATACGGAAAAGAGTCATTTTTGCGGTGAAGTATGGGTACTTTGGCGGGATAAGGGTCGTTCGTCTGCCTATCACGGCCTATTTTCTTTTGATCATTCAATTTCCTGTGCTCATTCGATTTTTGTGCTACATATGAATTAGGTCCAATGTTCCCGGTTACCGCTCTTTGATTTTATAATACTATATGGAGGTATATGAATACCTGAATTGAAAACTTTATAATTTTGTGAATATATTTATGTATATCGTGTAACATTGATAAAAATGGCATCAGGTGAACCGCATAGTCGTTTGTTTTTCTTTTCCATAAAAAAGTATTATCATCAAGTCATATACTTTCCCTTATAGTCCACTGCTCTGTAGGCCCTAACATAATCAGACCTAAGGGATTTAATATCTGACGTAAACACATTTTTACGACTGCGTTGTAAAACACTGTATTTTAACCCAATATACGAGTAAATGATTCGGGCCAACTGGTACTTTTACTTACGTTATAAAATCAAAAACGGCAAAGGATACAGGTGCGGCGAGCAGTAAATTATATTGGTCCCATTCTATCTGATACGAAACAATAGCGATTCAAACAAATATGTATTCATATGCTACGGCCGAGTAAATTGAAAAGGAAACGATAAAAATACCACCGTCTCATAAATAACTCGCCCTGGCATTTTATCACTTCCAAATACATCACTATTTCTGGAAAGTTCCCGTTTTGTGTAAGCAACAATAGGAAATATGCCCGTAAAATTTTATATCATATTTATATGTATTTTTAGAAGTGAGAGAGTAGGTGGAAGTTGAGTAGTAGCTATTGTTGTAATCATTATTTTTAAAATTATACGCCATGAGTTAGTGTATGTTAATCTGTTTTTTGTCAATTTGTTTTTTGTAAACTTAGATTCTCTAAGCGTAACGTGAAATGAGTCGAAATATGCCTGCGAGATTATGTTGAATAATGAAAGATTTAATCCATCCGGTGCTATCATTACGGCTTTTTCTGAATTTAAAAATACGCTTTGCCGGTATTTACTGACAGTAAAAAAGAATAACTCATTTTTATTTGATAACTTGTTCAGCTTCGAAAATGGACCAACAGTTCAATCATCAGATTGTAAGGCACACACAATCGATCTAAAACGTATTTAATGTGCAGGTACTGGATTGTTGAACAAACAACTATAGCCCGGAATTCAAATGCTTGACTATACTTTAGATATTAGTTTACCGCGGAACGTTCCGTTTCATATGGAAATCGGGGCGGTACACCATCGCGCAACTAAAAGTACATTTATAAAGTTCCTTTGTAGTGGCGTGGAAAATAAAACGTAAAAGCATGTTTCATGCCATAACTCTATAATACTATAATGGTTACCTTGACCAACTTTTGTACCATAAAGGTTGTACCTTAAAAGTGTGCGAGACTGTAATTTGTTCCCACTTCTCGGTGCTTCGTTTATTTGCGTAAAGCAACCAGCAGTGGTTATAGTAAATGGCACAGTAAATGATTATTTATTTCGACAAATTGTATGTGAAAAAATGTTTATTTAAGGAGTCCGAAGTAATATGAAGACGAATTCACAAAAACGACAGTAAATTCAGCATAATTGAGCATAATATTGTATATTCAATGTAAGAGTTATTCCAACAAGCACAATAAGAAAACAAACAGTCTTTATGGAGCACAAACAGAAGGAAAATGCGATACCAATATTTTCTTTCCCATCCATTTCAGTAAATGGCTATCAAATTTGTTCCATTCTGTCAGCATACTTTGATACAAAACTATTCTCAGTCGTTTTTAAAGCGCCTTAAACATCTTGGATTTTAGTTATTGCCAAGTCGAATTAAATTTAATTATTTTTTGTTGGACTAAAGCTTATTTCTCTTTTACGCTCTTTGGCATCCTTTATGGTAAGACTAGACTAATGATCCTTATATCTCTTTTATTGTAGTTTTTCTCTACATGCGCTCTTTTGTTTGATTATTCTTTTTACAATATTTGGATATTCATGTTCATCAAATAATTACTAATATACTCGTACTTCATGCATAAAATGCCTTAGAATTTATTTATAATTTTTCAATATCACTATCAACGGGATACTATATTTCTGGGTACAGGAGTCCTTTTTACACCGAACACGATCAATGCCTCTGTTGGCTTTCACCAGCCAGATATTTTTTGAAAATTTACGCTTAGCTTCACTTGAGGGCACCTAGACTTCGTTTCTTATAGAAGTCGTCCATTCTACAATTTGATAACAATTTATGCCACTCACACTCCTAGATTCCTTGTATATCGATTTGTTTTAAAATGGATGTTTAAATCGAAGTATACCTAATAAAAAATATTTGAAATTTGAATGTGAAAATAGTTATACTTAATACGATCAAGAGTTTCAGATATGCTACTATTTTTAAATTTAAACTATAATCGTATGTTGTGGCACTATAGAGTTTTCAGACTCATAACAGCCAGACTGCCTCGTGGTCTCGCGGTACAAGTATGTGCCGTGCGATCTAGAGGTCCTGGGTTCGATTCCCGGGTCGGGCAAAGTGTTATTGGGTTTTTCTATAAGGAAATTCTCGGTAACAGCACGGAGTCTGGAAATGTGCCCGAAAAACGGCAATAGGTTCGCCCCCTATTACGTGGGACTGATACATACTTGGCGAAATGTGGGTGCAGAAATGCACCTCTGCCTACCCCTTCGGGGAATACAGGCGTGAGTTTATGTATGTATGTAACAGCCAGACTCAAAACATATCTGAGTCAGTATGGCGACCGCACAATTTTTTTTCCCAATTAGTTTAGCTATTTGTGTACGATGTGTAACAATATCTTTTACATTTATAGTTAATGGGACTATTCAAGTACAAAATTCTTAGGTGTATTGTCCGTCAACCCGAACGACAGCGTGGTGTTTTAAGGTCTAAACCCTCTCAGTTGTAGGCTCCCGTGGCCAGTAGTGGGGCGTATATGGGTTGATTATGATTCAACTCATAAGTAAGTAGGTAATGCTTTAGCGATATTTGCCCACACAAAGCGCACGTATGTACCGTTTAATCCAGTAATAAGAAGCGCCGCTGGTAATCAATCACACACATGACGTTCTAGGTAACCCGATTTACCTTCGTCACAAACTGACTGCGCTAATTGTACAGTCTGGTAACATTTGTCTAGCCCCCACGTCATAATGCCGGTTAATTCATTTTCGCTTTCTCTGATTAATTACTCCGCGTCTTAGTATTCGTTGTGTGTTGAATTATTGTTTTGTTTATTATTTCCAGTAATTTAGGAATGGCGCAATGCATTCAGTGTTGTTGGTTGTTTGTAATTTGTTAATAGATTATCATTTTTATTATCTACATTTCGAAATAACCGCTTTTTAACAAATGCATATGGATGTTATGATGTTATATATATGTACCGTACATATACCAAAATAACGTTTTTTTACAATTGTTGTCTGTCTGTCTGTTTGTTCCACCTAATCTCTGAAACGGGTGGACCAATTTTAATGGGACTTTCACTGGCAGATAGCTGATGTAGTAAGGAGTAACTTAAGCTAAAGAAAAAAAACAGAATCGGCTGTTCGCCGGAACGAAGTTCGGCGGGTCAGCTAGTTATCAATAAGGATAAAAGTAGTGTGGGCTGTTTTTTTATAAAAAACAAGTTATGAAATTTACTTATTAATTAAAATATGATACACTTGTCTTAAAATAGTAATTTACAAAATGTAATATACATAACGGTTAATTAATGATTGTTTACAAAAGTTTTATCACATTAACTTAAACATATTCTGTGCGGAATAATTAGTAAAGTTTGCAAAGTCTAGCTACGTAGCATTACGTATGTTATAAATATTAATCAACGCTTTAATATAGTAAGAACGATGTTGTTTTTTAAATAAAGTATTCTGAGTTAGTTACGTAACTTTTCTAGAACTTTCCCACGTTACGAGAGGTTTTGAGTTATTCTGACCTATATAATGTGTGTTCCTGGCTTTCAAATATCTGTATATCTATCATGTAATGTAAATTTAACTTGTAATACTTAGGGAAACAGAGTTTCCAAAGTATAAACATAGCTTACAGCAGTTTAAAATATATTTAGTAAATATTTATAAAGCTATTTGTACAAAACTGTTTATAATAGTAGAGAACAGATCCACTGGATGAATAAACTTATAGTAATATTTAATATGACTATACATTGCGCTACTGGTTACGAACTTAAAAGTAATTTTAGAGTACTAAAATAGTAATTATGTTGAAACCAATACTCGCATAATTAAAGTACATATTCGTATCAAATTTCAGTGCAATTACTTACCGCTCCGTTGTTTGCAATCGTGATGAGTGAAGATAAATGCCGATTTTCATGTCATTTCAATCTACTCCTAAAAGTACAGATGTGTGGAAATAGCAAATAAAAGCTGACCATTTCAATCGCTTTCACGTTAATTCCGGCCGCCATTCACCATCTGTATAACATGTATAAAATCCGGCGAAACGAGAGTTTTACTTTTTTTATTTGCTCACAAATGTGATGTATTTTAATCAAGAGCTTTATCCGTGTGATTTAATTTAGTTCTCTCGCTAGCACTGCACCTGGGCTCATTGATAAAATGCATGTGCAATTGCTTTGAGTACGTAGCTCGCTTTTCCGATACTACCCAATTATTTTTATACGTGACATATTCATCATACGCAATATCATGGTGCTTCAAACACGAATGTACTATTTTTGAGCATCATAAATTCCCGGCTTTTTCCGAACAGATTTTTCATGTGAATACTAATGATTTAATGACAAGTTAGTACTTGTATGTAGCGTGGTAAAATAATAGACTGAGATTGAAGCGACCAAAAATTTGTTGCTATTTACAAGGAAGGTGACAACGCTATCAGTCCTAATAGGTATAAGATGGGCATAGACAGATTTAATCTTGTGTGTTGAAAACCAATATTAAACCAAACCAGCAGTTATTTCGTTTTGTTTTATATGTTTTATTTTCTTATAGACGAAAGAAAAAAAAAGGTTTTTTTATTAGCTTACAGAGCATAAGTTTGGCCTAACATGAGTCGTAATAAAATATAATTCTAGAATTGAAATTATTTATAAGAAACTCTTGTCCATAACTTCCTTTCTTTCGAATAGAATCAGTGTTTGACAAGTGTTTTCCACAATAAGCTTGCAGCTTACAAATGAATTCATGAATTCAACTCGGCCGCACCTCTCATACGTCGTGATTCGCTCGCATTAGAGGCCAAGTAATAAAAGCGGCTGTTTCTGTAGTATTAGGGGAGTTTTAAAGTTATGTTACAGTACACTGAGCACACGGCTCTATATAAAGACCTTATGGAACGCCTGAGTCACTTTAGTGTTCTTTTATGTACACTGTCAAAATATATTATCTAAGTGTGTATTTTAATAAGGTCTAAAACCTCTTAGTTGTAGATGAGGCCCGTGCCCAGCAGTGGGACGTATATGGGCTGATGATAAGATATTTTAATAGATTATTTTTTTATATTTTAAAATTGATTTGCATGTTATCTTCTTGCGATAGCATTCAAAATTGGAGAATAAATTGTATTATTGAATACTAAATGATAACAATATTAAGAGGGTTTTTATTCGAAATCTCGAGTATATTAAGGTAGATTCATTCAACTTACTTATTTATATCAATGTGACACCTTCCGAAGAAAATACTAATTTGTAATCTGTATTTTTGTACAAAATTTTGTTTAACAATTTTCTGTTCTATTATTCCCAATCACTATACTTATTATTCACTGATCAATCTCATGTATGTTCACTAATAGTATCTTAAAGACATTATTCCGTGCTGCAGGCAGCTATAAAGTGTTATTTATCGAATCATTTATATAACATTCTTTTATATAGTTTACATAATTAAATCGTAGTAATACATTAACATTTACACGTCAAGTAAACAAGCACGTCTAGGACGCTGGCGCCTTTGTATTGCGCCAACATTTTTTCTGTCCGTAAGGGCGAGTTCACACGTCCCCATGTTTTATTCATGACCCTGTAAACGGTTCTTTGCCTCCTTAACGCACCCTCGTTCCGTGAATAGCTTTAATTACTTATGAAATAAATATTTTTCAAATACTTAACCTTTGTCAAGTAGGTAAGTTTTATGTTATTAAGTCCTGTATATTAATTACGTGATTTATTCCGCAAGATATAAATTTAGATTTTCCTTTTCTATTTTTTTAAATAATTTATTACTGTAAATATTCCTTTAGCTTCGCTAGGTGAAAATTTGAGAGTCTGCAGGTTTGATGAATTGAGACAAATTTCTGTAACTGCTGATATTCATAACTAGACTTAAATCTATTTTATGTAGGCTCCGGACTGAGTAAGTGAATTGTATCATTCAATTCTTTATTTCATATACACAAATCTCCATTCTTATTACTGGTTAGGTACATTTAATTTTAATTACTTATACTCATTTACGTAAATTACATCTCACGCTAATGGTGAAGAGTTTCACACGAAATAAAATATGTTTGGTTAATATAAATGTTTGTGTCATTAGTCCGTTGCCAGTAAGTGCTATGTGCGAGCTGCAGAGGCGGTGCCCACGAGTCTCACCCAACTGAATTAGACTGTGTAAAGCAGCAGTTCTGCTCTAAGCGAGTAATTAATCTGTGAGAGCGTGCAGTGCCTTTCAAACAACCCTCGCGACCCGCCACCAAAAGCTGTTAACAATTTCTGTAATGCAAATGCGACGTAAATGGACGCATGACATTCATCTTCGTATTACCGTACAATTTTGACACACATTTGCAAAATTAATCGTAATTATCCGATAATTGAGCGACGCGGTCTTTGATTAAAACTAATGCTGCAGTAAAGCAGGCTTTTGAACGTAATGAACATAAACTTAAGTAACGCTTAATCCTTTTTAATCTTTTCACTGTAATATAACAACCTTTCGGAATTTCCAAGAGATTAAAATAATACAGCCTCCGTTGTTCAAGGATTGTCTTGTTTTTACCAGTTAACATTTTTAGAATATTTAGTACAATTCCTGAGAGGAGCATCTACAAGCAAACTAATATTTCTTACCTTTTTGTAATTAGGCCCCGTTGTCAAGTAATGATAAATTCATCAAATGCAATATATTGTGTAATATGTATATACGTATGTCTCTGTCTTAATTGTGGTGTCACGTTTGAAAAATAATATATTAGTAAGCTGTATCGACCTATCAATGCTTTAATAACATACAGCTAAGCGTAAAACTTCAAATATACCTAAAACAAAAATATCCTTTTAACAGACTCCAGTTATGAACATCGTAATAAGACATAGCTGAGTAATAAGGAACTGCGGAGTGAGAGCGCAATAGGTACTCGGCTAATGCTTTCAAATTTTAATGAATTAAGCTTCAAAATGTTCTCTCATTTAATTTTATTGCACCATATCGGATCATTCTAAATAAATAAGCGTCGGTACGAGTAGTCCGGAAGGTTTGTGCGAATTTGTAATTCTACATTAAGCTGAAAAACGAACAATAACCGTATTTGAACATTAATGGCTAAAGTTAAATTAATGAAGTTTCCGACGGTTCTGTTTCACATTCATCAATGTGTCGCGTATGTGAAGCTTGCACTGCCTTTACTTGGAATATAGGAAGGCAACGGGGTATGCACGTAGCAAATACGGTACAATGACTTGGAAATTAAATTTTAACTAGTTGCACTGAACTTAGTTTGATATAAGAGACTACAGTTCGATGCTAGTGGAGTGTGAATGAGTAATGAAATCTGCATTGCGGTATGTGTCTTTTTGTATCTTAAATCTTTGGAAGTTGCAGCAAAAATCTCAGCCTATGGTTTCATTAAAAAAGGTAAGCAAATAATTCCTAAAAGAAAATACGGAGCAAGTGTTCGGCAAACATTACCTGCGGACTCGGCTGACCGTATAAACAAAACACAACGTTGGAATAAAACCATGAAAAATTCAAATCGTTTGAATTTCATCGTTATTTCACACAAGTGAGCACGCAGAATACGGTACAATGCGTACGTATTCACTCAAAGGTATGCTCTCTTTGACTTTTTGCTCTGCGGTGCCTACTGTACCATTCCATAGTGAATTGACCAACCGGTTCAAAGAAACTCAACGAAAACTGGAGCGCAGTTGAAAAATCACCGGCAATTTTTCAACTCTTAATATTGAATGAAAAGTTCTCATGGATCGCAGCATTCTCGAGAATTTATTTTCATCTTAATCTTAGTTAAAGACGGTGGTGTCCACGAGGAACTTGGAACTCTCGGACGCATTCAACTATCGATCCTAGTTTTAAATGCTTTAGAAAATGCTGACTGTGAATGCTCGTGGTAGATCAACATCCGGAACTTTTTCTTCTTTGTACGCCTAACAAACGCGTTTGTGTTACGTAGTAGAGTCTTAGATGAAGTGCAAACTTAAATGGAAGGAGAAGTTTTTGACAATGCGATGTCATTATAATTAATTAGGAGTCATTAAACGTTGCAAACGAAAATATAATAAGCTTAAGGCTGTCTTATATGGTAAGGAATGGTATATGGATATTCGAGGACGACTAAGTCAAGCTAACTAAGTCAACAATTTCAATTCTTATTTCTATCAAATATGCTTATAATCTTGGCGTTAATATTTTCTGTGTAAAAGGTATTTATGTTACGTACCTAATCTAAGAACATAAAAATATTAATAAATATTTCATAAGATAAAACTATATAGCTATTAATGGTAGGTAAGTAGTAGTATTAATATATTAATGGTAGGTAAGTATTAAAAAAAAATGCAACAAGTGTGAAACATAAAGAACAACAAATTGCAATAGTGTAACATTAGAGACGGGGAATGACAATACATTATTCATAAGAACGGAAACGTGGTGGTACATTCGTATCGACGTTTTAACAAAGAGCTACATAAGAATTCACTTACTTTTATATGTGAGCCAAGTACTGCTGATACCATGAACTTTCGGCGCCACACAAAGTGTATAGCCGACGCCATATTGGCTCTAGTGATACTTCATTGTTACTAGCTTTTAAGTTATGAGTGGACCACCCATTACGTCGCAGAGTGCAAAAATATGAAATCAAATAACGTAGCCACACTAAGCTACGAGAATATCTAGTTACTGGCTTTTGTTCGTGTCCATGATGCATTTTATTGTTGTTCTGGTGTTGTGTTGCCGTGTTATTCCTTTGTTTTTTTGAATCAGTGGGTGTGATAAATTGCAAAAAAGTTAAATAAATTTAATTCTTGTAGGTTCATTTTTGTAAGCGCAATAAAAGCTTAATGCCGTTTTTGCCCTTTGTATTTTTTTTTCTACAATAATTGTCTAATGCAGGCGATGTATCGGTCAATGATACGGTGTTCAAATATAAACTATTTATTATTCTTCCATGTTTGTTTGGAGAAGATTCTAATTATTTTTTTCAATTAAATTGCATCATCATTATTAAAAATCGGAGTACTGATAAAAAACAATGTCTGCGATAAAAAATCGCTTTTCCCACCCTTTTACCACACACAGGCAATCTTTCCAATCAGCACTTCGTTTCAAAGTATCTTCCGCACGCGCCGGGGAAGTTTTAAAGAGTTCGACAGCCAAATTGGCCAATTTGTTAAATTATAAACAAACAAGCCAATTGGAATATTTGGGTCTGTATCATCTCCCTGTTTACGTTTAACTGAAAGAGAATCGTTGGATTTATGTAAGTGCAATCAAATTAAAAGCCACCGGTGGTACGAGTTTTTATTGCAGCCGTATTTCATGCAAGTATATTGTTTTAGTTGGCCTGATTCTGTTTTCATTACATCTAATGAATCACCGCTATTACTAAGTCGTTTAGACAATAGTTGCATTTCAAGATTTAAGAGCTTTGTTGACAATGTTTGTTTCAACTACATCGTTTATTAATCTATCTAAAAACAGCTGACTGGCTGAATAATTTCTTAATAGTTCGTGATAGCCAAGTTCATTTAAGGTAGAGGCATGCCATGGGAAAGATAGCTTGTACGATCTATAAATACTCGTCTAGTCTCCTGATAGGTATGATAAATAATATTCTATTTTACTGCCATGTAGTCTCGCGGCACTAGCATGTGTCGTGCGATTTGGAGACCCCGGGTACGATTCCCGGGTCAGGCTAAATGTTATTTGATTTTACCATTACGAAATTCTCAGTAGCAGCACGGAGTTTAGATATTTGCCCGAAAACGGCAATAGGCTCGCCCCATATCACGTGAAATGTGGGTGCAGAAATGCACCTTTGTCTACCTCTTCGGAGAATACAGACGTAAGGTTATGTATCTTAATAACAATATTTATTAGTGCTTTAATCGTTTAGAAGGAACGCCAGTATCTTGAAATCGAACATTATATTTTAAATGTGTAAAAAGAGGGACCAAACATGAGAGTTCTCGTTATGGAAAAACATGTTTTTATTAATACCAGTCGTAAAAGCGATAAAGATCTGTTTAAAGCGTAGCACTTGGCCATAGTCTCTGCGGCCTTTTATGTATGTATGACATAATTATAACGTTTAATTAAAAAAATAGTAGTAAGAATGCGGTCTTAAAATTTTATCGTCTGTCTTTTACAGTTCTCTTTCAAGCTAGCGTACAGGCATTTTAATGGTCCAAGTACAGTGTTAAACATTTATCTGCCTTACAATTAGTAAGGCGTCTGTGGAACTTTTTTCACTTAGCCTGTTTCAATGGATTCTTAGGATTTTTACGGCCCAACGGTAGTACGATTTATCTTCCTGTCATTATATCACAGGCGGACGGGCGCGGGTATCAACAAGTGTCGAGGTATACATAAATCCTGGCTCGAAGGATCTTTTATACTGCGGATATCGAAGACCAATGGGCTCGGCTGTTTCTTAAATCTTATTTATATGTGACGGTTTGAACGATGGTCGTATGGGTGTTTGTTTCTTTTTCAATAAATTTAGATGACCGCATTGTAACATTGTGTTATTTGCGATTATTTTCTCATCATCATCAGCCCATATACGTCCCACTGCTGGGCACGGGCCTCCTCTACAACTGAGAGGGTTTTAGGCTTCAATCCACCACGCCGGCCTAGGGCGGGTTGGCGTATTTTATAAGTGGGATTATTATATGAAAAACTTTATGTGTCGGCGAATGAGAAGAGAATGAGGTATATTATAATTTCAAATCCACGCTGATGAAGTCGAGGTAAACTCGGTATTCAAATTTCGCAATGCGCCTGCTCGGTATGGTATCGGCCTCGTTTAAAATCCCTAAATTTCCACCGCTTCTATAAAAAATTACGTGAAATTTATGACCCCAACCCTTTACATCGGTCCTTATTGCTATGGCAATTAGGTCGGTTATCCACTGCGTTGTGTTATCTACAGAGTGTCCTAAAGCATGTTTTTATCCGCTTGTCCAGTTTTTAAACCTGTTGAATAAGCTATTTGGATTAACCTGTACATTTCAGTGGGTTCAAAATAATTATATTGAATATTTCAGGCCCATAGACCAATGTATAGATAAATAGGCAATTTAAAATCACTTTTCGATGTTAAAAATAGTAATGTTGAGACACTACTATAATGCAAATGAGATTGCACCTTTTGTAAGGAAGTTTTTTTTATAAAATTAAGACAAACATCAAGGCAAGAATTAAAAAAATTGTGTCTCAAGAGTATTTTGTTCATAAAAGTTTACATGGAAAATTGTCATTTTTGAAGTTATAAATATGAAAATGGGTCTACTCTTGAGATTTATATGCTTAGATTTTTTTATGTGTCCTTTGAGGCACACTTTTCGTGGTAAATATTTTTTAATCTAGCTGACCTAGTAATTTAACCATTGTACACACGGCTTAAATTATAGTAAGCTTCTACTGTCGGAATGAATAGCTATATCGAAGGAAAAACATGGGTAGAAATGAAGATCACAGGATCTTTAACAACCTCACTTATGGAATGTAAAAGAGTGAAGCAGTTGCTACGTTTTCTATGAGATTAGAGTCCAAACGCATTAGTCCACGTTGACATCTTAACTCTATCAATTAATGAAGTATATATGTGATGAAGACATTTTTTAAATATAAATACATACACACATAATCTCATGCCTGTATTCCCCGAAGGCGTAGGTAGAGGTGCATTTCTGCACCCAAATTTCTCCAAATGTGTATTCGTCCCACGCAATAGGAGGCGAGCCAATTGCCGTTTTTGAGGCACAATACCAGACTCCATGCTGCTACTAAAAATCAACTAATGGAATCGATCCTCGGTTCGATCGCACTTTAGATCGCACAACATATACTTCTACCGCGAGACAACGTGGCAGTAAATATCAATACTTAATAAGAACTCCCACGTCATCAGCATTCTAGCGGACATTAAATGTAAACAGTACTACTGTTGTTTTTAATTATTCCAAAGTATAATGGTAATGAGCAGTTATTTCGTGTCGTTTAATTTAACGGGACAAAGGGACCTTCATTATGCTTTTTTGTAACCTTTGCCAACTTTTTCTTTTGAATGGACCTAATGTAATCGACAAAGTGTGAGTATTTTCTTTATTTCACTTCGAATATTTCTACGAATATAGTTATTTGAATTATTTATTGAAATTAACTGTTACTGAAAAAACTGTTTGAAATAAAATTTACCTTCTACCTTTACTTATTAAGTAGGGTAGAGCGGGGCTAGTTGAGCATAGGGGTAAGTTGGGCAATTAAAATATCTCCGAAACTATACATCAAACGCTAGCACGTCAAATGAGGGAAACGAGGGGGCGCGGGAGGGGAAATGATCACGCCACCGCTAGTGGCGAATTGACGAACGAGTAAAGTACACTCGCGTTTTGTTTATTTTGCGACCAAAAAGTAAAAAAATCGTTGCTGTGTATATTTCGTCTGTACGACTCAAATGTTATCCATTTTAAATCAGGAAAGTGTTAAAAGTTCATTAATTTGATGTATTTTTGATATCTAATGAGGATTTTGTTTCATCTAATACAGTTTTTTTATAACCTCACTTTTAATTCAAATATTCGGGTTGGGGAATGTTGAGCAACTATTTCATTTGCATCAATTGCAATTCCGATGACGATGATGATTAGTTTTAGTCACTATTAATAATAATTCCTGTCACTATTAATAATAATTCCTGTGTAAAAGTTCCTAAAAAAGTCTGATTTTAAGTGGAAAGGCTGAATCTAACCCAAAAATTAATCTAATAATATGTTGCGGTTTTGTTGATTCTATTTTTATGTTAAAAATACCTTCAAAAGAATTTTAAGTTTTGTTTCACTAAGAGATTTAGTTTAGAGATTAATAAATAAACAGTTGATTATCAAATACAATTGTTATTTCTTTTTTAGAAACCTTGGTTAGACTAGAATTTCTAACTGCTCAATGTACCCCATACCCTTGCTCTACTTACCCCACCCATGGGGCACGTTGAGCATATCTGACTTTTTGCACTTAAACGGGAGTAACTTTTAAATGCTATATTTTGATAATAAATTACTATGAAGACTTTAAGAAGGAATAAATTACTTACCTATAAGTACAAATTACCAGCAATTTGGACCTATCTTTAAGGAGCAATGAACGATCAAGTAAAAAATTGCTCAACTAGCCCCGCCCTACCCTATATAAGTGTGTTGCCTTTCTTGAAGTTTTCACTCCTATATCGCTATACAAATTTTAGTAAATTTTGATTTCGCGGTAGATTTAGTTGACCCTATCTCACCACACACCCGCCAATGTAACTCCTGTGCTCCAGGATCAACAGTGGCAGGGAAAGTATTGACGCCGAGCAATGTAGGTCAGCGAATCCAAGGGGACCTAAATATGTCATAATCCCGCAACGAATTTATTAGTTAGATTATAGTGAATATTTTTTGGATGGATGACTTGCCGACATATTATAAGCAAATCTAACCATCAACAATAAAACTGCCTATTTAACCGCACCATTAGCGTTCATCCTTTTGTTAGAGCACAATACGCGAATGTCAAATACCTGGGACAATACAATACATTAAGACCAACTCATAGGAAAGAGTGGTCTGAGTTATGAGTACAAATCCAAACAATCGCGAGCCAATATCGCTGGCTGCATACTTCAAATATGTCTCATATTGGCTTACCGATCTCTGTGTTCGGAAGACGCGGGTCGCGACCTCTGCGATCGCCATTGTGGCGACGTAACGCGATAAAAGTGATCATTTCATGTCAGTTTCATCCGATTTAGATACTGTTGGTAATTTTGGCGATAAAAGTGATTACACACTTAAATAGGTTGTCACATAGTTGTGGTAAAGTTAAAAATATGTAACAGATACAATCAATTTGAAATCAGTCCTATGCTCCATTACTCGCCGTGGACCTCTACTATTGAGAGAAGTTATACCTTAATTAACCATATTGGCCTAAGTCAGGTTGAGAAATTCCAAGAAGAGAAACTCTTGTTAATAAGTTTCCACGAGATGTTTTCTTTCACCGTTAAAATGCGTGATAATTCATAAGAATACACATATATAACTTCGACACGTCATATTAAATGCGATAATCCTCGAACTTCTCACGACCAACCAAGGTTAATTTAAATGTATCTGCATCACACTATGAACCCACTTTAGCTAGAAGCACTGCTATCTCTAAAAGACACTCGTATTTTTACCCTACGGTAATCCTATACGACGAATGGGATATTAAAACTCGCCAAAATGGAATTTCTAGATATGACCAAGTCCTAAATAAACAACTGGAAAAGATTGCTCAGTAAACACACTTTCATTATTAAAGATATTGCTGTACTACTGAGGAAAAGACAATAAAATGTTGTGTATTTTATTGTTGACCGTTAATACTATTTTGTAACTGGGTTATGAGGAAATAAAATGGGTTTTTTTTTTGTTTTCCAATAAAATGTCAGCCTCCGTAGTTGCAAGGAGGCCAGCCTGTTGAACGAAGATTCGGAGTTCAGTCCGCACATTTGTGGGTTCGAGAAAAAAATTTCTAGGTTTAGTTGTTAGTGTCTATCATTTATTAAACAAGACTTACATACGTATTATATTATAAAAATCTATGTATTATATGTTATATGTATTATATTGTAATAATATATATATTATTAAAAAAGGCTCGCTGCCTCCCCCTCTCTATTTCGTGCGACTTAAAACACACAAACGTGGGTAGGTATAGAAATGCTCCTCTACCTACGCCTTGGGTTATACGGGCAGGAGTGTATTTTTATGCATGTATTTCTATCAAAAAAGAAATGTACCCGTATAGAGTACACTTTATAGGCATACTAAAAAATACTTCGCTAAAAAGATTTAATTTAGATAGATCTTTTGATGATTTGCTAACTCATTTTCAATTAGTGGCTATGTACTGACATTTTTATACTGCGGAAATGCCACCTCTTAAAATTCATGACGAGCTTTAATGACCTACGTTTTGAGATTTATCTTATACTTTGACTGGAAAAATAATTTCTCTTTTAAATTCTACAAATTATGACTCGGCCAACATCTCTTTATTAGTGAAAAAGGTTTTTATTTTTAATTCATTAAGCTAGCCTAGTATTATTTATTACGATACAGATAAGATTTATAATACTATATTTAATTCTGCCTAGATAATAATAAACCATAAGAATAATCTTTGAAATAAAATGATTAACCTTGACTGACTATCATGAATGAACACTATATAAATCCATAAGTTCTAACATTCTTACGCCTCTCTCAACTTTGTGGGTATTATTCCTCACACGATTTGGCTATTATGTGTCTATGTCCCAGATGGGGAGTGAATTCATTGAAGTTTACTGGACACATTTCTACGTTGCTACTGAGTATTTTCAAACGCTTGGATATAAAAAAACATATTATGCCAGCCAGTCGTACACAATTATAAAGTAAAACTAAATATTACTATACATTTTACTCATTCACAACTAAGCCACAAGAACCATCGTATCTTTCAAAGCGCATTAAGTTATCCCGATTGCGTCCAGCGACAGTAAGTAAACCGTATTAGACTCCCTATGGATGGCCTAGAGATATTAATTCCAAACCGGTTTCTGTCCGCACGAATAAATTAATACCTGACGCGGAATGAGTATCGTAAGAACACACTCAAGCCGAAAAGTGGATAATCATAATGGAAAATCATCCCTTTATACATACTTGGTTGTTTAGACAACCTTGAATGGAGAATGGAATCCATTCCGGTGTAGGCCTAATTATGTATACCAATTTTTTGTTATATCTCATGTGATTTTAAGTGTTCAAATATTGTTTACGGACAAAACAATACGACGTGATACAAATACATTATCATATAAGTAATAGGTAGGTACGTAGGTAGGTAGGTAGGTTGGTACTGGGTGAAGGTTTTTTTTGTTTTGGTACGTCACGGCATCTCATAGTCTGTAGAATGCCCTCCCTATATATCGTTAAGACTTCAATCTCATGTCACTTGATCAACATCAAACCCTCAATATCACTATAACTATAAAATTCTCCAGAACGTAGTAACTGCACTGATTCTCAGTAATACTAGAACTCTAACGCGCCACTGCAGTGAGGTTTCTGCTTTCAAATTAACAATGCGCGCTGCTAAGAACTATGAATCCCTTGTGGCGCCTGTTTTCCGTTCGCTGCTATCGAGCTGCTTTTGAGGCCGCTTTTAAAATATAAAATGAGGGTTAACGTGGATGTTATGTAACTGCATTCCGTTCTTTTTTTGCAAAAAAATATAATTGAACTTTCTGTTTGTAATATTGGGAGTACCTATAGCTTTTTAGTAAATGTGTTTGGGTGTTTACATCCTCGTACCTATAAATAACGGTTAATGACTTGTCTGTGTTTCTTTAAAGCTATTTGCAGGGGACTAAAAAGATGATTAGTTTACCTGCTGGCTTGTCCAATCAAAATTATATAAAAGTGCTGATAAAAAAGCAATTCTCACAATTTGATGTACACGAGCTATAGTTCTTTTACGACTTAAATTAAAAGTGCTCTCAGTACATTTTAAAGAAAGCGAGAGCATGAATCCCAAGTTCGTGACGATTCTAGTTACGATTTATTTCAACTCGTATATCTTAACTTATCCCCGCTACACGGAAAGTTTCAATTGAGTATGTCTGAAGAAAAATTGTTAAAGTTCCCCCTTTATATTGAGGTCTACGATGTCTCTTTCATGATAATGAAATGAAAACGTTTTTTATTGACTACAAAGATTTATTATGTTCTGTTTTATTTCGGCGTATATTGTTTTACGGGCCACTTAATTTTCTAATAAATAAGCAACTAGTAAACGACGAGTGCTGCTTATATTATTACTGTCTAACAGTTAGTGGGCACAGGAATTCCACTGTGCCTGAAAAGTCTTAACTGGACTCGCAAGGTGTATGCAAGCGCAGAAGGTTGTACTTAGGAATGATCAGATTTTTTGTTGGAGAGATAAATACAAAAGTAACTAACAATAGGTACATAAAGTCGCATGTTAGAGTATGCTATAAGTATCATAGTTATTAATTAAAAAAAAAATGGTCCTGCTAAAAGTATGCGACGGACGACCTAAGTAAATACGAAAGCCTGATCCCAATAATGATCTTAAGTCCATGCTGACGTCACAACACATTCGTATATACTTAATGTCACGTAGTTAACAGCAATGTGAACTGTAATAAAGTTTTTGCTGTAATTCCATTAGGTGCGAAATACCACGAGCAAATTACATTTCACTATGCAAGAAGTTGGAAAGAGCCGCAATGGCTTAACGATCAAACCACGCCGCTTTGCTAACGAACGCGTGGGCAGCCACTTGAGGTCCCCTGCATAACTACATTCAAACACGTATCTATGTATTCATGTTAATGCGAACATTCCTGGACTATAAATTTTATTAATGAGTGAGAATGTGGCGAGGGTGGGGTTATTGAAGCCTTATCAGCGAAACTATAGATACTGAAACTTATTCAAAAACTATGTACATACTTTTATTAAATAGGCTTCCCCAATAAGTGAAACCATTTTTCATATAAAGCATTCATACTCATGAATTGTCATATGAAATATACGTAATAACTACACCCAATAACATATTATACCATTAGATTCTGTGTCTCCAAGTTCTCTGCTATCTCTAAATTAAATTATTATTACTAAATTATTCATCAAATTCACTAGTTTAGACTTAAAGGAATAACTAACTCGGTTTTTTTTTTATAATATTAGTTAGAATATTTTAATAGCACAGGTTTAGTTGATTTTATTATGCTCAACAAGGCCATGAATACTATTCTAAGATATGATAAGAGCATTAAAAACTATTCAATTATAAATTTTGCTTGTTTCTATATTCATTTTATTTTAAAATTTACTGCGAGTAGTAAAGTGCTTAATATTCTATTAAGCGGCCAAGTTGTGATGTCGTTTTGGTTGTATTATTTTTTAATCAAAGTGAGCTGCTTTTTAATTTCTCAGGGGAAGCTATTTAAATGACTCTTAATTGGAGTAAGAAATATATTTGCATGTTGTTAGGAGAATTATATATAAACTTTGGAATTTAATAAACAAAGATTTATGTGATCTTATTGGCTTTGCCAGGGTTATTACTATTGAAGACCTATTATGATTTAATAGTTAAAGTACAGATACTTTTATACAAATTTTTTCTTCCTTTTTCTACTGCGGTAAATACTCCTTCTAAGAATATTTCATATAGTGTATTTAATATACTGACGGTTTACAATCCTTACTAATGTATTTTTATCAATTTCAACAGAGAATGCAATGAAAAAGTCGTTCGATAGGTCTCTGGTTCAATTCTGTGGTAAATGTTTAGTCTTGGAATCAAAACGGCGTCTGGAAAGAAGGATTCTTACGAATCTCAGAAACTAAATAATGATTATAATTAATGATGACCGGATATGGTTGGTATTAATAAAATAGGCATGATATACAAGTATAAGGTAGCAGATCGAGCCCAGTGGCGTGCCATAGGAGAGGCCTATGTCCAGCAGTGGACGTGACAAAGGCTGTTGACGATGATGATGATGTTAATGATAGGTACAAGTATAAACATATTTAAACATAGTGTACTTTTTGTTGGCAGTTGGGGGAAGGGGTGGAGCTGACGTTGGGCGAGCTGCGCGCCATGGCGCTGCGCCAACAGCAGCAGATTGACACCCAGCACCAGCTGCTCTGCGCTAAGGAGCAGCGGCTGCGGTACCTTAAGCAGCAGGAAGCGAGGCAACACCAGGTACGAACCGAAATACTTGTACCTTAGGTTATCCTCAAGGTGGTCAATGGAACACTCAAAAATAATTTGCAGTTTATAAAACCCAATTAACATAGTTATAGAATCTTGTAATATAATTTTTGTGAGTTTAAATGAATAAGTCAAAAATTTAAAAAATATTGAATTGAGAAGTAAAGGATTAATTTAACTTTCTACCTTTTGCGATAAACTTTATCTTAACATTTGGGTCTAGATGCCAACAACAAAGTAAAAGTGAATATTAATTAATAGTCGTTTACGTACAAAGACACAATGTATTACGAAAAATTATAAACTATTGTTTTATATGTAATTCTCGGGCGATTTAAACGACATTTCATTAAAGAACATAAGTCAATCGATACGAACACACACATTACATAATATATTCTTACAAACACGTATTAATAAAAACTTCTGTTGCTAAACCATTTTTGTATTGGGAGAACAATAATAGCCCCAGTCACAAAATAAATACTTTTACTGGAACAAATATCGGGTACATACAAAACGCGCTCAGTTACCTTGAACCGGTTCAAGGGACGTATTATCCCGACCCTGACATCGGCTCAAACGCCCTTATTAAATAAAAAAGAGCACGGTATCTTTTACAATATCAACCTTATAAATATGAACGTTGACATTGGGTTTACTTTGCCTTCCTCCGGGACTTGCAGGCTACTTAGCGGTTCAGGTACTCTACCTTTCACTAAAGCTCTAACATTAGTAATCCCCTGGTGTATATCTTACATCAATTTTATATTTGACGTGGTCTCGCGGCACTAGTATGTGCCGTGCGGTCTAGGGACCCGGAGTTCGATTCCCAGGCCGAGCAAAATGTTATTGGGTTTTTCCATAAGGAAATTCTCAGTAGCAGTTCTGAGTCTGGAAATGTGCCCTTAAAACGCCAATAGACTCGGCACCGGGAATGACTGGCAAAATAATTCGGGAAATGCAGGCGTGATATTATGTACCTATGTATAAATTTTATATCAGCAATGTAGATATTCACCTATGCTGTAGAATAAAATAGCCGCTAAATAAATCCTGATGAATCTGCTTTAATTTTAACAAGCTTCAGAAATACCTTGCCAGGGCAAAGCGGTTTCCAAACTTTGAAGTCTCGTTCAGTAAATGCTGTACTAAATTAATTATTTGAATGCGGTGCAAATTTCAGGGTGTACAGCGAATATTCAGTTCATTGGAATGTCTGGTTTTGATAAAATACTTGGTATGAGCACCTCTTAGTAGCGTCGAGAATTCTGTTCTGGTAGACATTTGGAATATTTTTATTTTATACTGTGATGTTTTAAGCAGTGATGGCCTCGAGGTTTAGGCGCGCGGTCCAGAATTTCGGCGGTCGCAGGTTCAAACCCCAGGCACACACCTCTGACTTTTCGAAGTTATGTGTGTATTCACAATGAATCATCACTTGCTTTAACGGTGAAGGAAAACATCGTGATAAAACCTGCACACCTAAAAGTTCTTAGGAATTTCTTAGGTATGTAGTCCGCCCGGCGCCAACCCGCACTAGGCCAGCGTGGTAGACTAAGGCCTAAACCCTCTCAGTTGTAGAGGAGGCCCGTGCCCAGCAGTGGGACGTATATGGGCTGATGATGATGATGATACTGTCGGAAACTAAGGTGTTTTGTAGTATTAATGAGACCCCGTGTTTGACTGCCGAGTCGTGTAAATTGTAAGATTGCGATATTTAATTAACAAATTCTGGATAAAAGCATTGAGTAGATATGAAAAAAAAACGATATAGTCGCCATCCATTACGTGACTTTTTAAACATAGTACAACAAACACACCATTTGAAAAATGACAAGATTGTACAAGCATAATTCAGTCGTCCTTGTTAAATTATTTTAACATGAAAATATCGCCGTACGAATTAAAAGGTTTTAGAAGAAGCAAATCCTATTTGTGAGTTTAATTTTTCCTAATAACTATAAATTTGCTGACTGCCGTGTCGTCGGTAGTCGGTTCATAAAAAGGATATTAATAGCCACGGTGACTGTCTTTGACAGTACCTTACGTCGAATTGTTTTGCGGATCAAAAGGCATTTTTAGATTATGTCGAGATCGTAGAATAAATTTCATTTTGTTTTCTTTGTTTCATTTTTAAATCAACTCAGCCTTTTCTTCTTAATGTTTTTATACACTTTTGATATTAAGATACCTCGGGATCAAAGACAGTTTCCCTTTCTCTTATTTGATTTCTACACAGTAGTATGTTCTTGCTCGGGTCATTGTCCTTTTATTCCTTTTATAGTTCACTAGAAAGGTCTATTGAGATATTTATTTTAAATAATTTCTTTATGTAACAGTACAACATTTTATAGTATAGTACTTTTTATCTTACATCAACATACATATATGAGAACTGTTGTATGCAATTAAATTTTAAACTCAATAAAGAAATTTATATAATGTACCATTACATAGAGTTTTATGTGTCAGATATGTCAGATTTGTCAAGGCCATTTTTCAATGAAGTAGACGTTTATCATATTCGATCTTCAATATCTACGGGTACATGGTCTTAGATCTGTCATTTAAAATTATGTTGAAACTCCAATATGACTGTTGTAATGCGTCTTCAACATAAACAGGAAAATACGTCAATATACCATCTAAGCATACATAAATGATGCTTTCAGCCCGCTTCATATACGGAGGAACATTACTATGACGACTAATCCAATGTGACGTCACCATCTAATACCTTCCGTAAATAATATATTGCTTGGTACGTTCACTACTTGACTGTAGACCACTGCCATCTAATGTAGGATTTATTAATATTATGCGGGAATTTCAGCTGAAGTGCCACTTACGGGCACGAGCGAAGTATTATACTACACATATATTTTTATTTTATTTTATAAAGTATTACATGTTATTTGACAGTATTTATACGTATATAACTGTACTACATACCTCAGGCAGTGGTACGTAACTGTGTTCCAATCCTACTTTCCGCTAGTATTTTTAGCCCCATTTTAAACAATAAAAAGTAGTCATTTTTAAGGATATATAAATTATATTACATATTAATATGTCGATGAAATGATTTTTCGATGTCATAAAATAATTGAACTATATCTTAAAATGGTTTTTAGAGTTCCGATGTTACTATGTAAGTTAACTTATCCAATATACACACATACAAGAGACTACTTGTAAAATAAAACAATTCAAGGAGCGAGGTGGCATTGGGTATTCAATCAATGATCAAAGACTTAAAATGTTTAAATTCCAAACATTACGTACCAAATCAGTGAGCAACGAGCAAATAAGGGTTCTCCTTCAAATTCGATCCGCTTAAACATATTACTAACATTTGCGCTCGTAATGAAATGTTTCCAATAGCCGATTAATTTTACATACAAATGTACACACGCTTTCACATCCGAAGAAATAGGTAGAGGAGTTATTTCTACATCCACAAGAAAGTAGCTAAGTCAACATAACATGATGCAATTACAATTACTAATGCATTTATCGCTTCAAGAGTTAGGCAGAGGTGTGATTCTACAACCACGTATCGTCATTTGTTTTTTAAGTCAATATGTATATTTTTGAGCGGAATACTTAGATTCATAATTATCATCAGCACATAACATATACATACGTCCCACTGCTTAGAATAGGCCTCTACAACTGAGAGGTTTAGGCTTTAGTCCACTACGCTAGCGTAGTGCGGGTTGGTGGACTACACATCTAAGTTTCTGACAACTTTTAGGTGTGCAGGTTTCCTCACTATGTTTTCCTTCACCCTTAAAGTAAGTGACAATTCATTGTGAATACACACATAACTTCGAAAAGTCATAGGTGTGCCTGGGGTTTGAATTTGTGACCGCCGAGTTTTATGTCCGCATACCCAAACCTCAAGCCCATCACTACTTCATTCAATGTAGATTCATAATATAGATAAGCAAATAATATCTTTGAAAATTTGTTAATAGAACGTTCATTAATATAGATTAGGCAATAGTTTAGTTTAAAATGACTTAAAATTGACGATTCAAAAGAACTTGTAAAAGTCTATTTGAATAAAGATAATTTGACTTTGACTTTATTGCCAAAACTGAATTTAGTATCTACTGAACAGGCCACAAAACCTGCCTCCACTAACAATCTATTTGAGCATTTGCTTAGCGCTTAGTCAACAAGTCACAGCTGCTACTGTGTATCGGTGGAGTTTGCAAATAAATCCATTCGATTTCGCAGTCGGCGTCCCAGAACCCTAACGTGCCGGAATAAAATCTGTTTTCCCCATTTAAATAGAAGCTTTCATATACTGCGACGTCGTTGAAACGGACAATGATATTTGAGTTGTTCTCGTGTGTATAATGGCATTACTTTGCCGTATAATGTTATATTCATAGAGAACAGTCCTCATTTTCTTTAAGGCCAGCAACAAATTCCTCTGGTGTTATTTTTCAACTTCTAATTTATATATAGTAGATCTATTGAAATGTTTTTTTTTTTTTTTTTTTATACTGGCACGGCAAAGTGACCCCATTGCACCTGATGGTAAGCGCAATGGAGTCCATAAAAAGTGCCGACCAGCGAGAGATGATGATCTCCCGTTGGTCGACACAATCATGCCGGCCGAATACCTCTTCAACTTATTGTGAAGAAGTTTGGGGGGCTAATACCATGGTGATCAAAGGACCGACCGCGACAAACCGGCCAAAAAATGCCGGCTCGGTCATCCTTTCACCATGATTGAAGCCCCCCCGAAAACCGGATATACACTGGCTGATCCCGGAACGCGGCACACTTGCATGTGCCACTATGGCGGGTTTTACGCCCTGTGTACGGTGGTCGCTATCCGGGCGGATACGAATATCCTACCACCAGCAAATGATGGTAATAGAAAACAAAGAAATGTCTGTGCTAATTCGATACAATTACGAAAAAACTTCGAAGTGAAGACTACAACGTCAAACATAAATAAATATACCCAATAGCCAACTCTTGTGTTTTGTGTATTAGAAACTACAATTGACTGATTGGTGCCACAAATGCCCGAAACAAATATTTGTGGATTACACAAATACAAGTCACAGCGCGGCAATCGAAGCCACGGCCACTCATTTTGCAGGCAGACGCAATAAATAGTGTTGAAATAAAATTATTTTTAGTATAATAGAGATTCGTCCAATTTAAATTTTTGAGTTGGATTTTCTGTAGTAATGGTAAATCACCGTCTATTATACTTTAAAAACTCGACCCTTTTAGAATTTGGGTCGACTTAGATTTGTAAAGTCGACACTATTTTTAATAAAATTCTATACCCTCTACGAAACATGGCATTAATCAATTCGTGAAATGCGAAGCATGCTTTGCGTTTCAGATCGTCTTGGTATATGAAGGTTCTTGGCAAAGGTCTAAAGGTCAACTGAAAAATTCCTACCGAATATTTCCTTTCAAATACGTCGAAGTTTCGTCTTGCCTGCCACCCTTTCTTTTTAATTAAATTAACGACGCTTTGTCCGTTTAACTAAAGTATTTCAGCTGGCCGGTATTAGTGTGTTGAGTCACTAGAGATGGGAGTCTCTCGCTAATTAATAAATACACCTAACAGTCACATACATAGTTCTGACCCCACATTAAGATACAAGTCTTGTGTCGTGGGTATCAGAAACTACGAGAGACTTTTCGGTCTCACAAACACCCAGACCCGAAATAAATACTTCTGGGTCACACAAACATTTGTCTCTGTGCAGGGATCGAACCAGCGGCCTCTCGTATCGCAAGTTGGTATCACTTGCGATTTTGTCACTTTTCCGTACCTGTTTAAAAAAAACTGAAAATATACTAAATACGATTTTTTACGAATTAAACTTAATGTCAATCTCCCTTACGGTTAAATTTATTATCCACAACGTGGCATAAGAATAGGTGCTGTGTCTTCAAAAAGGGAAAGTGTAAATTTATGAAAGGGTTTTAACTATATAAAGCGTGGCACAATGCAAAGGAAGTGTTTTGCTAACATTAAACCACCTAAACAAATAAAACTTGGTTTTAAGCCCCTACTGTCTACATACATGGTCAAAATCGCGATGTTAGATTCCAGTTAGCGATAAATTTCAATCTTGTATCAAAATTAACGTTTAAATACACACGTACTCACGCCTGTATTCCTCGAAGGGGTAGACAGAGATGCATTTCTGCAATCACATTTTGCTAATTGTATTTCCCACGTAATAGGGGCGAGCCTATTGCCGTTTTTTGGGCACATTTCCAAACTCCGAGCTGCTACTGAGAATTCCCAGATGGAAAAACCAATAGCAGAAGTGTCATTGGTAGTTATCCGACCTGGGAATCGAACCCGGGACTTTGAAATCGCACGGAGCGTATCTGTACCACGAGACCATGAGCCAGTCAACATATAATAAATAGAAATTCATATATTTTTTAAAGCATAATTATTTTTCAATGTCATTACAAAACTATTAATGCTAATTGCAAAATTTAATAAATAAAACATATATTAATAACTAAAAATCAGGTAAAATATGAAACGAAGATTCCATATAGTCAAGCTAGTAAATAAACGATTGAAAACGTATAAACGCTTCCTATTACTTTACGGCTTAATTTAAGGCTTCACATTTTTCAAATGTAGGTGGTCTATATCTTTCTCGTCTAAAAAGAGTTTTCTTCGTGAAAGAAACACGCTACCTTTTCTAAGTGAGACGTTCTTAGAATCATATTTCACTTCCTGCGTACACTTAGATTTTATAGCTCGTCGATTGCCGGTACCTTTACTTCAAGTCTTTTAAATGTGTTTCTTAAAACTATACTCATTATATTTCTCAATTAAAACTGCTTTAATTTCGTAAATCTTTGGATATAATTGTAAAGGATTTAGGAAAGGGATATTTAATAACTATTTTGATGTTAAATTAGGTGTTTACTTTCAGTTAAGATTTACATCAGAATTGGATTGTTAATTAAAGCGAGGGACTGGCTCTGAAGAAACTCTCGAGATGATTTCTGGTAATTTTCTTACAAAGTAATAGACAAACAGGATTAAGCACGCGATTCTGTCTAATGAACACCGTTTGCAATATAGAAATGTATCGTTTTGATAAGATGATTTTACTCTGCTGCTATTTTTGTGATGATATTTAAGAAGAATTATATTTTCGCATTTCATTGCATTCGCATTGTGTAGAAACTATTGTTGTGAAACTTGTTTTTACTTTAAAAAACTAATTTATAAAACATATTATTCAATATCCATTAAATAATCACAAATAAAGTTGCAAGGAAGGATTTATACAATGGAAAATTATTCCAGAATCCTGAGGAGAAATTGTGAACCGATAAGAGAGAAAAATTAAATTTTCTCCGGTGTTAATAAATCTCTTGGGTTTCGCTTGGGACGAGCGCTAGCCTAATGCGATATTTATCGCTCGACAAAAAATAAAGAAACACACTCTTCTCACGCAATAAATACGGCTATAAAATAAACAGAATTGCCAAATCTGCGGTCGGATAAAGGCGCGATTTTATCATAACGATATTCCGTTTCTTTCGCCAGATTCGCTTACAGATACTTTTGTTCAGATTAATTGAATTAAATCAAGGCGTTTTACTGACGACTCATTTAATACTTAGCCGAGGATTTTATTCAGTAAACGTTTTTTGTGTACATATAGTTAAGCTTACGTATTTACTTACAAAAATACTTTTATAAGACATAAATTTAACTTGTTATCTTAACGAGTATTAGTAATGCAAAAGTGAAATTGATTACTTTTTTGCTTTTTCACGCCATAACCGTTGAATCGTCGTTTAAAGCACTTTACACAATTTAGTACATCACAAGATGTATTAAAGATAGGGAAACCGTCGGCAAAACTAGTTTAAAATCAAAGGGCACAAAAGGCCATTTTTTAATTAACATGACATTATTTATGAAACGAATTCTTCACTGCCCTAAGATGTGTACTAAGGTAACTAATTTACCGCCAGGTGGCGGTAGAAGGCGAGCGGCTGAGGCGGTTGCGTGAGCGCGTAGAGGCGCAGGAGTTGAAGCTACGGCGGCTACGGGCGCTACGAGGGCAGCTGGACAGAAATAAGCAGGCGAACATCGCACTTAGTGAGTTTTAATAATTATGTATTACTTTCGTTTAACATTGTGGTTGGTAATCTTCTTGAAGAGATCTTTAAAGGTTTAATAAATAAGAAAATTTAAGATATGATTTAGAGTACCCCTAGAACATAATTACATAATTTATTTATCAATAGCGGTTGCACCCCGCTTGGTCCGGGCGCATTTTTTTTTAAAGTAGCTTATGCTTCTTCCCTAAATCTCATCTATATCCATACCAAAAATCATCAAAATTTGAAGTTTTTGACTTTATTCCTAGAAAACAATTTTCAATGAATCTAATGTCTATAATACTAATGTAGATTATTTAATTAGTTGACTCAGATGATTCATTACGTAATAGATGTTATTGTTAACAACAATTTACACAATTAATCAATTCGACGAGCACGGCGCTGTCGGGCCTAATAAATGTATGCTAATAATGTATAATTCGCTATAGATAATATGTCGACAGTCATCCGCTATTCAATTACGGTAACTTCATTTTAAACAGCATTGTTATCGGTACAATACACGTGTAATAAGTGGAATAATTTTCAATTAATATCACAATGGCGTAATATGAAATAATCCTAATATTATTACTGCGTCAGTAAGTCTGTTTGTTGATTTGTGACGCCTAAATCGCAGATCTAATTTACACGAATTTAGTTACAGGAATAAATGAAAACGATAGGACTTTTAGTATCTCATAAATAAGTTTCCTGTATTTGATACATTTTTTAAGTATGCCACGACATGAATAATAATTAGATTTGTATGATTACCTCACTTTGAATTTTTTATTTAAATAAAAATTAAAAACAATAAACAGTTTTTTTAATACTTCAAATAAAATAAAAAAAGAGATTTAAGTACACTAACAAAAATAATTCACTCAAAGCAGTTTTATCAAAAGCAGCTCTGTAATACTTGATAAACACAAGTTCTTTGTGATATTACAAAATAAATATTCAATCTTTTGTTAGTTTTATAAAAATGAGCGTTCTATTACGAAAACATAATTTATTCTCCTCTACAGTCATTTTCCCATTCTAAAACATTTGATGCTTTGGCCTTTTGCCTTATTTTACTATTTGAGTAAGTGTATAGAAAAAAATACTTTCTTTCACCTTTTACCTTTGTCCCACTTATTGTGTATTGAATTTTTTGTCGAATCAAGATTTTAGGCAATGTTCAGAAAAACTAATACCTTTGAGATTTAGCTTACATTGTTAAAAATATCATAATCAAACAATTTTAGGTTTTCGTTTTTAATAAGAAATTCATTCAAAGTTAAATTACTCCGTTCGAGAAATGTAATCAGATGGTGCGCATATAATATATATTATTATATTACATATCTGTAATTGAAATTTATGTAATCAAATATGCTAGTCTATTGCCGTCCCTCCCAAACATTCGATGCTCGGCAAATGGGTCACATTATGGGATCAAGAGCATGCTAAATCGGGCAGCAGACAGAACTGACATTGACTCGCGGTCATGCATTTTTATATAATATCTTTGCCAAAGTCTCTTAGCCTTCTCAGCGATAATGGAAATAATATATACTCGCATAGACAGTTTTAAAGAGCTGATTAAGACATCTGTTGTTGTTTACAAATGTAATAATCATTGAAATTGCTTCGAAAATGATAAAGATTGTATTTGGTTTTATTAAAGGTCGTATAAAATTCAATGCAGAAACCTCTTAATTCTCAGATCAGTCTACCTACAGTACATACGTCACATCCAGGCCACAAGTCTCTTGTAGATTGTGGTCGTATTCTTCTTTTCCAATTCTTTCTAATGCAGCTGTAATTAACATCATTTCTCATTACCTTTTTTTGAAATCTACTTCACTAACAAAGCTCATTATGTAATGTAAAAACAAAACGACAAATGTATGTTCTACTCAGCTCTTTATCCTTATTAAGCAAGCCTTTTTATAGCTCGTATAATATTCCTATATTTTTAGTAAGGTATTATTACGCCTGAACATTTTCTTATTTAGGTTAAAAAAAAATATTCTTATCAGTCTTTCATTAAACGCTGAAGTGCGCCTTTCCTACTACACCTGTACTTTGATCGTTTACTATTAAGATTAGATCGAAGCTTGCACTCTATGAACCGATAGCAAACAGAGTGTAGTAGTGAAGAATCACGTTCCCTTAATGGAAATGTCAATACACTATCTCAATTCTACAGCGGACAGGCGGAGTACGGCCTGAACGCGACCTTTATCAAGCGATGACCAGGCAAAATTACTCGAATGCACCACTCTCAATCCAACGACATTTCAATGGATTTATGTACCGTTGAGATACAATGACAGTGGATTAAATATTAAGGCGATTATGCTCTAGATATACAATACTATCTCTGAGCTACAGTGTTGGTTTGCGGTTGGAAAGTAGGGTATAGCGTTGAATATTGAACCACTGAATGGTTACGGGTATAAAATGTTGTATGAAGGATTATAACATGAATGTATTCTGTAAAGATCTTTGTTATTTATATTTAATCTCCAGTGTAAACCAAAATGCTTAGTAAAAACAGATACAATCATATACAATTAAACATTGATTGATGATGATGATATTGCAGTTGATTAAACATAGTGTAACATTTTTTTATCCAATTCAACCTGAAAATATTTGCATCGTGTTTACATTAAATTAAAAGCTCAATAAACAAGTGCCAAATTGATAAAAATAATTGGTGCTTGTCCAAGTTGTGTTCGCTGTATAATAAATGAAATGTCTTCTGCCAAATACAGACGGTATCGGAGACTTGTTTACCAAAGCACGTCGAATATTTGCTCCCAATAGACGTATCTGCCACAAATAGTCGAGATACTTAGATGTTTATGAAGTGCCTACGTAAACGTGCCTTGGAATAATTCCACAATGTTCTAGATCCGTCTAGAAATCAATCAATACTAATCAAAAGCCCTCGGTCGGTTGCAGGTCAGAGTCAGTTTAATAAATCTAAGTTGTCATAACTTTGAATGGTTTGCTTACTATCCGTTTTCAGTTCGTACTTCGGACTTCTACAGTAACTAACTGTTAATCATTTGTGAGCATCATGGTTTCCAATTCTATAAAGAAACTTTTTATTATTTGTGTTTTTAATTTGCTTTTTAAGCGTTTATTTTTTACTTCTTAACATTTCGAATATCCTTTGATAGGATCGCCATTCAATTTTTATTTGCTGCTTGGGCTTATAATAAAATGAAATATTAATTTTGTTACTAAAGAAATTAAACCTTTGCCGTCTGATTTCTTTCAAATTTATCGAGACATCAAAGTCTTTATAACTTTCAATAAAGCGAGGGCCGCGTTCATAAAAAGCCTTTTGTAACGATATCTACTTTAATTGATTGTATGATGACGGTTTTATTAAAATGATCGAATTCTGGAATAAATTACAATATATCTTTTTTAATATTTTACACATACGTATAAAATGTTCCCAGTAATTTAAAAAACTTAGCTAGGAATACTTAATAAATTACCTTATGTAAATGTACAGAATAAAGGAAGTTTAATCCACACACGAAAAATAAACACCAATCCGCGTAACAAGAAAGATTATTCATAGAAAAGTTTATTTACCTAGAAACGTGAACACGCAAACTATTCTAGGAAGTTTTTACTACTAATAGGGATGAGAATTCTATCCATCGCAACGTAGCGCTTACGTCCTTATTTGAAAATCGGTTTTCGTTTAAGGGAATTTTTATCACGGCCAACTTTAATTAAGTTTCTTATTTTATATTCGGCGCGTCAGGTCACGTAAATAAGACGGTTTAACGTTGATCCTGATTTGTCACAGGGTGAGGTGCCTCCAGGTGTACTTTATGCGGCCTTTCTAGGCTACCTTTTGAATTTTTTAAATTACATTCCACTGTCGGATGACGGAAGGATGACACATTTTTAGGGTTTGTTAGTATTGTTAAAAACGGTTCAGAACATAAGAATGGTATTTGGTATAAAAATGGTCTTTAGCTGGAATACAAGTAGGATGATTCTTATTACTAAAATGTCAGGTTTGTGTAGAATTATAAAATATTGATCTATAGGAGATGTTTGCCAACTTTCCGCCATTGTCTTTTATTTCTAATGAACTCAATTGAAAAGCCCGCGCAGACGAAGTATGATTTAAAAAGCTTAGTGATTTTTATAACATTATTGGTTATTTTAATGTCTGTTTTTACTAACTATACTAATCTATGATAAAACAGGCCAGTAATTTAGGTAAACCTCAAACACCCGTCATAAGTTTAGGGAAAATATTCTCCGAACCTATCCGTTCAGATAGATATTCAACGTTATAATACAAGGATTGAAGGCGAAGGCATAAATAACGACGACATTTTGTGGGCCATTGATTCGGCAATGAAGCGTATAATCTGTATTGTAACCGCAATTTGTATTGTCCTCGAAACAGATAAAATTCACATTAAGGACCAAACTGGGACCGCCTTCCTATATTTTACCCTGATCCGGCGAAACGTTTGCAAAATAGATATTCAGTTCGTGACATTTATTTGTGAAAAGCATGATTTGCGTTCGCCATTTCGAAATATGCGGTGCGAATGTGAATCTAAAGAACATGAAATGAATAAAAATGTAAAATATATATGTCTTTTTAACATCGATATGTGTGGCCTGTGTCTCCGAAGAAGTAGGCTGAGGTGTATTGCTAGCAAAATATCAGGTATCAATACATTGGTTACAGTGAAGAGGGACAAACAAGTTAATCTTAAATACTGTTTTTGTTTCCGCAAAAAGCTTAAATATTTAAAACCTACTTTGAAAAAGCTTAGCAATGGACTTCCGCCAGTTGGATCTCCATTTGGACAATCTTTTACCACCAGAAGCCATCTTTGGCAAATCAGTACACACTACACAGAAGTAAAGGTCGTGGGTAGACGCGAGTATTACAAATTCAGTACTTTCATGAGAAAGTGAAATAAACGTTTCCACTGGCAGACAAAGAGTTCTTTAATATATATATGGCCGAGTACAAAAGTGCTTTCAAACTTTTGAAATGTTTAATTAAGACAAGGTAAAATAACAAACATTTCCAACTTATTCGCCGTCGGCAACCCTTAAGGACTGCTCTGGACAAGTTTGCTGATACAAACGTTAATGTGTTTCGCCTAGTTTCTGATACACAGTAATGTCTACACACCTACCCACTATGCTCTGATAGAGATTGATCGTGTTTCTACTTACCTATCGGACTTAGCCTTTAGGGTTCATTTAGGTAATTGAATCTATCTTTTATTTCTTAGAAAATCGTACTGGACTAAGGCATTAAAATAAATTACAAGAATTATTATTTATACTATTGACCCACTTATCGCAAAAAAACAAAGCCGTATCGAATACCTGCTTCATCCCCCAATAACTATGGGTAAGGTTCCGTTTAGATGGTACGATTTAGGCGGTTTACACGGAATAGGTATTCGATTTTATTTCACATCGAACCAAATGTCCAATTACTTAGAAAAGCTCTGGCGCCCAAACAAGTATTTTCTCCCACCTAATGAGTATCATTGGTATAGCTAGAAGTACGGTCGTGGCCTCGATTTCATTGTCAATGCTTTGTTTATTTCTGGCGTGAGAAAAATGCAGTTTTCGTGGTACCGTAATTATTTCCCTTATAAGCAATCTCTTTAAAATGTATATTAGTAGTCAATGCATTGCTTTTTTTATACTTCTATATTTACATTTTCTTTAACTTCATTAATGAGCATATCGAATATGATATAAGAATTAAATATATGTACTCTTTAAGGACCTAATAATTCTAACGCCCCCAAAGTAATCTTATAAAACACTTTCATTTTGAACTCCGTAACCCTTCCATCATTTACTTTTTATCTTGGCCTGTCAATGTAATAAAACAGTGTGTTATTTTAAAAAGCTTCAATTAATGTTATCTTACTTAATCCATTCTATAATTATGTTTATTACTTAGTGTTATAACCGGTTGGTAATTAAACATAGGCAATGGGACAATTAAGTCGTGATGGCCTCGAGGTTTAGGCGCGCAGTCGAGAATCTCGACGGTCGCGGGTTCAAACGCCAGGCACACACCTCAGACTTTTTGAAGTTATGTGTGTATTCATAATGAATTATCACGTACTTTAACGGTGAAGGAAAACATCGTGATGAAACCTGCACACCTAAGAGTTCTTAGGAATTTCTTAGGTGAGTAGTCCGCCAACCCGTACTAGACCAGAGTGGTGGACTAAGGCCTAAACCTTCTCAGTTGTAGAGGAGGCCCGTGCTCAACAGTGGGACTTATATGGGCTACACACATTTTACTAGAAGTATTTTTTTAATATTATTTAGGCACGAAAGAGGTTACTCTGGAGATAACTTTTGCACGTAAGTTGCTATGAGGTAATGTTTCAAAGTAGAGACTTCTCATAAAACTAACAGCCTGGACTAAAATATAATTACACCAGCCTTGCCCTAATTCCATATTGGGTACGCCAGTACTTACTTATTTAGTGGATCAAGTAACTGTAAATTTTAGATTACTTGAACTCTGTAGGCTGAATAATAACTCGTAGTGAATAGGTTTTTAAAAGCGGTGCATATTTAATTTCGCTCAAAATTAATGATGTTTGACCGCTGCTGTGTACATAAGTGTTATGAAGGGTTAATTTTAGAAGCTGTTTTCACTGTATTAATTCTGCTTCATTTGTAGATTCTCTGAGTTTTTTTTTTTGTAATTTAACAAAAAACGATTGAATTTTATTAACATTTATTTATGCTTTCCTGGTACATTAAATGACTGCATGGTAGTATTTTCTGTATGGAGTGGCCAATTAAATCAAATACAGGCATGAGTTCCTATATGTACACAAGTTTTTTTTTGTTCCTAGCTACGGTACCATGCTGTACCATTTTTGTCTATACACGGCAGACCTTTTTTTATCGTATCGAATACTCAATCTTTATTGCTTTACTGTTAGAAATATAACGTTTGAGTGGGGTTCACCGGTGCCAGCCCACAAGTGACACAACACGGATGACGCATCGACTAAACTTAGTAAAATCGATATCCCTTGACACCAAAACGCTTTCCATATTGTTTTGTACTATATTTCGTGCAAGTATGTGAAGTGAATCAGGTGGAAAGTTTTAAGCGCAATTTGCCTAATGTAAGACTATGTTCGTTGTAATATTGCCTTGGAGGGGTAAGATTCGAATCCAGATGACAACATTCATCATCATTCATCATCAGCCCATATACGTCCCACTGCTGGGCACGGGCCTCCTCTAGAACTCAGAGGGCTTTAGGCCTTAGTCCACCACGCTGGCCTAGTGCGGGTTGGCGGACTACACACCTAAGAAATTCCTAAGAACTTTTAGGTGTGCAGGTTTCATCACGATGTTTTCCTTCACCGTTAAAGTACGTGATAATTCATTGTGAATACACACATAACTTCGAAAAGTCAGAGGTGTGTGCCTGGGGTTTGAACCCGCGACCGTTGAGATTCTCGACCGCGTGTCCAAACCTCGAGGCCATCACGACTTTTGATGACAACATACATACATGTAATTATGTTACAAAAAGTGGCGTTTAGCTAATGAACTAAGTTATTTAAATTTGAAAAAAAAAACTTAATTTAAAATTTTAAAATGTAAATCTATTTGCGAAATTATAGTTATTCTCCTGTGTCATAAAAATTACAAATAAATAAATATAAGAAACCAATATATTTTTTATTGTAAAATAATTCTTATTGTTGGCTTAAGTGAGAGGAAAATTAATGATCGCAATGTAATTTAAAAACAATAATCGCAAAGAAACCGTAAATATTTAAATTTAGCTATTTATCGTGGGTATCTACTCGTTGTTGTGAGTCGAAAGTTTCATTTGTACACGTCCCTAAACATCAGTCTGCGTCACTCGTAATGTTTTTGTGGACAACACTACGCCGGCTTCTGGTTACAGCAAAAACTCTTTTAGTATCCGAATTGTACAAAAAATAATTTGCAAAAAGAATAGATTACTATAAAGAAAAAAATATACATTTAGAGAAACACATTATAAAGAGAGCAGAGAGCGTGGTCTCCTAACAGTCGCGGACGTTCACAATAAGTAAGCGTCCAAAATAGGGTGAGTGTAGGGCGTCTCAAGCCCTCCCAAATTTGAGGAGTCCAGGATTGGACAAAGCGCTGGGCAGCAGCGGAAAGTAATATAGGGCTTCTCGCCCTGCGATGTCATAGTATCGCTCCAAATGCGCGTGACCGCCACCGAAAGGTTTTAGTCGGTATGGTGGCGTAGGATTTTGGTTAGGGACCCAACTCAGGTAAACGGAAATTTGTTTCTCGCGCCGAGTTTGAAGGCCAGAGACCCCAACATACCCTTTTCGGCCTATCCTGAGGTACCGAAAGAGGAGCTTAAGGCGTTTTCCTCTCGTTAAAAAAATATCTATATTAATTGCTCAGACTTGCACTACTGCGTCATGTAATTTACTGCGCACGTGGGTATTAGCCGAGTGGAGTGACAGTGTGTTGCGGCTAATCGCTATACAAGTTTTACCTCATTACGTTGATTGGGTTTGTGGGACCCTTCCCGCTTTATGGCGTTGATAGTTGCCAACGCAAACACGAAGAAACACTATTTATAGAAGAGAATAAATTGAATATGTTTTACTTGGAAGATTAATTTGTATGAACTGCAGAATTATCTTGAATGCATAAATAACGAAGTGTAAGATATTTATAAGAAAAATAAATATTTGAGAATATGCTATTCTCCATAATAAATATTATTGACACATACCGCCATAACTTACCATAAAATTGGAAGGTTTATGCCAAACACTAATAAATTGTATGTGAATTATGATTTCTTAACTAAATAAAAACATCAATATATGTATAATACTGTATTACTACCTATAATTGGCTTAGCGGGATTTAGTAGGATTTAAACAAATCTAGTTTCGTAGATGTTTCAAGAATCTCATGTAATATATTATCATAGATATAAATTTTATTTAAAACAATAATCTGTTTTATATAGGTACAATTTTTATTTTTTAATGAATGTGTGTTATTTAATAAAGTTTGTATAAGAAACGCAAGAACCCTTAAGTTCTTTCATATAATCGAGACGAGAAAACCTCGTATTAACTTATGACAAACGCAATTCTATACCAAAGGAATTTTACTCAAGTCCTCAACAAACACTTTCGAATGTCATATTACACGTAGACTCCGATATGCGCTCTATTGGGACATGAAATAGAAGCCAGCCCCAAGACTTTTCAACTAAACGAATTCACTTCAAAGAATTCCGATAGCGTATTGTTTCACAAAATACACCGCATTTGAAAAGGGAGCAACAAAAGAGTTTGTATATAAAATAGTTACGTTCTGAAAGCAGATAGCGAACTAAACAACGCTTTATACCCGTAAATTGTCTTTAAGAAAAAGGCGAAAGGGATTTTGTTCTGTTCGCGAATTACACACTAAAAGTAAAATACGTTCTAGAATAGGGTAGTTAAATCAATTTGGAAGGACCGCGGAGATCGCGATACATTCGGCTGAAATATTCCATTATCCTGCGCCTTAGGGTGCGGCGACTTTTGTTTTCGAATCGCCTTTTTGCCTCTTCCCAAAATGTGGCTTCTGAGTTCCGATTACGTGACTCGATTTTGCGACGAAGAAAATCTTATTATAATTAAAGTGATACAGTGTGTTCTCGTTGATGCGAAATTTATTAAGGCAATTTATTTTGTTTGTAACAAATTAAACAAATCAAAGTTATTATGGTCCCCGTAACGTTTTACAATAGATATCATTTCTTGTAGAAAATTCAATGTCTTAGATTGTTACATTAGCATTGTACTTTTATGGTAAACACCATAGTACAATAATATACAATTCAAAACAAATCATACAAAAGGAAAATAAAAGGTAACATGGAATGAAACTAAGTAGGATAGCTGATAAAAAGTAGGCCAATTCGAAGCTAACGCGAATGAACATCATGTCTACGGAAATATATCAATGTTATCCATTAAAGAATTTATTGTCGAAACAATGATGCCCCCATTCAGACGTCGCTACGAACGTGGGCTCTCTTACAGATAAAGCCCTCTTTATTGTCCTCTGTAATTGAAAGGTCTGAGGTATTTCCCTCCTCGGAGGTTTAATTGAGCCTCAGCTGTGCCCCTGCACAGTAAATAGCATTTTTGTCGGTTAATGTGTTACAATTTCTCATTTTTTTAAGGCAAAATAAATGGTTGTTATTTTCTAAATATACATAAACACAACTTTATTATCAAGAAATTGCAAAGAAAGCTAACCTTAGGGATCATAACGCCAAGTAGAAAATTTAAGATTGCATAAGAAATAAAAGATGCTGCTAACAAAGCACATACTGGTGCTTAAGGCATAAACTTAATGAAAAAAAATATGTAAAATTATTTATATTTATTGTCATAAATGAAAATAACAGATGGAAAAATGATTTTTTTTAATATAACGGCTACATTATTCTAAAAACGCCTGTTCCTAGAATAATCCTAACAGAATAATCCAAGAAATGTTTAACGTAGAATACAGAAGCAGATATTGGAGTTAAAATCCCATAAGACTTGGATTTACTTTTAAAATATAAATAGGTGTAATGAGAAGAGACGAAGGGAATTTCCTTCACGCAATATTTTGTCATGCGGAACGCGTTTCGAATGAAAAGTAAATTGCTACATTAGGTACATTTAGATGTACGAACACGCCAACAATTCCTTGCGTTGCGATCGACGCAAATATTTCAGACAAGTACAGTACCTACAATTATACTGTATTTTTGTTACCACATTCTCGTGTTTATTAGCACGATTTTCTTTTATGTTAAAATAAATAAACTCAAATTGTTCTATTCTACTTTTAATTATTTTAGGTTTATTCAACTGTTTGTTAAACACCCTGCTAAGCCGGTACCTACCGTGTCACATCTCTGAATTTATAACTTCCAAACTCTTTCGTATTTGTCACGCAAATGACGTGATGGGCAACTTTATCATGAGCAGACATAAGTACTTTTCGTAGGTTTCACAAAACAGCTTCGGAACAATAATCAAAGATATTGTCACTGCTTTTAAAACAGATTTACCAGTATTTACTAGATCCTATGAAAATAGAAACAAATAAAGCATAATCTTTGTAGTATTGTAAAAAATTGTACAAAGCTTCTTTTTTTCATACAATCTATAAAACTAATCTGCACGTCGATTGATGTTTGTTACAAAACAACATAGCTGAACCAAATTCAATTTTTGGCGTGGCGTGGACGGCCTCTGTTGATTAAAAACTTCTACCAAAATACAATAGTTCAAATGAAACGGCAGAATCAACTGTCAAAAAATACACATTCATTTTTTTAATCTGTAACGTGTAGAATAGTGCGAAAAGTATAAACACTTCTTGAGAATTTTGTAAATCAAAGGGCGGACTGGTAAAATGTCTGCAATGATATTTTTCTTATCTCATACAAATCTACATTACTTTGCCGACCAGACCTATTATATTCTGAATGTACGTACTGTGGTCGATATAAATGGGTGGAATGTTATAGATATGTAACTTTCTATATACCTACCTTCACTGAACATCTAATTTGACCAGGCTGTCATAATCGAATCAAATGGTTTTCGATTTATTGATACCCTGCGCTTGCTGTCTAGATAATTACAGCCACCTATTGTAAGATTTCACTTTAATATTAATGTGGGTAAATAACATTTAAAAAACAAATTAAAAGGGAATTGGTTAAATGGAATAAGGTTATATACTCATATGGGTGGCACTACAGATTGGATCATTCACTACCAGACGCTTGAAAGGTTCGGAATTATGGATTGCGATAAAAAGCAAATAACTGAACAACGGGAAAATTATATGAGCGATTGTGATTGCTTAAAAAGTGGTCTTATTACATCTATACTATCTAGTCTTTGTTCTAATAATTTGTTTGTTGTTTCACAGCTAGTGACTTGGAGTCGATACGAGCACTGTTCAATGAAAAGGAGAAGGAGTTATCGGTGGCGGTGGCCAAAGTGGAGGAGCTGACGAGGCAGCTGGAGGAGTTGCGGCGGGGGAGGGTGCAGCCAGCGCCCCCCTCCGCGCACGAACTTGACAAACTGAGGAGGGAGCTTATGGTTAGTAACTAGCTTTATTAATTCTCCCTGACAGCTGACAAATGAGAAGATTTGATGCCCAAACTTACCCAATTTATTTAGTTGCGTTATAGTAATCAAATTATTTAGTACATTAATTACCAATTACGAAGGTACCATTTATATTAAGTGAAGACGACATGGACACCATACAAATTACGAGACTAATCACTATTAATTTATTAAGATTAATCAATCTTATTCAAAGAAAATCGAACGGTCAATTTGCGTTTATTTGTTGATGAATATCAGACTAGTAACCAGCTTAGCATTAAGCCGAGTCAATTAATTAGCACGAGAAATAATCGAAAAGTTCCAAGCCAGCAATCTGCTTCATCCCAATTAGTAAAATTGCGAATACGCATTTTGTGTTTGATTTCATAAATAAACTGCGTCGTTGGTCTCGAGGTATGAGCTGGTGAATTCTATTGAAATGTCCTGGCTTAAATTTTCGCCTCTGTTAAAAGTGTAATAAGGTTTTCTATAGCGATATACTAAGTAGCAGTGAGAACTTTGAAAATGTACCCAGTAAACCCCAATTTTCTCGCATCTACGTGGAACATAAAAACTGGCGAAGGCTGAAAGTGGAAATACTAGAGGTATTTTCCTCTCCTATACTATTTTACTCCTTACTCCTTTGAGGAAGCAGGCATAAAAATACATGCATCAAATTATTGCTGGCGGGCTTAGAAACGCTTCGTTGTTGGAGTTTACTTACAGTTATCCCTTGTCAAGTTGATCTGTTCATCCCTCGTTGATGTTTTGGATGGGCTATCGAGAGTTTACCCGCCAAATAATTATGCTTATATGGTGTTCTTTATAACGAAGGGAAACACTTTTTTCGTTTAAATAAAATAAAATTGAAATTAACATTTTTGGCTTTTTGAAAGTTTTGAAATATATATAATAAATTGTGTGTGTGTTGTTTTTAGTACGAAAATATAAACACGACACGGTTCTTCTGATATACACAGAAACACCAAAAAATCAAATTTGAATACAACACAAATTTCTAATAGGTGAATTCCTATGAGTTTGAAACCTGATTCCTAACGCCAATAAAAACTGCCTTCCACTACATAAAAACGAATGTAAAGTTTATGTGGCCGAGGCATGCATATTTTATGACAATAGACATTGCTCCCAGACCGGTTTGACGCGGAACTGTAGTAAAAGCGAAGATGCCAATCGGCCAGATAGCATGCGGTGGCTAACGAGAGCAGTGCGCCGAACAGTCGAACAATATTTGTTGAGAGAGCTCCGTCGAGAGCCAAGTAGGTTGCGGTCGCGGCTCGCCACTTGGACTTGAGACTTCGGTGTACTGTATTCTTGTATCGATCGATATACACAAATCGATACTGATTATTTTAATTAGATCACAACGATGACAACGTGATTTTTTTACAAAGGTTACTCGGTAATAATTAATTTACCAATGACATTTTCCATTATGAAAAAACCTGCCCACCTAAAAATATTAGGGATTTCTTAGGTGTGTAGTCCGCCAACCCTAACTAGACTAAGGCCTAAACCCTCTTAGTTGTAGAGGAGGCCCGTGCCCAGCAGTGGGACAGTTATGGGCTGATGATGATGATGACAATTTTCTTGAATAACTACGACCAGTGGTGGGACTTCCATTGAAGCCCGAAAGCGTAACACGTTAATTGTGTAAAGTCTAGTTTATAATTGCTTATTGTGGGGTCAGTTAATTCTCATTTATATACAAATTGCTTTTCATCATCAGCCCAAATACGTCCCACTGCTGGGCACGGGCTTCCTCTACAACTGAGAGGGTTTCAGCCTTAGTCCACCACGCTGGCCTAGTGCGGGTTGGCGGACTACACACCTAAGAAATTCCTAAGAACTTTTTAGGTGTGCAGGTTTTATCACGATGTTTTCCTTCACCGTTAAAGCAAGTGATAATTCATTGTGAATACACACATAACTTTGAAAAGTCAGAGGTGTGTGCCTGGGGTTTGAACCTGCGACCGTCGAAATTCTCGACCGCGCGCCTAAACCTCGAGGCCATCACTGCTATGCCATCACAATAGCAGTGATGGCCAAATTGCTTTTATTTAACAAATATTTAAAGCTTAAAGATCGGAATTTTGTAAGGCAAGTTGGGCGTTCGGGCTACTATGGCAGTACCGCCACTGACTATGACATGTGAAAATTTTCTTCGTCCTAAGCTTATTTCAAGACTTGGTAAAAAACAAGTTTATTTTTTGACTTGCTGCTACTAAATCGTTAAAAAAAAGTAAACAGATTTAAAAAACCTTAATACTAATGCTTGCGTCAGTATCAGGGATAGTAATTGTAAAAAAACGTTTACGTAAATACTTGAATGGGCTCTTTAGTACCCTTTAGTATAATAGAATTACATCAAATATTATTAAACGTTATATTTTTCGAAGCAATCGACAATAAAATAGTAGTAAAGCACACGATTGCGTTCCAAAATAGATACCCACAAACGAGATAGATGGTACAAACTCGATATACTAGTTCGAATATATTGCCAATGAAACAGTATTGAACTGGTTGAACTAGAATGTCACACGTGTATCTAACAAGAGTCTTCACCTTAAAATGTTATCTTACTTTAGTTTTATAACGCTCCTCAGTATTTATATAATTCATGAGCTTTTACTATTCAAGTATTATTTATGTATTTTTAAATAAAGTATTCATTGGAGCATTTGGTAACTTTACGAATGTTAAATATTGATAGGTCTGTTGACAAGGTATGCAAAATTTTAATTGAAAAGTGCTGATTTTAAATACACTCCAAGTCCCAGATTGAATAGTTGCTCTTGAGTTTATTTTATATGCACATGGTATGTCTACGATTTTTACATTTTCTAGAAAGAAACTAGGAAAATTGTAGCTGTAGGTCGTGTATGTCGTGTGTACATGTTACCTGATCTCTCTTTGGCATCCGACATAATGTGTGAGATGTGTGAGTTGGACAGTTTTGGTATGACGTTGCATAATCCACCTATGGTTCTTTGTTTTTTTATTCGATCCAGGGTGAGTGCAGTTGAGGTAAATAAATAATCCCAATATACTGATTGGTCTTGATCAAATATCGATAGTTTTGTCACACATTTTCTTAATTTATAGTTTAAAAATTATATGAATTACGTGAATAGGAAAGCCTTCCAATATTTACGGTTATGTTTATCTTAGTGTAGTCAAGGGTATAACTCTAGTAGTATGAATTTATTAATAGGTACTTTTAACATTATCAGGGGGATTATTAGAGCTTAGTATGATACGATGAAATATATTTTAATTAACAAAGACATCATACAATTTATTAAACACAAAAATCATAACGTCATATCAGCGACGTCTGTTCCATTCTCGCTACAACTACGTATGAAATACTTAGTTTTCACGCGTTTAAATCCGCGAGTATTCGCTAGTCAGCTGAATAATTAGTTTAGTGCAGCCCTAGAGGATACTAATGAATCGCGTCATGAGACTAATTTCGTTTTGCTTGCCGATGCCAGGTGATCCGAACTTGTGTTTGACAATTTAGTTACATATGCGACGTTCGACAAGCACTGCCGTCATCCATCACGGTGATGTAAAGACCATAAACATTAGTGAGTGTCCGGGTAATTGTGTTGTGAAGTGATCGGGAATATCCTGGACTCGGGTCGAGTTGGAAAGGTCGGTAACACGGAGTTAGGAAATCGCATTACAACAAACTTCTAGTGACCGTTACAATTTTGTTTATGCCGTATTATTTCGAGACCCTTTCGTGAACTCACAATGAATATGCTAACTTCTTTCGTGTTCTTTTAAACTTTAGTCTGTCTCTTTGAAAATTCTGAATCGTGTTACATGTTAGCACTACTTGGGTATTCTAAAACTAAAGCAAACGGTGTTATTTAATTTACTTTGCTACAAAATGTTTTCTTGGCAAAACAAAACATTGTTTTTCTATTTTTACGTAAATATTTTGTAAATACGTTTTTGCGTTTCAAATACTCTAATAATTTCAATTATATTTTATTGTGTGATATACGAGTAAAACGTAAGAATCGGATTTAAATAACATATTATGTGTGTCGTGAAGTGTAATTTGGAAATTCTTTACCTGACGATCATCGGCGACATTCGAAGTATTGTAAATTATCTCGCACTTAAAAGGAAAACATTAGTGAGAAACCCGCATACCTTAAATTATCCACATGATCAATTATTTCAAGTCTACTGTCTTTCGCGCTGCTTAAATAGGGATGGCCTTATTTAAGCAGCGCGAAGGACTAACCAATAAACCCTTTTTACTGTAGAGAACGTCCTACATTTCAATTGAAATATGTAAAAGGGGCTATATGTAAAGCTGTAATTAATGGATTTCCAATAATAATCTTATTCGCAGAGCAAAATAGTTTTACTTAGGTATAGTTAGGCCGATTTATAAATTATAAGTAATATTCATTTTGTGGGTGCTGAAATGCACCTCTGCCTACCCTTTCGGGGAATACAGGCATGAGGTTATGCATGTATGTAGTTGTTTATTTGGCATTATTTAAATAATAATAATTATGAATACACCCAATTAAAGCAATACAATATCACGCTTTTATGTTTGTAGTTTCTAAAGCACCTTAAACGGTAAACCTTTAATATTATGTGATATTTCATACAGAACGCGAAGTTATCTCCGATGGCGGTGTCACGTCACAAAGACGAAAACGCTCCCAATACGCTTGTAAGACATTATACAGCGCACCCTCGGGACGCCGTATCTCCGCTTCACATTAATAACATTGCTTCCGATCTTGGCTGTTTAACTTGTGCCCAACCTTATTTCACACTGCCAATTTTACGAATCATTTTCATCATTGACTTATTCAATGGACATGATTCCGAAGGGTTCGGCTTTAGTGCAACTAGTCTACTACGGTAGGTATACTATAAATTTTAAGCCTCAGTTAAACACAGTGGCGTAGTTTTGGTTGGTAGATTTGACGTCCATACCGAGGAAAATTCCCTGCACCAATTAAGGGCGTATTTATTTTAATGAACTACATTTTCATAGGAATCAAACTTACAACCCGCGGTAAGGCAGCTCAGTCCAAATCTACTTGTTTCACTCCATTTTGATATTATTCAGATACATGTTCAGACATTTTGCTATCAGTTTTTACACCTTTCTTTGCTGTACCGGGATTGTGAAATCTCAATAATATGACGGACGAGTAGACATTGAAGTTAATTAATTGAAATGAAAATTGCAATTGAGTACAATGAACGTAAAGTTGAAATGCTAAAGAATATGTAGCACACGGCGTCCGTGCTAAATTTCCCGGGCCCCTATAGAGAGGAAACTATGTCTGTGTTTAATGAAATTCCTTCTTTGCCGTTAGTAAAATGAATTTATTACCGTCCCTACGTGTCTACCCACGCACTCAGGGGAAATAGTAATGATTGTGATAAAACGTAACTTTACTAACGAATATATATGAATGAAACAATGTATAGTTTTATTCTGGAAAGAGTTTTATACATTTTGATAAGTTTACCAGTAACAATGTCAAGGTTTTTAATAATGTCGAAGGGAAGATTATTTTTGCTAACTTAATAATAATTTTAGCCCAACCTTTAGCGGTTGACCAGTCCTCCATCCATTTCTTAGTTATTTCAACTTGGCTTTCTACAATTCGAATCAGAAATATTTGATACAGGGAGGAAATAGAAAAAGTTGGTAGAGGAATATAGATACCTATGTATATGTATCAGTGATTATTCCGTGTCTCATTTTGATAGCGATAACAATAATAATAGTAATATCTATACATGAATATGACACCATTTCCATAAGATTGTTGGTAAACATCGAAAAAGTTATTTATTTAATATTACGGTAAATGATATACAAAATTGGCATTGAATTTTACTTCATTCTCAAGTTACTCGTTGGAAAAAGTTCAAGAAACTACGAATCAGAGTTGAGTAGGTAAATTAAACAGACATTTACTCTTCAGAATGTAAATTGGATGTTGCTAATCCTCCTGATTACCGTGTTCTCGAAACTGTAGCAACTATTATGCGATAAGCTGTGACGAGGATGGATTTCTCTCACGGCGATAAATATGTCATCTATCATGTGCTTGAACTCAACATGGGGCGGTAATTACGGAGGATATTCGAGATTAACCTTTATCCCCTTTCCGTGTTGAAGGAGAAAACAAGCGAATATTGGTACATACAAATACGAGGAAAATTGTACTTAAATAGTTGTACAGTTGATACAGCGTAGTGGAATAATAGACTGCTTGTTCGAAATCCGTCAATACAGAAAGCGAAAATTTTATTGTGGCTGTTGTGAGATTTTTAAATTAATATTAGGTTGCTATCGTCTTCTAAATTTAAGCGTATGGTACTGTAACGGTCTTAAAAAAAACTCAAGACTTGCGAATAAAATCTAACCATGTGGTTGACAATTATCGTATAAAGCAACTACACTCATAAAACCTCAACAGAAATCGTAAATAATAGTCTGCAGAATGAGCATCGGTCACACCTTTGCAAACCACTTAAGTAAAAACATAAAAGAAGCAAATCGGGAAAGTATAGAAATCATTCCATTTCGCGACTCACAGTTGTGAGATTTACTATTCGACGAAACATTATATGAAACAAAAAAAATAAATCCGTTTAAATGTTGACCAAAGGAGCCGTTGACATGGAAAAATTCATCCAAACGGAATTGATTTAGTTCAAGAATATGTGGTCAGAAAGATTAGAAGTATGGAAAAAAATTGGTTTCGTTGTGAGAAATCGCTCGCGTAAGCACATAATAGTTATGCTACCCTTGGAATTGTTGTTTACCAGTAGGTAAATATAGTAATATTTGCTGGAGGGTTTAAGAGCTTATCCATTAACCCATTTTTTATAAGATTGTATTCTTGGCTCCGATTTTCGTTTCAGGCTGTCTTAAAAAGTAACTGTCCTAATCTTGAAAATTGGAGCACTGAATCTACAGTGCTGGTCATTCATAATATTTATAAAAAGTATCACAATTAAATTTCAGTAAATATAAAATGTAAATGTAGTGTAGGGCGCCCTCTGGTTAGGTGGGGTGACGATATTCGCATGATGGCTGGCAGCGGTTGGATCAGGAGGGCCGAAGATCGAGCCCAGTGGCGTGCCATAGGAGGGACTATGTCCAGCAGTGGACGTAAGAAAGGCTGCTGCTGAAATGTAAATGAAACATGAAAAGACTTAGGTGCAAACACTATTCAATTGAATAAAGTACTAAAGCATACCTAGGATTTAATACAAATAGAATCGCCAACCGGAAAATAGAGGATAGTAAATGGATTGCTTTTGCCTCTGGTCCGATTATATATCACGGCCTCCAATTTTTATTCTATTTTGAATTGCATTTCATGATCAATTACTATTAGCATTACATTTCTTGCTCAATTACATCGATAGAAAGCGTCGTTCAAATCATGAATAGAAATGACGGATAAGCACTTACATTATTTGATCATAAGTAAGAGGTGTATGGAAATATATATACATAGTTTGATTGTTTCTTGTATAATTTGGGAAGAAAATAAATAGAATAACCGAACATTAACTGATGTACTAACGTACGATGAAGTCTGTGTGATAACACGGTATGCTTCGAAGCAATAATTATATTTACAGTCTCTCGTTTTAGAGCTGGCTTTTTATCCTTGCGACCAAGAAAAGTGTGTGTAATCAGTTTTTTATTTAAGTGTGGCCATTTAAATGTATAACTCCAAAATATTTCCATTGCGATCATTTTTTACTTTCCAATCCATTCAAAAAATTGCTGAAACAGCAGTTATTATTTTGTTACATAAAAAAAAACTTACAATGCAAATATTATTGAAACATTTGCAGTACCGTAACAAGCTGAACGAGCAGCAGAACGGCAGACTGTCGGCGCAGAGGGCGGCGCTTGGCGCTCGGCAGGAGGAGATGAGAAGTATCGACCGCCGAGTGTCCGAGCTACAGGCGCGACTTCTCCGCAAGAGGGCGCTCAACCGACAGCTCGCTGCGGCGCACAGGCAGCCGCAGCAGCAGAGGTTGGTACATTACATCATCAATCATGATATTAGGGCACAGGCTTCCTGTGCGGTCGAGAAGTTCAATTGTCCCAATGCAGGTGGATGGAATACACATATCTAAAAAAAACATATGGAGGGCTCTTATTTGGCAGCGGTTTATTTTTAATTCGTGTTATCTTCTAATGACTCTTAAAGGCGCTACCCGAAGAACAAAACAGCGTTACTACTCACCATCTTTTAAAATGTTGACAACATTTGTCATTATATATGTACTTAAGTTAAAGTACCTGCATTCTTTCAAATGTTTTAGTAAAAATGTAATAAATCAATCCGCAGAACAACCAACCCGCCACCGATGCAGCAGTTGCCGAGCTACCCGGCCAGCAGCACTGTAAACGTAAACAGTCAACCAAAGAATCAGCCGGCGCGCGGCAACGTCGCCGCCGTCGAGCCCTACAACCACGTGCCTCACGCGCACAGCGTCAACCACAACAATAATTTTACTGTAAGTACTCATCATCATCATTATCAACAGCCTTTGTCACGTGTACTGCTAGGCATAGTGTCTATCTTTGGCCCTCCTCATCCTATAACTGTAAGCTATAGGATGCTAGCTATATGCAAATACTTGTTGTAAACAGTTACAGATGACAACTCACATATTGGAATAAAGGATGAAAATAATAGTGATGATAACTGAAGGGGATTACAATAGGCAATATAGATTAAGCTCTTTGGCTAATCTTCCTTCCTTAACAAAGCTTAGTTAAAACTCCTTACAAAGTTTTATCAATTTTATAATTTTAATATTTCAAAATATGTTTGTTGTTTTACTTGCAGACAGCGAAACAGAACGCTATACAAAACAATGTGCCATTGAAACAACTCACGCAAAGTGACAACATTCAAAGCCATATAACACAGGAGGCTCACTTCGTACAGCAGAAACAAATGATTAACCCAATTTTCAATGGCTATCCTCATACGCAGACGCACGACAGCCAGTATCCTGGGCAATATCCTAGCAAACATGAGAACTTCCACGTTCAACAAGGTATAAACACCCCATATGACCAGAAAGTGGACAAATATCAGGACTATCTAAAACCCCAATACAGTCCAAACAGTACTAGTAGTTCCAACAGCAATCAAACTGGCAAAGATGTGAAAATAAACGAACAGGAATTTCTGCCAGAGTTCGCAGCTAACAAAAATGATCCAAAGTACCAAACCTTGCCGTACAATACTAAGTTCCCTCAAAGCAATGGCAAAAAGCCGGATAAAAACAACGAAAATCAAGATGCGAAGACTGCCATAAATGTGAATCATATGACAGTGCACTCTACGCCTTTATCTGTTGTGAACAAGAGTCTGGCAACGCCTCTAAGTCAAACAGAAGCTTCATATCAACAAGAACATACATATCAGTTGCAAAAATCGGACTCCTCGTCCAGGTGTAACCAAGAGGGGAAGGAGAATCATGCATATCCTCAAAATAGGCTAAGTCAGACCAACAGTCAGAACGAAACAAAAAATAATGCGGGCAAGAGTCAGCAGAGTAGCGTCCTCAAGGGAAGTTCGCCAAGTCTGGGCTCCAGCACGTCTACTAGCTCTATAGGATTTGGGGTAAGCGAGGTTTTTAAATTTAATTATAAGTTTAAATGTATATATTTATTTGTTTCGTCATTTAACATTGTTGTTATAAAACGTTGAAAATATGTTTACGTAATTACATACATTATTTTACACTTGTTAAGATTTAATCTTAATGTTTTGAGTCTCGTTACAAAAAGACGAGTAAACATTTATTCAACTACATTTGTACAATAACCGCTTACATCACTTTGCTATTGTCAGCTCATCAACATCTGTAAATATCATCATCATTCATTCATTACAGAAACCCGTTTCGAGTGTAGCACCCACATCAGTTCAGGTATCAAGTGGAAAACCTTCACCCATCTACCAAACCTCATCCACTAAGATCCAACCTGTCCAACCACAAACCGTTCAGACCCAAAGCATCACATCATCCAATCATGTAGCTAGTAACGTGACGTCCCAACCCCAGATGATTAGGAACACCGCTTCCGGATTGTCTACGAGCGCCGGTAACTTCAGCGGACAGAACGCTTCCTCGCAGAGCATTCTGTTGTCGCCGCCGCAGAGTGCTAGCACACCGCTCTCCACCCCAGATGTTAGCACAGACAAGTCTCCGAAACCAGCGTTGCCTCCCAAACCGACCATTAAGGTATATATATGGTTGCGATACCAATGGAGTCAATCATTATGTGTTTACTATCATTTGCATCATTGTATTTGTTTCATTTTAGATTTTACTAGTTATTATTTTGAGAACAAGTTTATTTTAGTAAACTATAAACACGATGCATTTCGTTTGACTTAATTACACTGATAACTTATAGTTACAATAAATTCAAATTTCAGACCCCACCTAGGCAATCGGCGAACAATGATGCGTCCACAACCTTTAATCAGACAGACACAACACCAATGCCCACCATACCTCTTCCGGAGATGTCTAATGATAGTGAACAACAGAGCCAAAAAGAATCAAGCAATGGTAGCAGCAATAACGAAATGATCATTAAAGCAAGGCCTTTAACAATAAGAAAGCCGCCACTGAGCGAACAGCCTAAGTTAAGAAACCTAAACAACGCTAAAAATGGCATAAGTGTAAGCATAAATCGAAGGATCGAGATGCCGCCAGCATTTTTGTTTCCAGAAATGGACCATTTGAATATTGAGTCTAATGAAAACGGCCTAAAAGATAAAACGAAAAATAAGGACGAAGTAGACAGATCTGTTAGCGACAAAGAGGACAGCAAAGACAATGTAGTTTCGGACATAACAGAACAGATCAGTTCCGTAGATTTGAACGGTCAGGATTCTCAGGGGCCTGAGAATGTACTGAGGCGGACAAAGAAGGGCAACTTGAAGCAAGGTGGTAAGGCGCCGCTCGCCAGGCGGGTCAGCTTCGATCCCCTCGCGCTACTGTTGGATGCCAGTTTGGAAGGAGAGTTAGAGCTTGTCAAGAAAACGGCAACACAGGTAATTGCATCCTTCTTTGTGTAATCTCAGTAATCAGTTCTAATAGTAAGTTATTCCAAGAGACTTTAAACGACTAACAAAAAGAGACGACGAGGCAAAGATCATTAAATTATTTAACACCGTATCTATAGTATACTAGATTGGTTCCGAAATGGAATGGTTTGGAATGACATCTAATATAACCCAGTATTTAAAGATTTTTTTGCATGGATTTGTTGAAAACAATTTTTGTGTAAAAAATTTTTAAAGATAATTTTGTATTCACCAGGTGCAGAATGCAAGCGCTGCAAACGACGAAGGGATCACGGCCCTCCACAATGCAATATGCGCGGGTCATTACGAAATCGTCAAGTGAGTACTTTGAACGTATTTTTTTTTAAATACCCATAGCTTTAGTTGGTTTGAAATCTCTATAAGGCAAGAGGCCCCTAATGAAATCTCTTCAACTAAATAAATATTAAATATGTGAACCAAAAACATATTTTTAATCTTAGTGCCAGTCAGGATGCAATGCAAACGTTTTATACCATTAGATATAAAATTACGAAATTTAGATTAAACGGCAGTAGATGACTTCATGCATTTCATTCTTTTCGTTCCTTAACACCCCACAGAAAAAAATTGGCCCTGGTATAAATTCTGCCGCATCTGATTTCAAACAATCTTATAACTCTAACTAGTTTCCACGCGGACATTGTTATAACAAATGTTTTGAAATAATTTATAGAGTAATTCCTTGCTATAAAAATAACAAACTTTACTATTCCTACTTTCTATTTTCAGATTCCTGGTGGAATTAGGCTGCGACGTCAACGCCCAGGATTCAGACGGATGGACGCCACTCCATTGCGCCGCGTCGTGCAACAATCTGGCTATGGTTCGATTCCTCGTTGACAATGGTTAGTAATAAATATCCCCTACGAAGCATACGTATAGTACCAATATCCCATTTTAATAATATTAGAACCATATTGCTTGCTTACGGAGCTTCATAGTCATTATCAGCTAGTTATAAATGAAAACTTTCATAATAAAATGTTTTGCTTTATCAAGCTGTAAAACAGTCGCAAATGTGTCTTACAATCATACAGGGCATGGGGCGCTCAAGCACAGCCAAAGCAATGTAATATCAACTAAATACTCTGGCATAATCACGACATTCCTGCCTTGACACCATTGCAATTATAAACTGTTTTAAGTTAAATATTAACGTCATACTTAGACTTGGGCCCCACAATCAGGGATTTAATAACATAGTTTTTATTTAGAAATGTTATTTCTTCATCATCTTTATTTTTTAACAGGCGCGTGTATCTTCGCAACGACCCTGTCTGATCACGAGACGGCGGCTGAGAAATGCGAAGAGGACGAGGAAGGGTTTGATGGCTGCTCAGAATACCTCTACAGTAAGTATTATTTGACTTTTATTCTCTTTAAAATCAAGTAGGTAATATTTGCTTGAGGCAATAGCGTGAAAAATCATATAGCAATTTTAAAAAATTGTGCTTACAATACAACCGTGTATTGTTCTCTATTCTATTTGAATTCTTTCTACTTCTATTAGACTTATATTTGAACAGTTAGTTATTACTGTTTTTTTTTATGAAAAGTTATATGTATGTATGGAACAGTGAGTAAGAGTGAGTATACCTATGCTTGTTTCCCCAGGCGTGCAGGAGAAGCTGGGCATAATGAACGGCGGCGTGGTGTACGCGGTGTTCTCGTACACGGCGGCGCGCGGCGACGAGCTGTCGTTCGGCGTGGGCGCGCGCCTGCAGGTGCTGCGCAAGGGCGACGACCACGAGCGGGAGTGGTGGTGGTGCCGCGACGCGCCCGGCGCCCAGGGATACGTGCCCAGGAACTTGCTCGGGGTCAGTCACTACTCTACATAACTGTCGAACTTACCTACCTAGATACATACGCAACTATCTTTAAAAAAAAACAATTGGCTGGCAGTCTTATCGCTCAGGGCGATCTTTTAATATTTAAATCTTTCTTTAAATCCTGACCCCACAATAAACAATTATAAACTAGACATTACACAATTATTAAAGTGTAACGTTTTTCGGCTTCTATGAAAGTACCGCCACTGATACTCGTATGCATGAAATAACCCGAAGAACAAGTCGTATTAATAGTATCTATTTTCTATTCACAGTTATATCCACGAGTAACCCCGCAGCAAGAATGAAGCAAATTTAATATTATGACCTGATTATTTTGTAAATACAATTAGTTCTTTTTATTTTTTATGTATTTATATCACTGTAATCTAAAATATCGAATATTGTATACAATTTTATCAGATCTAATATTTTGTAAATATATAACTGTTTTAAGTTCAAAACGAATGAGATTATATTGTACATTTTATAAATATTATGAGTCATCATTGATATTGGTCATAAAATTTGTATATTGTTCTTAGCATATCTGCAAATATTGTGACATATTACACATAAATTGACAATACAAATAATTATGAAGAAACCACCTGCAGTTTGTTTTGTTACCCATATAAAATCTCATGATTACAATAAAAATAAAAGTTTCTTAGCAAAATGTGATTTACCTACCATTTTCGTCCTTATCCCGGATTTAAGTAAAGAAGACACGACAAATGCCTATCCTAAACTACTTAATAATTTTAAAAGACCAACTGAATTCCAACCCTGGGGGAGGGGGGCGGGAAGCGTATGTCGGGGTCACCGGCCTTCCAGCCCGGCGCGCGGCGACGACACGTCCGCGCAGATGTTAATGCCGGGCTGGGTCAAAATCCCCCGGTGGCCATCTCCGCGCCAGGTGAGGCGACCATAGTGTGTGGGCGAGAAGCACCCACAGTGATGCCGCAGCCGCCCGATGCGCCTCCGAGACGAAAATGTCTCCGCCGTCTCGGAGTTGTGGGGGGCACAGTTGCACCCCTACTAGTTTGGTTCGGGCGCCCTGGTTTTGGGTCATATTTTGGGACCTTAGCTCTCCCGTTCCAATGTTATTCCAGTCTACCTAACGGTTGTCTGCCGATACGGCGATAGATACACAAACATAATTGAAGATTTCATTAACCTGGTGTTCACCTGTAAAATAGTAAATCATATAATTTGCCATATTTTTTTTATTAAATTGCGTCATGCGGAGCGTGACCCAATACCACACAAAACGCAGTCACGAAACATATTGCTCAGAAAATTATGAGCGGCGTTATAAATACAATTAAAAAAAATTGATTAAATAATTATAATAGTACGGATTAAAATTGCCTGGCATATCTTTTGAGCATTGTATTGTAAATGCGTTTTATATTGCTTGGGCCCTTGCTCCGCCCCAGCGCCATCGAATTAAAAAAAAGTACCGTATGTGCTCTTTCAAGGTCCTATCTATCTTAAAAATACAATGACGCTAGGAGACGAAAGATCTTACGAATAAAATACAGCGATATAGTGATATCGTACTATACGAGTAGTAATAGTCCTCAATTAAAGAAATCTTTCAAATTTATTTACATTATGAAGTTGTATACACAATTAAATACTATTAAAAGCATCATGCTTAAGTATATATATTGTTTAATTTATATTTTGTTCTAATTAATTCAAAATAATATTTTGATTTGAATAAAATAATTGAACAAATTTATTTGTTGTATTCTTCTGTAGCTTTTGTGTCAATTAGCGACATCTACCGAAACGCTAAAAAATCATTTAAAGCATGCATGAAAACAAATTACTATAATTTGTCACAACTGACAGACAGATGTCACTATTGCAGTTTACTGTTTAATAGCTGCCATAGATAATAGTACAAGTTTTACATAACAATAAAACTTGTATTATTTAGCAGAGACGATGCACAGCATCTGTGAGAGTGCGTCATTCTTCTATTCACTCTTCCGGTCAATCAACCATCCTTGTCTTCCGTTTCCGCTTCGCTTCGACCAATCAGCGAGCGGCAATGTCACGTGGTCACAGGCGATCTGTATTATATAGTCCAGATCGCACGATTTTTGTTCATAGAAGTCTCACACCAGGAGGTCTTACTGGGATGCTGTGCATCGTCTCTGCTAAATAATACAAGTTTTATTGTTATGTAAAACTTGTACTATTATTCGGCATGTGACGATGCACAGCATCTGTGAGAGACCTGTCTATAACTCCTGGTGACCACGTAACGACGCTATGTGATGGTGCAGGTTAAAAATACAGAACTGTGAATTTAAATGCATTTAAAAATTATAATAATTAAAAAAAATTAACAATAGAGAAAAAATCTTTTGACTATGAAACAGGCTCAAAATTTATAGAGTTTAGACTTTGCTGGTAGTGCTTTACCATTAATTTGTTGTTGATAAAGTCTTCGCCAGTTACTGCGTGTCAAGATCTCTATTGGAAAAAATTTCGTACCAATCTAAGAATGCTACTGCGGAACGTATACTGCCTGGCTGAGATATCTGCTTCTTTAAGCACAGATTTTTCCCAATCGCCAATGATTGCTGGCGAGGCACCTCTATTTAGCCCTCGTATTGAAACGATAATGGCACTATAACAATCCATAGTGCGCCTGTGCAGACAGACTGCACGGGTGCAGACCCAGGGCTTATAACTTTTTCTACACAATATATAGGACATACATTAGGATTGTAATGCCTTAGAAATTTCCAACCTGATTGCTTATATGATTGTGAAATATATAACTCATTACTCACGAAATATTCCGGAGGAAATTATGTAAGATCGCGTACACATCTTCCTGAAGCTAAAAGAAGTATACTCGTACCTGTTAACCTCCGCGAGCTTCAAAAAAGTATTCTAGTTTTTGGTGAATTTGCTCCCAACCAGATCACTTGTGGCTTGGATCCCAAATTGGTGGTTCATCTTTGTACCAAATCTGTTCATCTATGTTCATCTGTGTATTAGGCTTCTGTAGAGAAATAGCTTTTAATATGTATGTTTTACCAAAAAAAAAAAAAAAAAAAAAAAATTGAATTAAAAGTTTTCGTTATTTCGAACTTGTCCAAATTTCAACACAACTAATTTGGACAAAAGAAAGGTAGGATATGCTAATTCCATCATAAGAACCAGATGTGCTAAAAAAATTGATAAGATTTTATAGTTACACGGTTTTGACCATCGGTTCCTTGCAGGCTGTTTTTTTTTTTTTTTTTTTTTTTTTTTTTTTTTTTTTTTTTTTTTTTTTTTTTTTTTTTTTTTTTTAAGTTGATTTTCCCCAATTGATTTAAGGAAGGATTTTTCTGCTTCGGCCCATTCCTTGGTGACATTGTTCCAGTTTCAATATTCCAGATATAAATCTCCATTCCTTTAACTCGATGGAGCGGTAGGCCTGTGGTTTGGTTTATCCATACTTACTGTAGTTGATGATTTTTTCGGTTTGCAGAGTGCCCGATACCATAGATCTGGCATATTTTTCAATTACTTTAAGTATTACTATTAAGTAACTGACTGCCTCGTGGTCTCGCGGTACAAGTATGTGCCGTGCGATCTAGAGGTCCTGGGTTCGATTCCCGGGTCGGGCAAAGTGTTATTGGGGTTTTCCATTAGGAAATTCTCGGTAACAGCACGGAGTCTGGAAATGTGCCCGAAAAACGGCAATAGGCTCGCCCCAAGCTGGGAAGCAATGCTTGAATTTTTCTGGTAAACCCCTGTGATTCAGCTTCGCATTCCGAATCAACCTGAGATACTTTTACCTGATTAGGTCACACATCACAGACTTTTCTCAGTTGACCGTCCCCTCCAGTGACTTGTGCGCCGCCAGAATCATTTGCACTCGCAACCAAAATAGATGCATCGATTGACATGCTATTAAATAAAATCGTCCAAATATACGACACTCCGTAATTCCTTGTGAGCGTAGATATGGAGCAATCCAATTTGTTGGAGATGAAAAATCCCCGGGCGCACATGATATTCCGAAGGGTAAACTGTTCATTTGTAGAACTCGCCCTTTGGAGACAAGTCTCAAAAATCGGCGGTGGCCCTCTGCATTGATTACGTGAAAATACGGCGATGACTGGTCGGTCTTTAACATCGACACCACCACTTTTGTAAGAAGAGAGGAATTTGGAATAATATGTTTGTTAACTTTTAATATTGAATATTCCCCTGTTGCTTCCATATTTCTTTTTTGAAACAAACATTGTCGATAAAAACTTGGTCCCAGACGATTCTGATCTGAAACCTGGAGGTTCACTCGCTGAGATATGATATCTCTTCTCTTTGTGATATTTCGGCCAATTGCTTAGCTTGGAACTGGCGTAGCAACCTCTGTGATGGGTAGATCAGCAGAAATTTGGAGGTTAATGGCAGACGCATTCCCGTAATCAAATCGATATGCTCGCAGACAGCCTCCATTCGATCTGAGGTGACATTTCGGCCGATTGCTTGGTTTGAAACCAACGACGTAGCAACCTTGTGATATAGATCAGCAGAGGTTGGGAGGTTAAATGGCAGGCGCATTCCCGTAATTAAATCGAGAAGGGCCTCCGAAGCCCAAAGCGCAAGCCACTACCTGCGATACGCTCGCAGGCAGCCTCCATAAACCCGCTTTTCAGCGGCGGCCTTGAGCCCATTGACCAGCTCTTCTTTTGATTGTTTAAACCTTTGTTCTGAAAAGTGTGAGATTAGTGAAAGGATTTGCTTCAAATTGGAGTTACCTTTGTTAATAACTTGGTTTCCGTTGTACTGTGTGTGAAGGGAACGCTCTCGATGCGTTTACTTGATATATTCAGAAGCTTGGCGGTTTCGCGGCGGCTCTTTCTCGGATGTACCAGGGAGGGTCCCACTTGTAGTCACTCTCAGTATTTTGTACATACGCCTGAAGTCGAAACCCGCCAAATAAAAATATCTAGAGCTTGAAGGTATCTCTCGCAAATTCTTTTTAGTCTGCTCGTATTCTGAAGAAAAGCTGTATAATTGTTGCAAATTATTATTAAGCAATCTACATTAAGTAAGTAAGACATTATAGCTGCCACAATTCCTTTTGAATCTGCAGTGTAATCTTTACTCCTTGATAAGGGAAGTAATTCATCATTAATTTACCTCTGTAAATCCGGGCGAAGCCTTATGTTACTTTTGGGCATCTAAATACCAGACATCTTTTCAATCTGGTTTGTCATAACGCTAAAAAATAACCAGTGTCATTCGGACGGAACTTGCACAATTGTTTTAATGCCGCTATGGTATTATTTCAATTTGTCGCCATTTATTAATAATCCGAGGGTAGAAGGACTGTACATCGGCTCTTGCCCAGGCGTTTGTCTTTTTTGTAGTAATAACACGCCAGGACCTGGGATAAAGGCATGGCACGATCCGCCACGGGCTCCGAGGCGTATTTATGCCACCGTACAATAATTAAGTTAAAGTACACACTAGTAAAGCTAAATTATCAATTAACTCACCGTTATTGCTTTGTTATTTTATTCTTTTATGGGTGTGTAGCTAGGCGCTTGCAAAGGCCCTAAAAATCCTCGACATCTGGTGCAGAGCGTTCCTCTGACGGTAAATCAAGGTCCAATATGTCGCTATGGCGTCTTGCATCGCCATATGCTTTATCTTCCATTATACATATAATATAGGATCTATAAATATTGATCACCAGTATCTTTTGCTTGATGTTGCCTCTTCAAAAAAGAACGACGCTATGAACAAAAATCGTGCGATCTGGACTATATAATACAGATCGCCTGTGACCACGTGACATTGCCGCTCGCTGATTGGTCGAAGCGAAGCGGAAACGGAAGACAAGGATGGTTGATTGACCGGAAGAGTGAATAGAAGAATGACGCACTCTCACAGATGCTGTGCATCGTCACATGCCGAATAATACACTAATAACTGAGATAGATGTGCCACTCATGTTTTCATTTCGTAAAAAGCAATTACCATTGCGGAGAGATGGCGCTGATTTTTATACATTCTATCCGCACACACCCGCTAGATGGCGCTCAAGAAGGACTTTTTTTCTTTCTAGAATATATTTGATATAGTTATATTTGATGCAGAAAAGAATAATTAAATTCTTAACTTGTGTATGCTAGCCCAAGTTCAAAGATCTCTCGAAATATGGTTGTTTATTGTATCAACCTTTATTTTGAAACACAAGAATTTACTTATTCTACAAAATAAATACATTAAAAAAAACAAAACTCAACAATCAAACTTGTAAAAAACTGTAATATTCCACATTGAAATAAAAGATGGTTTTACTTATTTCCTTTTATTGTAATTCAGTGCTTGTATTTTTGTATTATTATTTTGACATAATATACTACTTTTACCTTTGAGTATTCTGTTGACATTAGTGCACCAGCTATTTACAATAATATTAAACACAGTATCCATTAGGAAATTTTGTATTTTCGTTTTGTGATCCAAGCAAGAGAAATAGGATACATTGCAAATATATTGACAATTTCCTTAATGGTACCCCTCAGACATTTTTGGTGTGGTTCTTCATTTAATATATTTTGTATTATCATGCAAACATCATCTACATACTTGCACAGTGCCTCCGATGGATAATTAAGGGATCTTCGCGTATAATCCCTTTCTTATATATAATCATTATGAGTCGGAGGCACTGTGCTTATTAAATGCATTCAGCAAGTGTGACACCTTTTTGAAATTTTTTGCAATGCTTTTTTGACAACATAACCCGCAACATATCTTTTTGATTCTTTAGATGTTATGTTCCGAGAATTTTCCATTTGTGATGTTTGCATGAATTGGTTAATTATAGAATCCAAATAAACTCTGTCTGTGAGTTGTTCTCTTGCTTATTTTTCAGCAATGATTTTAATGGCTATAACATTTTACTATTGTCTTGCTCGCAGTTTGCTCCAATTGAGTGTGGAGAAGTTAAATTATTTAGTAGTAGGGTTTTAAATGCTCCAATAAACTGTGAGCATGTTGGAGACGTATTTCTAATGCCATTACTCCTAATGTTGCAGATATTTTTTTTTAATGGATCATGGTTAATGTTTCTTGTAAACAGACTACATAAATTATATGTCTCACATAAATAAGTAAACATTTCTTTGTAGACATTAATATTGGCAATCCAATTTTTAATGGATGGTACTTGCGTAAACTTTATAGCAACTGTACCATCCCTTCGCTTTTTTTCTATTTTAAAATGCATTGATTTTGATACCTTTAATGACTCATTCCACAATTTGTGGTGTGGTGAGTTTTTTTTAAGGGCACACTTAAATACTTTCTCCATGCTTTGATATGAATGGCCATTGAATGAGTCGAACAACTTATCAAAGAATAATAGTACATCTGCTGTACCGACGCACTCCTTCGGAAGAATGTTGTGATCTGTAATAATAATAAAAAATGATTACGAGTTGAAATAGGAAAATAAAATGTATTCTTGTAATTGTCACTTTAGTGTAACTGGATGATGTAAATTTATAATTGGCGTACATTTTTTTATTAAATAGGTATCACTATTTCTTTGTAGACAATAATTGAACAAAATTATGCGATACAAAATATCGCAGAAATTATAATACGATCGCTTGTACAAGAAAGTTTCATACTTGTTGAAAAGTACTGCTGTACAGTGAATACCATATCCAAAATACCAAAAAACAAAAGGTAAAATATATCTATAAAAGGGTTTCTACTTTTTTGGGTTTTACTTGCCAGAGAATATATGAGGTGATTTTGTTTCATGGTAATATCCTCGACTAAATCATATGAGTGCATAACATATTTATTATCCCTTTTATAAGACTGGTTAAATCTTAACTTACTAGTTAATCAGTTAGTGTAAATGATATATTAGTATTTGTGAATGGACAATGGCTTCGTTTTAATTATGTGCACCCTGAACAACTATTTATTTCAAGTATTTTTATTTATATCTAATGGCTGTCTATAAGAGATTGCCAAGACCAATAAGACCAATATGTTCTAAGTTTTGTTAACCTGTTATCGCGTGTCCCTTTGATGTACAATAAAGTTTTAAATAAATAAATTAGTGTTCGACCGAAACTAGTTTTTTTAACGGAAACCGAAACTTTCGGTAAGTCAATAAAATAAATACTTACTTGCTAAGAATCGCATTGTGGAGGACACCTGCTGGCTGAATACCTGGGCTGCATTCTTTACCTTCATTTTTGGTATTTTCTCGTACACAACATGACTTTCAGTCAATTTGTTGATCAACCTGACATCATGTTCGCCTGGATCAGCATCGAGGAGCATTTGTAAATGATTCCATCTTGCATGTTTTATCTCTCCGTTTTGGATGTATCTTAAATCCTTTGTAAGGAGATTGTTCCTTAATCCTTTAAGTAGACGTGGGGGATCAAATATTGGGAATATTTTTGTCCCATCAATTTCAAAGGCTGAAGTTCTGCATTCTTTGCCTTCCAGTATATATTTTCTTTTGGTATCATTTACAAAGCTTTTTATGACGCTCATATTCGATGTAGATTGGTCACAAACTGTGGCAATAACCTTGAGCCCCGTGCTATGTATGGCATTTATATTTTTTTCGTTTTTTTTTTTTAAATCTCCGCTCTTCGTTGCACTCTGGCATAAAGTGAAAGAGATTGGCTGTTTATGTTTCCCTTTTTAACCCTTGATCATAAAAACCAATGCACGGTCTGCAATCTTGTTGGTTTTATGGGAACCAAAGTCCTCAAAACCAATAATTTGATCGCCACATTTATGGTAATATATACTCGGACTTAATGCAACTTCATCAAATATGAGCGTACATAACCTCTTCTCATGCGGTAATTTCCTTACAGCGCTTTTCAGGTTTTCTGTGATAATGTCATTTATTCCAGGTTTGATAGTAATTTGGTTCAATAATTTTTGTATTGTTCTTCTTGATGGCAATGCAAACAGTCTTTGTAATAATTTGTAAGCTTTTTGACTCTGTTTGTATATTGTAAGGCATAGGTAATTTTTTTTCGTTATTCGTAAATCTTCTTCCCCTCGGTTTTAGGGATTTCTTTTTTAATTGCATTCTTGTGAAAATTCTAGCAGTGTCAGGGAGGTTTTCAATATCTTTTAAAAAAGATTTACATTGAGAAACCTTTGCAGCTTGCCGAACTTTTTGGCTAATATCTTTACATTTGACCTTTAATTTTAAAAGCTTTATCTTTAATTGAGTATTCTGTTTCAGATATTCATTTTGGTCAACTTTTATATATTGGAAGCCTGAAATAAGAGAAACAATAAATCTTTAAACCGCAATATATTGCCAAAATTAATAATCAAGTCTCTGTACATATATACTGCATAGTAGTTGTGTGTAACAATATTTTATATACAAATTAATAAAGTTATTACTTAAAAACTTTTATCAATTTCTTTTAATAAGATAAAACATAAAAGTACTGACCTCTCTTGGAAGAAATACATCTCGAGGGTTTTGATAATGGTGGATCCTCACATATTGGTTCAATAATATTGAATCAATATGTATAGATGTCAATCCTAAAAAGAAAAATGTATGCAATTTAGTATCTACACATAAAATATACAGTATGAATACATGCAAATAAAAAATGTATATAAATTGAAATTTCGAAAATAGCTCATTAATAACTACAGCAATAGCAATTATTGTACAAAATAACCTATTGACTTGAGATTGAGATTATAACTAAAATATGTGTACAGCCGACTGTTATACGATTTGTGGTGTTATTGGCACATTATAATAATTCTTCTACAATGCAAATTGCATATATTTTTTTGTATTGAAATTTATTTTCTACTATTATTGCTGTTTTATGGTACTATTGTTTGCATAAATCTTTAAAACCTTTCGTCGCTTTATTAAGTTTATTGTTTTAATGGCGTACGCAAACAAAAGTTTTTGCGAGACAGCTGTTAACAATGGTTTTCGACTAAAAAACAAAACAAAGTTCCATTCTTTGTATAAAATTCTAAAATAATAAACAGAAAATTAAACAGAAAAGATTATTTTTTTTACTTAAATTTCTTTTCCACTATTATTGCTGTTTCATATCATTTTATGGATCCTAATAGTGCCGAACCTTGTTTTTGTTTAATTTTCTGTTTATTATTTTAGAATTTTATACATAAATAGAACTTTGTTTGTTTTTTAGTCGAAAACCATTGTTAACAGCTGTCTCGCAAAAACTGTTGTTTGCGTACGCCATTAAAACAATAAACTTAATGAAGCGGCGAAAGGTTTTAAATATGCAAACAATAATGCAAAAGTTTTTGCGAGACAGCTGTTAACAATGGTTTTCGACTAAAAAACAAAACAAAGGTATATTCTTTTAAACAGAAAATTAAACAAAAACAAGATTCGGCACTATTAGGATCCATAAAATAATAGTACCATAAAACAGCAATTATAGTAGTTTTTTTTTTAAGTACAAACAAAAAAGTAATTGGGATCTTGTTTTGTAAGAAGGATTATTATCATGAAGTATAAGTCAGTGAAGCTACAACAAACTCATTACTTCTTATTAAAATTATAATTTCAATGTGTTTATGTATTCATAACTACATACATTAATCACTCTCCAGACATTCATCAAATGTTTAATAAGGTGCAAGACTATATTACTAATTTCAAAATAAATTATAGCTATTTGATTTTAAATTATTTGCAATGAATACAATTGTTTACCATGTTAACAGAAAAACATCATTTTATATAAATCAATAAATATACCAACTTTCACACACATACTCCTGACCTTACACTAAGATATGAGTATTGTGGAGTGGGTGTCAGAAATTATGAAAGACTATGGTCTCACAATACCCAAAATGAAAACATATATTTTGTTCACAAACAATAATTGTCTAGGTGCAGCAATGAAATCTGAAGCTTTTCATTTTACACAGATACTTTCTTGACCACTGTGCCACAAAGGCTGTTGTATAAATTATCTTTATATATATGTATATTATCTTTACCTTGGTCAGAAGTGGCTTGTGCATTGTGAGATGTTGTAACTGGCTCAACAAAATATGATGTTGATGTATCAAGGCTGAAATTAACATGTTATAAAGTAAATATAAGTTGTCATTAGACACATAACGCACATGTGAAACAAAGAAAATTCAAATACAGATTGTGTTATGTAATACACCAGGGTGTTATGATAGAGAAAAATATTGACATTCTGTACACTTACATCTCATAATATAATATAATATAACATTAAGCTCAATGTTTTCATAGGATGGGCAGAGGCACAACTTGTCCTCCCAGTTTTTCCAATTTCCACCCCATGATGTGACAGAGATTGAACCTATCACCATATCAAGCAAAAAACTCCAATCCCAGACAACCTTATATACATTCTGTGTAATAGGAAACAAAAATTTCATTACTTGACTGGAGCTATTAGATAAAATCAATCGAACCAAGGGCCTTATTGATTCCACAGCTTATGAATGTTGCTACTAGGCCAGGCAACTCCTCAGTAACAAGAATGAGGCAAATAAGTACATTCTGTATAAATTGAAAAAAATTTATATTAACTAAGTTTTCAAGGATCAGAACTTCAAACAAATGAAACGCCTTAAATTATACTATAATATAGATTGTGGGATGGAGTATACAGTATCCTACAACTATTTTTTTTTGTGTCTATTTATGATTTTGTGGTATTGACCAATAATGGAAAATATTCACCTTAAAAATTAATATACATACCAATATTTAATGTTGGAACAGCATTTTTGGTAAGACGACCAGTACCTACATGATAGACTTATATTACTATTTGACAGGGGCCAGGGCTGCCAGCAAATAAATCGCAGCTATACGGATTAATATCTGCAATTATACGAAATTTGATCGCATTATACATAACCATTCTGTAATTGAGCTCTTCTTTAATATTTTTTTTTGAATTTTACTTATCTAGATAAATGCTCGAAAACTCGAGATTGGACGGTACCTCTTGCTTTTTTATTTTAGTTATCCTAGCTTAAAGACAGTTTGATTTCATCCCGTATGTTTTTGTATCGTATTATACGAAATGGTCATGGATACATCATACAATACACCATACGATTATACATATTTTGTATCCAATTATACAATCTGGCAGCCCTGCTCTTTGATGATAGATAAAAGTCTTCAAAATGGTGATCTAGGGATGGACGTTTTTTAACGAACTAGTTGAATCAAGATCAACCGTTGAGTTGACGATGAAGTAGGTAACGAACGAACGGTTGATGGGTTGTGAAAAAAAGTAAAAAACTAGTTGAATTTGTACCGCCAAATTCAAAAGTCCGGTACGGTCTTACGGACTGGCAATGCGACAACGACATCTTAACTTAGTTGGTTAATGTGTTCATTTGTTTTTTGCAACATCTAGCAAATTTTGGACCCTAACTTAGGAACTTTAGAGTTGAATTTTGTATGAAGTAAATGATGGCGACAGCCTTTCCACATTTCCGTTCCGTTTCATTCATAAAATTTAATCTCATGCGCGCAAAAAGTATCACATTTAAAAAATGTGCAATATTATTATAATAGCAGTTGGTATTATTATTAACTAGGTGAAGCATAGTTTATCTGAGTAAGGATATTCCGAGGGTGGAAAGCTTCATAGCTTTCCAAAGAGGAAGAGTTCATACTCTTCCTGCAAGAAAGTTTTAAGTCATAATACATTCAAAGTAATTTTATTTTAAACCAATAATATATTGCGCCTATTTATTTTAAAAGTATCAGAGATGTACCAACCTTTAAGAGGAATGCATCCAAAATAGCATTTGAAAGCAGACTTTCTCGACATTGTAGAAATTTCAACGTATCCAAATCAAAGGCAAAAACTGAGTCCAATTTGCACGGCGTTAGGTAAATCGTTTATGTTATATTATCACAGGGTCCGGGAGAAAAGCGAGGTCAAACGTTTATAGCGGATATCAAGTTAACAAGCACAGTCCGTAGGTCGAAATAAAAAACGCAATACGAAACAACTAAACACAACGAAGCAAGCAACGAAAGTGATTTCACATTTGAATTTTGGCATAAAGTTCATAACTTTTACGCCCCGTTCGCACGGGAGTTAAAAAAGCGTTGCGTTAAAACCCGGCGTCGGCGCTTTTTTAACGCCTTAAATTTGAGTGTTTAATCACTCTTATCTCGCCTCGCGCTTTAGTAAGACGTGAGAATGGTTAGCGCTAATTGACTAGCAGTAGCGGTTTCTGTCGCTAGAAGGCGAAAAAGGAAACAGAAGGCATTCTGGGTACATCCTCTTAATGAGCCAAGATACGTAAAAGGGCAGTTTTTTGCCACTTTGTTTTTAATTATTGTCGAATGTCTATAGCAGGGTTTCTCAAACTTGTGGTTCACGAATGGTGACAGCGAACCCCTTAAGCCTTAAGTAACTAATCCCCCACCCCCCAAAATAAAGTCATAAAACTGTCTGCTGAAGAAAATAAAGATTTACCTATTTCAATAAAAGATAAAGTAATAATAATAATAATATATTATTTATTGCAATATGTTGTGTTACAACAAAAGTAGTTCTTAAAATCTATAACATATTATATTACATAAATACTATTGTCAAGTTTTCAAGAGACATCTCACACTAGGCAGAGCCTGTATCGTGAGATGTTCTTTAGTTACTCGTTACAATGTAATGTCTCCAGTGTAATTTAAATGTAAAGTTTTAAATTAAATAACAAAGTGAAAATAAAAAAAAAACAAAAGGAAAAAAAAACACAGGAACCTTAGGTATATGCTACAGTAAAATTAGGACGTAATCTAAAATTATATGAGATCAGGTTTATAATAAATATGTGAGTTTACAATTCAAAGAAAAGAGGTTTCATAAATTTTTCTGTATAATCGTATGTCCAGTTCAACAGTCTCTTTTGTATTCTAAATTTAGCTTCTTTACTAGATAAATGAATTGTGTTAAATAACTTATTAATACGGTTGTACACAAATGGTTTTGTATAGCAGCTGAATCTTTTAGCAAAAACTGTACTAACATGCCTTTGCGGTAATTGAAAGATGCGTTTCCTGATCAAAAACTCGTAGTCCTCTGAAAGTGCCAAAAGAAATATCTTTTCTTGCCTGTTTCTTGTCGCAAATGGTGTCAATTTTAGGAGTATTTTTGGACAATTTTAACTTTAATTCTAACTTGGTATCAAGTCGATTTAAATAGTTTTTATCATGACCAGGTGAGAAAATCCAGTCTCACATATGTATGTTGTAGCCAATATGTTTGCCGCTTGTTCCTGCTAAGCGTCAAGTCGCCATTACATATATCTTATCACGAACCCCCTGCCGTCGAATGGCGAATCCCACTTTGAGAAACCCTGGTCTATACTCTATAGCAACTGATGAAATAATAAAAGATTAAGACTCTAAACTGTAAAGAACTATTTATTTTACTTAATTAACAATGACAGAGCACTATGAGATTATCGACCGTAACACCAAGAACCTTTATTAGTTAACGCGGAATTATGCGTACATGTATATTGCTATTCAATTATACTAGGCGCTGCGTATGTCTGCGTTTCTCCCAACAGCAACATTTGACATATTTTTGAAAATGGTTGGCCCTCAAATAAATTTCAAGGTACCATCTGTACAACAGCTGGTTGGTCAATATTTAAAAAAATACAATTATATTTATTAAAACGAAATTAATCATAACGACATCATTGACAAACGCAGATAAATAAGACACGTCCGCTCACGAGAACAGCGCGCTGCGCACTGACTGCACTGCAGCGCCGGCGCTTTTTTACTGCTCGTGTGAACAATAGTATGAAGTTGCATTGTTCTATTTTCAACGCCCAAAATCGAAAATGCAACACTGCGCGATAAAAAAGCGTCGCGCTATAAAAACGCCGTCGTATGAACAGATACTTGGGAATGCATTTGTTGCATTTGAACGCTTTTTTAACGCGCGTTAAAAAAGCTCCCGTGCGAATGAGGCCTTAAAATAGTACTATATTCTATCTAATCCAATAGGTACCCCTTGACGTTTCATACTTTTCAAGTTGAAACAACTTTGTATGTGCGTAATTCTTACAATTTCAATAACATTTTCCGTAAAACCATGGAATTATGAAGCTATTTTTATTTTATCATAAAATGGACAATTCTTAATAACTAAATTAAAATTTTAATCCTTTTAGTAAAGCAGAATAACCATTATATACAATAAGAATTTTTTTTCTAGACGTCATTACAAAGTCACCTCGTTAGGTCCTTTACCGTAGTGTTGCGATTATTCAAACTCACTTGTATACGAATAATCAGTAAAAATATACGAATAATCGGTAAAAAAGCGTGAATAATCGAGCCGTTTTCGATCTAGTTGTCTTTTAGCTTTTAATAATAGTCAACTTTCAGTTCATAATATAGTATCAACGGACACATATAATTAAAAGTAATGTAAGTTAATGTAATATAAAATAAATCTTTGTGGGCAAAATAGATGGAACTAAATTTGACTGTCAGCCATTTTGTAGTTTGGAGTACATCATCTTCGGCCCATATACGTCCCATTGCTGGGCACAGCCCTCCTCTACAACTGAGAGGGTTTAGGTCTTTGAATAAAAATGTTTGATAAAAAAAGTCCGTAAACTGTAATCGATTAGTAAATACAAAAATATGGTATCGATATCTCTTAATAATCGGATATTATTACCCACCTCAACATCCCTATGCATATATTGAATATGTGAAAACTGTCAAAGGGTACCTATTGGATTAGATAGAATATAAACTTTTCGTTTCACGTAATAAGTATATGTAAGAAATAGTAAATAATTTTACCCTTTTACTTTTATTTTTTATAAGTTATAATTTTTAAATTAATTTAACAAAGAAATATATATATCTATATAGTTTTTCAGAATATTGTTTTTATTTTAATTATTCTGTTCTAAACTAGCTCGATCTATCGGAATCTATGTAAAATTACGTAGAAATTTCAGTTCCTCGGCGAATAGATGGCAGCACCATCTATGAATATTTTTGTGCAGCGTCAATGTATGGAAGTTACACCACCCTGATAGCTGCCCTACACTAGGGTTGCCATCTGCAAACTTAGAAATCCAGGATTTGAATATAGAAATACCAGGACATTTCGGTTTTAAGACAGGACTATATATGATACAGTAACTAATTGTTATAATAAAACAACTAGCCTACCTAAACCTAGTAGCGCGAAAACGACAACAATCAGTCTGCACGATACTACTTTGTTTTAAAAAAGAGTCATGACCGTCACACGCGCGGCGCGTGCCTAGTGAGTGACAAAACGATTAGTAGCGCGCGAAATTTAAAGCATAGGTCCTTAACAGGACTCTTTAAAACCCAGGACGATGCTTATAAACTATCCAGGACACCCCAAAAAGCAGGACATGTTCTGGGAAAACAGGACGGTTGGCAACCCTACCCTACACAAGCAATGCCTTTTTCAATTTGGGGTCACGGCAGTGCCCCCGCCAAGTCGAGCGAAAAAGCGGCACGGCCGTACTATACTTTTCTCGAAGCAACTCAGGCCTCAACCTAAATTTTATGTCACCAAGCAAGCATAGTATAAACTCTGTATATTTCAAATTTTTATAGTCTATTTTACTCCACAGAGTCCCGGTGTGCGGCAGCGCACCGCTCATAGTGTACGGCGCGGCGCTTGGCAAGTTTCTTACTTGCATTGTGTCTTGTCGTATTCATATAAAACATTTCATTCCCTATCGTTACCTCCTTAAAAGCCAAATAAAAAAAAAACATCATTCTAGCTTCAAAAATGGCGAATTTTTACACAAACATTCATCCCTTATTTTTATTTTACTCCCTTAAAGGTAGTTTTTTTTTACAAACTTTGAATGTAATATTTATTTATAACTAATTAATAGCCTAAAAATAAGTTTCAAGGTTCTAGCTTTAAAAATGGCAATACTTCCATACAACCTTTCAACCCCTTAAAACTTTTTTTTCGTAATAAAAAGTAGCCTATGTTCTTTCTCAGGCTCTAAACTATCTGTGTACCAAATTTCATTTAAATCTGTTCAGTAGTTTTAGCAGGAAAGCGAGACAGACAGACAGAGTTACTTTCGCATTTATAATATTAGTAAGGATAAGGATTAAAACTCATAAGAACTCTTAAAGACATTGTTGATAATACATTATATAGGCGATATTACAAGTAACAACAAAAAGAAATAATATAGCAAAAAATTTATTATCTAATTTACATCTCGCCATCATCAGAATCTTCAATGTCAGCCAGGGCCTGCTTGGCCAAGTTTTCAGCTTCAATGGCCATTTCACGCGGCACTACTTGATGGCGTCCTTTTGTGTCCTTAGATACCCAAGACAGCTCCAACTCAAACTGCTTGTCTTTAAGCTCATCATGGACCAAGTAGATTCTGTGAATATAATTCATACAAAATTACGGAGAAACTGCTTAGGTTATTTTATTTAATTGCTTTTGTTAAAAAAAATTGAATATTAAAGATTATTGGGATTTTTTTAAGGCAAACTGGGCTGTTGGGCTTCTGAGGAAGTATTGCCACTGGTAAATAATGATTATACTGATTTCTGTTTAAGTTGTGGTGTATTACATACTTTCTTGCCTGTAACCCCAATGGGGAATAAAGTTGTATATTCCTATCCTACACCTATATTTCGCCTGCTGCATTTTTAAGTCCCATATAAAAAGAGTCTAGCCCATAGTTGTTTTATTATTTTATTCATGCATGTTTCCAACTTTGTGCTGCTAATTTAAAAACCCAATATCCAAACTCTGGAAACAAATCTTGGACAAATTTACCTAAATTAGTAGGCTTCTGCTAGAATATCATTTGGATAATCCTGATAAAAGTTAAAATATACTTACATTCTTGCAGCTTCCTTTACAAGGTCTTTGACACTAAGATCAGCCAATTTCAGTTTTTCAATTTCAGTTTTGGCAGCTTGTTTTGCTTTGCCTACAGCACAGCCAAAGTATGACTGGAATGGTTAAAAAACAAAACATCACTAATAATGTGGTTATAATGCATTGAATTGCATAGTTTTGCCATGTCATTCTATTTTATAAAAATAAATGAAATAATAAAAAAAATATCTATGAAGTTTTATGGTTAAATGTTGTTGTGAAGTTACTATTTCTTTTTGAAGTATCTATAAGTTAAAAACTTTTTCATGTAAATATTAAACTTTTTTTTTCCTACCACATTAAAACATATCATGGTATATAAATAAAAACAGTTATTACTTACAAATGAAACTCCACTGGGATCCAACATGTACATTTGTGGTCCTTCATAATCAGTCCAGGTACCCATAACAACAGAGCATCCATATGGGCGAACAGCACTGTATAATGTGTAAGCATGCATATACATAGAAACACGCTCATTCAAATACTTAAGAGGCACCGGTGTGCCATACTGGGATCTGTAGTTTGATGCTTCTGATCTAGCTGTTTCTACAATTTGTCTTGCATCAGATATGAGTCCAGCAACAGCCTGTTAAAGTCATATCAATATTAGCATATTTACTGCAGAAAACATTTCAAGTTCTATAACTTAAACTATTTTGTATGTACTATTACATATTTTTTTATTATTTTTTTATTACCCTGTAATAAAAATGTAAAATAAAATTTATACAAGTCTCTTGCATAAATTTGATGGTCTGAAAGCTATGATAGTTAGTGATAAGACCATCTATTGTCACACTTAGTCTAAGTGTATTTTAAATATTCATTTTGTATTGTCTAATATGGTGTACAATAAAGTACATATAAATAAATAAAATAGAATATACCAAAATGAGTGTGTTAAAGGTAGAAGACCTACAGTACAGTCATTATTTTTAATACTGGCATGTCCAAGTGGCAACACTGTATGTGTCTGCAACTATTTTATGGTCCAAATAGACAATTTAAATTAATTGCTTACCATTAGGTAGACCTCCACATCAACATTCTCAATACATCACATACATAAACTCACACCTGTATCCCCTGAAGGGGTAGGCAGAGGTGCATTTCTGCACCCACATTTCACCAAGTATGTATCAGTCCCACGTAACAGGGGCTGAGCCTATTGCCGTTTTTCGGGCACATTTCCAGATTTGGTGCTGTTAACGAGAATTTCCTAATGAAAAAACCCAATAACACTTTGCCCAACCTGGGAATCGAACCCAGGAACTCTAGATCGCACGGCACATTCTCAATACAGACAAAGATTTTGAGAAGACAGTGAAATTATGTAATTACAGCTGCTATAAATAATGGTTGGAAATTCATAAAAGAGGAGATTTTGTTGTATACTTCCTTGCCATATGCTTGGAAGGCAACATCTACTCTAGAGGTCTTTTTTTTATCATATGTTCAGCAGTGGACATTGTGAGGCTGATAATAATAAATAATGTGTTACTCCCATACTTTAAATGAACTATCTACAGGATATAATAATAATGGTTCAACCACTTATATCCATAGATTTTAGATGCTTCTCTGAACACATTGCAGTTTGTAATACTAAAGTGCACTCACCCCATTTAAAAGTGAACTGACACTTTCCTAAAGATCATAGTAATACATATTAATTGATAACATACCATTCCAACATGTTCATCAACGTGGAATATTCTTTTATTGGCGCCGGGTTCATATAATTTAGATGTCACAAGTTTTTCAACAGCAAACACAACTCCATCCTTCCCGCGAAGTCCGATAACTGTTCCAGAGTTTTCTACCGCCTTGGCGGCATATTCTACTTGAAACACTCGTCCATCAGGAGAGAATTGCGAGGCTGAGAGATCATACTGAATAGACAAACAAGTACAATGAATAAGCAGTTTTATGAACTTAAAATTAATAACATGATTGTGACAGAAGTTACAGCATAAAATAAGTCTTACTATAAATTAGTTATTGAAGTTTAAAATTTAATAATGAGGATGTTATTGTGCACGTTAGAAATTTTGCAATTCTATGTTTAAAAGTATAACCTAAAGTAATTACTTACACCTGTGCCGATAGAACTCATTTTGTTTATCTAATAAGTATTTATCCTTCTAATTATTGTATTTAGATTTATTGCATTAAATTCAACGTTACTTCTTCACTAAAAATGTTTTTAGTATTCGGCGGCGCTTGTAATAGCAACAAGATGACAGTCATCAGCTTGTTTTCTTTTTCGCATAATCATTCGAATGGTACGCTTCATTCTACACTTGCAAAAAATTAATTACTCTTACAACTTTAACATTATTGACTTAGTTCACTTTTAAAAAACTATAATTATAGAATTAAAAATGCTATTAATATTTTTATTTATACTTTCACGATTACTATATAAAAAAAACCTGTTTCAAACATGTAAACGAGAACGGACTTTCATGATCTGACAAATTACAATTATTGACAATCCAGTCCGTTTTGTGGTGAGATTACTTCATTTTAAAAACATAAGTATTTACATTGACTTACATTAATATTTGTAAAAAAATCATACATACTGAAAAATACTTAAATAAATTAAAACTAAATGAATTAAAATACTTAAATGAAAGCGTGCACAAAATGTTTATAGTTTCTGCTACCGCCATCTGTGATTTTTATTTTAAAGCAGTTTCAAGCGCTGGTTACGTTATTAGTTCTCATATATTACACAAGAGAACTCTTTTCACAGATTCGGTATCGCTATATTGGAATGATTAAATCTGGGCAGAAAGCAGCACATTTTGTCGTACAGGAAAACGAGCTAATTTAACTAAAACCTTATTATGAAATAGGGCAAAATTGCGAAATAAGTGCTTTTTTAAAAGTTAATACGGTATGCATGTGAGGCAATTCGCTGGCGTTTGGCGTGGTGGATTGCAATCTCGACGTGATTAATCAGCTATTACTAAATTCCGACCCACCGAATTATATTTACCCGAAGTCTGGATTTTGTGCTGTTAGGACTGTATTACCTAATGGAAAAACCGCATAAAGTTTTTGCCCGACCTGGGATTACCCGATCGCACGGCGAACCATTATGCTACATGATCAAATAAACCAAAAAAATGCATAAAAAACGATATAATCTATATATAGTAAATTACATCCTTTGTTATACGTATTAGCGGTATAAACTTACACCTTTAATCAAATAATAATTAATTTTCGGCGTAGTGTGCCGGGTCGGTCTCTTCCATGTGAAATGGTTGAGGAGACCGATGGCTGGCACATGCGTCATTCTCTGGTTTGTGTGGACTGGTCTGTCTGGTTTACCAACTTTTAACGTGGTGGAATGTTAGTATAGACGACTTTATGATATTCACCCATTTAATAAAATAGTTTGTGATTTAAATAATGAAATGCTCTGATTCGGAAAATATAAGCTTTGTATTGTAAATTACTTCTTGATTGGATAAGAGCAACAGTAGAGTTTCTTACCTGCTCTTCCCTAATGATTGCCTTCCGAACTAGGTCATAAACTACATTTTAAATTTACAGGTTCAAGTGATGTATTTGACATTTAATTAATTTATTTACACTTTATACAAGTTCGTATAGGTAGACTTAATGCCTAAGGCATTACTGTCGAACTTAGGGCGATGCAGAGATGAGGTGAGACAGGTGTGTAAATGTATTCACAATTTATTTTATAGATACAATAAATATTATTTTATTTTAATGTTTAGTTAGTTGGCTCTATAAGTATGTTTGCTAACACTGTAATTTGAAATATGACTTTCGATTCCGCGATGCCATATCACCAAGTCGAGTTAAATTGTAACCTGTCACTTGCTTTGCGTGTTGAACGAGCGCATAAGTTCATAGCGTGTTGGTTAGAAAGTCGTATCATACATCATACAGTAGTTACCTACAATGTGTATTTGCTTTAACCCTATTAGAAAATGTATTGCTTTGATTGTATCGTAGTCACCTTTATCTGTCATGTTCTGCAAGAAAAATAGCCACTTGATTAAAATTTGAAGAAAACATTTTATTTACACGATTGAACTGTTTCGTCGGTCCTGTGGTTCAAGTAGGTGCCGTGCGATTTAGAAGAGAGCCTGGATTCGATTCCCGGGTCGGACAAAGCGTTATCGGAAATGCGACACAAAAAAAGGAAGTTACCTCGCCCACTATTACGTGTGACTTATAATAATCAACTTGCGATGAGTGAACGTCGAAATACTATTTGTATGTCATAGGTATACCTACATTTTAGGGATAGGTACATGATTCAAATACTCGTATTAGTGTCTAAAGAGTTTATACACAACTATATGAAGTTAAAATTAATTTTTAAAACCTCGTATACGCTCAATTTCTAATGTAATCTAATTTTTTTGTTCTCGAGGGGAAATCTGTTTATGGCTCTACTTCCCGCCAGCCCCGGGGGAGGGGGGGGCGGGAAGCGTATGACGGGGTCACCGGTCTTCCAGCCCGGCGCGCGGCGACGTCATGTCCGCGCAGATGTTAGTGCCGGGCTGGGTCATAAATCGGCATACCGACCAAAACCTCCCGGTGGCCATCTCCGCGCCGAGTGGGGCGACCACGGTACGTGAGAGAGAAGCGCCCACCGTAATGCCGCAGCCGCCCGGTGCGCCTCCAAGACGTAAGCGTCCCGGCCTTCTGGGAGTTGTAGGGGGCGCAGTTGCACCCCCATTAGCTTGGTTGGGCGCCCCGGTTGTGTATGGGCGACCGCGACGTACACAGGCCACGTAATGAAGCATATTGCTACGATAGTTATACTCCTATTCAATCATCATCAGCCCATATACGTCTCACTGCTGGGCACGGGCCTCCTCTACAACAGAGTGGGTTTAGTGCGGGTTGGCGGACTACACACCTAAGTAATTCCTAATATTTTTTAGGTGTGCGAGTTTCATCACGATGTTTTCCTTCACCGTTAAAGTAAGTGATAATTCTTTATGAATACACACATAACTTCGAAAAGTCATAGGTGTGTGCCTGGGTTCGAATCTACGACCGTAGAGATTCTCGACCGCGTACCTAAACCTCGAGGCCATCACGACTTTCATTTTACTCCTATTATAAAGTGGAAATGTAACAAATAATCTATCAAATAAAGCAAGATACTTTTTTATCCAATAACGAATCCTTACTAAAGAGAACTGCTAACTTTATTTTATCAAAATCTGTGACAATCAAGCGTTCAGCTGCAAAGTTGGTAGTCGGACCAACATGGGAATTTCCGAAGTGTCTATGTAGAAACTAGAAACTTGCTTCTTTGAGACATCTGGCAGTTGCAAACTGTGCAGCTTACGTGGATCATATTGTATGTATGGCAGACAGAGCTCCACGTTTTGTGTAAACTAGCAGTCCCATGCGACGCCGCTTGCATGGAAACACAATGATTTCCCCAGAGAACGAGATTCGATTTTGTCATAAAAATAATGTATGCGTTGTACATACGAAAAGTCTCGTTTTGTTGATACGAGTGTTGATTTTTCTTATACAGTGTTCGTGGAAAATGTATCCCTATTTTTATTACATTGTTCAATAAAATTGCTTACCAAATACTGTGATAGTATTGAAGAAAAGAGCATTTTTACATACATACATACATAAACTCACGCCTGTATTCCCTGAAGGGGTAGGCAGAGGTGCATTTCAGCACCCACATTCCGCCAGGTATGTATCAGTCCCACGTAATAGGGGGCGAGCCTATTGCCATTTTTCGGGAACGGCTACTAAGAATTTCCTAATGGAAAACCCAATATCACTTTGCCCGACCCGGGAATCGAACCCAGGACCTTTAGATCGCACGGCACATACTTGTACCGCGAGACAACGAGGCAGCATTTTTAGTCAATTCATTTCAATTTTCTAGAATCGAAAGAAATCATTTATGAAACATGCATGTCTAATAAATATCTATTTCAAATTAAATGAATACTTAAAAGTATCACAAACCCTAAAACTAATAAATCAATGTTATCTTTAGAGAATATACGTCAAATAAAATCGATTTACGCAAACACTTCAATTATTTGCTTTAGACACTATAATTGGCACGGTTCCCTCCTGTCGGCGCCATCTTAGAAGATATAGTGAAATGTAAGTAAACACTGGCACCCTTGAAAGGGTTCGAGAGTTCCCTTCAAGTGGTGGAATAAAACAAAATGAGCTTTTCCACGCGGATCAATATCGTGGAGCGTGCACTTTATGTTTAGTAAACCTGAGAATATGAATGAGATTCTGTGTTTATCTGGGGGAGATTGAACTGGCGAGTGTTACGTATCTTGAAATCTGACTGTGGAGGGAAATGAACCCGTTTTATGGAACTTTTTGTTTTTACACAAACAATGTTGTGGGTCGAAAAGATTTGGGTATATTTATTCATTATTAGCGGTCGGACCACGCTTTGCCTTGGATTTTTTTTAACAAAAGTAAACTATACCTATCCTTCTCCAAAGTCTCATAAATTCCATACCAAAAATAATTCCAATTGGCCTAGTTAAAGCATTTGCAATATTAATATGCTTTTTCGATGGCGTACTAAAATCTTAGTCGTTTTATATTACTACTATATTGTTGTAGCTACACTTTAAAGTTTAAACTTCTATTTATATAGTCATGAATTCATATTATCTTCATCTCCAACAAAAATGGGATGCGTATTTCAATACCAAATATGTTTTACATACAAAACATCCGAATATACGAATATCAACAATTGAATACATTGGAAGTATGTATGTACATTGTGCATCTAAAATGTAAGAGCGAAATTAACAAAACCCAACAAGCAAATTAAAAACACGGGAATACATGTTTTCCCCGTCGGACATTAAGTAAATATTCCTGTAATTGTATTGTATAAAAAAATGCGCAGATAAATTTTTCGGGAGCATGCCTGGTTCGCATACAAAATGAGCCGCCCGGGATTATTATTTGCGTTGCCTGACATCCTAATTAACGTGACTTTTTTTCTTTGTTCGCCAAGTAGAATTATTCTCGTGTATGACGTAGGTTGAATGAATAACAAAAGAACGAGGTGCATCGGGTTTATTCATTGCCTCTTTAAAAGGAATACGTTGTTTCTTTGATCATAATGGGTTAGAAATATGATCTCTATGGGATTAGATGCTGCTACGCGTTGGTAAGTGGGATTTCACATTAGTACCATTTCATTCTTGTGAGGAGATTATTAATAATGTTATTCTTGAATATTAATATGTTGATAATTATTCTTTGTCTCACAATTTACGGATATAATCATTTTAATATCTTCTTTACCTATAATGTACCCGTAGTCACATTGCTATGCATGGACTTTACCGCATTTTGTTACAATTTTGTGTTGGTTTTAGCATGATAGATAATATGATAATTTCTTTAAAGATAATTTGTGACATTTTATTCATAATTTTATTTATAACTTAAAACTAGACGAGGTTGATGCTCTCCAAAAAAGGACAAATAATATATATATATCCTAATCTATGGGAAATTATTAAATTCCGTTGGAAGTATTTATAGTTTAAATAATAGGGTATTAGTTTATAACGACATTCTTTACATTTTGACTATAATGAAAGAAATCCAGTTTCAGATATTTTTTTAGGAAAAAGAGTAATTGTTGTGCTTAGGATGCCAGTTAAAGCAGTCATAACGTTTAATGTTTCACGCATCTTCGGTGTAACACAAACCAGCATCTTGAACGTTAATTGTGAAATAACACATTAAACGGAACAAAGGAATACGAGTGTTGAATTAAACAGATCGGATCAAAGGCGAAGCAACAATTAAACCGCGAGAATATAAAATGGAAAAGCCGGGCAAAGTTAGAGAACTTCGTAATTCAAAGATGGACGCTCGTGGAGTCAGTTTATTCAGATAAAGTAATGCTTTGGTTTCGCCCGTCTTGAAATATGCTCAGAGGTAATGGTGGATTCATTGACCCCGTCTGGGAGAAAGTCATTCGATTTTATTTTCTAATTTAATAGTAAGATTCTATAGTGCAATGAAAGCTAATATTTACTTTATCCAAGGTTTGCGTGTGTTATCATCAAGACGAAGTTTGTATGTTATATGATCGATATCACATGTAATTTACACTTTTACTTTAGAATTTTTACTTTGAGCTTATTCTGATCTCAGTTTGTTTAAATTGTACTCAATGGAACTGCCATTAGATAAACTATGTTCATAATCTTCAATGTAAATGCAATTTTTGCTGCTGATTTCATGCACGACTTAGCAGACATTTGTTGTTGGAACAATTTATACACGAAAATATGCTTTAAGACCTTAGTATTAAGGAGTTTAATGCCAAGAACCACGTGTAAGCGTCGAGTAACAATAAATTACAAATCAGGTGATGATACAATAGTGTTCGCTATTCAGAGCCCAAACTTAGTTGAGTATGAGCCAAGTTGTTTCCAAGTATGAAATATTCTGTTAGTTCTATTCATCTTGCAGGTAAAGTGCACTTACTTGCACAAATTCAGCCTGGGAACCCATTATATCGGCGCGCGGCCGATTTCATCCCTCTCTGCTGGAAAACTTCTGTGAAAAGGTAATCGTCGAGAATAATGGCATTTCGATATTCCGAATAAGTAGATATTGAAAACAGTTTGATTTTATGACAGCATTCAAAAATATTCAATTCACTCGTCGTTCTTTTTATACATATCTGTGGAAATGCTTCCACGTTTGAGATTTTTCGAATTCAATTGTCCTTTCACTGGGCTAATATTGAATCTTATCTCGGAAGGTGAGAGAGTGGAACGTCTCGACATAATCTTTAATGTGGGTCATCAAAACCGGACCTCACTTGAAAAGCCACCTTCATAAAATTTTATATGAAAACTTCACATACATTGTGGACAAAAGAGGGCATTAAGAATAATCTATGTGCTGGAAACCGAACTTTTCTTTTCATTACTCTTTATACGGCAGCGGAATGAGGAAATTTTAGTTTCAAGAATTTAAATTTTTATTTCCACTCTAAGCTCTACGTGTGTACGCGCTTGCCAAACCGCCTGAATGCTTATTAATAATGGTCAGCAAGTTTTATATTTTAATGAATTATAAAATATTACATGAAATCTTCAATGTTATTGCTGATGAAACCAAAGCAGATTTTATTCACCACCGCGTAGTCAGGACACAATGAATTATCACGTAGGTACTTTAACGGTAAAGGAAAACATCGTGATATAAACTGCATATCTAAAAGTTCTTAGGAATTTCTTAGGTGTGTAGTCCGCCAACCCGCACTAGGCCACCGTGGTGGACTAAGGCCCAAACCAAGGCCCAAGGTATCAATCTGTATACATCCGATTCCGACGGACATAATTGTGATATACATTAAAGGTAGTAGTATTATTCTTCATCACTCTATTACACTTACCATCAGGTGTCATTGCGGTTGCCATGCCGTGCCTGTATAAACAAAAAAAATATTTCGTGAAATAGATTAGGGTAGAAATTATTGAATATAAATCAAATAATTTTTGACCACAAGTTTACTATTAAACAACTCCTTGGGTGTAGCGTGTAATCTCGAGGCCTTCCCAACAATACGTTGTGAAATTGGCTGTAGATATATTAGCAATCTGTTTACCCGGCGGGGCGTTGCAGAAGCTCGTTAATACGTGTCGTGGTGCCGACAAAATATTGCTCAACAAAATATTGTAATAAAATAAATATAAGTTCATTTAATGTTGTTGGTTTTAACATGAGTATTGTTGGTTGTAATGGTGTTTTTATGTTATTGACATTCTTTACAGTACTTTAAAAAATCACCTAAAAATCGCTTGCACTGATGAGGATTAAAAACGTGACGTATTGGTAATCAATTAAATATAAATATGGGCATATTTATTTTAATAGTCAGTGATATTAAATTGGATACTAAACTAAGTTTTTGTCATAGATAGTCACGAACGACTTTTTCGTTTCATAAACACCTAGAAAAAAAAAATTGTAGATCTTGAGACTGCGTGTGCGTTCGCGTACGTGTGCGTGTGTGTGTGCGTGAGTGTGTGTGCGTGTGTGTATGTTAAACAAGCAGCATTTTTCTAACCGTGGTTTCTATCCAATAATTAATTATCTACGACTCAGACTGACGGAATTAATATAAAGAAGAAAAAAAACTTTTTTCCATTGATACCTCCGATCTTATCAAATTGCAGTAGGCCATGCTATAAAATAAGATCAACGGAGATTACAAAAAAATATTAAAGTGAAATACAATAAGATTAAAATTAATGTAAGCGCACGTAATATTGAAGATAACAAGTAGGTCATATTTATCAGCCTTTTGCACCAATATGTCACGATTATAGCACGATAGAATATCGATATAATGTCGATAAGTTCCCAAGAATATTAAAAACCTTCCAATATTATGAATGTGGATCAAGATGTTGAGTAAGATTATTTAAACAAAATAATGTTTTGTGTTTTTATAAGCTAGAAAATCGACCCCTAAGCTAAGGCTAAGCAAAAAAAAAAACTTTTTTTTCACCACCCTATTATGAATATAATTTACTGGACATTATGACAATTGATCAACGGTTTAAATTTCACATTATTAAAATTTTGGTCTATGTCAAATTCAAAAGCGTTTTATTGTTTCAATTAAAAGGGTACTATTACTTTTGAAAATTGTATAAATACAACAAAATCTGATTGTAATCATGATAGAAATGAACAAAGTAAATAAAAGCACTTTGTATGTATCCTTTAAGAATAACGCCAGATTCCATTTTAGTATTGAATGAATACGCTAAGAAATCCTTTTTCAAATACTTCAGCTTATTGAGTCCACAATTTGCGAACGTTAAAAGAGAATCGCTTCAAATTCACTTATTGTCGAACGTACACGTCAATATCAATGTGAAACATTTTATGGGATATATCTGCGGGATTCTTTCGTATTCACGCGTAATTTAACTTGTGACGCAATAAAATATCCATTAATTTTGAAGATGGCCATTTTCCACGACGCTGAGCATCGAGGCGTTAGATTTTTGAAGAGTCTCACTTGGGAAGGATTTTGCATAAATTTATATACGATTTGTATTATGATGTCGCGGAAAATTTACATTAATTGTGCTGTTTAAAAAACTTATTATTTTTAATTGAATTATTTGGAAAAAGTTTCATTCGTTTATTGGAACAATTTTTACGATATCTAATAAAGGTTGTATTCAGACTGTGATTAAAAACTAAGGCAGGTAATAGCTACGGTGATTACAAACCCATTGGCGTTAAAAAAAAATCCGACAACAATAAAAAAAATGATGTTTTCCTAACAATCTTAGATGTTTAATGAATGTGGTTGTAAGGAAAACGTATTTTTTTGTCGGTTTATTTTTCATGTCACGGTGTATAAAACGTACAATATCCAATATTATTATTGCTCTAAACTTGTAATTTGATAATTGTTTGAAAACCACTGTGGCATTCTAAAAGTACTAGTAAAACTAAAGGGCCCAAATTCGATGCTCAAATATTGAACCGAAACCGATAAGATACTTTTAGTTCCTAATATGACACAAAACATATAAAATAGGATGTATTTATTATTATCAAATGCGATAAACTTTAAGCTACCTTAATTGTAACTCCAAACAATATTTATACTAACAAACAAGAGCTTAAGGCACAGATCTCTGAGCTTTGTGTATAATCCAACAGCTAATTAGATCCTCGAGAAAACCATAACTTATCTAAATAACATAGAATACAAAATAAGCATAAAATACGAGTGTTGAAATGAACAAACCGATAAATTAATAAATATAGCTGCATAAGTTAAAGCAGAGCTATTTTAAATGAAATATAGCGGGAAACACTCGAGCTGAGTACTTTTGGAGAAAACTAATATCAGTGTTTGGCAAGCACAGCGCATTTGTAGAAATTGGGGTGACAGTAGACACAGCAATTGGTAGATGTGGCGTAATAAAACCTTTATATTATGTATTCCATTTCGATTATCGTTTCTGAATAATACTATTTAGATGTAAGGTACCTGGGTCGAATATGGCCAGGCAGAAAATATGGCCACATACTATTATTTCAAACACGAAAAAATGTAATTACCTAAACGCCACTATAAATTGTAACTAGTGTCAGAAGTATCCGAACGGCGTACCTAACACCTTTCCTGGGCGCCCACTAGCCGCCCAGCGTCCATTAAAGTAAAACATGCTGTTGAACTTATAAAAACATGAAGTAAGTATTCTCCTGTATTTTTTTATTTTTCAAATAATAATCTTTGTTAATCACATCACAACATTGTGTGACGATTGTTATTTGATATTTCCATATTTAATTACGACTTTTACGCTAATCATAGTTAGAAGTCCAGGGACCTCTTATCGAACATATTTTAGGTTCTTCAAATAATAGCAGTAACTTGTAACTTGTAATAATTTTAAGTTATGGATTGTAGTGGATCCGAAATAAAGAATTTATGATTAATATTTAAGATTTAGGTAGACGTAGTGTAGGACGCCCTGCAGCACGATGGTCCGACGACTTGAGAAAGGTGGCGGGTAGCGGATGGATAAGGGCTGCTCAAGACCGGGATGGTTGGCGCCTACTTGGGGAGGCCTTCGTTCAGCAGTGGACGGCGATGGGCTGAGAATAATAACAATAATAATATTATATATTCGGGTTTTAAAAACCGGTTTTATATGAGTTTCACGGGCCTAAGCCAAGTGAAGCTCAAGTCGTACGGTTTCTATTATTATATTGGCTGACTTGTCTACGGTATCTCATGGCTATGTTTGGAGCGTCGCACAATACAACCGCTTATCGGCGCTGCACAACATTATTAAATAAACAACCATCGCGCACAGACACCCTTCTGTCTCGCGCTACGTCTTATCCCTAATATTATATGCGCGGATTTAGGTCCTTTGTGCTACGTCATCGCTTTCGCAATAACCCGATTTAGTTCAAATGCACATCAATATTATTATTAACAAAACGATAAAGCATGCAGACGAAAACTATCGTGGAACTGGAGTACCTAGTTATTACTGAGGCTAGTGTTTATGTATTTTGAGCTTAACAAATTATTATAGTTTTGAATTAGGAAGCTTATTAGTCTGTGTTAGAAATATTTGTGAGTTATTTTTCTGGAAAAGATTATCAGGATATTGTGCAAGTTTAAATTGAATATAAATGCACGTGGAATGTTGTTTAAAGTAAAATATTTATATATATATATCATCATCATCATCATCATCATCAGCCCAAATACGTCCCACTGCTGAGCACTGGCCTCCTCTGCAACTGAGAGGGTTTAGGCCTTAGTCCTTTAGTTAGTTAATATAGGCACAATAGTCACATAATATTTCAATAAGCTTATTTAAAAATCAAGGTTTAAACTACTAATATATTTACGATATATTTACGGAGGAATGGAAGGCGATTTTGTCGGAATGTTTGCGGTATTGTGAATTAATGTGTGATGTATGACTGTGTTAATATATTGAATTTAATTTTATTGATGGTATATTTTCTTGATCGTACAATAATTTTATATAATGTTAATTTGTAATTCTTTCGCTATGTTTTGTGTTATATTTTTTTATTTTATTTTATTTTTTATATCTTTTTGTTTTCTATTCTTTGTTTTCTTTCTTTATTTTTATGTTTTTTTTTTATATTGTATAGTTTCTTATCGATTAGTGTAATTGGTGTATGTAACCGTACTAATTGAATAAATAAATAAATAAATAAATACTAGTTTTAAGTGTTACAGGGACTTAGAATCGGAATTGTTGTTAACGGGGAAATAAATTGTGGCGTATTTCTAACGGGCTTTTGGAAGTCAGAATCTATATGAAACTTCCATACTGCAAAATTCGTAACATATTTTTATTATGTTTAACGGTAATTAATCGTTTTCACATAGGATTTAAAACTCATTGTATTACAAGGTAAAATTAGAGAAAATACAGGCCTTAAAAGTATATTGTTCTTTAAAAACAAATACGAATAAATTCTATTTTAAAAATAGACCGAAACAAAATATCGCCGGCGTAACACAACGGCTATCGAGAAGGGATTTGCCTGAGTCGGACACCATGTAGACATTGAAAACTCGGATTTGTGTATGAAAATATGAATGCAAAGGTTTTAAGGACATCAAATATTTTTATTGGATATTGCATTTTGTATATCAAAATATAAGGCCTTTAATATAAAATTTGATATTGTTTATTCAATCAAGAGCTGTAGAGCGCGGTGCAAATTAGGTATGACTAATGTTCGTTAAACCTATCAGTAACCTATCATTAATACAGAATGTTTTTTGGGGAAAAACTTAGTAACGATGGGTGCCAAATTCAAAATTAGATAAAATTGCTTTGCTTAAAGCAAGTTATAGAACTAAATTTAAGAGCTACTTGTTTATTGGCATTACTTTCCCTTACTTTACTAGATTTAGTTAAGTTCGTCTCTAAATACTTTTTTGTAAAAATTATCAATAGTGGAAGATTCCTGTGTCTTTCATTAAGGTTACTTTCTGCTTAGATGTGGAAGAACTTCGTTGTATCAAAGAGATGAATTCTAAACGATTCAATCCTTAGCTTCATTTGAACGGAAGGCAGTGCATTGAACTATGAAGAAACGCCTCAATGGTGGCAAATGAGGCACGCTCACCGCTCGCAGTTTTAAGGAAATTTCTTTAAAGAAGCTTTAATTCAACGTCTTTGGAAAATGCACCCGGATTTACTTTTAATGAGTTTCTAGAGTGCTACTTGGGGTTTACTTTGTAAATGAATGGAGAAGTTAGCTGGGCGGGCTCCATCGAAAATCTTTATTTATTAATTTCATTCAATCGACTCTCCAATAACTACTGATACGTAAACAAAAGACGCTCGAGTAAATAACCAGAGTAGTGTTGTAAAGTTTTATTTTGTATTTTGACTAACGTATTGTACTGTAGTTTTCATAAGATTTGAATTCCTTCTGCATCAAAAACTGTCAGTATTTCATTTTCCGCTGATTAAACCATTCCATGAATTTATGCTTTTAATATAAATACTATTGATTAATATTTTTTTAGTAAAATCATACTTGTAAGGTAACGGGTATGTGCTTTGCATGTTCGTTGAATGTCCTCCCTAAATCTTTGGATATATTCTAGGGTCTTCAGGGAAAGTCAGTGACCAACAGCGATCGTCGTATAATTGGTATTGATGTTCATTCACTTGAATGAATGAATGGCGACAATAAAGTATCTGACGTCACTTGTCTATGTGGCACATCAGTCTAGCTTACTCATACATGCTGTAGTTAAGATCGTACAGTCGCATTACTTGTACCCTTGTATCCAAATAACTAAAATGCTCCGTGCATACAGAAACTACAATATCAGATAGCTAATCGCTTTTTTGTGTTCAATATTGATGCGGATCGTAGAACCATATAAAAAATTGTTACAAAATTCTCGTGCATTCCAAGAAGATGTTGCGAACGACAATTTTAAGATTGATTGACAGGAGTCATCACGGTGGATGTGCGAGTACGTGGGAGCAGAATACGTTCATAAATCTTCATCTCCACCAGGCTTACATGGTCACGTAATAATTATATATTTAAACATGTGCATTTCCTTGTTACTAGTTTTTGATAAGTTATGCGGTTTAATATTGAGTTTAGCTAATGTGGCGTGCGGTTTAGTAAACACTAGTTCTAAGTATGAAATATAAAAGATAGAAAGCAATGTAAAACCTTATTTGAAGAATAGGGAAGAGATCTTTAACAAGCAAAACCATTTTTTTTTAAATCATTTTGTATTAAAATAAATAATAATCTGATTGACGATTCCGTTGCACGCAATAAATAACAGCGAGGTATCTTATTTATCTATACAAACTATTTAAACACCACATCTTAATAATCTCTGCAAAATTTCAAAACAATGGTTACAGATGAATTAAAAACATACATACATAAACTCACGCCTGTATTCCCCGAAGGGGTAGGCAGAGGTGCATTTCTGCACCCACATTTCGCCAGGTATGTATCAGTCCCACGTAATAGGGGGCGAGCCTATTGCCGTTTTCGGGCACAATTCCAGACTCCATGCTGCTACTGAAAATTTTCTAATGGGAAAACCCAATAACACTTTGCCCGACCCGGGAATCGAACCCAGGACCTCTAGATCGCTCGGCACATACTTGTACCGCGAGACCACGAGGCAGTCAATTAAATTAAAAACAATCTTGAATATCAACTACTCTAATCGAAAGTCACAAATTTTGCTGCTGCTTAAGAACAAGCACTATGAACTATGCCCGTAACAAACTAACAAACCAGCTATCACTGCGGTAGTGACGAACCGATAAACCTTTCCAGTTCCATGTAAGACAAGTGTTAGCAACTAGGGGTTAAGCGCTGACGTCGATGTCAATTGAGCGCGTCTAGTGATGGATGGAAGCGCCGGGGTTCAGTTCAACCCTTCAAATTACTTAATACTCTTAAGAGCACAACACGCGTCATTTTCGAACCTTTTTCAGCTAGTAACGTTACGAAGCAATTATGCCCATTTGAAAGAACGTGAAGTATTTTTATATATACTTTACGCGGAGTTTATTTTGTTACGGAAGAGTGCTTGATTTATTTATTCAACGTAAGTGAGTGAAATATGCTGAAATCTGTTTTTTGATCTCGCGACTTCTCTCTGCATGTAGTTCAGTTTCTATGAGCCCAGAGAAAATACCGAATGTGTGAGTAATAAAACTGTACACGAACCAGTTATTCATTTATTGATAATCCTTCAGGAACCTCTTTGGGGTTTAATTTTATGCCTGTGCCAACAATCACGACAATCGATTTATCATTCATAATACAATAAATATACCTAGTTAGAATACAATAAACATCCTTATAAGATGAATAATCCTTTTAACAGCGAAATCTCTGTTTTCTTAGAACGTTTAAGCTTGATTTAGTTTATTACGACATAGAATTTACGAGATTAAAGTCAATATTTATATATCACGCCCAAATGAAAACAAGGGGGCGTTTGTTTGTGATCACGATAACACTCCCTATCAAAGACTTAAATACATCGAAATAGGTGATCCTGTTGGTGCAAGATAAGGTCGCGTCACAGCAATTCAATGCAGCGGGGCATTAGCATAAATCAACGTTTCTAATCAAAATGCGAGTGTGGCCGCGACTCCATTAGCTAGTTATCTTGTCAGCTGTCACGTCTCAATCTCCGTGGGTACACACAGTGATAATTGATTTAGTTGAATTAACCTGTACCTGCTCGGTTTGATAGTGCCGAGTTGTGTCAGCTGCGTGTATTGTACTTCCTAATTTACAAGGTTTATTTAACGGAACATGTTGGGAATGATACTGAGATGTATAACGGGAAAGGATTTGGTAAGAAAGGGTTTTATTAAGCGTAAACATAACTTTATGTTGTTTTAAATATATTTATTTCAAATAATTCTAGGATGTGAAAGATAAAGAACTTATGACAAAATTTTATGAAATTTTGATGTCATTTGCTTTTAACACTGCAATAAGTTAAGGTACGGACTAGAAAATTTAATAATGTTATCAATGATTAATTAATTTCCCTAATAATATGGTTATTATCCTGCCACGTTCCAAGCCTAGGGAAAACGTAATTTTTACGTATTAGAAGTAAATCAACAATCTTCATACCTATCTGAAGATAGTCCAGTATTTTTCTATAAACCGAGGAGCTTCATAAACACAACGCTCAATAAACAGTAAGTACATAAACATATCGAAAACAATCGATGAACACCTGAACAGCATAAAAATGGTACAAAGCAACACATTGTTAACAAACTTGTTTATTATTTCAGACGCTTTTCTCATACGTGCGAGTGGCCTAGGTGCGTTGGCGGCTGCTGACTATTCTTATTCCACCACCGTACACAGCGTCGGCAAGTTAATATTGCCTTGTCTCGCACCCCACCCATGTAGGGTATCACCCTTAGCTAATATATTTCGATGCGGAGCTTACCTTATAGATAGCATGAAGTTGGAACAGTTATAAAGTGAAAAATTGTGTCTTTATTATTGATGAAATTATTATAGTGTAATTTTTTTTATATTGTTTGTTTATATTTTGTAATCGTTGAGTATGCTCCCTACAGATTGGATATCGGGTGCAACAATTTCGATGAAAGTTTTAGGTTATCTTCAGATTACTCCAGGTGGTGTGAAGTTTGACAATGAACACTTTTTTTTTGTTTTCTTGTCATATTTGTGTCATATACTTCCTACGAATATATAAAACAAATAGTTTAATACTTCAATTTACATAAAAAAATAACTCTTCATCGTGTTGCATCATAAACGTATTTTTTGGTGAAATAGCCTGTGATTACTAGATTTTCATTTGTTTTGCATTAGCTTAATTGTTGATATTAAATTATATTATAGTAAATAAAATAAATAAATAACGCTGTAGCCATAAAATAATACGCGTTGCTGTGGGTATTTTTTGCGCCGTTTCTTCTCCACTGCTATAATAAATTTCGAAGCCGCGGCAGTGTTGTTTAACGAAAAAAGAAAATACAAGACTATATGAATAATAATATTTATTCGTGTATTGTATTTACATATATTTATGTAAGCAGTGATGGCCTCGAGGTTTAGGGGCGCGGTCGAGAATTTCGGCGGTCGCAGGTTCAAACCCCAGGCACACACCTCAGACTTTTCGAAGTTATTTGTGTATTCACAATGAATTATCACTTGCTTTAACGGTGAATAAAAACATCGTGATAAAACCTGCACACCTAAAAGTTCTTAGGAATTTCTTAGGTGTGTAGTCCGCCAATCCGCACTAGGCTAGCGTGGTGAACTAAGGCCTAAATCCTTTCAGTTGTAGAGGAGGCCCGTGCCCAGCAGTGGGACGTATATGGGCTGATGATGATGATGATGTCCAACTTCTACAAACTTGTTAAACGAAATTCATTTACCTAACATCGCTTGTACGTGAAAAACACCACGCTCTTTTACGGGGATTATTACTGTCGAGCAAAACTTTAGAACTCGGATGAGACCGGTCTTTAGCGATTTTCAGTGAAAGAAACTTTTTTTTTATACTGCGTCTCAACAAAACTTCGTAAGACCATTCCCCATTAGGGGCTAGCCAACCGTGTGCGTTACGGGGAAAACTTGGCTGCTAATGTCTAAGTTTCTGAAAAGCTTCAAATACAATTTGGGGATCCTTAACGCTCGCCAAGTGTGGCAGTTATCCGCGCAATATTATCATTGAATTATTTCATTGCCGTAGTTCTGAGCGCGCTGGTAGTTTTAATAGATTTCAACTGTAGATTTCTGTATTCGTTCAATTGTAGTGTGGGAAAATTCGCTTGAAGTTCTTTCTCAACGAATTAGTTTAAATAGTAAGACTTGAAGATTATGTGGATTTTTGTTGCAATAAGTTTCTTTTAAATAAATGTGTAAATTTAAGTGAAAAAATAATATATAAATTTTAATTTTTCTGCTTTAAAATTATTGTCAACTAGACTGAATGGCTAAGAAATTTAAGTTACATCAATACCGAAGTTTGACTTTAATCGCATAAGCACTTCGATATCATGAAGCCCAGCATAAGATATAAGATTATGACCATTACTTTTAAAAACCCGGCGAAGCTAAACTGAAAAAGTTACTATTAAATAAATAAACTATTAAATAAATATTGCTTTTGAAAATTGTTTCAAATAAAATCAACATACTTGAGGTTTGTTTGGTATATACGTTTAAAGAAATAATATGAAGTTCGTTCAATACAATGTTATCAGTGGTCATGTGGAAGTTAGCGAAGTGTGTACACAGCAAGTTAGATACTTGTGCTAAGTTGTGCCCAGGGCCACGCACTTGATTGGCAACAAAAGGACCCTTAGCTTATGAAATTAACGGAGTTTTTTTCTGATGGAAGAATGTTTTTTTTTAACATACCGACATAGATAGATATCACTATATTCCTAATGGCATTACGTTGACTAGGACAACAAGTAAAGCCTTATTGTGTGATGTAGCAGAATCATACCGAAGTTTGATTGGATTGCTGTAAAAATGGGCGTGCTCCACCAAGTTAGTATAACCTCAATAGAATATGTAACAACAAAATATTTATATTACGTATTGTGAGGTTACTGGAGCTCAAATTTGCTATAGGAATATAATCATCGCGCTTCGTACAAAATTATTTAGACATTCCAACAATATTTGGGGTCAACGTTCGGATTTCGTTTACTTCATTGTGAAGGAAGTCATGGAGTTATCAAATTGTTTACGGGAATTGGGATTTGAGTGGAATTTTCTTTACGCACTCACTTCCACCGATTTGTGTCGAAAGACCCGTTAACGTACCCATACACATTTAAATAAGGATAAGGAAAATCTTAATCGAACCCTTAAAGGGGATTTATGAAGCAAATATAAAACGGGGGTAGCACAATTTAATACGGGGAAGTTTACCTAAATCGTCCATGTTGAGTAAATGGAAATCGCTTCTCTTGCCGAATGTAATTGCTTTCCCTCAATGTAGCAATCCAATTATTTTTCTAAACCCTGAAAAGATTTACCAGAGCGATATCGAGAGAAGTTTTCCCTTCTCATCGGAAAACGATATTGTATTTGTTGCTACAACTTGGTCAGCCGTTCCACTATTATTAAACTTTTATTGTAGCAACCGAATATGAAGACGTTTACCTGAATATTGCGCACTTACGGTTTATGAATTTATTCGTGTTATTTTCACTGTAATATATTGTGCCTTATTACAACAAGAGCAAGGGTTTGAAATTCTTGAAAGTGATCACATCTATCCATCAACATCCACAACGTTTTTCTAGCCACATTCTACATACTTTTTTCGACCATTGCACATAAATTACTGCAATAAGTTATAGTTGGTAATCAATTGGACAGTATTAAATGTCGCACTTTATTTAATTTAGAATCATAAAATTTTATTTTTAAGCTCACAAAACATATTTGATAAATTTGAAGTGTAACCGATATTCCTCAACTCATTTCATGTTCGTAACTTGGTGCTACATGTACCAGATGGGATTAACTTCGAATGTATCACATATAACATAGGAGTTCCGGTCCAAGAAATCTCTGGCAACTGTCACTAGCTATGTATAAACTTATAGATGTATTGGTTGATAATTCAGCTCTTGGGAGTGTTTTGCATCTACACATTATACATACTTGTAGATCGAACTAAATCTTATATTAATTTATTGACGTATAGTTTTGAATGCAGAATACTAAAATTATTATATAATAATTTTTTTTAAATACTTTTTTGTACACTATACAATATTATGCAACATCATTGAGAATCATTTTTTCTTTATTTGTTGTTATATTGCCTTAATATATCCATTAAGTCGTATTTAAGGATTGTCTTTAGTCAGTAAAGCAGGTAGAAGTCGCAGACGTTCTTAAAATGTAATCAATAGGTTGTTGTATTTAAGATGAACCAGCAATAGGGACACTTAAAATTGCTACTCGTACAATTTTGACGATTTTAATCTAGAATTCTACTAACACTCCACTTGCGACGATGCTGTTAAAGTAAACGATATTTAAAATTTTCATTGTTTCTAAATTTACACGGTCTTCGCCTGTTGCATCTCGTCTAGAAATAATAACGTAAATGTAACTTTAATAAAAGTAGTACCAAGTAAGCAGTTTTAGTTGCAAACAGACGAAATACAATTATGGAATAACTTTTTGAACATTTCACTTGGCGGGATCGTTAGGAGTGTCGCTAGCAGGCCTGACCTACTTGTCTGTCGAAGCTTTCAGAAAAATAGATATCACGATTTCGATTCGCGAATGTTTTATCTGCCGATACAAGCGAAATAGATGAGAGTTTTTCAATGCAACGGTTGCTTGAATTTAACGTTTGCATTCGGTGAGTAATGGTTGGAAAAAAATGAACGATATTTTCCTTCTTCTTTTTGATAAATATATTAGTCTGGGGGTATTGTCAATATACGAGTATATAAATAAATAAATAAATACACCCAACAGTCACATACATAGTTCTGACCACACATTAAGATACACGTCTTGTGTCGTGGGTATCAGAAACTATGAGAGACTTATCGGTCTCACAAAGACCCAGACCCGAAACAAATACTTGTGGATCACACAAACATTTGTCTCGGTGCGGGAATCGAACCCGCGGCCTCGCGTTTCGCAAGCTGGTGTCTAGCCAACTGCGCTACGGGGCTGTCAATGAGTATGAGGGCTGAGTATGTATCCTATAAATAAATGTCTGAGTTTTGTGTGTTGGTTGCTTATTAGTGTATGCCGGAAATTTCTAAATTGAATAAGATGACATTTATCGTGTATTTTATCATCTAGATAATATCATATATAACCAACATTATAACCTTGCAAAAACCTTTGAATGAAAACAAACGACTTGGGCGTAGTCTCTGTTTTACTTTATTAAAAAAAAAAACATCCTGTGGACACTATTCTAAAGTCTAAAGTTCTACATTCTTTTGATATCAGTCGTGACTGCGATGCACAGTATCATTCAATCCTCGTCGAAATTGCTTATGATTGTTACTACGAGAAAAATGGAATTTTTGCCCCCAAAATTACGATTCCGAGTTTATCTTTGCAGCTCCGTACAAAGGGTTCATCAAAATACTGCGGATCGAACAAAGAGCGTTTTTGAATATTTGTCCCGATTTCGGTCACAATACATCCAAAAACCGTGGTTTTATCATGCATGCATTTCGGTTTGACGATGAGAATATGGCACATTTATACTCCTTTAAATACCTTTTACTGAAGGGGTAGGAAGAGGTAGGCCCAGGTGAAATTTTGCACCTATGTTTGCACCATCTAGCAATTTTCCCGGAATACCGGGCGAGCCTATTGGGGTTAAAACACATTTTCAAAATTTACATCTATTAATTTCATTCCAGCAGTTGGCCGTTACAACTTAAACTGGACGACTCTTTCTCTAACCGCTTTACCCTACTCAAAAATTCATCTCAAACTTGTCGATTGCTGGCGCTATTTTTTGCCGCGGTACCATCGAGGCAGTCATTATCTAATGCAAATAAAACAACTGTTACGTAACGTACTCAATGTAATGAAAGTAAACATGCCGTTCTCGTTGCTTAAAGCAATCTCTCATTGTTAATCATAGAATAGAGAGAATAGACAATGTAAGATTTTGATGGAAAGTAAAGAGATAGTATTTTTTATTTTTAGTCTAGTATTGTTTTTCGTTTCAAAGAAAAATGAAACATACTCGTATATGAGAATCAAATAAAAGTAGGTAATAGACAATCTAAGTAATAAACTATTTTTTTTAATGTTTCAAGCAAATGAATCGTAAAAGTGAATTACTGTTCAAAATACACTAAAACTCTTCGAACTAATTTTCTAAAGGTACAAAGATTCTGATTTTTCTAGGAAATCACTTTTCATTATCATATTCTTGTGACTTACCTCAAACTAGATATTACTGTTAATAATAGAACAAATTCAAACCAAATCCCTAGGAATCGTCTGATGTAAGCTAAAATTAGACGAACATTCGAGGATAAAGACGTCAATCGGCGTACAATCATTTCAGACCCCCAATTTGCAATGATTCCGTTGCAATTCATAGACGGAATTCCAAGGAGCGCGATCAGTATTCTAAACGCTCACTGGGACAACTGAAACTTTGACCACAGACTCGAATAGATTCGGTACGTTTGTTTCCCGAATTCCGTGAGGCTAATTTGAATACAACCCGTGGACTGGCGTCAAAGTTTAATCTCACTCCCAATATTGATCCTAAAGGAGTTGAGTTTTTACATTTCTAACGAACCGTGAAAGGCATTGGGGGAGTAATGAACCAAGCTCGCCCTAAGCAGTCACTAGTTAGTCGAGAGTGATGAAGCAAATTTGTTTTAGCTGAAGAAAGTAATATTGAAACCCGATCTTTAATGGGGGTTATTGTTTTAATTAGTGTACTTTGTTTTAATCCTTATCACGGGGTAAGAGAGAAAATAATTAATGTACTTGTTTAATAATTTCATTTTAAAATAGCTAAGCCAAATGCGAAGGGAACATTTTCAGTCTGCACTTTTATATATCTTACGAGTAATTAACTTCATTATTTAGTTGTTGCTTGAGTTCGACTTAATATTTGTTAGAATTAGTCTGCATTTAAAGATTGTTTATAATTATTTTAAGTTCTTTAAATATTATAGTTAAATTCTGTGTTTCGTTTTATGCGTCATTCAAGACTATCAAAGTTGATTTTAATCTAAGTTTTTAATATTCACAGAATAATAAATTTAAAATTTATTGTTCTGTATATGTGATATAGTCACAATTTCATCATCAGCCCATAATTATGTCCTACTGCTAGGCACGGGCCTCCTCTACCATTGAGAGGGTTTAGGCCTTAGTCCACCACGCTGGCCTAGTGCGGGTTGGCGGACTACACACCTAAGAAATTCCTAAGAAGTTTTAGGTGTGCAGGTTTCATCACGATGTTTTCCTTCACCGTTAAATTACGTGATTATTCATTGTGAATACTTAATAACTTGGAAAAGTCAGAGGTGTGTGCCTGAGGTTTGAACCCGCGACCGTCGAGATTCTCGACCGCGTGCCTAAACCTCGAGGCCATCACGACTTCAATAGTCACAATTACATTTAATTAAATCAGCTGTAAATAATTATAGAAACGTATGGACTTTTAAATTAAGTTTTCTCGGCCTATTGAATTTACATATTCGAATGATCGTTTAGTAATTGCATGCCCTTTTGTTTCAGCAGTAACTGTTGTAGTCAGTCGCGAATTAATTAAAAATTAATATTTTCGTTCATATATAAAATATACAATATTAATTTCGCCATATCATAAATGATTGTATGCAGTGTGTACTTATTAAAATCAGAAACATTAAAATGATGAGGGCAATCCATTAGCGCAATACGAAATGTTCGTGGTATTCGTATGTGTTAAGATTTATTATTGATGTGTGGATAATATAAGATATCATTTAATTACGTTCATTATTACTATTTCAGTGACCATTTTTATTTTATCCCATTTCAGTTTGATCTACTAGAGGTGGTATCGCCATAGTTTGCGCATCTAATATTTTAGGCCACATATAAGCAATATAGAAAAAGTAGTGATGGCCTCGAGGTTTATGCGCGCGGTCGCGCGGAGAATCTCGGCGGTCGCGGGTTCAAACCCCAGGTTCTTCTGACTTTTCGAAGTTATGTGTGTATTCACAATGAATTATCACGTACTTTAACGATGAAGGGAAACATCGTGAGGAAACCTGCATACCTAAAAGTTCTTAGGAATTTCTTAGGTGTGTAGTCCGCCAAACCGCACTAGGTCAGCGTGGTGGACTAAGGTCTAAACCCTCTCAATGGTAGAGGAGGCCCGTGCCTAGCAGTGGGACGTATACGGGCTAATAATGATATGTAATATATAGAATATCTTAAAATTACGTCATACTGAAATACGACAACAGTCATACGTGACTAAAATCGTAACAATATTGTTATTACTTAAGAGATAAGAGCGAAACTTTGCCAACTTATTAACTGAAGTAACTCCTCCACAATAGTGGTGCTTAGATAAAAACTTTTGATGCAAAGCGCATGTCACAGAAGAAAAATGTGTTTGAACAATTCAGTGTTGCTACACTATGTACATAGTGGGGGAAATTCAAGGAACTTGGGAAATAAAGGGGCGCTTTCCGAGACAAAGGTGGGGCTTATTGCAAATTCCTGCGCTCACCTTGCGTGGCTATTAGACTTATCCTGTGCCATATTGTAATAAAATATCGCGTTTGTCTCTGTGTATCATTTGTTATACGCATTAATGTCAGTGTCAAACGAGATTTATCTATGTGCGGTGTATTTTTTATTTTATAGCGTTAAAGCATTTTTTCTCAAGGCAGGAGTTCTCGCAGAGGAGGTAATTAATAATAATGAATAATAAGTTACTAATCTGTGTGTAGTCCGCCAACCCGCACTAGGCCAGTGTGGTGGACTAAAGCCTAAACCCTCTCAGTTGTAGAGGAGGCCAGTGCCCAGCAGTGGGACGTATATGGGCTAATGATGATGATAAATATACATGACATGTGTGGTTAAATGCTCAGGCAATATTTATGTATCACGCAAGGTGCGTTGTAAACCTTAGCGGCTTCTTGGGTTGAGACGGATAACGCTTTATTCCACCACGCTGGATTGTTACCAGTTTAAATACTTCTGAAGAATTCTCAGGCACCTACGCCAGATTATTCGCCTAAGATACAACTTACTTTATACAAGAAAGTTAAATTATTAACAGGTTTGTTCGGTTAGATCTGTACTGGTCAGCCATAGGACACAATCAGGCAGTAAATGACTTGACTGACAATAATGATTTCCTGAATATTGCTTTTATACCTTCGAAACGTCAGTTGACATGCACTATGACCACTCTTTTGGAAATCCGGCTCCCTTGTCACAGTAGCTCACGCTATCCTTGATTTTTACATTCATGTGAATTTCGTTTCATTTCCGTAAACGTTTTACTAAGCGGACATTTAAAAAGCTTTTAACCGCTTTGACGAAAATATCTAAAAATTTCCATTGCGGTCAATGTTAGCGCAGTCCGCACGTTATGTCCCATCATAAAAATATTCATATCCAAAGTATATGGAAAAAAATTCCACAATCAGTGAAAACGGTCCCCGGAGGCATATTGCGGTACACAGTTTTCATTAAACACACAGCGCGGGTTTTGGTCGAAAAAAATGCCTACATAGCCCGAGGCACCTTGCTCATATAAGGAATGTTGTCTCAGGGAAATTAGTTCATAAAATTTCGCCCAACCATACATGAGGGTAAGCTATTCTTATCTTACGTTATGACATTATGTTTTGTTGAATTTATTATAAGGAAGATTCTCAATGCTTATTCTATTTTATATCTTTATCGTCTAGTGCAATGAGATCATCACTGTACCTTTTGCCTTTCTTTATTAATTTTTTATGCGCTTCTGTGGAAAATATAGAGTAAATAAATGAAATATTTGCTTCGGATTGTATACAATAAGATTTATTATAATTAATTATTGTATTGCCAACTGTCATAAACATACATTTGTTCACACACGAACATAATTGATTGCAATTACGTAGTGAGATTGCAAGACAGTGTCATGACATTCAGAAAAGAAATGTGTTTAGTTTTTTTTTATGATTGCCTCGTTAATGCCATGAGGTAAATGTGGAACATGTAATAGAGTGAATCGCGTTCTGAATCGCGTTTCTTCCCAGAAAGGGCAGTGTTTTTGGTTGCCCGTAGACTTTATGTTTGCCCTTTGTTACGTGGAACTCACAACACGACTGGAATAAAATGGGCGTAAAAAAACTTGTGTGCCTACTCCTTTCGGAGTTAGTAGTGTGTGTGTAAAGTAAGAATTATTAGTACGACACTCGTATGACTGATAATTTCTATTAAGGGGAATAATCGCATTGGCAAACGATTTATAAAGCGTCTCTATTATCAGAGTTCAATAAAAGAGCCACGTGATATGTGCTCGTGGTTGGGGTCAGCGCGGTCCGGTATTACGTACGAATAACAGGGGACACTTACCAAAATTGCTTACACAGAAAACTAATATCAGTGTTTGCCAGCCGTCCTCATTCGTCTGTACCGCAAGTTCAGAGATTAAAGCGAGTAGATGTTTTTATTAATCTATGTGATAGTTGTCAGTCATATGGATGAGACAGCGGTTTTAGTGAGTTAAACAGGTAAGATTTATTCCTTACTAGTCAACATTTATATGATGAGTATAGGTCCATTCCAGCATGTAAGGATCCTCAGTTTTGCCTTATTTGTATCTTAAGTTGTTATAATATTCTTATACTATCGAAACAACTGATATTATTGTTTACAAGTCAAATTCAGAATAAAGTGGATTGTGCTATAAATAAAAAGATTTGTTTTGATTTGTTTTTGTACGTGCGTTGATCACCATGGAATAAGCTTTTTTATATGGAGCGGTTGTCTATGGACCAGCGGTTAAAGTAAATATTATGTACCTTCTTAATCGCGAAAGAAAATGATAAAAATCGGTTATAATATTTTTTTGCAGACTTAAACAACGCGTGTAAAAAAGGCACATAATGTTTTATTTCTTAATATTTTAGGAATAGTTATAATGAGTTTTAGCACCCATTATTGCCGTCGAAATAAATTAAAAAAAAAATACCAAAAAAAGGTTTCATCATAAAATTTATCGTTATATTTTCGTCACTTACGCTAGCAATTTTAAGAGAGGTTCCGCCTACCTTATTGTGCAGGATTGCTGTATAGGCGCGGTTCGGATTTAACAGACCACTCACAACTTACGTTTTTTATACACACTAAAGTTTTGCAAATATTTGTCGACCCGCGTATTGTTTATACAACTGTGCCAAAGTACTCACTTACCCCGTAAATGTTAAGGTTCTGATATTTGGGCTATAGCTATTTAACTGTATAAAATTATTAACAAAACTTGTATAGGTATTAGATCCATTCGGTTAAATAAAATGTAATGAAATGTGCCATGTGCCAGATTTGGTACGTCGTGGTTGCCGCGTGAAATATTGGAAGATTCAGAAGGAGTTAATTACAGCAGATAATTTAAACACATATAAAGTGTAAATGAGTAACCAATAGTTTTTTAGGAATCACCATGTATGGTAAGAAGTAAGATTTATTTTTATCTGATTAAGCTCATGTTTGTTAAATTAGGTGACTGAAAGTATTAGCAAATGTTGGTTACCAAAATGTTGTAGTCAGGCGCCAGTACTGTTACTTTGACATGCCAGAATGAACAATAATATTTTTTGTATATTTTTTTCTGTTTTCTTACCATTATTTATGTTTTTGTCATTTGACACTAAACATGTCCCATCGAAGCGGCAATAGTTTAGTTTGAAATAGCTTAAAATTGACGATTCAAAAGAACTTTTAAAAGTCTATTTGAATAAAGATAATTTGACTTTGAAAAACGATTTTGTAATGTGAAACATTCGTAATTCTTCACATTCGTAAATTTGTTTAATTTAATGAAATACACAATAAATTTCTAAAGGATTCAGCATAAAGCTTCATAACATACTGTGTAATAGTAAATGCGTTTCCATTTATTATACCGATGAAAACCATACTGAACTCTATTGTTTATCTAACGAGGTGCACGAAATATGGTTTTGTGTACTTCTGTTTTAATTGAATAGACCAAATGAAATATTTCAATAGCAGATTCGAAAATATTGACATTAGTTATATGCGTTAGTGTTTATGGTATTGTGTATTATTAATGTTGCGTGTTGTGTCTATTTTACTGAATTGCCAATATTATTGTTTAATTATATATTATGAACTGGGCCAGCGTGGTGTACTAAGGCCTAAACCCTATCGGTTGCAGAGGAGGCCCGTGCCCAGCAGTGGGACGTATATGGGCTGATGATGATAATGATTATAGACTTTATTTTTCCACTATCAATACACTTTCATGTTTTGTTTTGAGCTAATGTTGTTTAGGTTTAGAAAATAATATCATTACCATCAGCCCATATACCTACGTCTCACTCATGGGCACGGGCATCCTCTACAACTGAGAGTGTTTAGGCTTTAGTCCACCACGCTGGCCTAGTGCGGGTTGGTGGACTACACACCTATGAAATTCTTAAGAACTTTTAAGTGTGTAGGTTTTATCACGATGTTTCCCTTCACCGTTAAAGTACGTGATAATTCTTTGTAATAACTTCGAAAAGTCAGAGGTGTGTGCCTGGGGTTTGAACCCGCGACCGTCGAGATTCTCGACCCCGCGACTAAACCGAGGCCATCACGACTTGCAGATGCGACTTGAAAAAAGCATTAAAAACATGAAATTCTTACTATAAAAATAAAAAAAATGATCCTCCGATCCGATTATTGGGCACACGGAACGAAAAGCATAAGCCGATGGCGATTGTTTTTTTAGGAAATAGTACCACTACGGCCGAGACATTTCAAACCTGTCGCTTTACTACCACCTATAATACATTTGTGTTTCTTTGAAATTTCGACACAGGGATTTTGCCGCCTTTGTGAATTGTACAGTTGACTAAGTAGTATGACAGTACACAGAATTTATCTCAACAATACTACTATAAATTTAGTACGGCTGTGCAGTTTTGTGACCTCACTGAGAATACTGTTACAAAAAAGGTAATCTCCATTTCAAACACAGAATAAAAAATTACTTGAAATCCACATATCAAAATCACGCTTAGATAAACAATTCGTAATTTAGGCCAAGAAATCACTACAGTGTTGACTCATTACCGTAAACAAATGGAACCTTTTAGTGCAGGGAGGCGATCGGCTGAGAATACCAATAACCTTCCCCTTATTGACCACGAGGGTATCGTAAAAAGGCTCCTCTGGGTTTTCTTGTAACTATCTGCTAAATTTCACGTGAATTTGTCGGGGACACCAGAGTGACTATGTACTTCCATTCTATTTAAATATTACATTGCAGTTGTACATTTTTAACAAGATGCTGTTTATTTTACATGGTAGTATTTAATTTTAAATATCTCCTTTACCTATTTGAAAATTCAATTACTAGCGGCCCAATCGTGTACACCCGGGCGCAATGATCTAAAAAGTAACTATATTTTCTTCGAGATAGACGAATAGGGCTAAGTAAATACAAAAAAAAAACAACAAATTTGGTGTACACATAAAGTTTTGCATCGTAACAGATATACATACAGCTAGAACTACTTAGGCAATTATAATAGGTTAATGTGCGATCATGTAGATCGTTCAAATGATCAAAGTTACAAGTATTTGGATTTTGATCTAAGTAACTATTGAGGAAACATCACAAGGAAATTTGCGTAAATTAGGCTACGAAGCCGCACTAAATCATCGTGTGCTTAACCCGTGTCAATGGTAAAGGAGGAACAGTAAGACAGTTAAGTCATACAGCTTATATAGGTACAAATTCAACGAGCAAAACTCTTGTCTTCATGATACATTATAGCAACAACATACACTTTTCATTAACAATTTATCGCTGCTGCTGTTGGTTTGTTCATTCCAACATGCCGACGCACATGCTCACAATTTTAATTTTCATCGTAAACTCCCAAGAGGGTAGCACTTCAAAAGGAATTATGGAAGAAGTTTGTAACTCTAAGTTCATCAGTTTGTTGTTAAACTTGGCCGAGCACTGACGTTGTCCGTCGGTCGTGGGGCTTACTTAGAGTATTATGGGGATTTTAATTTAGTTCTCTTTAATTACTTTCTGCCAGTTTGTCCTGTCGCCTCGTGAGTAGTTTTTAATGGAAGAAAAATGTTTCGCCTAAAGAGTCGATTTTCTAGGAAAAGTGGTTTGTTAAAGAAATTAGTTATGAAATTTATATAGCTCTTCACTTTTAATTGACTCATGTGTTTGGATATATAAATATTGGTAATGTTTTCAATCCTGAATGATTTAACACAGGTATAAAAACGCGAAAGTAAGTAAAGGGAGAAAAGTTGAAGCAATTCATTTTTCCATAACAGGCAGAGATCAAATAAAAAATTACAACGTTCGCAAACTTCAGTGCCTCGACCGTAACTTGTATTAAAATTTATACAACAAATTGTGATGGCCTCGGCCCCGGTTCTTGGAAATATTCCAACTTATAGAGAGGTTGGGCCTGAAAAACACGGGTGTATGGCAAAAGCCAATATTTAATTTTACAGAAAAATTGGACTAAAGAATATAATACGTTTGGAATCAAAAAACTCTTGTTTCATATTTATTATTTGTGTAGATTGTTTTAGATGAGATGCCGCTGGCAAAATGTACTGGAATTACAGGGATCAAATTATATTTTGACATTGTCGTTTGATGTAGGTCTAAATACAAGATGACTACTTCAGTGAAATCGCCCTGGGTGCTATGTAGGTATTTGAATTAAAATTATTTTTGTAAATCTACTGTTTTATTTTGTTTGATGATGATTATTATTTTGCTTGAAATATCATAAATATAATCTCTTAAGAGTACTCTTAGCAATCTTGTTAATCAATGAATCATCATCAGCCCATATATGTCCCACTGCTGGGCACGGCCCTTTTCTACCATTGAGAGGGTTTAGGCCTTAGTCTACCACGCTGACCTAGTGCGGGTTGGCGGACTACACGTAACACACCTAAAAAAATCTAAGAACTTTTGGGTGTGCAGGTTTCATCACGATGTTTTCCTTCACCGTTAAAGTAGGTAAGTGATAATTTATTGTGAATACACACATAAGATTCTCGACCGCGCTCTTAATAACATACCGTGTCAGTGTAAGAAAAATACATAAAAAAATTATAACTTGGTGGCTTTCTGTCTCCAGCTAAAGCTTACGCTTGGATCACGGCGTTTCATCATCATCATCATCAACAGCCTTTTTCACGTCCACTGTTGGACATAGGCCTCTCCTATGGCACGCCACTGGGCTCGATCTTCGGCTCTCCTCATCCAACCGCTGCGTTTACTTCAAATAAAAAGGCATTTTTATCTCTTTAACGCATGAGCCCTATTAGCCATTATAATTTTACCGAGCCATCAGATTTCAGAGTGAGAAAGATAAGAAGATACAATAAATTTAAACTTCGAAGGTTGACTTCTGTGAAATGCTCAGACTGTTTCGCGCCGCGCCGCCTCTATTATTATAGAACCGTGAGGTGCTTTAATCCAGCAAAATGAAGATTTGTTGCCCGAGGCACTCCACAGTTGCGTACTTTTTTCTTTATGTCGGTAATTTCTAAGAAAATTTCTGTATTCTTAGAATAATATTTGAGTAGATTTTCTCTCATTTTTATATTCCCTCGTCTCTGTCCAGGGTCTTTTGTTTAATTTTCATTCCAGATGATGGCCGTTGAATAAATATTTGAATTGATAATTCGAAACTGCTTTTATTTAAATAAAACTTCGACCAACCACTAAATGATATTCTGGGCACTCCTTAGTTGTCTTATTATGTATAAATATTCAAATTGAATAGAAATTATTTTGTATTATAAATATAACGTTACTGCAAAAAATAAACTTCTAATCACCGAAAAAAGTTGCTCAAAATAATCGTATTACATTTTCTTTCAAATGATTAAATGCTCTTATATTAATAGAAGTGCCTTATCGTGGTATTAATAAATTGTCGTCTGCGTGAGAAATTTTATCACAGGGTGTGTTTGAGTGAATGGATTGTTAAAAAAAGTCTAAGAAAGTTTAATCTTGGACAGAAGGCAATAAAATAAGGGCGCGAATTTTGTGAGAAGTCGGCGCCGAATCTGCCAGTCGCAGACAGCTATTGATGGGGTTCCGAGTGTAGTGGATATATATAGAGCTGTATGACCAACATCAAAGAGTACAATTTGAAACAATTTAGTTTTATAATTTTAGCGTGATATTATTAGCCGATTGTATCTACAAAGAAATAATGATTTTATTTCGATTAGGTGCATGCTCTTGAGATCTTCGTCCTCTTACAAAAATGCAATTGAATTTAGTTATATTGGTTAAATTGTTGCATGTATTAATTTACTACGGAATTAATTAATCGATTAAGTAACCGACGTGGTAACTGCTCATATTATTATACTGCAGCTAATCTACAGATCTTTTATAGCGTTTCCATATACGGTAACAATACTCAATTTCATAAGCAAATTATGCACTACCTTTGTTGGCACGTGAGGAGGCCATCAATATCATTAATATAACACAAAAACTAAAATACAGGATTTTTGATTTCACATTGAATAGCGTAAAGATTTCAAGCTGAATTTTTTTTTCTATCAAAAACAATCTTTTTTCTATGTCTAATTTTAAGAACGTCTACTGCGATATACGTACAATACACGGAATGTATCAAAAAGTACTATCACGTTTAAAAAAAATAATTGTATCAGCTCTATAGAGTTATAACGCAAGCAGTTTCACTCTGTCATAAATTTGAATAGAATCGATTGCTGTCTGCGCCTCCGGGAAAGTTAGATTTCCCTCAGGACTTCCACGACACCTGACCGAATGTAAAATATATTCTCCATATTTTTTTGACTCCCGAAAATGATAAATGGAGAGGTACTGCATATAAGATACGAAAAATTGATCGGATTATATGATGTGATAGATGTAACATCATTTATATTTTATGAAATATAATTCTTATTTTCTTTAATAGTCTTGCAGGAGCTGTCTAAATTTTTACTTTAAGAAAAATGTTCTGAACAACACTAATGAGTCGTGATTTTATAGTAAATTTTTAGGGGTTATGTAAAGTATTCATATTTTAGAATTTTTCCCGGCCACGTATTGGTAGGGACTTGAGTAATTCAAATATCAATGATAATAGTTATCACTCACCCAATAACACAATAGCCAATTCGGGAAGCGAATCCGAGTTCTCAATATCGTACGACTCATCTTGGTGCCGCGGAACTAGAGATTGCAACCCGGTATGTTTCCCAACCCGGCCGGGCCCGGTTGCATCCGTCGCCAACCCGGCCGGGTCCGCCGGGCCCGGCCGGGTTTGTTAGCGATGAAACCTTTAAAGCATTTTATGAAAATTTTCTATATATAAATGGAAAAGACAATGATGCAAGGTTAATATTCATTTCAAACTGGCTTATGGACAATTATCACAATAATTAATCTCAAAAAAAAGATTACTTTGACTTATGAACGGAAAAGTTAAATTAGTATTAGTAATTATTAATTTTTATAAGTTTAAACAAGCAGGTCTTTCTCTTTACTCCTTATCGTGTCTATTTGAAAACATAGTATTATAATAAGAAACTAATAACGCAGCTTAAAGTACTAAACGTGTCATAACAACTTAAATAAGATAGATAAATAAGGTATGGTAGCTTTGGTATAATTGGTTTATACTATAAACAAAACAAATTCTTATTTGCTAAAAGTAAAGTGCCTATGTATAATGTTTTTTCTTAAACTTTGGCTATTAATGTTATTATTATATACTAATTGAGCATATAGCGAAATCTTATTGGCTAGGCTGTACTGTAACTACAAACAACCAAACTTGTTTAGTCTTAACTAACAAAATGTAACGTAAAATTGGTTACGATACATAGGCTTCACAAGTATAATATAACAAAACAAAATGTAACAATTATTTTTCAGTCTGAAAGAATGATTGATACGAGTATTTTACAACAGTAACTACTACGAGTAGGCGCTCCCGTGCCGCGATTTACTTATCGGGTCTGCTAACCGGGCCCGGTGACCGGGCCCGGTAAGAATGGCCGGGCCCGGTGGGTACGTAAAAGGGCACCGGGCCCGGACGGGCCCGGCCCGGCCGGGCCCGGTTTGCAATCTCTACGCGGAACCAACGAGGCAGTGGTAACATCAGATACATTGTCGTATAAAATAACTCATCAAATTACATATATCAAAAAAACCTTAAATACTTGAAATTAACGCAAAAACATTAAATGTAAAACCATTGAGTCTTATTTAACCAATTATTTAAAGAACTTTTTAATATGTTCTAATGTTTTCGAGTTTTCAACTAGTGTGAAGCAAATCTCTACGTCTAGACAGCATGTATATTACATCAGGTGTCGTCAACAGGGCAGTCACCTATAGTCAAAAAATAACAAATGACTTGCACCTGTATTGAAGAGTTTTTAAACATTTTGAAAGAAAAGATTATAACTGCTATCAAAGAACTTTTTAAACATTTTACTTCGGATTTTACCTTTTTCTCGGATTAAAAGAAGCAAAGTAAATTTGTGCTTGAGAGAACCGTTTCTAAATATAACGTAAGGTCTTACGTGTGAGAATCTGAGAAAACCTTTCCACTTGTATTGTTAACTTGTAACTTTTAAGTTTATACTTGCAACCTTTGCGTCAAGTCAAAGTGCAAAGGTGCGCTCAGGTTATTTCTCGCAAATGTTTCATACTCTGCAACATTTAAGGCTGCTGAGAAAACTGTATAAAAAGAAAAAAAAGTTTTTAAAAAAAGTTCACTTTTGAGGTTCTTTAATATTTGTGTTACTGTTTATAGTATGCCGAATACGTCTAATAGGATATTCATCACTTTCCCAATGTGCCAGCGTAAACTAAACGTATATGAGCTGCTATAAAATAAATTAATGATAATTGGCTTTCAGTGGCAACAGAGGCCTATTTATTTATTTATATACACTTTATTGTACACACGGAGAAAATTAACAGAACAAGAACACAGAAGGAAAATAGTACAATTGGCGGTCTTATCGCTCAAGTCGATCTTTTAGATACAACCAATTTTCAATCCTAATTGAAACAAAGAAAGGATAGATGAGAGAGAATATTTTTAATTGAAAGAAGAAAATAAAACAATATTAAATTGTTTCATAACAGAAGCTTAGAAAGTATTGTCTATGTTTTGTGATAGATGGCGCTCTTTCAATAAAAGAGTTTTATGAGCAAGGTCCGCAGACAACGGATATCGGCAAATCCTACTTTATGCTTTCATCTATTGCTTATATTGGCTTTCGAAGCAACGATCTGAAAAAGTTGATTGCGATGTTCAATAGCAAAATGTGGATACTAAAGCTTTTATTTAAGAAAGTGAACTATTATTAGGTACAAAGTATTCAGCAGAATTTTATGTAAAATGCTTTACCTAACATGACCAACTACAGTGGCTTTTTAACAAAACAGACAACTGTCGCAGTTGGAGGCCAAGCTGTGAAATGAAATGGTAACAAGTTAAATGCTCAAATAAAAAATGAAAAAAATGTTTAGTTAAAAATTAATTAATTGCGAAGTTCTGTCAATTTCAACGGATTTTCTTTGGCGTCAATTGTGAAAAAATCAATTGTGAAAAAATCCAATGTCAATTGTCAAAGTGAATTAATTCGCTAATTAATTGCCGACAATCAGTTGGGCAAAACGTAAACATGATTAAAGTTGAGGGCTATGATTACAATTGTTAATTAGTATTGTTAGTTACAGATTAACGAAATAAAAAAGAAGTAATAGCTACTCTGGAAATAGTTATTTTCAATTGTACTAATCATAACTGTTTTCTGTGTTATGAATTTTGATTAGAGTTTAATAAGGGTAATGGTTTCCTCAATAATAATTTTTATTTTATTATACCCACTGGTATTAATAATTTTATATCATACAAAAGAGCAGAGCAATGAAATGACATTCTTTCCCGTATTAAAACGTTCCTTTGACGTAACGTAGTAATATCTGAAACAGAATGTCCCCTGTAAGAGGAAAATATTAATAATGTCACTAAAATAAAAGTACATAGTTGAGCTTGTACCTTGGCTGAACACACGGAATCCCTAATAAGGGTGGCTTATGGCGAATAACATCTGGGTCCCGGGATGGCAAACACTTGCCGGTAAACACGAGGTTACAGTAAGAAAAATGTTTTTGTTTTCCAAGGCTTTCCTTGTGCTTCGCCCTGTATCATATCTTAAATGTATGCTTGTTTGCGCTTATAATTTTATTAAACGTAGACATGTATACTAGATGATGTTATATTTTTATTTATCAAGTTTTGTACTTTCATTCGCGTTGTATTTGATTTTATATATATATTTAATAACCCGTAGGAATAATATATTTTTTGAATTAATAATGTCATTTGTTCTTTTTGGTGTCCTTGACAACGAGTACTATGCAAAATTGGATACTGATTGGTTGAGCAGTTAATGCACGAAATCGTACCACATAAACTCACCTTCATTTAAAATATTAATTGGGATTGTTTTTTAAGTGCGTCGTGATTGTCACTATCCGAAGGGATACGAATATCCACCTCAAGCAGATTGAGTCTCTGGGGAATACTCATCTAAAGAAACCCAAGAACATTATGCTTCATGCCAGTTTTCTTTAACAGCCAACTCCTACCACAGTCCAATTCCACTACAGCGTGCTCCACCACGGACAAAATATAAAAGATTTTTTTGTTCAGTACAACAGTATTTCAAAATTGACTATGAAGAAAACGTTCAATTTATTAGTCTAGACTTTGCAAACCAATTTTACTAGTTAACACACGTCAAGAGGAGCGTTTATCGCTTCGCGTATCGAATTCAATTTCCTGTAACAGCAAAATATTTACCCTCAGGGAATCACGCTATTGATGAAAAAGAAAATATGGTAAATTTCGCCCTAACTACAATATATGACTACAGTATATTCTATTTTTTATATTTCTTGCTGAGCAGAGTCTAATACATTGTTATTCCCTAAGCGTACTAACCGTAGTCAATAAGCCTCGTAATAGCTTTTAGTGTCACCTTTGCCTCTATCTACAGGGGCTAAATTAAGAAATACCTTTGTGTTTATAAATCAACTGACGTCAGATGTAATACATTGTTATTTATCATCGGCAAATTGTGATATCTCGCGAGGGATGTGGCGTTATTCGTGTAATCGATTGGAAATAAAATAGCTCTACATATTTATTGGCTATTAATTTTAGTTTTTGTTCTATAATCCCTAAAGAATATGGTCGTTAGGTTGAATAATGTAGTTTAGAATTGTGTTTATTTTTTATTTTAAATTATCAGTTTGATTTATTTAAGTATTATACATGTACGTATGTATGTACGTATAACGTGTGTTATCAATCAGACAGTTAGATACGTTTTTACAATTTAATTACTTTTTAAATTGTTCTGTATCTCTAACATACTTAATCGAATAAAACTTATTAGTAACACAAACATAGCAAATATATTTCATTAGAATATCAAATATTATTATATATTAGCGATGTCGTTATTCTTACTAACTGGTTATATAGTTCAAAATAAAAATTAAGTCCGAACATTAGAAGCAAAATATTCGGCAGCAATTGAGTTACTGGAATTTAAACGTGCCCCTCGCCTACACTTTATTCTCATTTTGCACCCCATTGCATCGCTTATTCTCCGCACGCCCGTAGTCGGGGGAGCCTAATTCTTCACCCTAAATTTGCACCTTATTGTTGGAAAGCGGTAAGAAAATGGGAATTTTTGATAAAAATTCTAGACTACTCCCTGTACAGGGCTGCGTCTATACTTTATGAATTTATATTACGAATTTTCCACATCGTTTATTCGGAAAGTTTACATCAGAAACAAGAATAGAGCGAAACGAACATCATGCATAATGTACCTGTAATAAGTTTTTGTTATACAAAATAATTTAGATTGACGTTACATGAGTAATTGTAACGTAAAATATCTAAAAGGGGTTTTGGTCTAGACTAAATTAAATAAATAAATAAATAAATAAATAAATACACCCAACAGTCACATACATAGTTCTGACCCCACACTAGGATACGATCCTGTGTCGTGGGTATCAGAAACTACGAGAGACTTTTCGGTCTCACAAACACCCAGACCCGAAACAAATATTTGTGGATCACACAAACATTTGTCTCGGTGCGGGGATCGAACCCGCAGCCTCTCGTTTCGCAAGCTGGTGTCTAGCCAACTGCGCCACGGGGCTGTCAAAATTAAATTAATAATTACTATTATTAATTAGTAAATTAAGTCTTCTTACCATCCATTTATAGAATGTGCTTGGTTGTTTCTTTTAATTATTTAGATGTTGTTTCTAAAATTGAAACATCCGCTTATCATTTCGTATTAATTGACTAAATATTTGACTCTATAAGCCTTATTACAATTAGACTAAAGCCATGTTTTAGGTCAGGCATAGTTCTTAAAACTTACTCAGACGCGGTGTGTATCTACTTGTGCAACTAGTATAAAAAAAAAATGTTTTAAAACATGTTTTTTAACTATGACATAAGATCCATAGATAAAAAATCTATTCCAAACCCAAGAAGGTAAACATAATTCGCCCATACATTGTATTAAATTTTTGCTATCTTTATAATAAAGAAAGGGCCTATATACCCATCACTATCGGAAGCATCCACGAAATGAAGTTGGTAAAATATCTAAGACATTTGTCAAGCGATTACCTGCGAGGGTGGCTCGCCCTAACGCTTGCCTATTTGAAATTTCATTCTTCGCATACCATCGGTATTTACGAGTGTTTTGTTTAAGGTTTTATGTGAGTATAAAATATTATGTATCTAATAACTTAGTTGGTTCTTGTTTGTTTAGAGTGTGAGATTATCCTAATCGTTTCTTGACCTTTGAACTGCACTGCATATTATTTGCCACTATGGTCACTTTGCCGTACATAAAACCTCACAAGATCTATGTTTCGACTAGGTCTTCGGCATACTTCTGATTTTTTGAATTATATATTTATTAAAAATGTTTTTTTTTTATTTTTTATTAAAATAATGTTAGGAGCAATGTTTTGACAGACTTCATCACATTATTTATAGATGTAGTAAGGTTGTGTAATATCATAAAAAATTTAATTTACTATTAACAAAGAATGTACAGTGACTGACTTATCGATTTATAATTATCTATACAAATAAATAAAATTGGAGTGTGTGTCACAAATAATTAATATTGAAATAATCTGAAATAAATGCTCGTTACTAAGGCTGTCTTAAGATTATTTGTATGTTATAATTTAATAAATAAAACGACAAAAATAGGACACTTTTAGCACAACTACCAGAAATAAACTTCTTCCATTATATAAATATAACTGGAATTTTTACAATCCAATGAACAAGTATCGGGAACGATTGAAATTCCTACAAAATATCCCAATACTCTTGAAAATGTGCAAAATTTTAATCTAATTATAGCTTATAACATTCTTTATTTCGATTTTCTTGCTTAGGCCGCTTTGTTGTACCGAAGTTTTCCCAACTTGAAAGAATTTTAATAGGAAGGGATAAGGAGGCGGTGGTGCGTCAAAGCGTTCCAGCCCCGTTAACAATACTCGTTATTGTAAATGCTTGTCTTTAAATTCTTCTATCGGATACAGGATTTCACATTCCACTGCTTTCCTTTACTATTTAAATGATACTGATATTTTCTTTGACACAAAGCGCATGTGTAACGCGCCTTAAAGTTTCTACTACAATGGCTAAGTATTGTTTTATTCATATTTAATATAAATTCAGTTCTGCAAAGGACATGTTGCCTTATTTGTGAATCCTTGATAGTCAAAGTCAAAATATTCTGTATTCAAATAGTCTTTATGTAAATTTGCATCCACGTAATATAGCTTTGTTTTCATATTATAAATCTTGCGTCCTGGGTATCAGATACTACAACATTTATGGCTTAAAAACTAGAAGTGTTTTAGATTTTCTAGTCAAGGGTTCTAGGGACTCAGTCCTCTTTTCACCAACAGTTATTGTTTTTGCTCGCTTCATACTATTTTCTGAACTAGATATACGTGTTACGCAAGACATCACATTTAAACTTAAATATAATTATGTAAATGTTACGGGGGAAAACAATCACAATGTTATATTGTGATTTTACATTGTTAAAGTGGGTACAAAAATCATCCGCGCTGGCTATTAAATTCCATGTCCTTTTTACTGAAAATATCTTCAAATTAAAATTCATTAATATTACAAATCCTCATTTAAATGCATAACTAGAACATAAATCATGTAGCTGTACGCTAATTGAAAATTCACATCAGCAAATCCATACTAAATAATTTAATTAAATATTTAAGACGATCCGATCTCCCGGGATTAACCCTTGCTCGTATGTTGTGATACAAGTTAGAGGTGGGTGCATCCGGCCATAGCACCGCTTTGAATGCTTCAGCTAAAATTTCAGACACCACAAAGGATGTGGTAGTCCCCCACGGAAGAGCTGTGCCGAGACACCAAGGATTAGTTGGTAATAGCTAGGGAATTTGCCATTTTGAGAAGCAAATTGGTTTAGCAAACTATGAGGCGAGCGCTATTTTCTTTCAGTTTGTAAAGACAAAGGCGGTTGCATGTTTAAAACGGTTTCAGGAAAATAGGTTAAGTTAACGTAAAAGACAATGTAGAATGGGAAAGTATACTTGTAATAGTCTCTGTCACCGAATTTCTTTGCATAATAAATATTTATAATAGTAAAAACAAATTGAATTCTGACTGTTTCTTTAATACTACCTACGCAGTGGTTTTATTTAGGAAGGTTCATGGATATTTTAATTTAGAGAGTCGATGCCGAATGTCGTCCAGTTTGTGGAATGGTTTTGTTATAGTAAAATAATATAGGAGAAGGTGGTAATGTGGCCCCCCACTTTGTTTTTTAAGGTTTATTTCTAAAGTAATGGAATTAAAAATATGGAAAATGTTTTATTGGGTTTCGTATTTATTTGTGTGTACATATCTTACTATGAAACAAAAGAAACTCGCTAAATAAAATCAAAATTATCATTTATTCTTAAGTAATCAAATTTGGCGTCTCGAGATCAACTGCTGGTAATGTGGCCCCCGGGGTAATTTTATCAATAAAATGCCTGAAAATTTATCAATAAAATGCCTGAACCATTCAGTGAACGAATTGGATCGAATCCAACCAGATGGATGAACTTTGCCAATCGTTCCAGGAGGTCCACTTTTTAACAAAATATCCGTAAAGTTTTTGCTTGGAAAAATCATAGTAGGCGGCTCAAATATACCTGATGCACTCTTGCATGCACGTCTCTGGTTTCTTCATCGAAGATAGAGGCAAAACAGTTTGTCTAGGCATCTGAAACTGAAAAATAAAAATATGTGAATGATAAGCAAGTCATACTTGTTATGTGCCCCCGGGGCCATGATACAACCAGTGTCAGGGGGCCAAATTAAAATTATTGAAAATATTTTGATAAACAACCTAAAACAATTGAAAAAATGTAGAAAATGTATATTTACCTTATATATCCCGTAGAAGACAGTGTCACGAACACAATATTCAAAACAACAGCAAAAACTATCATTTTTTTATAAATTATGGAATAAAACTCACAGTCAAAAAATAAGTTTGTCGGGTACGAGTTTCGACTTGTTCAAATGACGAACGAACATAACGGCCCCAAGCAGATTTGTAGGGCAATAAATCAATAGTATACGGAAATGGTCCCGTTGCACCAAAATAATATAAGACGGCGTTATGCGAACTAACTATTATTCAAGGGGGTCAATATACCTGCGGGGGTCACATTACCACCTTCTCCTCTAATAAAAGGGCATGAAATATTATAATCTTTTCACATATTGTAAATTTATATAACTCAAAGCTTTTTGTCGCCGAATTGAATAGAGTAAAGTTCACATATACTACAAAATTTATTCCGTGTTAGGAAATTCCACTGTTCACTTAAATTATGGTAAAAAAATGAAAGAGTTTTATTGTAAATAGATTAAAATATTAATACAAATACTTCATCAAGACATTTATATAGTCACAAAAGAAACAGAAAAGTAAAAAAATAAATTAAAAAGAGCATACATCAATTACACTGACTATAGGAAATTCGGAGGGCGATAAAAATTCTCACGGCCCATGCCTTTGTGTAGAATGTTTCACCAAATTGATGCCGAACATGAGATCATGCGTTCTTTTGATATGGTAATTCGTCCCTACCCTCAAGCGATAATCGTTTATTAAATAGGCAAAAATCGGCGGATCAGTTGGATCCCTCCAATATCTACTGGGAAATTCTTAAGCGGATTCCTTTACGACATGAAAGGTTGATCATGAAGATGTCGAATGGGGAATAATTTTTGCGAATGACTCCCGTGACCCTTAAGTGAATTTGAAGGGATGAAAGAAAGTACGACGCTCTAAGGAGTAATTTTTACGGCGCTGTTTGATTAGATTCTGTTGGTGGAAAATTGTGTATTTTTTATTGACATACATAGCTAACTAGTAACGCCATACCAGGCCTTTCGTCTCGTAGGCAGCGGTTTGGTTATGTCTCTTACAATAAAGTTTACTTTCAGTTCGTATGTCTCTTATAAAAAATATGACGGAATCTAAAGTGTCAATGCTAGTCGCCTTAGTATTTTCCTAGTCGCCTAGTAATTTCTTCGCCTTTAAAGGTCTCAAGTAGGAAGAAGAAACACGCAAGTTGGTGAACTATTTCACAGCTAATACAGCTAAAGGCTGAATCTAATTATTCGGTTTTGATATTGTTTCTGCTAGGTGGAATGTTGCAGCCCTTCTAGTGACCGGTTAGGTCTAACGGTTGTTGAGAGTTGAGAGTTTCCATAAGTTTTCAATTGCAAAGTTTGGAGTTTTGGCATTCTCGTGCAATCATCTTAAGTCTGTGTCGACGATTTGATAATGTTTTATGCGGGTATTGTCTATTCAAACCCTCCTTTGTTGCAGCGTGGAATGCACCGAGATTAAATGGATTTTTCAATTTATTGTTAAAGTCTGTATCATGTTTGGGATTATTAATTTAAAGCATTTCTTTTCTTGAAGTAGTGATGGCCTCGAGGTTAAGGCTCGCGGTTGAGAATCTCGGCGGTCTCGCGAGTTCAACCTCTGACTTTTCGATGTAATGTGTTTACAGTAAATTATCACGTACTTTAACGGTGAAGGAAAACATCGTGAGGAAACCTGCACACCAAAAAGTTCTTAGGAATTTCTTAGGTGTGTCAGTGTAGTCCGCCGACCCGCACTAGGCCAGCGTGGTGGACTAAAGCCGAAACCCTCTCAGTTGTAGAGGAGACCCGTGTCCAGCACTGGGACGTGTATGCTGATGATGATTTCTTTTTTTACAATAATCGAATGTTGAAGATCAAGAGTAGATAGAAAATTTATTTAACATTTACTTTTAATACAGTATAAGAAAAAACATCCAGATGAGCATGTTTAGATTTTTAAATGTTAATTAATTAATAAAATATAGAAAATACATACTTCAGTCCACAGTAGATACGGCCCGCTTAGGTACAGATCATTACATCACAAAGAATATTTTTTTATGACTTAACTCAATTATTATGGAGTTTTGTCAATTTCTATTATATAACTATCTTAATGTAATAAACTATATATTCATGCTAATAATGCGCGTTAAGTAGGTAATTTTTCAATTCCGCATGCGATATAGTCTAATAGAATAGGTAAAATGAAATTGTTGGACTCTCCATTACTGCTAAACGATATTTTATTTCACGAGAATGAACTCTGAACTACTTTTATGTCTTCTATCAAGAAAATACAGATTTTTTAAAGATTTTTTGCTTTCATTAACATTCTTTAAGTTTTTATTGTTTGTTTTACAACGAACTAAGCAGTATTTTCAATTTTATATTTCACTAAGTTTCAAAGGTAATTGAGACTTACGCATTGAAAATTCGACTTAAAAGAAATAACTCGACATTTTAACAACTTTGCAGTGGAGTTATGAGATTTAATTTTCTTAAAAAAATTAAGTTTATTGTTGAGCAAAGTTTGCAAGAAATTTCGTAAGTAGTTAATAGTTAGTCAGTTTTGAAGAGTGGAGGTTTTCAATGTCCATTAAAAGCGTATCCTGCTCTATACACAAGCGTTTTGCTAATTTCGGTAAACATTTCTGAAGCTTGTTTTTTCAGCGAAATAACGCTTACGATACGTAAACAAATTTCTCATCAAGAGCGCGTAAAAATACAGAAATGTTTAAACATCTTTTGACAGAGAGTTCCTCATAAGCGTCCTTAGATAAGATAAAGTTGGCTCAATAAGGCTTAAAATAAATACCTTAAGTGCCGCGTTGGGAAACAAACAGACCTTTAATTTCCTCCTGCAAATTGAAAAAAATAAATGCAAAGAAAACGTCTTAGGTGATCTTTGGCTTTGTTCGTGAGAAAATGTTTTATTGCGGAGTTAAAAAGTAAATTAATTCACAAAAAAGGTTGTAAATGTAATCGATCTTTGTTTTGATTTGTTTTTATTAATTCTCGCGACAGGTCACTGGCCACTTGAGACAGCCTGTCAGATCGTATCTGGAGGCTTGTGCTTCGCGAATATGACGACTTTTTGCAAAAAAAAACCTAAAAGATGTCTGAAGAGCGGCGCGCTGAGGCGAGACCGCCGAAAAAAATGCATAACGACTCTTTAACGCCATCATGTTAATGATGGTGGGAGTTTATTATTTTTGTTACTTAAAACTCGCTTACTCACGTTGCTTTATAATCAATATTTTTTTAACAAGCTCATATTGTTTGGGAGCCCCTCGGAATAATGATGGTAGCACTTTATGAATATTCCTGAGACTATTAAAAGAGTAGGTACTGATTGCAAAATTTGTATTTGCTAATACGTGGTTAACTTTTACTAAATTATATATCTTCGGAATAATAAAAAAAAAAAATGAAATTGTATCATAAAATTAAAATTTAATGGTATAATTAAATATGTATTTTTGTTCTGAGCGAGTCACCATTTAGTAAGTGGTCCAATTAAAATATATTTATTCTGCAATACAGACGTAATTTTAATATTAAGCCTAAGGGCATATGGGTTTCAAAGTGATTAAGTCCTGCTGTAATATTTCTATCTCGCTGCACCAACGGAATCAGAGTGCGGCGTGCTATGAAGAAGTCTCGGGCTCAGCCAGTGTTAGGTTTTTCCATTTGTAAACTCAGCAGAAGGGGACTCAAAAAGTCCAGCTGGCGAAATATGGAATGTTGGGTATCGAAATACACCTCTATGTCATGTTTCTAACCACAAATTGAGATAATAACGTTAGAATCTAAGACTTGCAATTCATTGTTATTCCTTATTTTAATACTATTTTTTACACGCTTTTTATTAGCTTCTTCTGTATGTTTGTTTGTAAACGACTCCTTTGGACAAGTCCAAATATTGACCCAAATTTTGATACAAAGTTAACAGACTTATGAAATGTAATTAAAATGAAATAATATTTATTGAATCTGTAAAATGTCAAATACATCACTTATATTCAGTCATTTCATAATGTACCACCCTGTTCGGAAGGAAAGTTCTTATCGAGGACCGATGACAATACAAAAATTTGATAAGATTATTCCATTATCCTAATAATTTATCTTAAAAGTACCTACCACTGGTACTGAATGAAAAATAATAAAATTTTATAATAAAATTTAAGTTTTCGTTTTTCTATCACAATAGCGGGATTAACAGTTTCGCTTTATTATTCATTGTAATTTGAAATCAGCTTAAATTTTGACGCGTTGTTGAATTGTGCGAAGCTTTAAAATTAATTAGTTTTCGTTTTTCAATGCAATGCATATAATTGATGGTAGTAGCATCGGAATTACTTTGAAATATGTATATGTGTCGTAAAAATGAGTCATGCAACGAATGATTACAAAACAAAAATAAATATATGAAGATCATTTCTTCCAGAAGTATACCTACTATTGGGTACTGTTCACAGTTTAAAGGCAGCATAGTATATGAATCAAACTTTAAAGAAGGTTGTTCGAGATAAAACAATAAAAAAAACGTGTAACAGCGTAGAATATCCTTTATCAGGTATGAAAATTCATCATTTTTATACAAACTGATTTATCATCAATGAAATTGCGATAAGCAAAACTAAAATATTCTCATAGTAAATTAAGTTAATGTAAGAAAAGCAATGTTATACTTACACTCGTGTTGCATTGGCGCCTCGAAGTTAAAGCCAAAGTCGAATAGTTTGTGTTTTAAGGGATATACATAGCATAATGTAAGGAAACGCAATGTAGTGCTCTAATTCAGAACACATATCTCCAGAGGCAGTTTGTCACGGACGCATCTCATTGCACGGACCACTGCCTGAATTATGCGACCAACAGTGTTTGCGGCCATTTAATGTTAACCTGGACTACTTCAATCACAGATTATATGCAAGTAAAATAGTTTAAATAGAAAATTGTAGGATTGCAATATACGTTTTTAAATTGCTTAAATATGTTCATTTTTGAATCTCTAAGCGTTAGATGGATTTTTGAATGCTATGATTTTGACACCCTTTTAGCTTCTACATGTTTCATAATCTTTATAACTATATAAGTCAAGTATCAAGTATATTTATATAAATAGGTATACCCTATACCTCGTCTAACTTCTTTCTGGTGGTTGAATTCAAAACCGATACATTCATTTATTACAAATATTAATACCCGACGCGTAAGGAACAGAACATGTTTCATACGTAAGCTGAGAGAAAAGTATTTCTTGGAACCGCACGAAACATACTTGTTCCTCACCCACAAACAACAAATAAGTTTGCTGAAACGAATTTCGTTCCAAAGTTTGTGTTGCGGCCACGCTGATACCCATGGTTCTGGATATAAAAGTTTCCACCACGTGGTATACACTAAGCAGAATAAACAAACTGTGACGAATAGGAAGAAGCGGCTTGGCTGATCGGATATTCTGTTATCCGCAGAGGGAATCGGCTAGCAGCAATCTGACTATTTGAACTTTACTAAGAGTTTGTCGTATCAGAGACGTAATACAAGTAGGAATGGAGATCGTTTCGTCAGTGTACATAGATCAATTGGTCTGCCCGGTTTGTCGTTAACATGTTGAAACAGTCGCTCTTGGTTAAGCTGTTGGTGGAGGACGTTTGTACATGTTGAAATTGGTGATCTATTTATTACTGCAAATGAGAGTCATATTAACAAAATAATGAAGATTGTTTAGTGGATTACGTACATTGTCTGAAATATTTTTACTCTTACCTCAATATTGATAATGAAGTTATTTGTGTATCATCAATATTATATACTTTATGCAATATGCCACATACTAAAAGTTCATACTCGCACAGCACAAAATATCACAGTCCACGTTGCTCTAAAATTAGAATCAGATACAAAAGCTTAAGCTGAAGTGGTGAGAACTAAAATTTAATAATACAACGGCCATTTCTAATTGAACAAACATAAAGCTAAGATTTTCTGTTAAAAACCGATAGCATAGTGCTAAAGTTAGCCTTTTCACTTTATTGGCTATAGCTATGTTTTTGGATTTAGCAATTACTAAATAGGAATGAATTGCACAACTAATATCAACTAATATCGAGATCAGACCTAATGCCGTTCTTAGTATAAACTACTAGTGAGAAATTACTCCGTACTTTCTACTCCATATTTAAAAATATATATACATTCTAATACTTCGCAGAAATGCCTTGTTACACACGAGCTGACGTGTTAATCAAACTAAGTTATCGTAGGGTGGTTGTCGAAGAAAATTGCTCAATCAAAGATTGTTGAGGTTAGGTCAAGCGTGACTCGACTCATAACCATGTAATAGCCGGTCACTGAGCACCTTATTGACCTATTAGCTTTTCACTACTTGAATATTTATAGCGTTGATAAAGATGAAATATGTAGAGCTGGTAATAGAAACTGACTTGTGGAAAAATAAAAATATTTCGTTGGTATTTTTTGGGTACGAGGGTATTTTTTTAGTGCTAAATGTTTTTGGAGCTCACTTAATTTAGGACAAACTGGCATTTGATGGTCACTGGCGCCTTAAGTGTCCCAGGCTTTAATGGGTTTGTTGATGTTTACAAAAAAGTAGACTGCGTGGTACAGATAGTGTTTCTGCGTGATAATCTGGCAGACCGATGATTTACACATACTTTTTTTACCTCCCTTCATCAAGGTTTGAAGAAAGCTAACCAAGATAACCGTTTCCCTCCACAAAGCAACCACAATCAAGCATCAGTTTTCTGATGAGAGTTAGTCATCATTTATATGTAAATGCATTAAAAAATACTATTAGGATCATCAGGATTTGAAAAACACCGCAGATAATGATATCAGTCCTTGTAACACTTAGGTAATCAAATTCTTAATTTCATCGGTTACTAAAATACATCGGACTTTTATTTCAGTCATATCATCACTCATATTGATCGCACTGCACTGCAGGATGTGATAGTAAAAAAATATGGCATGAAATCATGAAAGTGTAATATTTTCGTATTCCTCTCAACAAAACAAGGTGTCCTTTATGAGGAGAGAATTACTAGTTGTAATCAAATCAGAACAAAACCACGTACGAATATAAAAGATTCCGTTGAATCAGCAGTGACAACAATGCTTATACATGTGGTGTTTTGGTAGCGTGTTGTTCCAGCTGGTTTTCTTCAGTAATATAATGAGCTTGGTGAAATTTATTCAGTCTAGTCCGCCCCGGGGCTACATGTGGCAAGCTACTGATGTTCACAACGTATCTTTGTATTGTTTCAAACTTGTATTATGCTTTCCTCTATGAATTTTTAAATTATGTATATCATGGGGGTGAATCCCTTTATTATCTTTTTATTAATTTGTAAAAATAACCTTTTGTTTTTTCAGATAACAACTATTTAAATTTGTTTATTTTAAGTTCACGGTTGATAATGTTTTACCATTAATAATATTTAGGAAAAAAATATTATTATCTACTGCTGAACATCTGTTGAAGACGTAAATCATAAATTAAGCTAGTTTACAACGTTCAGTTAAAAGCAGCTGTAATCCAACAACTGTGTATATTGAAATGCGTTGAAAATTATTTTCAATTGGGGAGCTATTTCTGAGAATTATAGACAAGTATGACAGAATACCGACGAGTTAATGGCTTTAAATGCAATTAAATGTAATATTTATCCAATTAAAAATAATATATCAATAATAAGCTACTCTTACTCAGAAATGATAATTAATGGATCATAATATATGTCGTTAACCATCACGTTGTTGTATGTATTAAGATCATGAACGTTCTATATACATAGTTGGAAAAAGTACATCAAGTTTTTATGAAAATAATCACTATTCATTAATGACGATATAAATTATTAATTCCGAGCCATAAGATTTACTTATTTGGTGGATATCGACGGCACGTAATGAGATCCCTATACGGGTTATAGGTATATGGAGAAAAACACAAACATTCAACTAGTGCGAGCCATCAACGCTCATTACGCTACCTAAGGACAAAGTTGAGTAATAAGAGGAACCGGTCTCCATAACAATTACGGCACTCGGAAGTAATAAAAGTTCTCTTTTCTGCGTACGTGACGTAGAAATCAGCTGAGTCTTATGAACGTGTTCCGCATAGGTTTACGTTTTCCCTTTTATTTTACTCCTTACTGCGTATCTGATAAGGTATGACGTCTATAAACTTGGGGCTATAATCCTTTAATGGTTTAAATGTTATTTTATATTAACGGTCCTATATTTAATTCTAGAGTGAGTTTTTGTCTCATATTAGGTATATTACTATCATTTATTATCCTGTAAATATTGAAAATTAAGTGATGCTTCAAGATTTTGTTAGATGTGGAAAACATTTTTGATTGAAGAAATTTAAACAACGGGGTGTTTAAAGTAATCCGGATTACGCGGCTATAATTAACGCCATAATGGTGTTGTTTAATATCAAACGAAATAATCGCTTTAGCACGTTTAAGTAACGTTAGAAGAAACTTAGAATTTTGATGTAATCACACACAGCCTGGGTAAAAAAAATATGAAATGAAATAAAATGATTGTTTATTTCATGTCGGCAATAATTTTCGACTTATGTGTGTCAATACATGATAATATATAAAAAAAAAACAAACAAAAAAACGATTGTACTTCACCAGTCGACATAATAAATCTGGTGTAAGGCTAACCTTATGTACAATTACTACATTATGGGCAATACTACATTATATCCGACAGTCAAATACATACATAGTTCTGACCCCACACTAAGATAACTGTGTCATGGGTATCAGAAAGTACAAGATATTTTCTGGCTATTATATTAACTTGTCTCGAATTAATTTATTTAATTCAAAATAAATTATTACACCATAAGACATTTAATTAAAATTTCATGCAATGAATGTCACAAATTACCGAATGCAAAATTCGAAAGCCGTGATTTCAGCAATTACTACATTTTAATTTGTTGAGTGATTAAAATGAATGTTGTAAGTGCAGTCAACCGTAACAATTTTGGTATCGCAATCACGATTAAATGTTTTCAGTACAATATTCAAATAACTCAAACATTTAATCACATACCTAGCAGAATTAGACAAATACCCGTTAATGTGTATCAAAGTAAACATTAATTTCCATTTCTCAACAACAATGAATAACGTTTACTTTGTCTTTTGTCATCAAATAAACAACGCGATCACCGAAACGTAGTAAATGAGTTTCGTTTCCTCTCGCACGTGCAAATCGGATTTGTTTAATTTATTGCTCTGCCTGCGTTCAGTAGGCTTGAGATACCACGCTTACTTAGCCCCCCGACACCTTACTGTTCTAATAGGATCTCTATGAGGATTTAAATCGAATCTTCTACAGACACCCTCTAAATGTTCTGAGGTGTTTCCGAAAATTGGAATAGTGATATTCGTCTTGTAGCAGAGGTTCTTGGAATTGTTGGAAACTGTGTAATTGTTCTGTTTTACTAAGGCGTTTGTCGCCTAAGTGGTGTGTTTCTAGAGTATCTTTTGACCTGGTGTTTACAATACTCAGTTTACGTAATGAAATGTCGTACCTAATATAAACTCTAAACCAGTGTAGCTCCGTAGCATCGTGTTGGAATAAATATGTATGTCCATTCTTTTAAAAAATATCGAATGAATACAAGGGCCAAACGGGCTCGAAAAAGATTTATATCATATTTTTCTACTATAAATAAAACGTGAAGTTATGTGTGTATTCACAATGAATTATCACGTACTTTAACGGTGAAGGAAAACATCGTGATGCAACCTGCACACCTAAGAGTTCTTAGGAATTTCTTAGGTGTGTAGTCCGCCAACCCGCACTAGGCCAGCGTGGTGGACTAAGGCCTAAACCCTCTTAGTTGTAGAGGAGGCCCGTGCTCAGTAGTGGGACGTATATGGGCTGATGAAGATGAAGATGATAAATAAAACACAAAACATAGATTTACGATATTGTGATAGGTCACAGAAAAACTTAACGCGAGTAATAATAGCCATTTTTTTGGTATAAAAAATGATTTTTTTAAAAGATGACACGAGATATATAGTATATTTTTAAATACCTAATAAAATTCATTTTAATAAAATGGAATGGATATTTTAACGGTTTTACATTTTAAAAAATCTTGCTTCATTCGTAACAGGGTGTGTATTTTTAATAAAAACAGTAACAGTAGTGTGTATTTCATTTACCCTTCCACAATGTATCAACGGTAGACAAGGGTGCAAAGGGTCGGCTGCGAAATGAAAATAAACGTTGAACGATCGCTTAGACCTTCCACTGACCTGACGAGTGGACCGGCTGTACTATTCTAAATTAATTGCTTTAGTGAAATTTCTGTTTATTTACTTCCTCACTCTGGTGAAGAAGTGAATTTTGAATATTACCTTTTATAACAAAGGAATGACGAAAGAAAAAAAAATTACGGCATGTGTTTGAGGGATTTTGATGGTTTGAACAGGGCATTTACAATTTACCGACTCAGTTTAAGAAAAAAAAGATATGAATCGAAAAATTGGACCACTACAATTAGTGAGTTAAAAAATACATTTTAATTTTGTGTAACTCCACAATAATTTTTCCACATCGCATGTCGAGCGAACATCGGACGCGAAAATCGAGCGTTCGCGGTTATAATTTTTCCCTGTTCAAACTAGACCGTTATCGTAATACCACGACCTTTCATTCACGCTGTAACAGCCAGTAATTTCTGTGCAAATGTCTCAATTAACACAGAAAATCGTGATAAAGGCGACAGGGAATAAAATGAAGCCAATTTTGTGCCTAACGACAATTCAGTCGCTGGGCTGAAATCACGACGTCCAGAGCCATTATTATAGTCTATTAGAGGAATAATCAACGTCTCAAAATTACCATTGTATTACTTGGTTATAAATCTGAAAAATTAATAAAGACAGTGAAGAATGAATTTCTGACAGAATTAGGCAGCACAATTTGTTCATTCAATATTTTGAAACTTTATGTTACCTTACCTTTTTATTACTTAGAATTTCCTTGCTTATGGCCAATTAAAATTAATTGAACATTTTATTTAGGGAAAATCTACCATCTTATCCACACTAGATTTATATTTAGTAATACTTCGTACTAACATATTTTGGTAATTCTATTTGTTAGAGATATGTAGATTTAATTAATATTTTATTTAACTGATTCTACTCGTATATCAGTTACAAAATCATGTTTATTTAATTGTCTGCATATCTATTTAAATCGGCAATTATATTACATTTTCATGGAATACATTAACATATCAAAGGGCCTGCTCTATGATTAAAAGTTTCCCTCATTGCAATCGGAATGAATACATCAACGTCTGCGCTTTGACTCACAATAACCACGTATTAGTAAGTATTTGCGCAAAACATTCATCAAATACATTCGTTGGACTTTTGATGTTTTGACGTTATTTCGATGCAAAAAAAAAATTATGTAGGTGCTTTCACTTTCATTTCTTTTTACTGGGTTGCATAGTTGTTTCTACTGTCCCGATTTAGCAAAATTGCATCTATTTTTTATACCACAAACTTCGTTTTATAGGAAATGTTCTATCTGTAGCGTATAAGTACCTAACTAGAAACCGTATTATAATATGTTCGTTCATACAATATGTAATGTCAATAAGCTAAGCCGATTCCTAGTTTAAAGCACCTAAGCAGAAACAAAGTTTTCGAGGAATCCTCACTACGACTTCACAAGGCTTATTTACTCGTGTAGCGCTATTAAAGCAGTTATAAGAAAATAGGATTACATGTTTAAAGACATATTAAATGGTAAATTTCCAAGTGAGATTCTACTACATCTAGCTCTGATGAGGCTTTGATATTTGTGTCGCCTGATGATAGTTTGTCGTAGAATTTTGTTATTGACACCCTGGATAACCATCAATTAATGCAACATTGTAAATCGGAATTGCATTTCCGAAAAAGTTAAATTGTATTCTACAATATTTTTATATACTTCACTAGAAAAAAAAACCACATTTGTTTTATTTTGAGATGGATGTGAAATCTGAACAGAAATAATGGATGGGATATTTTTTCGATCCAGCAAATTGATTCGCCGAACGAAACGTAGAATGAAAGGTGTTTCTCTGCATCAATTTTTCGTAACTGAAAACCGGAGAGTAACACTCTAACCATTACCCTTTGACGATCATGTCGGTTGTACATCGACCTTAACTTTAATGGTACTAGCTGTTTCACGTAAATTGTAGGCATTACAACCACGAAAAGGACACTTAGGTGTTTTAATGACTGCTATCTCAACGAGGGCTCAAGTTTAATCTAATCCAAGCGCTTTGTAATCATCGGCTAAATTCGGCTCTGCGCCATTCACGAGACCTACATCGAGCAAACGTATAAAATGTACTACATGTTTTGCCGAAACGATGTGTTACTCTGTTTTTAGTGTCGATTTTACGATAAATAGCGCCATTTGTCCGCTCCCATTATGGCTTGACGACGCATAGAATGGGCACTTGAGATTGCTTCGAGCTCGTGTGGACTAAACTGCAGTCGCTCGCTGCTCCCGACTGTTGTCGTTGAGATGCGAGTAAACTGTTTGCGGATAATGTACATCTATTAACAGAATATCAACACTTTTTGATTACTCAATTTGACCAGACTTTGAACATTATCCTGATAAACACTGTTCACGAGTGTGGCTTTGGTCACCCGTGAAGTGACATTTTAGCGTTTATTTGAAGCTTAAATTCAATTGGAGATAAGATATTTGTTAACTCGTTAGTATTTGAATTTTTAGGGGTTTTTGTTATAGTCTTTCAATTTTATAGTGAAGGACAATTAAATCGGTACGTACATAATATTATGTATAAGGTCAAATATTGAAAGTAGGTAGGTCTGTCAGCTGTTTTCTTAATTATGTCTAAATTATTCTTTATCTCTACTTTCACACATTTTGTTTTATGTAATCGAACTATATTAATCCATACTTTAAAACAAATTATTATATGATTTTTTCGAGCGAGTGTACGGCCATATTGGAAGCTATCGTTTCAAGAATTATAGCAAATAAACTAAAGACGTGGACATAAAACTGCAGTTTCACGATATTGTAGTTTTCAGTTGATTATATTTATCTTCTCAGTATTAAACTATAGCAAACAATGTTATTTTCAAAAACAATTTTCTTCATGAATTGTGATTTTTGTCAATGATTGCCTAATCAAAAGTGAACCGAAGTGTGAATCGAAAGTTATTGTGAATATTAGCTCTAATTTTCTACTTCACAAAATGCGGAGTGTGAATAATTGGTAGAATACAAAAATGTGTAGGCATTGAACGATATAATATGAAAAGTGATATTTTTTTAATGCTGAAACGGCAGTGTCACACTGGAATTTGATTGAAAATAAAGCCACGACTGACAAAAAACTAATACGAGTCTATCACCAAACACAATTATATCAGCAAGTTTCTTCTTCTTATTATTTTTTATTTATATAAAAAGAAAATATCAATTTTCACAACAACGGTATACAGTGTAAACCTAAATCAAATTAGGTTTTTCGGAGCACTTGTTAATTCATCGAAATTATAGTACTTTTTACACTATACACACGAGTTAAGTATCATCACATAAGTAAGAGAGAGAAAAGAGCAACCTGAAATCAATTGTAATAAACGTTGTTTTTTTTCCTAAACGAGGGTAAGTAATTGTTCGGCCATATTGAATGTTTAAATGTTTATGATATTATGAAAACGTTAAGGAGCCAGTCAATGTTTAGGGTGTGTTTTGTGTGTTTTTGTTCTTCTTTTTCTTTATCTTGGGCACACTGAGATAAGACCATAACAAAATGAAAGTATTATTATTCGTTCAATTATTTTCCAGTTTCTAAACAATCAAATGCAAGTTGACAGTTTAAAATGAACACAGAATGGTAGATGTCCTATAAAGCTCCATGACAAATAGCCGAAGTGTTAACTTCCGGAATCCTCTGCATAAGCAGCGTACAATTTTACGACATACAGATTTGATAGATAGTAAAATCCTTTATCCTATACATACAATGCCAACCGCCCGCCTATTTACGATTTAGCCCATCGTAAAATGACAAATCATAATGGATTATTGGCAACATACTGATACAATTGACTTCTGCAACAGGTGGCACTGGATATCTTTTGTGTTGTATAAAATCTCGAAATAAACTTTTGGAGAAAATTTTTAATTTGCTTTGTCTTCTTCTACAAGTTCAATGTTTATAGATGTCTCTTATCTGCTGTCTTTATAATAATGATAATTTGCCTCATTTCTTATTTCTTCAGCATTTTGACACACTGGTGTACCTTTTCATTTATGTTTTCACTCATAAAAAAAATACGCCCAACCGTCACATATATAGTTCTGACCCCACATTAAGATACAAGTCTTGCGTCGTGGGTGTTAGAAACTACGAGAGACTTTTCGGTCTCACAAACACCCAGACCCGAAACAAATACATGTGGATCACACAAACATTTATCTCGGTACGGGGATCAAACCCGCGGCCTCTCGTTTCGCAAGCGGGTATCTAGCCTATTGCTCCACGGGGCTGTTGACATGTTATGGTCTTTTAAACGTATAAATATCATTTTAAATATATGTAATTAAATTATGAGAGATTGTAAAAATAAAAGCAATCATAAAACATTTATTAACTGAGGTTAAACTCACCACACAAACAGCTGTGCGCATAAAATTGGTAATCAAAAAATGTATCATCAGCGTAAATCGCACTCAGTCATAAAAGCGCTACATGGACAAATAGCAAACGCCACAATAATGGGCTAAAAACATCCAAATTTACGTTCGGGTCTCATCGTACACCATTAACACGTAGTAGCTTACTGCGTAATACATTAAAATGTCATGACACCGTTTGGCGTATTATTTACGGTGGCTGTATTAGCAATTTTCAATTATTTTATGGGCCTTTATGTGAGTCAGGTGTTCGCTTCGAATACGTGACGTGTGGTTACGATGAGATGGGCCAGAATTTGCGTTTATGTAAACGCGTGTTACTACCGGTCATAGTGAGAGAATTATGGTTGTGTTGACGTGTGTCCAAGGTTCTGTGTCGAAAGATGGTATAAGCCGAACAAAACATTTATTTCCTTCTTTGTACACAAAATCAACGAAACGATATTTCAGAATGCGAGCAGTCTGTCTTACTTAATTCTTTTTTTATAATAGTTTGACCGCCTGGTTAGCTTTTGTAATGTTTTTCAACAAAGTTGGTTGCTACTATTAATTTGAGGTAGATTGTTTTTAAAATTATCACAAAATACTTACTCTAAACTAACGATTAATTAATAGTCTGCCTATCCGTCTGTCTGTCTTTTGCGATTTATGAACTAAACCAATGGACTGATTTGAATTATTTTTCGTTCGGTGATAAATAAGACGTAAGAAAAGGACATAGGGTCCTTAATGTTATAAAATTACGCCTGGGCGTTACTCCTACCCCCCTACCCACAGCTAGTAAATAACTAATATGTACATTAAGTATACAATGTACGTTTGAGAAAAATATATATGAGATAAATATATGTTTGTATACATTTTAAAATTAAGCGTTTCAACAAATCACAAAGGCGATGAACCTTTTGAAACCGACAAAACCGCATCAAAGTTAAAATCTCAAACGAAAAATTCACTAAACAAAGGCAGATTATAAAGAGTAAAAGTTTGTTAGACAACTTCTGCAATTAACGAAAAAAATGCTCCGCGCCACTCTTTGGCTGAGTTACGTAACGAGTAGACTTTTGGAAAGCATAAATTCATTTTTAATTATAAAAAAGAATTTCGTTTCATATTTGACTGTTTTAAGTCCATGGATTTAAACATGAACCTCGGTGCATGCACTCGTAGCAATTTTTTTGTAGCGTACGTCTAGAAAATAAGAAAGCGAGACGTGTAAATCGTAGTACTCGTAGATGGCCGCTTGCATAGAAGCCATGAGATTTACTACACCAGAGAATGATCTTAAGAATTATTCTGCATATTTGTTGGTAAGCTTATCCAATAGGTATTTATTATTATAGGTAATTCTCAGTACGGGCGCCCATCAACAACCCGGGCGCCCGAACCAAGCTAGTGGGGGTGCAACTGCGCCCCCTACACACTCCGAGACGGCCGAGACAAATACGTCTCGGAGGCGCACCGGGCGGCTGCGGCATTACGGTTGGCGCTTCTCGCTAACGTACCGTGGTCGCCCCACTCGGCGCGGAGATGGCCACCGGGGGGTTTTGGTCGGTACCTATGCCGGTTTAGAAATATTGGTAGGGACCCAGCCCGGCACTAACATCTGCGCGGACATGACGTCGCCGCGTGCCGGGCTGGAAGACGGGTGACCCTGACATACGCTTCCCGCCCCCCCTCCCCCGGGGCTGGCGGGAAGTAGAGCCATAAACAGCTTTCGAGAACAAAAAAAAAAAAAAAGTAATTCTCAGTAGTAGCACGGTTTCTAGAAATGTGTCCGAAAGACGGTAGTAGGCTCGCTCCCTATTACGTGGGACTGATACGTACTTTGAGAAATGTGGGTACAGAAATGCATCTCTGTCTACTACTTTGGGTAATACAGGCGTGAAGATAAGTATGTATGTCTGTTACCTTTTAATCGAGAAGCAGGTTTAATTATTTGTTTCTTTTTCATGCCACAATTACTGAAGCAATAAAAAAAGTTAGTGTTATGAAATCAAATTTTGTTTTATTTTATACGTGCGTACAAACATATGACTAGTCTATTAAAGATCCAAGATTAAACATATTTTGTCTACAAAATTATACCTAGGTATGGCTGTTCGCTGTTAATAATATGCCTATAGAGCTGTCGTTGCTGAATAGAGGCTGAAATCCGACAACACTTATTTTGTCTGTGTTTGACTTTCTGTCTGGACGCTTAGAGCAAATACAGGCAGCCTGCGATTCATTCTAACCCCTATATTCTTTTTTTATTAGATCTATGTATATGCGGTGAATATTTACGTTGAAACCCAAACTGTAATTTGTTTATTAGAGATTGTAAATACAAATAACTACTATCAAGGCAAGATTATTTAAGTCCTACGAGTGTGAACAAGTTTCTCTATGGTTGAGACGGATAAGTCTTAATTTATCATGCTGGCTTAGTCGAAGTTGGTTGAATAAAGAATCATTTCATGATCCTTGTTGCTAACTGTTAGGTATGAAGGTGTTTTCACGATGTCTTCGTTCACCGTGAATAAAATCGTATAAAGCCAGAGGTGTACTCCTTGTTTCCAAGCTAGAACTGACGAATAGTTCTCTCGTCAGTCGCGAGCCCAATTCATTGGAACTTAAAAAAACTGCAATTTATTTTCGTATTTTACGTGTTGATTCATGAATATGTGTCGAGTGTGCATGTGTATGTTTATGCGTGTGAATAAATTTATTCGATATATTTTATAATTCTGTATGTACAAGCTATCCCAACACGTCCATATCCTGAAATGTAATATTTATGAGCACCATATGTCCCAACGTCGTAACTACAAATTATATGCGTACATCATAAGTCGACGTGACACGTTTGACCTGCCCGAATTACTCGCTCCACCGATTGTACTACGTAGTATACCCTAGAAAATATTCTAAGCAGCTTGACTATTGGTTGGTACATTTCTAATACAAGTGTAGACACGCGAGACCTCTTAGCGATCTGCGCAAAAAAACGTATATACATAAGTTGGATACACTTAATATTTATTCATTATGTAATGTATTTCATTTAATTAAATTAAGTAATATGTTAATAGAATTGAAGAAAAGTTTTATATTGTTTTTACCAGCAAATTAATCTAAAAAACTGCTTGAATTGTATAAATGTATACCAGACTCAACTTGCATCTCCTCAAAATTTATTAAAATAAATACACATATAGTCCAGGCCATGTATTAGGAATTTAGTGAAAAAATAATTTTCCTTGGTTGGTAGTACTTACGAATAACCTTTGGACATCAATACCCGAAGACGTTAAACAAATGTTTGTAGATCAATAGATTTTATCTTCTATACTGTTCGTCGATTGTAAATGTCGAACAAGAATGACCTTACTTTTAGTATAATTCATAATCAAAATGATTCTATGTAAAATGACTTTTTTTATGTTTGTAAATTGTCACCATTATGGACGCCGTTAAACAAAAAATCGAATCCAGATTTGGTCTTAATGTATTTTTTATGATTTCAATAAAGAGTGAAAATACCAAAAAGTTTACATATATTTGAATACCATAAAACTTCAGTAGCACACGTTGGTCGTAAAATAAAATAATAAGTGATAGTTTTGAGCGTCGGGTCCTACCACTTCTGTTGGGGTGGTCTCAGTAAAGGGTATTCCACACTGCAGAATTATTATTACGCATTAGGAACAGCGTTTTATTTGTGGAGCATGGTTTGTATTGTACAATGTTGATAGCTGGTATCAGCTTCTGTATTTTGTTCGGTTGATTTTTTCACTTTGGCATAAATTTCATTTATACACAACTTTTCTTATTGTTAGCATTACATGAGGTTTTTTATATAGTTTATTCTATAATATTCTAGCCTGTAAATTCTCTTAATAGTTTTATTGTATTTATTTTATTGCAACAGTTGAACAAATTTTGAAGAAGCAATTAAGATTAACGGTTCTGTCAAGGTGCTTTCTTTATGATACGAACATTCAACGTGAAACAATGCAATCACTGTAGCGTTTCGTTTTGATATTTTTGGATCCGATTCCGTTCTTTCTTTTACTACTTTTTTACTTCGAGAGTCTCGGCGGTCGCGAGTTCAAACCCAAGGTTCACTTCTGACTTTTCGAAGTTATGTCTGTATCCACAATGAATTATCACGTACTTTAACGGTGCAGCAAAATATCGTGAGAGAACCGGCACATCTAAAAGTTCTTAGTGTAGTCCGCCAACCCGCACTAGGCCAGCGTGGTGGACTAACCCGCACAAGGCCTAAGCCCTCTCAGTTGTAAAGGAGGCCCGTGCCCAGCAGTGAGACGTATATGGGCTGATGATGATTATGATGGTACTTTTTTACCAACATTATTAAGTTTTTTTTAACAAAAAATGTTTCATCCTTCGTTTGAATTCAGTTTCAACAGAAACAAAATTCTGTTAAACTATCATGTATAACTATGTTGTAGACAGAAAGTTAATAAGTAAGTTTATTTTCTTGTGATATTAAAATGGTAATCATAAAAACTGATTTAATCTACGTCAAAACTTTTCTCAATCTCCATTTCGTTTTGTTCATTACGTCATTCCATCACATTTAAAACGACATTGTTTCAGAGTCTAGGCAAACGAAATTATGTAAACGAATTCAGTAGACATTCAAGGCAACTTATACAAAATTCAAACTTGTATTGGCTCTTGTTATTGCTTTTATAGTAACTATTTACATTATGAAACCTTTTTGAATAATACACAAAATGCGAAGACATAATTTGTTTGCGTCATTATTGTTTAAAGTCGCATTTGGTTTTGAGGCGTAAAAATAGTTCTGAATCGTAAATAAGTAGTCTAAACTAATATCATTTCGATAAATTATACAGGGTGTATTCAGACCGTGATCGGAAACTAAGGCAGGTAATAAAAATTTTGACGTTTTCCATACAAACCGCGTACATTTAATACCGATGGTTGTATGGAAAACGTCAAAATTTTTATTTTTTGTCAGAATTTTCTTTAACGCCAGGGGGTTTGTAATCACCTTAGCTATTACCTGCCTTAGTTTCCGATCACGGTCTGAATACACCCTGTATAGTTGTTGTTTTTGCGAGGCGTAATTTAATTAATAATATATTTTTTACAAACGTAATTACCACTTCAATTACCCTCTCCGTTGTAGAGGAGACCCGTGCCCAGCAGTGGGACGTATACGGGCTGATGATGATGATGATAATGATGATGAATTACTACTTGAATGTTATGGTTGCATCGGTCTATTACATCTCTGTGTTTAACTTAATAAACCCAAATTTGTGGGAAATACGTAATAATACTCTTGTAAACTATTAAAAAATCTGATGGTTTAATACGAGTACAATATTTTGATATAGGTATTGCTGAAGTACTAAAAATTCGTTGTACACATATAATATTATAAATAAAATAATGAGAAAGTTTCAATAAAAATTGTGTCGATCTTTGACGTGGGGAAGAACGATCTTTGTATGACTGTGTTGAGATAAATGGACTAGATAGTGTAAACTCTCGCTATTTCAGTACAATTTTATAGTATTCGCAAGATCATCATATTTGTAATTCTACATGTAATGGACATAAAATATTCGTAATGTAAAACGGGCCGCTATTGACAACCAAATGGCTCAGTAGAGTGCTATTAAATACAGCGTTCTCAAATCTTTTAATGTTTAATATCTTTGGTAGAATATTTTATTGTAATACTGACCTTATTTGATATGCTATTGCTACAATTGCCATCATTTTCATGATAGTTGTCATGATATAAAAGTACCTGTTTTACGATTAATAGGCAACATTTCATACATTTATATCACTTTTATAAGACTATTATGTTGTTAGAGATAGAGAATTTCGAAAAAAAAACAACTGTCTTGAAGCCCTGAATTTAATTTGTAGAAAGGCTATTGCGTGTATTAGACTCTTTTTTCGTTTATTTCCCTTATCGTCATTTTCCTCTTTGATTTTTCGTTCTTCATGTTCTTATGTAGTTTAGCTATTTTATCCCCAGATATTTGAGTTTAAGACTGAACTGTTACTTTGTCATGAAGAGTAATACTATGTCGTGAAATAAGAAAAATAAACAAGGATTTACGTATGCATGTGTACAGATTCAAATTATAATTATATAATAAAACACTTCATCTCTATATCAAGCTGTTTAAAATCGATAATCTCTGTAATTCGGTGCGGTGTGGAACCATCCTTACTTGCACCTGGCAAACAGGTCACGACCCGGCAACGGTCCTCAGGTCTCAAGATAGGGAACAGTGCAAAGATTCATTGATATCGGAATATCGGGCGCATTCCCAGCTTTATACAGATTTAACTTTAAATTCTATTTGAACAAATTGTATTTTACAAGTTATTGTTTTGTGGTTTGTTTATTGAAGCTCGTGTATTGGATATGTATGGAAGAATATAATGAAAATTCAAAGTTATATACAGACATGCATTCGCTATGGAAAGGCAGAAGTGTATTTCTACGCACTTTAGCCTATTATCGTTTTTCAAACACGTTTCAAAATATAAAAAAAAACAACCAATAAAATTACGTTGTAAATATCTGGCGAAACGTGGGTCTAGAAATTCATATTTAAGTAATTAGTAATTTAAAAGTAATTTTTCAGGGGCAAGTGCATTCAAATAGAGTATATTACGAGTTGATTAAAATATATCAAAATTTTCTATCGCCAGTTGGTCCCAAAATTTGATACTATGGTGAATCTTACCCACGTATTATCTAACCGGACACGAAATTTCTAGAACGAAGTACCCAAGCAAAAACGTATTTGAGATGCCATAACGCTGGGTGTATAGGCAAAGATAGTTACACACGAAAGAATACGTGAGAAATTACACAGGGCGGCCATTACAGGTCAGCGATCCGCAAAATTACGTTGGTTTTCTTATTTACTTATTACTACAAATATGGGACAGAATATTATTTTTATGGCATAAGGCCGTATAAGAAAGCTTAATGCCCAAGCTGGTTAAGCTGGTTAAGCCCATGTATTATCGTGCTAGCCCAGTGTAAGCAGTGGTCTCATCATACTTGTAAAGTAATCGATATCGGTTCTCGAGAATGTAATTTCCCCACTATGTTACCTTTCACACTTTAGAATTCATAATCATTTATCCATTATACTTCAAAATGTCAGTATTTAGTTCTGGAGTCGAAATCACGATCACAATTGTAGTTATCTAGCTTTCCATTTGCACATTCAAAGTCAAGCATAATACCGCTAATTTATTATGGATGTAATTTTGTGAATTTTCAATAATTCCATACCATTATCTGCGAGATATGAAGAGTTTTATCAATTTGGTCACGGGCCATTCTAATGAAGTGAGGCTTTTGTCACGTAACAACCTCTTGGATAGCATTTGAAATCGCGATAAAAGGGAAATTTACTGCCGCCCTAAATACTCGTAAGGAGCTATAATTTCAAATTGTGGCCTCTTAAGAAAATTTGTGTTTTAGGTATCGCTGTTTGAAATTAGGAAGGAAATTACACTTCGTTTGATTTATGTCTTCCAATTACAGTAATAACGTTTTAACATATTAGGTAATTATACGATAGAGGAGGTTTTAAGAGGTTGACGAAACATAGAAAATTTATATATACTTCTAACGGCTTTGTAAATCATACGAATAGGTGTTGGTTAAATGAAAACTCACCAAAAAATTGATACATTTAAAAAAATGAAATCCTTTTACGTTTTTGCAATATGCAAGCGAAACCGCGGGCATGGAAAAATCCAACAAAATCTTCAATCTCAAATTGTATTTGATATAACGAAAGCGCGATGAACACGGGCCGGAGCCAGGCGCGAGCATAGACCAGTAAACATTCCTGTGAATGAAAATGTTATAATTGATTAAACTTTTCATCTATATCAGCTCACACACGTCCTGCTGCAGGGCACAGACCTCCTTTACAACTAAGAAGCGTTAGGCCTTAGTCTACCACGTCGATCCAGTGCGGGTTGGCGGACTAATATAATCTATGAAATTTCATATTGAGTACTTTTACTAAATATAATAGTGACGACTATTTATTTTTTGTCTCGTTCTCCAGATATCTGGGTTTCTACAAAATACTTAATTACAGTCAGACACAAAAAGTATTTTTTTTAAATATATTTATATTTAGCAATATTACGTAGTATACCTATCTACTTTAAAGACTACTTTCAATGCAAATTTAAACTTTTTATTCGTAACGGCGTTTCTACAAATAATACACTTATTAGCGATATGAATGACATTAGCTGTAACATTTTTCTCAATGATTTCGTTTTGAATAATTTATCACTTGGAGCGATGTGATAATTTTATATTTAGGTAAATGCTTAGAAGAAAAAGAAGCGGCAAAGAATTAGTTACAAACTAGAATTTAAATGCGGGTCTACACTTTTATAGAAAAAATATTACAGTGTTTAACAGGGTGGAATGTTGTCTCTACGTACATGATTATTAATCGAGAAACCACTGTAATTACCATTAACTACAGTGCGCACTTGCCATGCCATTATCAGAATTTAATTGCTTGTTTATAGGCCCTGGAAAATTAGTAATAAAATAAACACAGCTCAAAGTAAAGACTAGTAAGGTATTTGACATTCCATGCGAGAAATACAAATACAGAAATGCACTGCCATATGCCAGCGGACCCCTTTGATGGTCCGCGAGCCTTAAATAACATTTCGTTTCATCAAATATCATGGCTTAACCGCTCAGGGTAAGTTCATGTAGGGTTTTATTAAAAATTGCCCTGACTCAACATTTTGCTACGCTTAATGTCTATATGGTATGTTAACTTCACTTCGTTTCTTTTCACGTTTTATTATTTGATCCTTCTTTTAGAAGTTTTGTTTTATCTAAGGATTACCTTAACACACATGAATATTCTTTTGCAGATTCTTTTTTCAAATTTTATTTTTTGTCTGTCTTATTATTTTGCCTTTTGTTAATAAGCTTACATAAACATACGCATAAGTCCTAGGCATGGTAATGGGCTTAAACTTCAGGAATGCTTTGGTAAAATCGGTCGATGCAATGAAATGTATTTAGCACCTGATTAATTATAATTATTTTTTATACTGGCACTACTAAGGGTCAATGGACACCTGATGGTATCACAGTTCTGCGCAAATAGACGATGAAGTGCCGCGAGGCGTCCATCTCTAGTTACTCGAGACCCTCATACCAACTTGCTTGGATAATCTGAGAAAAGCTTAAAATGAAATATTTCGAATTAAACTTATATGAACATTTTAGTTTTGTTGGTTTATTGCTGAATATTAGTCTCTCTATGCTTTTCCATATATTATTTATCATTAGACGTCTACTGTGGGCAGGGTTGGGCAGTATTTGAATTACTTATAATTGAAATACGTAATTGAAATACAAATACGTATTTTGTATTTGTATTTTAAATACTTTCTTAAAATGTAATTTGTATTTCAAATACGTGAAGCCGAAGTATTTTGTAATTAGTATTTCAAATACTCGAGGCTTCAAAATACATTTATTAAAATACATTTAGAAAATAAATACATTCATTTAGTATTAAGTTTGTGCTCATCAGGACCTGCAATAACAAAACAAAAACCGCCTTAAAAAAAACTATTCCAAAACAAATAAATATGCATTATTTTGTATTTTGTATTTCAATTAATAATAGCTAAAATACTGTATTTTGTATTTCAAATACCTTACTTAAATGTATTTTGTATTTCGTATTTTAATTACTTGCGATACAGTATTTTGTAATTTGTATTTCAATTAAAGCAAAGTATGTATTTTGCCCAGCCCTGATTGTGGGATATATGACTTCCTAAAGAATTCTAGAGCGAATGAAAGCGGCTTTCTACTGGACGTCCATCGCTTCGTTTACCAGGGAGTAGCCTTTTCTAAAGAATTTACGTGCCCGAAGGACCTTCAAAAGGAAAAAATAACAATACCAGATAATGCAGCTTACGGCAGTTCCTCTCTCAAAGGCTTTCACATACAATGGCTTCTACAGAAATATGATTTTCTTAATTGAATCGTCTCATGCGAGTAAAAAAGTTTAAAAAATCAATCTGATATTCAGAACAACATTTCACTGATTGAAATTGATTAAACAGCACTGGCTGATTTTTAAATTCCTTCGACATCGCTCCTCTGAAACGAAACGTAATGTAAAAGAATCCATTTATGAAATGAATACGATTGTTTTATATGTAGAAACGTGATGAAGTATCGTCATGCACGAATTGCATTTAAACGGAACAATACGAGTAATCCGTTCGTGTCAATGCACAAAAGCAATAACGCCAATGAAAACTAGTATTCGTTAAGTCCTTTGTAAGAGAATTGAAATATTCCACATTTATGAAGCTCCAATGAATAATACATACTCGTACAGTATATTTTATGTATTTATATTGTTACAGAGCACAAATGATATCAAAAATGTGTTTGAAGGTGTTTTTAGAAAATTTATGAATGAAAGGAAGGAGGTTTCTGCATAAAAACAAAACTTTATATTCGCATATAGACAAATACAATTGAGAATGTTTAAAAAGTGTTGATATTATTTAAAACTGATAACAAAAAATGGAAAAATAAATCAACATTTTAAAAATTTAGTAATAATCAATTTTTTTTTGTGGTAGATGCCAGGTTATTGTAATCCACATAGTTTTGAGCCATAAGTAGCAGTAAGCGAAAGTAAGCAACCAAAATTGATGTCGATTGAACTGATGCATTTTCTTAGAGTTATAGATTTTTGTTGAGGCTGAATACAATATACAAGTATACCCCGATGAATACTTTCGGATGCTTCGCTAGGCGAATTTTTATTCCTGTCTCTCTTTGCTGGGATGTGTACGTGGGCGGGATAGTTTTGTACACTCTTTGTTATGATAATAATTCAGGGAAGGCAGACGACATGTCGGTTAGTAAGCACTTTTGGACATCTCTAGACATATGCAAAATCGTGAAAGATTTATATTGTGATCTATTTTGAATCTTAAACCTTTCTTGCTTTGGATTTGGGTAGATTATGCTTGTGTAATTCTTTCTTAGGCTTGCTGTCGCAAAGAAGGTAGGAAAATCTGAGATAGTGTCTCTTTCATCATCATCACGCTCGGGCCTAAATTACAACAGAGAGGCCTTAGTCCACCACGCTGGCTTAATGCGGGTGGGTGGATCACATCTAAGAAATTTGGGTGTGCTAGTTTCCCAACGATGATTTCCTTTTATCATAAATCATTGTGAATCGTACATAACTGCGAAAGGTCAGATATTTGTACCTAATGTTAGAATCCGCGACCGCCAAGATTTTGACTCGACCGCGCGCCTAAATTTCGAGGCCATCACGTTTTGTCTCGTTGTATAGGCAGTATGAATGTAATAAAAAAAATATATTTTCAGATATTACATAGATAACACGAATAAGGTTTCTAATAATACGTATTCATATCGCAGAAAGGCAAAAGCTTTACTTTAATAAAATAACCCCACATTTATATGAATCCGATCAAAATGGAATCTTCGACACAAAAGATTTATAAAGAATTGGCTGCAGCTACAACCTGACGCGGTCTGGATAAGTCTAGTAATGCTTTCACTTATCCGCTGAAATTGAAATTTAAGACCTTATGAAACCCCACTCGTGCCAGACCTGCGCCACATGTACCCAGCTTACGGTAATGTAATTAAGTTCGTATTTATGCATTTCATAATAAGATAAAGATCAGACTTTTTACACTAAAACGAAAAAGTTACCGCCGTGCATGAGATTTTTTATTCATCTATATCAACTTTTGACAGCCCCGTGGCGCAGGTGGCTAGAAACCAGCTTGAGAACCGAGAGGCCGCGGGTTCGATCCCCGCGCCGAGACAAATGTTTGTGTAATCAACAAATATGGGTCTATGTGTTTGGGAGACCGAAAAGTCTCTCATAGTTTCTGATACCTACGACACGAGACTCGTATCTTAATGTGGGGTCAAAACTATGTATGTGACTGTTGGGTGTATTCAGACCGTGATCGGAAACTAAGGCAGGTAATATAATAGCTAAGGTGATTACAAACCCCCTGGCGTTAAGGAAAATCCCGACAAAAAATAAAAATTTTGACGGCCTACTAACAACCACATACATTTTACTTATGGTTTTTAAGGAAAACGTCAAAATTTTCATTTTTTGTGTGCATTTTTTCGAATAGGTCATCAGTTATATTATCAAAATGTATAACGAATTATACGTCATTATTAAACACTTAATGCTCATCGCTGCATAATGACAACTTTAGAATGCGCAAGTATGAATCGATTGCAATATTTCATGACTGACAGCTATATACTCGAATGAGTTTTATACTTCAACAGTATGTCTAAGCACGCGACGAAACCTACACAACATGCTACCCTCATCGACACCAAGCCTTTATTTACGCTACTATGTAGTTGCGAAGGTACCGCCATGTTGAAAGTGTATGTAAAAACAAGTGGGAACGCGGGGCGAAGTGACGTCATTGGCTCAACGCGCACCCTACCACTCTACGCGGAGTGCGTTACCACGCGTGTGCTTCATAGACTCAAGTCGTTTGTCAACGTACTTTGTGAATGACGACTGTGGAGCATTGTTTGTGAGATTTTATAGGCAAAATTTTGTAGCCAATTTTAGTCGAATCTTATAAGAATAATCCAATGTTAATCGCGTTAATTTAGATTTTAGTATCGAATGCTATGAGAACATAACATTTTTAGGGGATGAAAATGCCTGCAAAAAAATACAGCTAACTGTAATATAGTTGTGACGCCACACTAAGATATTGTAGGTGTCTGAAACTCCGACAGACTTCTTGCATATCCAGACCCGAAATAATAATATTATGTGGATCACACAAACATTAGTCTTGGCGCGGGAATCGAACATTGGGCCTTTCTTCTTGTACCACAATTGGTGTCCAACCTTACATTGCATAGAATATGTTCAACGCTACAGTATTTCTTCATAATAATTTTTAAGACAGTTGCAACACACCGTTGAAACCGTCATATTCACACCACAATACATACTACGGTGTAGCTCTACCACGTGTTTAATTTAATATTAAAAATATAAAATATTATAAAATTCAATACGGGGTAAATGTATTCTATGATATTTGTTTAGGCACATTCTTATACGCACCAATTAATAAGCGTTTTACTTTGTACATGTTTAATAGACCATACAGTTTCAGTGCTAAAGTGAGAATTGTTGCTAAGTACTATATGGCTTGTAGATAGAAAGGAACTATATTTTTATGTACAGTGCATTAGTACGTTATAGTTCTTTAATAGTTGGGCATTTACTCGCCGAAGCAGTAAAAGCACTTGGCGTCGCGGTTCTTTTAGTGTAAAAGTTTATTTCCTTGTATTCCAGCAAGGAGTCTATTCTTTTATATAATTGTTATGACTAATGGTTTGTGAAATGCATTTTTCTCTGTCTATTGAATTGCGCATTAATTTTTTTTTCTTTTTACATACTGAGTTACTTAAAAGTCAGTTGTATTATTTTTTTTAAATAGGGAAGACATAAATAAATAAATACACCCAACGGTCACATACATAGTTCTGACCCCACACTAGGATAAAAGTCCTGTGTCATGGGTATCAAAAACTACGAGAGACTTTTCAGTCTCATAAACATCCAGACCCGAGAAAAATTTTTGTGGATCACACAAAAAAAAATTCGGTGCGGGGATCGAACCCGCGGCCTCATTTCGCAAGCTCGTATCTAGAAATAAGTAATTGATAAATGCCATTACCTACACACCTATGATTGCCTCAAAACCTTTAAGACTAAAATTAAACCAAAATTCCGTCACACAGATAAGGGACGTTATTTTGAAGGCGAAACCACTGATCCGGCAGTTCGATCCGCTGCAAATTAATCCAACCTACTTTGTTTTACCTCATCGCTTATTGGGCTTTATTGCCAATATAATGTGTTCTAAGAAAATTACGCAAGAGAACGTGCCCGAAAACGTTTTATTTATTCATTCGTGGCTAGTGCTACGGTCAAACAATATGGAGCCCTTACGTAACACCAATAGCCTGGCTGATTTCAGGAGACCTATAAACAGTACTAACTGATGGGCCTTTGAGGGACTTTCGGAAATTGCTGTGTTACACCAGCCAATCATAGTTCCGACCTTTACTAAATAAACTAACTCAAACGAGGTTAGCTCGTATGAAATAATAAATGTGGGATCATATTAATATTCTGCTATTTCTCTAGCATACCGAAATTATTTTTGTAACAAGGAAATGTGGTTAAATTTCTGTAGAATATATTATGCGTGTACGCGAGGATAGTAATAATGTTCATATGAACAACCGGTATTGATCTGCGACATTCTTTTGTTCTATGTTTCTTCTTTATTAACTTTAAATAAGTAACAGTTTAGTCATAATATTCTCTTCATGCATTAGTCACGCGTCAGTTTTTTTTTAGAAATTATCGTTTATACGGAAAAATGTCAGTCCACATTTGAATAAAATACCTAATACTGAAAATGACTTGGAAAATACTCCATGTAATTTTATCTCTGTTAGCTTCTGAAGGCATTTAAAGGCAAGTTACATATTTCCGTATATTTGCCATGGAGTCATGTTGTGATGTAGTTAATCAGCCCACGTGTTTTCAGCCTCGTATAACCTTAATCAAAGACAAGGTAAGTGTGATTGTGTCACATAACGAAACATTTCTTTACTTGCTATGTTACTTGGCTAGTTCTATATTTACCAACAACTTATCACATCATCAGGCCATATATGCCCCACTGCTAGGCACGGGCCTCCTCTACAACCGAGAGGGTTTAGGCCTTAGTCTACAACTCTGGCCTAGTGCGGGTTGGCGGACTACACACCTAGGAAATTCCCAAGAACTTTTAAGTGTGCAGAATTCATCACGATGTTTTCCTTCACCGTTAAAGTATGTGATCATTATTTGTGAATACACACATAACTTCGAAAAGTCAGAGGTGTGTGCCTGGGGTTTGAACCCGCGACCGTCGAGATTCTCGACCGCGTACCTAAACCTCGAGGGCGTCACGACTTATACAACAAGTTATATGACCGACGTTTCCGTGCCAGTAAAAATCTTGTGTTATAAGGAATTGCTTTCTACATGCAGCTGTAAATATATGCAAGCATTAATCATTCCGAATGCATTGAAATACCCGCAGCCACGGCTGAAATCTCGGGAAACAAGGGGAGAAAGCAACAAGAATGCTTAGCACACGCTAGGCCTTTCACAAAAGTTTTGTTTTAAAAAAAATCTATCGTCGACGTCGTCGGCTTGGCTGTTTATGTACAAACAAAAAAACATGTGGAACAAGGACATACTAGGAGACGAGAGGCAAGGAATGAGCGATAAAAAACACGACACTTGATTCGCGACACAGACGGCCCTCCAGACAATAGGGCGCACTTAATGCCCGTATCATGTACAGTGCGCCCCTCGTGTGATACAGATGTTCCTGTAATTAACTGAGAGCTGACGACTAAGATGTTAATGAGTAGTCGTTTGAAATTTATACGTTGGATAAAATAGCATATTTCATATTTTCTACAAGCTATGTCTCGCGTGTTCGTACGCGGTTTTTAATTTTGCTGACTAATGTTAAAAAATAATTTTCCGGGGTGAAAAAGTATAACCTTTGCCAGTGTCTATGTATCTTCAGACTAATATTTAAGTTTGACGCAGCAGTGTAGGTGTATAAGCAAAATCGGTTCCTGAATTTTAATACATATATTAAGGAAGTAATAGTAAAGCACTGCATAAACTCTAACCATCTCTAATATATTATAAACGCAGTGCAGTTAACATGTATTGTATAAATATATTGTTGAGAAACCACTTAATATAATTACGCTGGCTTGTATGTGAGTGGATGTCTATAGACTGCCTGGTGGTTTCACGGCAAAAGTATGCACCGTGCGATAAAGAGGTCCTGGATTCGATTCCTGGGTCGGACAAAGTGTTATTGGGTTTCTACATTAGGAAATTCTCAAGTAAGTAGTGCTCGAAAAACGGCAATTAGGTAGTATGTATACAGGCGTGATTGTATGTATGTATGTATGAAGTATGTAGATTGACTGACATGCATACATACTTGTATATGTATATAACCTAACATTGACTGTCATTTGTGAACTAAAGTAAGACACTTAATTTATGTACACTGGATAAAAAGTACGACTTCGAGCTTCAGTAACTTTAAAAAGAAATGAACTAACCATTTCACAATCTCCAGTAAAAGTATACACTTCTTAATAGATTTTAAAGTCACTGATGTCATTATATGGCTCCTTTACCGTCGCAGGAAGTCGCCAGTTTACGTTAAAAAGCTCTCACTACGTCGGAAGTAACTAGTTCAAAGTAATTTCTATAAGGTGCAGACCAAGGAAGCGGAAGGGACACGAGAAAATCGTCTCGGTGTGTAATGACCCTAACGATATCTTTTCGGATGACCTGACGTTTGAAGTTTTGTGAGAGGGATTATATTGAAAAATATATTCGAGATTCAGGGTTGTCACAACGCGTCGTCAAATTTTAATGATATGTGAATATGAAAATAATAAGTCGCAACTAACCTCGAGTCTGTATCCTCGGAGGGGCACGCAAATAAATATTTCTGCAGCTACGTTTCGCCACTTATGTTTTAAGTCCCAGGTGGGAGGCGAGTCTTTTCACGCTTTTCTGACATAGGTATTATCAGATCACGAGCTGATTTTGGGAAATATCTGATGGCAAAACCATATTTTATCCTACCTGGAAATCAAACCCGACACCGATCTTACGGTACATACTTGCATTCCTATAAACCAACGTGTTTACTTTGAAAATATTTTTTTTTCGTTTTACTTCGTTTGTCTTGACTTCAATTACTGTCTAACATTACGAAGTAACTACCTTACAACGATCACGTCAGTGGTTTTGTACGAGACATAATGATTTATTAATTACTGAAGAAAGCTCACATCGCCTCATGGCACTCCAGAGGAAGTGTCGATTCACAATGAACTATTACGTACTTTAACGGTGAAGGAAAACATAGTGAAAAAAACTCACCCCAAAATTCTTAGTAATGTCTTAGGAGTGTAGTCCGCCCACCCGCACGAGGTAAGCGTGGTGAACTAAGGCCTCAACTCACTCAGTTTTAGACAAGGCGGTGCCCAGCAGATAGACATATATGGGCTGATGATGCAAACCTAAATATACTAAGTCATATTTTGTTCAGTGCTGGAACGATACCGAGTTGAATCGCTATTAAAAAATAGAACAATGCGTCTATTATTCAAAAATGTATAGAAAGTTTTATACCAGCACAACGGACAAAATAAAATTTGCATTTTTTAAAACATTGTCTCTATGCAAATCATTCATATAACTGCGTATGTACTCCACGTTTGATATGTGATATACGTATGTATATGTGCGGTATCAACGACTCCGCGACATAAGTCAACCAATCCGAAGGTCAATAACCAGGTTGGACAAAGACAGTGTCACTTACAAATTTCTTAACAGCAGTAATTGTATATTAATAAAAAATACATTACGATTACGTATGACTTAGCTTTAAAGATAGCGATAGAAACGTGGGTGTAAGGATACAGGTCCTAACACTTCAGAGATAATATAAGGTGTATAATTTACATATTACGTAACAATATGTATGTTTTTATCCGCCTTAGCTAAGCCAGCGTAGTGGACTAAGGTCTAAGCCTTATAGAGCAGCAGAGGGACGGGGAGGGGAGATTTTATCTAAGCATAGTTGAATTTTAAATCATATTTACAAACATAAAACCATTATTGTAAGATATACCAGTACTGAAAAATAAAATAAACATATTATGTGCATGTATATGTGTGTACGCAAATGACATACGATAGCATTTCTTTTAACGACAGCGGATTTTGGGAACGAAACATTTTTTCAAAAATCAATTTAATTGAAAAACGTACCTTCGGATTCAACAAGCTTAAAAAATATGATTGATTTTTTTTTAATATTGAATACAGTTGACGTGTACAAGTCGTGATGGCCTCGAGGCTGAGACACGCGGTCGAGAATCTCGGCGGTCGTGGGTTCAAACGCCAGGCACACACCTCTGACTTTTCCAAGTTATGTGTGTATAATATGTATATGTACTTGCATATGTGTTAATGTGTATACTTTGACGGTGAAGGAAAATATCGTGATGAAACCTGCACACCTGAAAAGTTCTTAGGATTTTTTTAGGTGTGGAGTCCGACAACCCGCACTAGGCCAGCGTGGTGGACTAAGGCCTAAACCCTCTCAGTTGTAGAGGAGGCCCGTGCCCAGCAATGGGACGTGTATGGGCTGATGATGAATGATGAATGAACAGCTGACGTGTGTTGCCGTTGGGTTTGTTAAACATGCGTTGAAACGAGAAACTGCTTATGTTATTATTCAATTACGCGGTAATTAAGGGTGTGCCATATAATTATCTGTGAATTAGGTTACGGCTAGCCTGCAAGACTCAGTTTGCAATACAAACATAATTACCGAAAACTGTTATTGTTGTGATCCCAGCATTAATTGAATTTGCTCTGGAGTTTATATAGTCGAGGTTAGTAAAGGCAATCGGGGGTCTTGATTAAACTAAACAATGTTGTTGCCTTACAATTATTCCATGATAGGGTCCCTGTTTAATTCAGCCGGTGGATACTTTCAGAATAACTTAGCAGGGACCGGTCCACATGCCCAAATTGTTTTAAAGATTTAGCGCTCTCCGGACCAATGAAAGTGCTAGGTCAACAAGCCACTTTCAGAGTTCCTTTTGAAGTGGATGGATCCAATTTCGAATACATAATAAATACGCCTTGAACACTTAGAAAATCGAGAATCAACTTTATTCAAACATAGCACAAATAAATAACCGAACAAGTGTCGTGGATTTATTATTATTATTATATATTATCATCAGCCCAAATACGTCCCACTTCTGGACACGGGCCTCCTCTACAACTGAGAGTGTTTAGGCCTTAGTCCACCACGCTGGCCTAGTGCGGGTTGGCGGACTACACAGCTAAGAAATTCCTAAGAACTTTTTAGGTGTGCAGGTTTTATCACGATGTTTTCCTTCACCGTTAAAGCAAGTGATAATAATTCAATGTGAATACACACATAACTTCGAAAAGTCAGAGGTATGTGCCTGGGGTTTGAACCTGCGACCGTCGAAATTCTCGACCGCGCGCCTAAACCTCGAGGCCATCACTGCTTGTGGATTTATTGTGTGATCTAAATTGATATTGAGTCAGTCGGCGATGTTGTCAATACTAGTAGGTACTTAGGGACTAAGTAATAAATATCTGTAAAAGTTATGCAATATCCAAACATTACAACTAAAACAATGCTAAGTATATTAAATTAGTATTTGTTAGAGTTATTGAACAAGATTATAATAGATAATGGGGAATGATAAAACCGAACAAACAAGTTGTAAGATTATGTAGGAATCAATCGGAATGTACTTAAGTCAGTTACATTGTTGGTATTGTCAAGATTAGAATGTACTAAAAACACGAGCAATGAAAATATTGATTTTAGTCGATATAATGACGTAGTGATGGCCTCGATATTTAGTTGCACGGTCGAGAGTCTCGGCGTTTGCGGATTCAAACCCCAGGCACATACCTCTGACTTTTCCAAGTTATGTGTGTATTCATAATGAATTCGCCTCGTGGTCTCGCGGTACAAGTATGTTCTGGGTACGATTCCCGGGTCGGGCGAAGTGTTATTGGGTTTTTCCATTAGGGAATTATCGGTAACAGCACGGAGTCTGGAAATGTGCCCGAAAAACGGCAATAGGCTCGCCCCCTATTACGTGGGACTGATACATACCTACTTGGCGAAATGTGGGTGCAGAAAAGCACCTCTGCCTACCCCTTCATGAACTTTTCGTTTTCAAAAAAAATGCAATTAAAAATTTACATTAATTTAAATTAATTAATAGCATTGATTGATATAATGCTACCTTTTTTGAGTTGGAACAATTCTGAAAAAAATATATTTATTAGTTTTTAGACCATAGTGAACTAATACTGTAGACAGAAGAGATTTATCAAGTAGAGAATTTAATGTCAAAAACATAAACGATATTAAATTTGGTGCCAAATATAATTATGAATAACAATTGTACTAAATATAAAAATAAAGTGACCAATATTATTCACTGAGCATTGCTGTTTGTGTAATTGGTGTCGGAATTTGAAATAGATCCGCAATCTGTCTGGTTACGAATTTCGAATGCTGCATAATTTTGCAATGTTGACCGTTTAAGCCAATAGTTTCGAGTTGATTAGTCTACTAACCTGTAGGACAACGCTCACTTTTGGTAGCTATTTAAACGATGTATCATATTTCATCCCCATACACCCCGCCTTTGAGTAGGAGTGGCGTAACGTAGCACAACATAGAGAGGAGTGGAAGAAGAAGAAGGAGGCCTTTGCCCAGCAGTGGGATCTAGTATAGGCTATTGAAAAAAAATTTTTTTTTCATCAAAGTTTTGAACGATTAGTGCCGAGTTTAGTGAAATGGTATTCGATACATATCAAAGCATTGACTATCAGTCTTTAAACTCCAACAAATATTGAACGAAATGGAATATTCTACGCCAAGTAAATTTTTATAAATCGCCAAAAATAAAATTACGAAAGAAACAAAAATCTTCCTGAGGCCCAAACAAGTACAAATTAGTGTGGAAAATTATAAGGTTAAATAATATAAATTTCATTAAACGAACCACACAATTTTAATTCCAATCTAATTTTGACGAAATATGAAAGAAGAAAAATTTGCTAACAATAATGTTTATTACAAGTATATGACTTCTCGCACAAAATTTCAAGCACAATTTATCCAATTACAGTTTCGTTTCCTTTGTTTATTTAGTTTGTTGGAAAACATTTATTTATAACAACGGTGGCCATTGAGACACAGAATGGAAAAGTTTCTCAAAAGAACACTGCGAGGCAAAGCCATTGTACGTGCTACAATAAAACTGAAAAGTTTCGTGATATACGTGGGTGTTGACTATTGACGAATTCTTTCCTCGCGCTTTAAGATATAAACGATAAGCATTCAAAGAGAGACGCGTGTGAAACATTTCAAATACTCAAATATTAGCTAAAGGAGGTTATTGCGGTTACCGAATTCATTTCGTGAGTTTTCATTTGCTCAGCGTATTCAAACTAATCTAGCTAGAGTTTTGCAAAGTTGTAAGCGCGTGTGGTGGTGCGCTACGTAGTACTTTTTCGCTATTGCAAAAAGACGGACAGCGCTCACATCAACCGCGTGAATAAGTTTGCACGTCTACGTTGTTAATTTACGAAATAAGGTTAAACGAGTACTTCTCTCCAAATATTTATACATAATGGAAAAGATGAAACGTGGGCTCATTGCCTTTGTTGAATAATTTATGTTTTATTTCTCGTACAATCCCACTCCGGCGCCCTAAATATGCGGAGTCGATGAGCTTCGGGCAGTCAACGTTTATAGCCATATAAGAGACAGAAACGAAAATTATAAATTAAGGAGTAATAAGGAAAATATCATTAGTATTCGTAAAATTGCAAATTCTTTGAGTTTTTCACCTACTTACGTTATAATATATAAAAGTTTCATGAATAATAAAATGTTGCCATGGTATGAATCGTTGTTATTTTATATTGTTGATACACGAGTAAATTTTAACAGATTTTTTAAAATCTGAAATTTATATATACATATGTACATTGGTTAAAAATCATATTTTTGAACGTTATAGACATAAGAATTATATTCATGTAGGATTACTCTTTTCCTATGGAATCAATGGCCTCGAAAGTCAGTGGCGGTACTTCCATAGAAGCCCAAAAGCGTTTATAATTGTTTATTGTGGGGTCGGTATGTTTTCATTTATATGTCAAATTGCTTCTGTTAAATAGAGATTTAAAGCTTAAAGATTATTATACGGAATTTTGTAAGGCAAGCTGGGCTTTTAGGCTTCTATGGAAATACCGCCACTGCCGAAAGTATGTTTATTTCTTCAAATTCTTGGGCGTAGAGATACATATTAGCTTACTCTTCCAGACATTTTCTTTTCTATTATAAAATGTAAAATACTTGCGTACCTTTTAAAATATTTCATTGAAATGTAAGGAAGAACAGAGCAGGAAAAGGACAATCCTTCTAAAAAAATAGAGAGGGCTTCCTTAAAATTTCAATTTGAAGCCTGAACACGGTCGAGGAGCGGAGAGTGAGCAGACGGCTCATAATGCCGCTCTCGACACGAGGGCCTGACCGCGGCTACTTCGACAGCTTAACATTTTAAGTGTTGAGTCCAAATGACGAACTACCACAAAATGTTTGCGTTATGAGGACCCACTTTAGAAGTTGCATTGTGGAGTTGAATATACTTTTATTTTTGTCTTTGAATGAGAGTTTTTGTTATGCTGTATATTTGGATAAAAATAACGTGGATAAACTTATGGATGTTAAAGTAATGAATGCACATTTTTTGGATTAAAATTCAAAGTGTTTACAAGAAAAAAAATTGAGTAGGTCAAAAACAAATTTAAATAGCCTTAGACCGTCTTTAGAATCTCATATAGTTTTGTCGCAAATTGTTTAAAATAGGTTAAGTAATTTAGGCGTTAAAGTAAATATTAATGACAAGCAAACGTTTACTTATATTTTTGCATTTAAAATTATGATTTAGGATTCATTTATTTCATAAAATGTGAGTTTTCAAAATTATATTTAATTATTTATATGCATCGCTTATACATTACACCACCGGTCAGGTTTTATTCATTCAAACCCTTACCACTGTCTACTGAATGAAACGTCAATTTAAAGCCTCAAAATAGCCTTTTAAAAACGTCCAGTACGCTTCAAGTGTGCTTATTTGTTTCTCGTTGGATGTAATGAAAAAAGTTTTTACTAGCTTAAAAATTTAATTTAAATTTTATTATTTCAGTCTTTTATTACAAAGGGACCTTTATGTTGCGTCAAATAAACGCTATAGTCTGGCTTTTTGTAGAGCTGGTGCTTTGTTTTTGTTGAGCATTGTTTAATTTTTAGAGATTTAATAGATTATTACATTATTGAAGTTAACAAATCTTACTGAATTGTGGCTATTTAATTCCATGGATTTATGGATAAAATCTGACTCATTCGTCCAATGGTACAAGTGTGGACCGTGTAATCTAAAGGTTTCAGGTTCGATTCTCAAGTCAGGCAAAATATTATGACACTTTTTCATAGAGATATTCTAAGTAGCAGTTAGGTCTTAAAAACACATATAGCGTACAAATACATCTCTTTTAGTGGATGTTGTATTACGTGAAGCAACCTTAATCCAGTGTCGACTACTTCTTATCTAGCGTTACGGGGACTGTTGCTAAGACCCACCAAGTTGTTTTATTTTGAAATGAAATGAAATGAAATGAAATTGCTTTATTTTACACTTCCGTTGACGTCATTAGGCCATACAAGTCAATTTCATTATATTAAATCGCATCAATAAAAACTATGCAGAGAAAACAACAAATTGAACAACAATTAGAAAAATATCTAATAAACAATTACGCCCCAAAAAATTAAAAAAATATAGGAATCGGATCTTAATTAATAGCTGCATATTTGATTGAATAATTTATTTCAAAATCAGAATGAATTTTAAAGTTTTTAAAGTCGAGTGAAAGGTCACTAACTCACTACAGGCTAAAAACAAATAGACGAAAATGACATGCGGGCGGACTAATGTCATAGCAAAAATAATTTGTCTTATTCACTTAGTAGTTTTATTATTTGCGAAATGTATATTTGAATAATGAAAATAAATTAACACTAGTTTAAAAAAGTTGTTTTTTTTAATTACAGACAACTTGAAAAAGAGTTATCCAGGTCACTTCTCATTTACTACAAGCAAATAATTACTGTATATTCATTAAACTATGTCACAAAATAAAGTGACTTATAACGCAACTAAACTTGTTATAATGCGATATTGCTACAAACAAAGGAACAACCCATTGAGCAACGAAAATTGGAAGCTACCCTTTTAAGACGCAGGTTTTGGCATCTCAATATCGTACCATCCGGAGCGCTCGTTAAATTGCCAAGTCGTATGGTTACTGCTATTGTATCGAGACAAACGGCATTCTTTACACCCTCGGATCGTAAAAGAGAACGGGTAGGTGAAAGCGATGCTCAAGGACCATCGGCACCCTTATTAGGAATGTCTTTAGTATCTCGGCAAGGTCAAGTTTAAGTGGTATGACCGCTCATTGAAGATATTTGTATATAACTATATTATTATTCTTTGAAAGATAATAAACTATCATGTTATCAACGTAGTGCATATTGAAGATTTACTGGTATTGTTGTTGTACGCGGTCGTAGGCGGCGATTTTAATGCTTTTGACTTTGCAACTTTAACCAAACAAAAAAATATATATATAAAATTTTTAAGAAAATTTATGAATATATGAAAATAACAAAATAATGCTTATCAAATGAACATGTAAATACAATATTCTTTATATTTTCTAGTTTTAGTATAAACAACGAATACAGTAAAGTATCAAGATTTCATACAAAGACCACGAAAATGATTTACCTAAAACAATTTCATAGATAAAGCATCTGAGTTTTACGATAAAGGTTTTCATATTCTAACGGAGTATCGATTGTAGTTTATAGGTAAAAGTTATGTTTTCATCTCATATAAACCACAACACGCCAATATCCATATCTTCACACCCGCACATCGTAAAAATATACGACAGTGTTATATGTCAGCCAAATCATAACTCTGCAGATGGATCGCGATCGTATACGGCGATAGAACTTGAAAAATAAAAAAGTTGCCAACATGATATAGCTTCATTTATGATTTCACGCGAGGAAAATACACATACAAGTTTAGTTTTAATGCGAGTTTAGTGTGTATTCATTATTAGTGTCATCATTCCATTTATAGTTTAAGTGTTTTATTATGTTTTTGAATATGAAATCAATTGCTATCGAAACGCAATAGGTGCGATATAATGACTTTTCCATTCATTCTATTCAGTAGCTATAGAATTTAAATTGAATTACCGTGACAAAACCCGAAACAAATAAGTATTTGTGTATTTTACATGGAATTTTATCTGTGAGGGGATTAAAACCGGGCCCTCAGACTAAACAAGCTGGACTCTAAACAATTGCGCCACGGAGGTTTTCAATTATTAGAAATACTATAAGAATGTCCATAAGAACCTTATTACATCGTCCCTTGAACCTTTAAGCTTATCATTAATTTCATGAACATTAAGATTAGTTCTTTATAAAAGGGATGCTAGTTAAATATTAAATCTGAAGTTAATATTATTATGTCTGTAATAATACCTTGGCGATGTATGGAGACTACGCTTATTATACTAGATTGCGGGATTAAAAATAATGAATTCCCACAGATCTCATTTGTTAGCCCAACTTTAATAACATTAATATTAAAAGAATTCTAATATGAAAAATTCTCAATCTTAAAAGAGACGCTGAAGAAAAAAAATATGCAAATGTTTCAGTACGGTTGGATAGGATTAAAATTATTCATGAGGTTAAGATTTTTTAATATTCAATGAATTTAAATCACATCTCATAGAAATGTCCACGCTGTGTCAAGTTTTTTATTGATTTTTACTTAGTAACATATGTGATCATCCAATATCTAAATTGTCTAGGGATTTTTTTTGTAATAGATTCTGAAGGACAAGAAAATAAAAAAAACTCATGACCGGGAGAATAACAAATTCTTACTTCTTAAGCTTAAGTATAGAGGTAGTAGCACTAAGTCGTTAGAGCCGGCTCATTTTGTCCAGTAATTAAAACTGACGTACGTACGTGATCATTCTTTGTGAATACTAACAAAATTTAAGTCAGAGGAGGTTTGAACCCGCGTCAAAATCAATATTACCTTAGCCAAGGTTAAAAGCTAGTTACGAATAATTTTAAAATTCTTTGACAGAAAATTTGCGGGGACCATCGCCGTGAAAATTGTATGACCTTCAAATATTTGTGGGCATTGGTCATTTTACATGAGCGATGCTTAGCAAAGGCCGTTCAAAAAGTATTTTTAAAGTTTAGCATCTATAATTTGTACCTAATCATGATCATCAGCCGCAAGACGTTCACTGCTGGCCATAGACCTCCCCAAAGTCTTTGATAGGGCTCTGTCAGAAGCTATCAGTGAGATCATCAGTCCACCTTGTGGGTGGACGTCCACCGTTGCGCTTGCCTTTACGTGACCTCCACTCCAGAACTTTTCTTTCCACCGGCGGCCAGTTCTACGTTCCCCGCCCATTGCCACTTCAGCTTGCTAATCCTTTGGACTATGTCAACCTTCGTTCTCCTACTATAATTTGTAATACCTACATTAATATTTTCAAAATATGCGGCATGCGATCATAGCAGTGGATGATATATCAGCCAACTAATTGGGGTTATCTATCAGGAATTTCTCACTGCACTCAAACACTCTTCAATAGCCCCCCTATTACGCGTGACTTATGCCAAAACTTAGCTGTTGAAGTTACTCACATACTTCGCCCTTTGGATTTATAGATGTAAGGGAGTATTTCTTCAAACACAAACATTTTCGATGCTAGGTTCGTTGCCATCGCGATCTGTATTCCTTACGGAGACGAGAGAATTAGAATTCTTTCTCTCCGTGTTCCGGCGGATAAATGACTTGAAATAAAACGTGGTTGTGTTCTGCTTTATAGAGGCCAACGATCTCAGACAATGAACCCGTGTTATGCCGTGGCTTTGTTCGCGTGAGCTTGTAGCTTACGTGTTGGTGACTCCAATAACTACTGAACATTCCTTTGGCTGCCGGAGTACACGTACTAATTACTCTGATTATTGTTTTGCATTCTTCACTTAAAAGTCTTTTGTCATTTCTATAAAACTTCTTTAAGTTCATCGTATATTTGACTTGATAAATAGACATAAAGAAGAGATGATTATTGTAAGGCAACGAAGTGTTGAAAGTTCCATGCGCTGCTGGTAGTACTATATTCGTATTCGCCCGGATTTTAACCACCTCAAGGATCTCACTGTAATAACATCGCGCTCAGCGTTGTCCTTCTTTTGGCTATCCAGATAGTCCGTCAGATTAAAATCACCTTTATTTCAAGGAGCGTACTAATCCAAAGCGGGATGCAGGAACAAATATTTGTGCACAGAGTCACAATTAATTCATCGTAGTAATAATAATTAATGAATTATTTCGAAAACAAAAGATCATAGGAACCAAACATTGAAATAATAGCAAGAATAACAAGTTGACAACGAACGGAGCCATACCGGTTACTGTTTGTAAAACTGCAATCAGTTTCCGTGATTATCGGCGAATCATCATTTGCATAGAAACTACTGAAATCACATGACAGAGTTAACCATGATTGCATTTGTTTGTTTTCGCCTGGCACTAAATTCACTCATCGACTACGTAGGCATACAGCTACTTTAACATGTGTTCTTTACTGAGTAAACAGGCCGATTAAAGCACCTATTTTGCTTATTGCCATCTAAACTATCAATGTTTTCTTTGTCCGTCCATCCTCGGCTTACCATCCAAGCCCTTAGTGCTAGAAATATGTAACTTTGCATGGATATGTGTATTTGCGACGTCGACAAAGTGCTAAAATAAAATGACGATTTTTTTCTCGAGTCCACCTTATAGGGTGCGGTATCATTAGATCGGTTGCTAAGACGATTTTTTTAGGTAGAGTTTGTTAGATGTAGTTTAAAGCGCTTTTTTTTGTTAAAGTAGCCCCACCCTCTGTAAAAGCTAAACAGCTGGATCGAAAAATCTGAAAAAATCATGATGCTCCATGTAATGAATTTTGAAGAAAAACTATAACGGCTTTAATAACTTTGTTAATTCAAGGGTTACAAAGTCCCAACTTGTAAAAGTTCGGACCATTATAGATGACTATGGAATCCTATTCTATGCTCGCGTTTTACTGAACTAATTTTGATTATATTTAATATTAAACATTTTTTTACTGAAAAAGATTTTTTTGTATGGTTAACCGTCCTGCCATCCTTTTGGAAGGGACTGCAATAGCGTGTTAGTGTTAATGATTGGAGCACAGTGAAATCATACGTGGCACGCCGATGTTAATGTCAAGATGGGTTTCAATAATGATATCGGTGTAACGTTATATCGAAGCTATCGTGTCGGCCGGAAAATCTGCGTGCTTATTTGCTGGAAGTTTAGACAAAGTAACTTTCTACAAACTAAATCGCTTACGGAAATGGTCAAAATGTATATCATAAAAGATTACTTCACATTTTTATACGTTAAAAAATTCATTCTTTTTTAACGTTCCTATTTCTGATTTCGCTTGTAGCTTATAGTTACTTTTTCTATAACTGATGCTACTCTTATAAAAGTACTGTTTAAAATGCCTCAACTATCGCAGGTATATTGTTGGTTAATGCGCGATACATACGGTCACAACCATAGCCAGTGTGTTAAGGATGACTTTACTCAATGCCTTTAGTTAAAATAAGTCCATCAAAACGTTAATTTCATACATCATAGAATACGTAACAAGTTCTAACCTTAAAACCGTCATCAAAGCGCAATTAGAGCGTGCCCGTCCAGAGACCGTTTTGTTTTCAGTCATGTATAATATCCATTACCGACGCATAAGCTTAACCCTTCATAAGTTATTAACATCTAAGATGCTATTAACACGTAATCCTTCAGAGAAGAGATGACCCGAGTGTTCGTATGTTAATTTTGGCCTATTATACTGCTGCGTAATCTTGAACGAAATCGCCTCATGAATGGATATGAATTAATAAAAAGTTTACGACTTTATGAGATTGGTTTTGATAAGTGATTTTCTCAGAAGATTTTAACAGTTTATGAGGAATACAAGGAAGACGGTGATAAAATTTAGTTTTTAATTATTCGAATCAAGAGGTTTTTAACTTAATTAGTGAACGCATTGGAAAAACGATTGAAACCGAGTGCTTGCATCTGAGCAGCTATATCTTTCTGCAAGAATTCTCTTAGGTGTAAAATAAACTTTTTAATTACATAAAACTCGTGAATTTTTTTTTGTCATTTTTTAATATCCTTTCCCTATTTCTGAACATACCGTCACTCTATTATTACTGGTAAGTAATGCCAATTTCATTGGATTATTTATGAAGTATCACTTCTTAATAATTCCTCATAATATTACGTGCCTTTAATCCATAATATTACTTGTCAACATCGACCTTCACCAGAACGTCTGTCTATTATGACAACGTAAACTTCATCATCAGCCCAAATACGTCCCACTGCTGGGCACGTGCCTCCTCTACAACTGAGAGCGTTTGGGCTTTAGTCCACCATGCTGGCCTAGTGCGGATTGGCGGACTACACACCTAAAAAACCACTAAGAACTTTTAGGTGTGCAGGTTTCCTCACGATGTTTTCCTTCATCGTTACAGTATTTGATTATTCATTGTGAATACACATAATATGGGTTTGAACCTGCGACCGCCGAGATTCTCGACCGCGCGCCCAAACTCTAATTTAAAAACGTTGATATAAATAACAATTATTGTCCAGTATGCTATTTATAATGCATAAGCAACCTAAAAGCGTCCAGCTGTGTCTAGAACAAGCTCTGGACATACACTTTACAAGCTAAAAGCTGTTGCTCAGCAATTTGGATCGCACTGAATTTAAGATGTCACATTAACTGCCACACTAAAGTGTCTGTGCTCTAGATAAGCGTGTATCGTGAAACTGGCTCCAGTTTCTTACTGCTAGGCCTTGCGAGCTCTTAAGGCGTGATGTAATTTTATTTGTTTTCTTTTAGATTACATCTGTCATATTATTTCAGCTCAAAAGCTAGATCCAGATAATATAACTGGGCGGCTTCATCACAATCTAGCAACAAATCAAGTGATGACAATCTTTTTTTAGAACATTATTCGAGGTAAGTTTATGGATGATTTTCTTAACGATTTTTCTCGATTTTTATTGTAGGGTCAGTATCGGGATTAGAGGTAAACACAACATGGATAAAAGCTGCAAGTCCCGTTGGTCTTCTCACGATAGTTAGGCCATATACAGGGTGTATTCAGACCGTGATCGAAAACTAAGGCAGGTAATAGCTAAGGTCCTCACAAACCCCCTGGCGTTAAAAAAATCCCGACAAAAAATAAAATTTTTGAAGTTTTCCTAACAAATAGGTATAAAATGTATGTGGTTGTTAGGAAAACGTATTTTTTAAAATTTTTTGTCGGGATTTTATTTAACGCCAGGGGGTTTATTATCACCTCAGCTATTACCTGCCTAAGTTTCCGATCACGGTCTGAATACAGCCTGCATATTTCTAATTCATCTTTTTTAGAGTTTCTTAAAATGTCATTTCATAAGACACCCAGTTTTATATCAATTAAAGCGCATTCAGCGTGTTGTAATTGATCGAACGTAGCCATTATTATCGACAGCCACGGTGCTGATATGATACAATTATTATTATCGCATTATCACACATATTGAACAATTACGCATTACTAACTTTTAATGTTAGCATGCAGCATAGCATAGCATAGCATGCATAGCATGCATTCCAGCATGCGTACATAATCAGAAAGTGAACATAAAATGGCAATATGACAAACCCAAAGTCCTATTGAACATTTAACCATTTAATCCTGCTTACAAACACAAAGCGGCTCCCACAAACGCATTGCGCGGCTTACGCCATACGAAAAGCGCAACGAGCATCGCGTCATCACAATTGATGAAATAGCACACCGAGCTACAAACCTATAAAACGGAGTAGATGTTACTAATGTTATATAAAACCAAATACTGCTAGACAACATTTAGTTTATGGCATTGCTAGTTTGATTGTTGTAGAAATCTCGACAATAGTTGTTTTTAATTTTTAGCTTAGGTACGCTGTGTTCCTTTAATATGTAAAACTTTTTGTACACAAGCTACATTATTCCATAGTCTTGATTTTTTTAGCTTTCGCTTAACATTGCTAACCTTTAAAATATGACGTACGTACGATATTAGTATTTATAATTTTCGAACCAGAAGTGTTTAAATTTAATTTTTGTTTTTCAATAGGCATGCAAATATTTTCTACGTCTTTTAGTGCCGCACGGTTAATAGACAATAATGTTAAAAACAGAATAAGATCTATTTGTATCTATTGCATTCCAGTCACTCGTAGGCGAAATCTAGCCCGAAATGAATCATTATGCTACATCGCGTACATCGTAAATGCACTCAGCATTTACGAAGACCGTTAGCAAGTGACTATGAATTGCGGCAGCAATAGCTAATGAAACGGGAATTAATTGCAAGTAAACGTGGGAGTTCTTGTCAGATGTGGTTTGTTTTGATATTCGTTCAAGATATACGTCAGAACTGTATCGTGGAGCTAGATTTTATGACGTGTGAACGTGGAACTAGATTTTTTGTTTTATACATTTAATATATTTATGTAACATAAGATAGATATGCAATTGAAAAACTGTGATATTGGCTATTTGCTACATACCTACAAATAAACTATGTGTCAAAAGAGTATATCACAAAATTTGTACCGATTTCATATCAGGGCGACTAGTGATATCATCAAAGCTGCAATCGACAACCATCTCTTTTCAACCGATACTAAAAGGTCAAATAAAAATAAAATATTTTTATACAAAAATTTACTAGGATAACTAAATTGAAAATATTATACAATAGCAGGCCTATTATAAAGAAGTGAAACACCTCCACTTCATGCTTCGTGAACACATAAACATTGACAACATGCTGCGTCAATAGCTATTTATTCGTAGTTGAACGTCAAAGTCCATTATACAAAATGGAAGCGCAGGATTTCAAGTTCATTAGACTCGCATCTCGTTAGCGCATAGTCGAGTGCTTTTCCAATATTGATCTTCTGGACAAAGCATAGGTATCAGAATAATTTACATTTCTGTGTCGCCGCTGTTGTGACTTCAAGCAATTTGACTCATCAAACCAATTTGCGTAGACAATGATTCAACGGCAACTGTAATTAGTGTACGCTGGATTTAATGCAATTATAATGGTCCAGCTTGGCATTCACTGGGCCTTGTTTACGTAATACGGGCTCTGTATGTAATAGCCAGCACCGGCCAATAGGTCTCGTCGCTTAAGACAGATTGTTCGCAATCCTGCCGTTTAGCAATGATATGTTCGAATTAGGGTTATCAGTCACGCTTGAATTGACAACGCAATTTGACCGTGCTTACAAGCCGCTGTGAGTTTGTTAATAACTATTATGAGTTACTGTTTCAGTAGAATTGCATACTGCGAAGATGCAACTAGAACTTAATAGTTGCGGAGAGTATAAAAGCACGCATCATGACTATTTTGATGATGTTTAACCAGACCGATATCTTAAAATAATAGAAACGAACCGGGTGTACCCGTGCTGTAGCCCCACATTGTAAACGTCTCCTTAAAAACCACCCGACGGGATAAAAAGTGCTATTTATATTGTAGGTAATGTGGTAAATTCAAAAAGTAGGTAGTTAATTTTAATTAAATTTTATAATTTTTTCTTATAAATGTTATATCATATTGCCTATCTCTTTCAATGATCAATCGAATCATCTTGAAAATAAAAATAATGCAAATAACAAAAAAAAATACATAGTAAAACTGCTTCGTTAGATTGAGAGGTCCCGAGTTAGATTTTTGTGAAAAATAGCACGAAATATAGAAATGTGCCTAAAAACGGCAATAGGCTCCTCTTTGATAATTTTGCTTATTTATAAGTGACACTAGTGACAAGACAAGAAGAAGGTGTACAATAATAACTCTGCCTAGCCTGTATAGGCTTGAGTCTTTATTTGTATGTATTTAGTAAAGCTGCATAAACCAAAATAATACTAAGAAATGTCATACCTACTTTTCGTTACCAGCCAACTTTGAATTTATCACGTATGAAAAGTTTTAAAATTAGATGAACGTGTTAAGCACAAGTTTTCTTTTGTAGACGTTTAATGAGAATCTTGGCGGTGTTCACGGGCCAGGGGTCAAAGTGGCCTCAACTCGAAGCTGAAACAATCTCAACAACGCTCGTTATCTCACAAGAAAATTGAACTCGCCAACATTGTCATCGTAATGAAATTCTTGCAAGATTGTTTGCGTGTCCATTCATGTTTGCATTGTTAAAAACGATGGCAAAATTGAATGGTATCGGGGATCGAATGGTTTTAGTGGTAAACATTTATTGGAGTAAAAAAGAAGTAACAGTTAAATGGGAAGAACGAATGAAGTGTACCTATTTTATGTGTCCCAACCTTGCTGTGGAATTAACTTAATCTTCTTGAGGTTGTACATAAAACACGATCATAGTAGATTTGTTGCTACATTTTATTATTCTTAATTCATTATTTTGTTTGATTTTTATCTATAAGCTTAACAGATAAAACTGCACACAAAAATTAAGCAACATCTTGTCATGGACTAGTCAAAATAAGTTACAACTCATACAATGAAATTAGATAAAATACAAGATATAAAATGTATTCGAGCGAAAGCTATGATGACTAGCATGGACGTCTGCCCACTCACAAGACAGACGACCTTAAAAAGGTTGCCCTAAGTGGCTGCTCGCTGAAGATGCTATATCAAAAATATAATCGCGTGTATTTGAAAAACATGTCCAAGCACATAAAACTAGTTACATACATACATACATAACCTCACGCCTATATTCCCCGAAGGGGTAGGCAGAGATGCATTTCTGCACCCACATTTCGCCAGGTATCAGTCCCACGTAATAGGGGGCGAGCCTATTGCCGTTTTTCGGGCACAATTCCTGACTCCGTGCTGCTACTGAGAATTTCCTAATGGAAAAACCCAATAACACTTTGCCCGACCCTGGAATCGAACCCAGGACCTCTAGATCGCACAGCACATACCTGTGCCGCGAGACCACGAGGCAGTCATAAAACCAGTTGATAGAAATAACGTACATTTTGGAATTTGAAATTGAGTATGAAAATATAACTAAATTTTTAAAAACTATGTATAAATGCAACTTCATATCCAAGCATAATAATTTACTTCCCCGTTCAATTTAATTCTAAGTAAGATGCATAACCCGCATCAATAACTCAAAGGATGCCATCAATAATTACACTCCTCCCTCGCATTGCACCAATTGGAACAAACAGTGTCAAACCTCCTACATCCAGCGAGTTGGTGTCACAGATTACTAACATACTCAATGTTTCTCAAACAATCTTCACAGCGGCGAAAACTAATAAGCGAAAGACAGAAAAGCTGTGGCAATTCACTCCGAATAATAGAAACCGTCTACGTAATATCATTCAAGTAATATGCGGTGATTGATGGCTATAGTTACTGCAAGGGGTCGCTAATTTCATTTGCCAATCGATTCGTCATTTACTGTGCGCACTGAGCGTTGAATTAAATACGAAGTTTCTGTCACACATTTAATAATAGCACATAATTTACGAGATAACAACAGAGGCATTAAGAAAATGTAGCGATTAATTTAATGTTTTTCTGCTCAGCGAGACTCGATACCTTGATTATACTCAATAACAGAATTTCACATAATTACGGATTATTATGAATCTTACGAGTCCATAATAATATATGTAGGCTCGAGTTCTGAAATGAATATTAACGTTTGCTATTAGGGTACAAATGTTCTTGCGAAGACGTGGCACAGGCTGGTAGGCAAGGATTAAAATTAAAATAAATTGCTTTACACTTTAATTGTATTTCGGGATAATTTTCCGTGCTCCTGAATTCAAGAGTTGCTAGCTGATGGTATGAAGATGTAAGGAAACGGAGCGATGTGCAGTCGTCTTTGATTAACATTTAAATTGTTTGTTATTATGAAGCTCCAGTTGATTAAATCGCAATGCAGTTCAATTATTAATATTAATATAACGAATGCATTGAAATGAAGCCAATTTATAATACGCCCGATTAATAAAAGGGACATTTTCGATAGCTGCGGTTGAAACTCTGTAGTGATTTTGCTCTTTTTGTAATGTTTATTCGTAATTAATATAATGTATTTTCCAAATATATTATTTCGCTTAATCATTTGGCGTAGACAAATTAATCATGAATGTTATAAATTAAAAGCAATTATCTCGTAGACTGTATTTGAAACTTATCTTTAGTTTTGTGTTAGTATGCCTTTTAATTAAGCTAAGGTCGTGTAATAAGATATTTAGAATATAATATTTATGGTGAAAATGTAACGCACTTTATTCCAAAGAGGTAACTACTACCTCAACAAAACGGAAAGCATTATTACTAAAGTTTATTATTTCAATTAAAACATCGAAATTTTATGAGTCATTATATTTTATATTGCCAAGCAAATAAAATTTCGTAATATCACGCTTGTATTTGGTAAATTACCTTATTTTTTTGTAGGTACAAGTTAGAATACGCTACTTACTACGGCCAAAAAACAATTTTCATATAAGATAGGGCATTTTTACACCATAACTTTATTAGTTATACTCATAATCTTAGTATTACACATAAAGTGCATAATTTATTATTTTTATTTATTTTTTTATGGGAAAGGAGGCAAACGAGCTAGTGAGCCACCCAATGTTAAGTGGTCAACACGTCCATGAATACCCACTATACCACACTATGACTATTACTTCCTTTAAATAGATGACAATTGCTGCTACCGTTAAGTATAAATCTCTTTTTTATTACAGCAGTCTCTACGGATGCCTGTTTCCATTTAGTATACTCTAAATTTCATTAGGCGTTTAAGTTGAGCCACCGCCGTCGTGTAATTGCTCATTTTCCTCGTCATCTCCTGAAAAAAATACTTCACTGACTAATAATGTTTCGGTACTTAACCCGACGTTTAAAAGTCGTTTTGCTTATCGTTGAAAAGATTGTGAGTAATTTTTTTTAATATTGCGTAATTGCCGTCGTAAAGCTTTTATTTTGGATAAATGTAATTGTTTTTTTCCATTTTATTGGTAACGTTTTGTAATGAGTACTTAGGCTGTTTCGTCCGAATTATAAAAATGTACCAAAAAACAAAGCTATTAATAAAAACATACATCAGTTTTAAAGCAGGGTTTTATGTAACTTTTTAATAAATATTTTCACAAATAGTACCAAAGGGAATATTTAAATAAAAAAATCTCATTACTTTATAGCGATATCAATGAAGTGCATTCCAGCTTTATCGTAGCCGACAGGAATTGAATTAAAAAAAAGTGCACTTGCAATTACGCCATTGAAATGCCCCTCTCACGTTTCAATCCTTTATGGCGGCCTCTATGAATCCGAATGGAGTGCAATACGAGATGAGAGGGCCAATAATGAAATATAAAAACAGAAATAAGCACTCCTTTCCACGACTATGGCCCGTCGAGTATTCTCCATTATTCCCATTCAGTAGATTTGCTTTGACGAGTGTGCTTGCTGAGCGTTTAATTTATTCCACTTATTTTTTTGGCTAAGGAAACGCGGTGGAAGATTTTGTCAACGGCGAAAATTTGGTGGATGGGACCGGCGACATGTTGTTTGAAAAACAAACAGCTACATGACTTTCTACTTAAGCAGAGTAATTATTAAAAATACCTTTGAGTTTATTATTGTCACAAAAATACCTTATATGTCAAACAATTCAAAACTTTATTTATTCAGTAAATAAATCCACATTTAGAAAGTCTATAAAAGTAACTTACGTTGTAAGTATTCGAAGCGTTCAAAAATGAGCTAAACGAATGTTCATTCAGTGTTGCAGCAAAGAATGCAGCACACGCGAAACGCACCAAAATAAAATTAAAAATAATCTCGACACTAACTGGAGCAAATAGAATTGTTTCCTGTGAACATCCACAGTGGTACCAAAAGAAGACAATAGAGCGAATTGGTTTGTTTCAGTGTCCTCATACGCTCTGCTGCCTCTGAGAGTCAATTAAAAACATAACAGTACACTTTCATTCTTTATTTTGATAAATTATTTATCGCTCCCCGTTTTACAGAAAGCGTTAGAACGCTCCACAAAATACGTTGAGTGCGCTCTTTGTGATGCCGACAGAAATTATTTAACAGAGGACGATGTCGAAATTTGAATGGAGGATGAAAAGTTTGTATTATGTTTTTTGCAGTATGGAGAGGAATTTGCATCAAAATGTACATCTTTTAATTCGGAATTGAACAATATAGTGCGAGGTATGTTAAAACAATAGCGGCATAAGGTATAAATGTGTTTTGGCGAGTTTTAGTGAAATTGATTAGCAGAGCGTGGTTTCGATCCACGGACCTCTGGGTTATGGGCCCAGCACGCTTCCACTGCAACACTCTGCTTGCATGGTAGTTAGTCGAAATAGTTGCTAACTAAGTTCAATGATCTAAAGGGTAATAATAATATAATTAAAAGAAACAATATATAAAATATTATCAGAACGTGGTTTCGATCCATTGCGTCAGTGTAAGCTCGAATTTGTTTCCAGGTAGAGACTACGAGGCAGTTGTATAATATAAATGCAAAATTGCGGATATAGCAGTTTGTAACCGAATCACACCAGAATAGCCGAACGGATGTGAATAAAATTTTACTCCATAGACTGTACTCGTAGTTTAGGATAGCAGATGGAATACCTTTTTTTCTGAAAAACATACGAATAATCAAATTTGAATGTAACAGCGACGCTCAGCTACTATTTAACAAAATATTTCGAAAGCTTTATAAAAAATCTGCTACCATTATGGACGGAACAAATCACAGAGCTGTCGCGATACAAGTGATTGTTAGGCGCACATTAAACGACGGACATGCAATAAGATTAAAACTGTAACCGACTGTCACTGGTCTGACTTTATTGGGATTCCGAGCATTAAACTGAGATAGTTTCCAGCGTGTCGAATGGTGGGGGTTATTTATGGCCGCGCAATTATACAGGCTCTTTCATTAACAACACGAAATACTGTGTTAATAAAGCTACATTTTAAGGTGAGTCACGTAAAATATTTTTGGGGTGCTTTAAAACCTTTTTTCACCGAAATCATTATCGTTTTATAATGAAAAAATATGTAAATAATATGTATACATACATAACCTTACGCCTGTATTCCCCGAAGGGGTAGGCAGAGGTGCATTTCTGTACACACATTTCGCCAGGTATGTATCAGTCCCACGTAATAGAGGAGCGAGCCTATTACCGTTTTTCGGGCACAATTCCAGACTCCAAGCTGCTACTGACAATTTCCTAATGGAAAAATCCAATAACAATTTGCTAGACCCAGGAATCGAACCCAAGACCTCTAGATCGCACGGCACATATTTATGCCGCGAGACCAAGAGGCAATAAATAAAAATATGTTAAGCTTCATCATCCAAAATATTTAGGAATCAAATAAAAAAGTATAAAAACCGCCAAGGGGGTCCTTTTATCATCATGAAGTGAACCCATTGTAACCCATCTTAAATAAACAAAGGAAAAGAAAATATACATAGATCAATGTCTGAATTTTTTGATAGTTTTTTTTATATTTTTATTTTAATTTATTTGACTGCCTCGTGGTCTCGCGGTACAAGTATGTGCCGTGCGATCTAGGGGTCCTGGGTTCGATTCCCGGGTCGGGCAAAGTGTTATTGGGTTTTTCCATTAGGAAATTCTCAGTAACAGCACGGAGTCTGGAAGTGTGCCCGAAAAGCGGCAATAGGCTCGCCCCCTATTACGTGGGACTGATACATACCGGGCGAAATGTGGGTGCAGAAATGCACCTCTGCCTACCCCTTCGGGGAATACAGGCGTGAGTTTATGTATGTATGTATTTTAATACTTTTAAGTGTAAAACACTAAGTCGCTATCCAACAATTCTTTCTCCGCTTACTTTACTTTACTTTAAAATTCAGATTATACAAAAATTAATCCTCATAAACATTGAGGCGTTTCAACAAAATTGCTTTGAATTTAGCGTACATTGGATGTTACGTTCACTTTCTCATCATAATACCTCAGAGCTGGTAAATTAGAGAATTAATTACCTTATTAATATTTGCTTAATAAGAAAGTTTGTTTTTACTTTACACGTGGTTACAATTTGACTTCATGTCAAGGCTGCGTTAGGAGATGAATGGATTAATGAGATTTAGGTCTCAGATTCAGAAGCAAGAGGCATACGCACGCATTGGCTTTTTGGTTTTAACCTGCGCTGATATAAATAGTTGTTTGTGAAACGAACATGATAGTTATCATATTTTCGTCTAAAGAATAAAAAACAAAAACATCGTGATACTACGAGATAATTACAATTCATATCATGTTTGAGAATTTGTGTCGTCATTAACCCCTTAATAAACCAGTAGAACGTCAAGCATAACACTCTTAAATTTAGCGAGAAGATCTCTTTCAAGAAGTAGAAAACAAACTAAACCAAACTTTGTCTAGCTGCCTAATATTATCAAGAACGCCTAATTTATAATACCAAGGCGCTGAGTAACTTATTTAACCTTTATCATAGGTTAAATGAGTTACAGAGACTTCAGGCATTAGCAAAGTTGTGGTTAGACCTATTTGAAATTATAGTAGAATTTGATCTGAGTCATGTGACTTAGGGCGCAAAGCCTCCTTAATACAAGATTTAGCGTTTAATAATTGCCAACCGAAGTTTCAGATGGCAGTCCTCGTGTCAACAATGCTACATCATTGTTGAACGTTAATAATCTGGAAATGTTCGAGATTACGGTTGGATTTTGCCGATGTCACGATCTACAAAGGGCATATGAGGAGTAAATGAGTATGTGGTTGTTTGCACACGTATAATTTTCTGAATTTTCCAGTAGACACACCCTTTGTTGTGGGTTTGCAAGCTCTTTACAGCTATTGTGTTTGAACTGTTTTGAGAATAATTTTTAAGGGTAAAAGCCCACACTTAATGATATCGTATCTTAATATTCTTCTAGATTTAGCTGTCCTGTGGTCTCGCTGTACAATAAGTTCAAGTTGACTTCATAAAATACAATTTATATAATGTAAAACTACTCTGCCGAATGGGAAAACAATTAAAAAAAGATGGAAAATGTAGATTCATTTTTATACGAGTATTAAATATAATTTTCCCACAAAACCATGCTGTAGTCAGATAAAATTAAGAGAATAATGTCTACCTCTGACAACGTTCGTAAGCTCTGCGGTTCTGTCTTGTTAATCGTTTACGCAACAAGCATACCGATCATTCATTAGAGAAATAAATCTTATCTAGAATTTGCCGACAAAAGGTCGATTGGGATTCCTGTTTTTGCTACAATGGATCTAACGGCTCACAGCAAAAAATAAGACATTAGCCTCAATCAATAACGGTCCTGGCATTCTGCGACAGCTACTAGCAACACGTTTCCGAATTATTTGGATGGTAGAATTGAGAACAGCTTATATTCAAGAAGTGGCAACGCATGCCAAGACGTCATTGCTAAGTTGATTCCTTATTGATACAATAAGTTTATTGGAATCGGGGGTGACTGCGCCATGGTCTCGTTGCACAAGTGTTTGCCGAGCAATCAAGACGGCTGGTTACCGAATTGTGCAAGGTGTTATTGGATGAGTAATAGTAAATAGCGTACCGTCTCAGCCCAGTTGTAGTTATAAGTACAGGAAAAATCTATGTAAAACTACATTATATGGCTATAATAAGTGCGGGTTTATAAAATAATGTCGATTGAAATAATACGGGTACTTCTTACTATTACGCAAACTAATTCGAAGTCGGATGTACACCTGCCGAGCCTGGAACGTGACTCACTTACGCGGGTCACTACGGCCGTTTGTACTCCATGAAAGACGGTAGCTAGTCACACATATAGTCGTAATTGTAACTGAGTATGGCAAATTTAGAAGGAAACACAAGTGCAATAGTTATCAATAATTGCGTTACTAACCTTTAAAAATTAATAGAAAAGGTGGAGCAAAAAAACACGTAAGGATAAATTCGATTTCAGCCATCTAACATATGAGACGCGACGTCGAAGCCAACGTCCGTTTTCGGTGACGCAGTATTAATATCCCAGTCGTGCCGACACATAGATATTGTAATCTACGAGTAAGTAGACAATGACATTTTGATCGGATATTCTAGAACTACTGAAGATTTTTGTTCGATTGGGTTTATACTGGGAATACAGGAATCGATTACGCCATTTCTGAATCGTTCTTCACGAGGTGACACAACTATGCCGAACATATAAACCGGGTGTAAAGATCCTGGAACCCAAAGCACTTGCGTTTTTCACTATGGAGGGTTTTACATCTTCTGTATAGTGGTCACTATTCCGACGAATAGGAATATCCTACCACAACTTTTAATATTAAATGTTGCTTTTGGGGAAAACAGTAACAAAGAAGGTAATTTATATTTCAATAACATAATTTCAGCTAAAAGTATTGTTATTATTTGATTAAACCAAATGTTGTCATGAATGCTCTGTAATTAAGATTTTTTGTTAGCCTCGGGCCTCCTTGATTGTTAGCCAACAGCCGCTGTTTGTTTGTTTACGATATTTCCATCAGCCCAACACAGTCCGTTGTTTCGTTCAACAAAATTATGAACTTTTAAAACACATCAAATTAGCAATTTAATAATAATAGCCCTTACGTAAATGTGGAAAGTTTCCACGAGACGAAGAAATTTGTAACTCAATCACCTAATTAGTGTTTGTTTTGGAACAACTCGGGAGTGGAGGCGAGTAATTAATAGACTTGCTCGTGAAATTCTCCGCGAAATTGGATAAGAATTACAATATGATGCGCCTCGAAAACCATTTAAGATGTTTATTATCAACAAGACGGTTTATTCGAAAATTTTGCTCCACTTTAGCCGATGTTGTGTTCTCGTAAAAGGTACCTACTCTTGTAATACCTATATACATACCTAAATTTTCTTAGATCGCATTCGTTGGTGGGCAATTGGAGTAGATTATAAACTACAGTTTAAGTAGTTTGATAGTTTTCATTCCTTATTTGAGGATCCTTACTATTTTTTTTTTTTTTTATAAAATAATGTTATCTGTATTATAACCTTATTAGACCTCACTAGCTCTTAAGTGTGTATGTAGTATGTTTCACTAACTACATATTATAATATTAAAAGTCCTACGTCATTGCGGATGAGTTGATGGACCTGTGAAATGAACACAGGAACTACCGATCGCGGCAATGTATACCGTGGGACCAAAATGGCGGTCTAATCTATATCTGTCATACGATAACGGTAACAAAATCTCTTTCATAAAAAATATTTGTTCAACGTGATTGTCATACAGTATTTCATCAATACCAATTTCCAATTACCCACCGAAGCACAGCATAGAATCATCTTATTATGGTTTATTAAATTTCCCCGATACGTTGCTTTTCTGTTGTTGAATCAAGTTAGCGTTGGCAAGTTGGAGCGGGGGACGTCGGAACGTTCACTCAATTAGTTAATTTCGTTAAATATCCTTGATTGAGCAGCGGACGGCAATCAGCCATGCAAATTCTCCTCGTCATTTCCGAGACTTGTCGGAATAGGATTTTCCTAAACGTAGCCCGTTCGGTCGTTGTGTTGTTACTCATTTTATGTTCGCAATGTGACGCGGCTTGTTGTTTTTGGCGATAAATTTACTAACTTTAGTAACTAAATTTGGGAATTTTAATGATTAAGTACAAATCTTAAATAATTTACATTCGGATGGATTGTTTTGTAAGTTGATTAAAATAACTTAAGATTGATGTGTCTTGCGTGGTATTTTGTAAGAATATTTTCCCGACATCTTAAAAAAAATATATTCACTAGCATTTTAATATGAAGAGACTTTTCCCACCACACCCCTGTCACTATAGCTCGTTAGCCCTAGCATTGACTATTAAACTTTGTCTTTCAATCAGAAACATTTGCCCTGTAAGAGATTTTGAAAGAGTTTCTTGGAGCGCCATTTACACATTTATAGTTCCCGACAGCAACCAGACAGACTATTTTGTAGGTGTACGTGTCGTAGACTTGTGTAATGTTTTCAGTCTCACACGAGTTTCGTAACAAATGTTTGTAAATTTCACAAACCTTTCTTTATCTCATTACCGGCTTCCAGCCACCTGCGCCACAGATACATCTACATATTTTTTAAGCATAACAGGTTTGAACATCACATATTTCAGATAGAATTTGAAAACGAACCGCCGAAAACCCAGACGTCGACACATTGGTAAATTTTAATTCATCGTCCCGTCTGTCTAATTTGCAAGGACAATGGGTGAGTGTTGGCACACAACCTCAAATGGAGTGCTATGATAACGGTGGCTGTGCTCCGTCGCTAATTTTGTTGGTAATGCGCTGCTTCGCATGAATATGCACAAGGTATACTCGGTATGGTTGCATCTTTGAGTTCAGCGCTTATTAGCTTTGTAGGATTTTTCGCTTGCTTTTCAATGATCAAAAAGTCACGTGTTGTTTACATACATACATACATAGCCTCACGCCTGTATTTCCCGAAAGGGTAGGCAGAGGTGCATTTCTGCACCCATATTTCGCCAGGTATGTATCAGTCCCATGTAATAGGGAGCGAGCCTATTGCCGTTTTTCGGGCACATATCCAGACTCCGTGCTCCTACTAAGAATTTCCTAATCGAAAAACCCAATAACACTTTGCCCGACCCGGGAATCGAACCCAGGACCTCTAGATCGCACGGCACATACTTGCCACACACACTTACACGGCGAATGTTGTTTATGATTTAATTATACTATAAGTCCCACCATATAAGCGGTGAACTTTTTGATGTATTTTAGGAACATTTCCAAACTCTGTGCTACTTGCTACTAAAAATGTCCTATCCGAAAACCCAAATAACGCTCGACCCGGGAAACTAACTTGGGACTTCTGGATCACACGCCATAAACTCACGCCATGAGAACAGCGAGCCATTATTAAATAACACAGCAGTAATTGCACTATAATTTACTTTTTAACTTGCCCATTAAGTAGAACATGATAGGCACAAGTGTAAAAACAGAAAATGTAATACGTGATTCTGACTTCCCTTTTATTATACGTAGTGGCTCTCTGCGAGTCCGTTTCCATTAATTAGAAACTCCACCGTGACACCGCGAAATTTGTGAAGAGTGTAACACTTAACGATATTAAATTTGCTTATCTGCTTTGTATCAACGCTTCGAGGTAAATTGGCTTTAATTATGGCTGCGTTCATGATTTGTTATTTTAAGGGAAGTGAGGCAGTGTAAATCCGTTTTTGTTTTATATTTCTTCGTATTGAGATTATTATCAGGAAGGTTTGTTGAGTATAGGCGTCCATCAGACTTCCAAGGATGAATATAAGATAGTTGATCGATTTTATATTTGTTAAAAATTATTGTTGAAATAAATTTGTAATTTAATGTATTAATACTCGAGCCCTACTTTACTAGTTAAGTAATGAGATAAAGTGAAAATGGATGTTAATATTTTATTATAATAACGGATCCAGACTACTCCATAAATTTGTGTTGATATTTAAAAAAAAATGTTCACACCTAGGTTACTGCATTTCAATAAATTTAAGTGAATTAAAACAGAAAGGAATGTGTTTGTTTTAGAGAGTGTATTTAGACGGACCTCGGACCCTTACTCATACTCCTAGAATAGGATAATAAAAAAGGTGTTTAAAAAAGTTGATGCCATGTCAAGCAACATTTGGGTGATTTCCTACCTTTTAATTTATAAAAAAAACAACTTAAAAACACATCTATATTTATCTTTACATAAACAAGTGTTCTAATTCACTAGTAAATAAGAAACATACAACAAAATGTGATTAAATTTTGAATGAAAAATAAAGCCTTAAAATAATAGTTATAACAACCTAGACATCGATGTAAAATTCTCTACATACTGGGGAACTTCATCATATTCTAGAGCAAAGTTTAGGTGATTTTTAAGATACATAGAAAATCTATTAAAAAATACGGACGTATAAACAAATCTATATTGTTCTTTCATAAATAAATTCAATAAACAAGCAACAAAATGTGATTAAATTTTCTAGAAACACATACGCCTTGAATTGATAGTAGGTACCAACAACCTAGATATCAATATAAAAATTCCCTGAGTAGCGGTGTACTTCATTATAAGTAAAAAAAGCTTAAAGCCCGCAGAGTGCAAAGCCCGGCTAGTTATAACTTTGTCGTTATCTTTGCGGTATTTCCGCAATTAATCCTATCTTAGCGATAAGGCTGTTTCAAGTTAAGGACCAGGCACTGGGGATCTAAGCAATCTTCACGGGTGACTTGTCAAAGTGAGAAAAGGGTCGGAAGCTCAAGAGACTTTCAACAATGCTTGTTATCTTAGAAGTAAGCCAAGAACGCACCTAATGGTATCGTTTTAAATAAATATAAGCCTCGCTTCTGGGGATGCGGTTACAAAACTCTTGGGAGGCGACTCAATCACAGCCATTGTGATCGGCTCGGGGGAATTTCCAGTCTAAAACAATCGAAAATATTTTGTTCACGACATCAAAGGATGTTTTGGTACGCTTTATAAATACAGTTTCGCAAACAATACTAACGTTTATTTTTGTTATTCAGTGTCTATCGAGTCCTTAATACAGTTAATCTTCCTACAGAGTGGGTGTAGATAAATCTCCATTAAGTACGTTGGCTTTTTATTGCATTTTTAGAGTTTAGACTTCACCAGCGACCGTTAATCTAGTAGAAAGTTAATAAAGGAGCAAAATATAAAGATATATGTAACTAATTTATTTATAATTAACACTAGTCAGCAGTTTATAAGACACTGTGAATAAATCTTCAAACTTGCTTATTATTTAACATGTAGGTAACGTATAAACTCGCCTTAGGCCAATATCTACCATATTAGTAGAGTCCTGTCCTTCATATCCATAGGGGTGGCCAATTTCCGAAAATAGATGTGGTGATATGGGCGGTTGATATGGATTGGTTAAGGTATGAAAATATGTAAACATTTAACGTACACTTTCAATATTGTACAGTAAGATAAACAAAGGTACCTAACAGCCAGGTGCAGCTTTACGCCAGATTTCGGTTGTTAATCAAAACAGTACGATGGCTCTGTGTCTGGTAAATAAACATTGACAAACGCAACGTCACCAAAAGTTAATATGGTCGCAGTGGAGTTCAATAAAACGATTCGTGTTCGTGACGGATGTCGACAAGGGTTGCGAACATTTGCTTTTATTTCGCTCAACTCGTTCAGCACATGCCGACTGACAATCAATCTCAGTCAATATATGGGACAAAGGATCGTTGTTTCTCTGTTGTCGCGGCCCTAATGAATTTTTTTTACCGTTTTTTTTTGCCATGGGGGCGTATTACGTCACCGTTTAGAGTGAATACACTATTTTCCAATCAACATGTGAACTCATCCCATTTTGTTTCTCGCTTGTCAGTTGATCATGATTAGGGTGAAAGGATTTGGATTCCACCATTGATAGCATTTGAATATGGAATGTTTTAATTAAAAACAAAAAATGCTAAATACGTTTTGAAACATTTTTGCTGATCACGAGAGTTTTCTTACATTCATGCATTTTATGTTTTACTAAAAGTTCTTAGGAATTTTTTAGTTGTGCTTATCTGTCGACCCGCACCAGGCCAATGTGTTGGTCTAAAGCCTTAAACCCTTCTAGTTGTAGGGGAGGCCTGTGCCCACCAGTGGGACGTATATGGGCTAATGATGATACATTTTATGAAAATCCATACTATAATTAAATTATTATATAATAACAGCTATTTCTATAGACAAATAATCAGATAATGGAAAGCGCATCGTCGCACACAAAACATCCCCACCCATTAACGGGTGCATAATAAAGAAAAACGAGTGAGACTTCACAGCGTTCCCCCAGGAGTAACATTGAAAATCACCTCTGTCTGGCGGACAAATTAAATTTCCTACACATTGATTTTCACCGAGCGCAGTAATTACTTAATTTACCGATTAGTTTACAGAGTCGTGAGCGCAGCCAATGGGGGAAGATTTATGGAGTAATTTAATGAGGGTTGTTCAGGTACTGGATCTTTCTATTATGAAAATTATCATGATGAAAAAGTGAGAAACTTAATTAAGTCTATTTCTGGTTATTCAAGAAAAATAATTGACTACATATTTACTAATTTGCCTGATGGTGTTGGTGTGTCATGATGGTGCGTGTGAGGTGGAACACAAATGATGAAGAACACTTGTATAAACGTATTATATTTTTGAAAGCATATTAGGTATGCACAGTATAACGTTCTGTGAGCGACTGCCGCTTATTACAAATCTTATTAATGATGAATCTAATATTGATATTATTGCATCACCCAAAGTGGTGTGATTGCTTAGTGGGCAATTGTCTATAAAAGGTATCTAATATGTAGGCACATCACTTCCCTTCCATTAAAATTTTTTTTTTTTTAAATTAGAATGTAAAAATCAATTAACATTAAATATAAAAGTAAAAAAAGTAAATAAGAATAAAACTAATTATATAAAGATAATAAAAGATACGCTATGTATAATCGAAACTGCACATCACTTATAACACAAACAAATGCACACAATCCGGCTTCAGGCTACGGAGTATGACGCTACAGGATGTGGTGGGTCGCGTCTACTGCGACTAGCACGCGATCCCTGCAGCTCTCTTCTTAGGTGCTTGGTGTATTTCTTCTTGCAAAATTTCCAACCAATGTAAGAGATGGTAATAATGAGCGTTGCGATGATAATAATCGCAATAATGTTCAGTTTCTCGTGCGTTATTTCGTGCAGGAGACTTGTGTTGGCTTCGTTATTTTGTCCATTCTGAGCGATGATTACTTCTTCTCGACTTTGACTTTTTCCCATTTTTTGTTAAGTGGAATGAATAAAAATCGATGTTGTTTGTCAGAGCACTGAAGTGTGAATGATTGTGGTATGGAATATTTGTCAAGTAGGCATAAAATGCACTGTCGGCTTAATAAGGCGTCCGGATCGGGTTCGATTTTGATTGTTATTGTTAACAGATCCATTTATGTTGTCTCTATGCGCTCCGAGATTTGTTGTGAATTCCTTAGACTTATTTGGCGGAACGTATTGAGTTTCTGAGTCTGTGTGGACCAAGAATGCGCGTGTACCGCTGTGACTAATATTGTGAATCGCTTCGAAGGCTGTAACACGATAGTCTTTAGGTAGATAGGGACGCGCATGTTGTTTTGATATCTCACAATAAATCGGTTCGCTGCAATCTGGATGCGCAATTGTTTTGAAGTTGAGATTTTTTTGCTTTCAATAGCTCTTTCAATTCCGCGTCGTTTTGTTGACTTTTTGAAATTTCGTTGTAGTCAAGCGGCGATGGCATATTTATCTCTTCTATTCTAGATAGAGCGTCTGCAACAACATTTTGTGAGCCTTGGATGTACTCTATAGTTGTACAAAATTGACAAATGTAGTCCAAGTGTCGAAGTCTTCTCGGTGTGTCACTACCGCTCGTAGCCTTTTTGTGTAAAGCATACACGAGTGGTTTATGATCCGTGAATACAGTCAATTGTTGACCTTCTATCATGTGCCGAAAATGCTTGACTGCCATATATATGGATAGAAGTTCTCTATCATACGCACTGTAACGTTGCTGAGCTTCGCTGAATTTGCAGGAGAAGAAGGATAGTGGCTTCCATATTTTATCGATTTTTGTTGAAGCACTGCTCCTGCGCATATTGTGGATGCGTTAGTCATTATTGCTAAAGGCGCTCCGGTAGGGCATCGAAACTCGGTTCAATTTTGAAAACCCGGGTTTTCGGGTCTAAGAGTAATCAAAACCCGGGTAGACCGGTTTTTTCGAGCATTTCGATCTTTTTATTGTAATTTTTTTTAAATACACAAATATGCGTTTATATATCGATTTCCTACAATGAGTACAAAATATAAAGGATGAAGAAGAATTTAAAAAAATGAAACAGTACTTTAATAATTACAAAAAAATATATTTTAATTTTAATGTTTAAAAAAGTGCTAAAGATTTATTTTTTCTTCAGAATATCTTAAAACTTAGTAAGTAATCTAGTCTTTTTTAAATCACAGACTTGCATAGATTAGTTTTAACATTAAATGAATTATTTTGGTAACGTTCACTTATTGTATTTAAAAGCCAATAAAAATAACATCTTCAAAAGATATTTTTGTAGTATCACAAATAATTTTAACATTAATAAAACTCTTCTTCCAATTAACAATTAAGTAACGAATAGTTCTAGACTTCTATTCTACTCCATCCAATCCATCAGCCAATGGAAGTCCACTGCTGGACATAGGCCTCTCCCAATGACTTCCACAGGGACCTGTTGGAAGCAGCCTGCAACCAGCGACGTCCCGCGAACTTTACTAGGTCGTCTGACCACCTTGTCGGAGGACGTCCTACGCTGCGCTTTCCGGTACATGGCTCGAGAACTTTTTGGCCCCATCGGCCATCAGTTCTCCGCGCTATGTGCCCGGCCCATTGCCACTTCAACTTGCTAATCCGCTGGGCTATGTCGACTACTTTAGTTCTCCTACGGATCTCCTCATTTCTGATTCGATCTCGTAGGGAAACCCTGAGCATAGCCCGCTCCATAGTTCGTTGAGTGACTCTGAGCCGTCTAATGAGGCCCACAGTGAGAGGCCACGTCTCAGTGCCGTATGTCATCACTGGTAACACACAACTATCAAAGACTTTGGTCTTCAGGCACTGAGGTATTTTGGACGAGAAGACGTCGCGTAGTTTCCCGAACGCTGCCCAACCGAGTTGGATTCGACGATTGACCCCTCTTTCTCGAAGTTGGACCTGCCTAACCTGCCACTTGTCCTAAATAGACATATTCATCTACAACTACGAGAGTTGAGCCCCTAACTGCGATCGGGGTGGGCACAACATGAACATTCGACATGATCTTCGTCTTTTTTTTTTTATAGCCTATACTAGATCCCACTGCTGGGCAAAGGCCTCCTTCTTCTTCTTCCACTCCTCTCTATTTTGTGTTATGGTACGCCACTCCTTCTCAAAGGCGTCCAGGCTGTCTCTCCAGCGCATTCTCGGTCTGCCACGCTTTCGGCGGCCCTCACATGGTATCCAATTAGTGGCGGCTTTCGCCCATCGGTCGGGATCCATCCTGCAAAGGTGGCCGGCCCAGTCCCACTTCAGCTCAGCGGATCTTTTGCCCACATCAGTCACCCGAGTTGCGGAGCGCAGGTCGGTGTTTCTTACATGATCTTTAAGCTTAATTCCAAGTATGCTGCGCTCCATCGATCGTTGACAGACAGTTAGTCTGGACATCTGGCTTTTAGTTAGGGACCATGTCTGGGAACCGTAAGTAAGGACAAGCAAGATACACATGTCGAATAACTTTCGTTTAAGGCAGGTAGGTAAATCGCTCTTGAAATATTCTTTAAGGGCCCAGTAACTCTTCCACGAATTCTGTATACGTCTTTCGACCTCCTTGAAGGCGTTTTCCAGCGCGGCAGTGAACAGTTTCGGAGATATGACATTTCCCTGTCTCACGCCTCTTTGTAATAGAATAGCCTTCGTGCTCTGACCTTGTACTCGGACCGACATGGTGGCGTTGCTGTATATGCCTTTCAACACCTCGATGTACCGATAGTCTATGTGGCACCGCTGGAGAGACTAGCACAGCCCAGGCCTCGATCGAATCAAAGGCTTTCTCATAGTCCACAAACGCTAAACACAGCGGCAAGTTATATTCCTCGGCTTGTTGTATAACTTGCCGAAGCGTATTGATGTGGTCTATGGTGCTAAAGCCTTTTCGGAAACCGGATTGTTCGGGAGGCTGGAAGTCATCAAACCTGCGTTCGAGACGATTGGTGATGACCCTCGAAAACAACTTATAGACATGGCTCAGGAGCGAGATGGGCCTGTAGTTCTTCAGCAAAGTGTTATCACCTTTTTTGAAGAACAGTACCACCACGCTCCTGCTCCATGCCTCTGGCGTTGAGAACTCAAGGAGAACGTAATTGAGGAGCTTCTGAAGACTTTAAGTACCGGCGTTCCGCCCGCTTTCAGAAGCTCTGAAGTGATTCCGTCCTCACCCGGCGCCTTGTTGTTCTTAAGTTGCTTCAGGGCCATCTCAATCTCACACAGGCTGATGTCCGGGATATCATCGCTGAAGTGGTGGATCAACTCGGCTCGCGGGTCTTCGGCCGAGCTAACAGTCGGTTCGGCAACCGAGGTGTAAAGCTGTCCGTAGAACCTTTCGATCTCCCTTAACACCTCTGCCCTCGTCGACGTTACGTGTTCTCCCCGATTCTTCGGACTTCCGACAACCCCAGAATGTCCCAGTGTAACCCACTCAATTCTTCTTCCAGTTCGACAATCTTCTCGTCTGTCCTCAACGTGCGTATGTTGTGTGTTACCAGGGCCAGTCGTCGTCGGGGGTGGTAGCCGGGGCCAACCCGGGGATTCTTAGCACCCCCTGCCCCGCCGTAACCATGGCCGCTACCGTAGCCAGGAATAGCGGGGCTGCCGGGGACTGGGGGCCTGGTCCTGGTTTCACTCATTTAGAGGTTTTGTCAATACTCGCCACGCTTGGCAGGCGGGTTGGCGAGCGCAGGAGGGGACTCGCGTTGATGACGCTACTGCCCGTCATCAACCGAGGGAAGGGAATAGGGTTTATGGGTAGAGGATGACATGGGAAAGGAAATCACACATACTCCACACTTCATCCCATTCATGTCTTGAGATGGACGCGCGCATTCCATTTAACTTGCATGGCTTGTTTTATTGCTAGGAACGTAGCAACGAAGCTACTGTTTACGTAATAAATAATAATTTATCAAAGCGTGTTTTTATTCCATTTACTTACTTATTATTGCATTCGAAGTGGATTTAACTTAATAAATAACAAAAACAAAAGTATTAAAAAAAAACCCGAAAAACCCGAGTTTTAAAAATCAAACCCGGGTTTTTTTGTAATCCTCAGAACCGGGAAAACCCGGGTTTTATCGGTCCGGGTAAACCCGGGCTCGATGCCCTACGCTCCGGTGACTGGGTATGACAGCATGACGGCCTCTTGTAATTTCTTACATTGCTGGATGAGACGGTTACTGTTGCCAGTTCGGACGCTGCGCTGACCGGAGGTGATCTGCCTTCAGTAGTCATATTGCAAGAATCACGTCGGTATCGCCAATTGTATCACGTCGGTATCGCCAATTGTATCACGTCGGTATCGCCAATTGAATCACGTCGGTATCGCCAAATGTATCACGTCGGTATCGCCAATTGAATCACGTCGGGGTCACCAATTTGCCTGATGGTGTTGGTGTGTCATGATGGTGCGTGTGAGGTGGAACACAAATGATGAAGAACACTTGTATAAACGTATTATATTTTTGAAAGCATATTAGGTATGCACAGTATAACGTTCTGTGAGCGACTGCCGCTTATTACAAATCTTATTAATGATGAATCTAATATTGATATTATTGCATCACCCAAAGTGGTGTGATTGCTTAGTGGGCAATTGTCTATAAAAGGTATCTAATATGTAGGCACACTACTTACACAAGTGGAATAATAAAACAAATTGAAAATCAAACTCACAAGAAAATGGGAAATAAACTGACATGCGGAATAAAATATGCATGGCATTATTATATCGACTTAATAGGGATAGTCTTACTTAACTGTAACTTACCATCAGGTGCCAGTATATATGTTCACGTGTCATACGAGTATATATATAATATGTGTAACTGTACGTGTCATAAAATGTAAGCAAAAGAAAAAAATATTATCACTATGGATTTTTATGTCTGCTTTGTGGTCCCGCGACACAAGTATTTGCCGAGCGATCTAGAGGTCCCGGGTTTGATGTCCAAAAGTGGCAAAGTGTTACTAGGTTTTTCCATTAGGAAATTTTCAGTAGCAGCACGGAGTTCGGAATTGTGTCCCGAAATGTGGGTGTATAAATGCACCTTTGGCTACTCCATCTGGGAATACAGATACAGATTTTTAATAAATAAAACTAAAATAAAAAATATTGCTAATTATCTCTGACATATTATGACATTTTTTATTTTCAAATGTAATTATTCAGTGGCTGTACAAGCACTGTTTTGGTTTCAGACTTAACGCAAATCTGGTTTAATGAGCTTTTGTATTTCTTTGTTTTCGGTATTCGGTGCTGGTGTTAATCCTATAAAACGTTCGCTGTTACTCATCAAAATATAAAGTAACTAATGTGTTTGGAAATGCTACTTAATGTTTATAAACTTTAAATGTTGCCTAATGTCTGTAAATAAATTAATGCATTACAATTTTTGAATAAGGCTTTTCTGCTATTTAATTTATTACAAGCTTTTATTTGGGATATTGATGGTATGGGTATAGGTACTGTAAATACGACGAATTCAGAAGTTAGGATAAAAACTGAGTACCTTATTGCATACCAATAAAATACCCCGAGGAATATATCACCACATCGCATAGAAGAACAATATTAATAAGCAAAAAAATTTAATATACCAGAACAATGTGTTTTTAACCCATCAAACGGTTCTTTGACCGGTCACTCACTAATTATACACAAAGGTCAAAACAGGGACCTTTGAACGTCCACAAATGAAAGCCAATTTTTTTGAAATGCCCCACACAAAAGCCCGGCACGGCACGAGTCATAACGTACGATGACGCTTTTGATGACCAAATGACCGGCCCTCAGCATCCGGAGCACACTTGTAACCCTCTGTTCATTATTACGGTCATGTGCCAGTAATTATGTACGCCTGAGTACCGCGTTACGAGTTCATTAGGGTGTTATATATTTTTATTTTCATGTTCGAATTGTTTATTAAAAGGACATTGTGGTGGCCGTTTTAATTAATTTATGAATAAGATGTAAAAATTATATGCAATTTTTGACAAAGATTTTGTTTTAATTTCATATGGTCTTTTAAATAGTTGTAAAAAAGTTGTATTATAAATATTATTGTTAATTTTAATTAAATTACTTAGACTTGGAAGTTTTGGCCTTAAAGTCAGCAAAACAAAAACACAGTATATGTTTTGCGACTATGGCGGTCTTTCAAGTTCTGTGTCTGTCACACTCGATGGAATGCCGATACCAGTCTGTTCCGAATTCCGCTACCTTGGGTCACTTATGCAAAATGACGGGGGTATTGACCGAGATATAAGGCAGAGGATCAACTCAGGGTGGATGAAATGGCGACAGGTCTCATCCACAATATGTGACCCCAGAATGCCCTTCAAATTGAAGGGCCAAATATATAAGACCATAATAAGACCTGTCGTAATGTATGGATCGGAGTGTTGGGCTACAAAGAAGACGGATGAAAGGCGACTGCATGCAGCAGAAATGCGAATGTTGCGATGGATGTGTGGGGTAACACGGATTGACAGAGTGAGGAATGAATACGTTAGAGGAAGTTTGAAAGTGGCTCCTGTGATAGATAAGCTGAAAGGAAACCGTCTGTCGTGGTATGGTCATATTATGAGAAGGGACGAAACATATATTGGTAAAAAAGTAATGAGTATGAAAGTCGAAGGATGGACAAACAGAGGAAGGCCAAAGAAAAGATGGATGGAGTGCGTGAGAGAAGATATGAAAGAAAAAGGGGTGACTGAAGACATGACGGCTGATAGGGATGTTTGGAAGGATAAAACATACTGCGCCGACCCCAAATAAAATTGGGAACAGGGCAAGTGAATGATGATGTTAATTTTAATTAAATTCACATTTAAAACTTTAATATTATGATTTTTTCGAAGACTTATTTTACTTTACTCGACATAACTAATGTGTTGAATATGCATTGTCAATAGTAATGTCGTATGCAATATGATACTAAAAGTTGCACTTAGCATTGTATGAAATTGCACTGTATTAGCTTAGTAAGTTTAAAAAAAAACAATTTTAAAGAGAGGTGTTAACAATTTAATATGAAAATGTCTCAATTATTTTTACAACACTATTTAAATATGCCATCTTTGAATGTGTAAGGAATTGTAAGCGATATTTGGAAATATGTTTTGTTATACAATATGGAAGGAGAATATATTTAATATCAGAATCATCTGACTTTCTCGTGCTTTACAGCTCGTATATTAAGCTATTAGAGTCTTAAAGCAGTGTCAAGTATCATCCAGATATCGATAAACATTTCTATAACAGAATATCAAGCGAGCTAAGACGAAGTTTATCAGTTCGAGGCACGTTTCACCTGTTATAAGCGAACTTCATTAACGCACACTATTCAGCCGGGAATTTGTGCTAAGCGACAGATAATCACGTTAACTAGTGAATTACAGAGATGCTCTATTATGTATTATGTAATTTTGCTTTATAATTTCAATATTTTATAAGTGAAGAAAGAAGAAGAAGTGAGTGTTTTCGAATATCCCCTTATCTATACGCCAAAATATAATTATAATTGGTTGTTTTTATCATTTGTTAAGTACACTTAAACTTTGTAATGAGTAGAAAACATGATTTGTCGATAAAAATCTTTATACAGATGGGTGCCAAGTTGTCAAATAAACAGATGAATGCTTAAACAGGATAAGATCGAAGCTTCTATACAAAATTTAAATGCATTAAATTTAAATGTAATATAATTTATGTTTTCAACATTTTTTTATCCGTTGCCAATTTAGAATTAGTTTTATAATTTCATAATATTGCATAGATTAAAAAAGAAACCAGAAGCTAAATTCAAAGAACATTACTAAAAATGTTGACATTAAAATTCGTGTCGAATAGAAGTGGTGTCGTTACACATTATCGAATGGAGCAGACGGTCGTGATAGGAATTTAATTCTCTTATCTGAATCGGTCCGAACAATAGTTTGAAGACAGAGGAGCTTCGAACGCTGTTCGTCTAAATGTAGGACATGACGACGCTTTGCACTTAAGATAGATCGAATACATGAGATGCATTGTGGCCGCTGTTGAATTTCAAATGGCTTTTTAAATGGAAATTAGATATTTGCGTTGCTGCGGAATTGTTGGCAAAAGTGAGGCAACTGCTGTGGTTAGCGCTGAACCGTGTATGAATGTTGTAAGCGCTTCAAAGCGGATTTAGTCATCTGCGAAGGCACAAGTTAGAAAAATAGAGGGGATAAAACGTACGCTCCTATTTTAGCACTGCAATATTTACATTATTTCTCCTCCGCTTAAAAATGATTTCCCTGCTTGAATTTAAAATGGATTTTTTTATCATTATCTAAAAAGAGGGTACCTACAAACTACGCGGTTTATTAATTCACTGAACAGGAAATTATTTTAAACCATTGAATTTTAATCAAACGCAAATTCGTTAGTTGTAGGAATTTAATAAAGCTTGCGATTATGCCACCCTGATCGAAAGAGTCGGATACACATTTTTGTTTATCAAGGCACAAAATCCTTTTTTTCACACACTTTTATTTAGTCACCAAAATAAGACACAAATGCGGTCATCAATTTCAAAAAGCGATTGCTAATGAGGAGAATACCTTGTCCCTAATCCCTTAACCCTGGCTACATAAACAAGGAATAGATCCTTCAAATCACCTCCGCTGGATTTAACACAAATTATTTGCTATAAGTACATAAAATTTCTTGCGATGTTGGATTCGAACAATAACATAACAACTGTACTTTATTCGAAAACTAAAATTTAAGTTTAAAATTCGACGAGCAAAAGTCGCGAGCACCTGAACAAACTGCAGGCGGGTGAACGATGGCGTCGCATTGTGTTCCCAAAAACATCGGGGCCATTGTGTTGGATTTAGGTCGACTGCATTTTAGCTTTAAAACATGCTTTTGGCTGTTCAACGTAAGGTTATAAGTTTCTTATACTCGGGAAAATGTGATTAATTTTTACAGAGATGGTTTTCGTTTATAGTGCTTTGTTCGCCTATAGAAGCAATATGTGTAAACTCTCCTGTAGTATACTAAAATGTTATAAAGTAAAGATCGCTCCACTACACTCAAAAATGCCACTCGTATGTGTAAGAAATAAATGAATAGTATTTCGAAGCCTGTAAAGCGTCATGTAAGTAATTTTATACATAGAAGCAGGAATTTTAGCATTCACTTACTACGTTTTGGAAACGTAAGGTAATTGAAATTGGTAAGTGAATTGAAAGGTTATACAGAAATACTTAATAAAACTTTCCACAGCCCGTGAACTGAATCTAGGACTCCGGGACGTATAACGTTCGGGGGCCTACAAAACAATTAAGTAGTCGTGAAGTTATTTAATGATATTTAAATTAAACCAAAACGCCTAAATTAATTAGATGTCATGTTACAAATTTATAATTTAAGCCTATAAAGTTAAATACACGTTCCAAGAATAGCAAATGGTAAATGTTTACTAAAATGTGGTCCCTATTCAATACTTACACGACTTCTGGGAATTAAAAATTTGTTTCACATCCACGTAAATTTATGTATAAGTACCAGTGTTCGTTCTTGGTAATCTATTTCGAAACTAAATACTGCTTAAACTATTATTATTGCGACCTAGATTACTTTGCGTATGCCATTGTACCAAATTGGGCCAAACCAAGGATTATAATATAAAATTTAACAGCATGATATTTTTAAACATAGTCATTAATACAATATTATAGTTTTTACTAGCAATTTTAATGGCTAAAAGATAGACGTCCGCCAACCCTAGAACCTTAAAACTCCTCAGTTGGAGGAGAAGCTCGTGCCCAGCAGTGAGACATATACAGGCTGATGATGAAAAGGTGTACTTGACGAATTTTCGAAAGCTCGCTTTAACCTTTTTAAAAAACGATTTTATTCCTTAAAACCTGTATAAATTCAATTACATTTACCAACAAGCTGTTAATATCAAAATATCTGTTGATGGAGTAGTCAAACGAAATAGAGGAGTTTATTCCATTGTTTGTTAGAACGGAGGACAAATCCCAAGGGCGGGCTGTTGTCTGGATCTTGTTTTTAATCTTGTAATTAGCTACACGGCACTCGGGAGTCTTGCTATCGTTGCTTGGGGTTTGTCACTTAATATTCATCATTGCTGTATGTACTTTTCACGCTAAACTTAGTACGTTTCTCTATTTTATGCTAATATGATAGTCCACCAACCTGCACTAGGCCAGCGTGGTGGACTAAGGCCTAAACCCGAGAGGACAACTGAGAAGTTGTAGAGGAGGCCCGTGCCCAGCAGTGGGACGGATATGGGCTGATGATGATGCTAATATGAACATACATTTTCTTGAAGATATTTGGATCAACGTAAAAGATCAGGTGTAAGTGACGTAAGATCAGTCGGAGAACACGTAAGAACATTCAGTGATAAAGCCGCGTATACAGATATTGAAAAATTCGTAGAATGGTGTGAGATGCTCATTTAAGGAAAGACGATATTATTTTACCATACCACTGACCCTATTATCATGTCAAAAAATCTCCGTAGTTTTGAATTTTGTCAATACTATAAAGTTGTGGCTTAATATTCCATCCTAAATTACTTAATGAAAAAAGTCAATTACTTAAAAATCAGAATGTAAACATAATTTTAAGGACTATGATACTGATAAGTCTGTTTTATTTGAAAAAAAAAACCTCAATAGCGTCGTACAATAATTGTTAAAAATAACTAGATTATTTTGAAATGATCAAAGGTAGATATGATATAATTCTAGTACAATACGTAAGACATGAAGAAGAATATACTGAAACTATAATATTTTTGTTGAAAATAAAGTATGTTTTTATAGAGAGCAAAGCTACTCGATTTTTTTTACCTGACAAAATAAAACGCTACCAAAATGGAACAAAGATGATGAGCACAATATTTGACTTAGCAATATTTTTCTGCGTTAGGTATTTTAATAGATAAAGTTAATAATATCAGAGGCTGATTTTCTATTTTTTATTTTTAGTACTTCATAATATTGTTCGATATATTGTTATGATATAATAGGTCCTTTTGTAAGTTTAATTAGCTCATTATAACCCAGCTTAAATATGATGTTTACATCATCTTGTTATGCTTATGATTAGTACAGCTATATCTAACCATTTAGTCATCGGACTAATAGCGATTTCCAATTGGGAATGATACAAGTTTTTCATAATTCTTAAATTTAGCAAAGTGATTTTTATGAGTAAAATACTGCATTATATTATGTTTACAATTCTATAGAGGCCAAAGTGTAATCATTTGCCATCAGATGAAACGTATACGACTGCTATGGAAAATAAATAATATCTATTTTTATACAGTTAAAATGACGCAGTAAATCCAGTCATATACCTTCTGTGTTTCATGAAAACAAGCACTAAATTAAACAGTTAAAATACTCGCAGGTTGCCGTGACGCGTTTCAGTGGAGATTCAAAAACATTGAGCTTATAAAAGCTAATTTATGCGACAGTTCCCTTTCTTATTTTGCAGCGTACTTCAAAGGACCAAATTATGGAAAACTAAATTGAAAAAAGCTTTACAAAGAATGAATGCATTTGCACAATAAACATTGATGATTGCGTCATCATAGATTTGCATTTTATTCTTAGCAGTACGTTCAACCGTAAATAAATTGCGTTTACGAATGCGTTATGAATTTATACAAAAAGGAAAGTATTGAATAATAAAAAAATAATTTAGACAACTGGCAAATTGCATAAAACGTTGATTACAAAGTAATACGTCATGGATTGTTTAAAAAGACTGCCTCGTGGTCTCGCGGTACATGTATGTGCCGTGCGATCTAGAGGTCCTGGGTTCGATTCCCGGGTCGGGCAAAGTGTTATTGGGTTTTTCCATTAGGAAATTCTCAATAGCAGCACGGAGTCTGGAAATGTGTGAAAAACGGCAATAGGCTCGCCCCCTTTTACGTGGGACTGATACATACCTGGCGAAATGTGGGGGTAGAAATGCACCTCTGCCTACCCCATCAGGGAATACAGGCGTGAGTTTATGTATATATGTTTAAAAAGATAAAACGCTCACAGGCATAATAAACGCTTACCATGAAATTGTCCTTTTTCTCGGATATAGGAGCCTTCATTTGCAACATTCATTTGCGTCATTAGCCGGATAAATGACTCGAAAACCAAAAATATTTTTGCTTAATGAAATCCATGAGTTAGGATAATAATAATAATTATCAAAAAATACTTTTGTAAATAATATATCTGTTTTCATCACCATCAAACCGCAGCATTAGAATATTTGAAACAGGCGTCTGATTTATCCATGGATATCGGATTAATAATATGATTGTTTTTAGATAATAACTGACAATTTGACAGCTTGTTAATGGTTTGTTATTATTATTATTTTTTGAAGGACTCTAACAGCCAGTAAATTTAGCAACACTGTTGTTTTATCTATAAAGCTTTGTAAAACAAAGGGCACTAAATCAAACAGCCTTTCAGGACATAGCTACCAGTAACTTTTACTTTTTAAGGCAGTAATTTGAAATCGCCGAGATAGAGTACAGGCAGCCAATGCGTTCTTGTAGTCTTGGTGTCTAATTGGCCGCCTGCTTGGCTTGTTCGCGGCTAATTGGATTATCTTCACAGTGTTTCCGACGCCCCTATCCACGTTCCGTGGTTTACTCATTGTAAGAGCTCGGTTCATTTGCGAGGGCCTTCATTACATTTGCTCAAATTTCGTCACAGACGTACATTTGTTGCCGAAATGAAATCAGGTATATGAAATTGCGACGAGGATGTGGCCATTTCATTACTTTTTAGCAGTAAAAGTTTTTTCTTTTCTTTCGGTAATTTAAAACGTGTTTTTTGGCATATCTGAATTCCGACTGCCTCGTGGTTTCTAGGCACAAGAGTATGCAGAGCAATCTAGAGAGATTCAGAGTTATTGGATTTTCAGTTAGGAAATTCTCAGTAACAACGTCATTTAAGATTAGGCTTCATAAAGTGCAAATAGTAGGTTACACAGAAATCACAGAAAGTAATTTTCGTTTTACTTACTAGTTCAGTCTTTATCTAACTAAAAAAGCATATCGCGTCACGTAAGCCATATTTATACTCATAAAATATTGCTGTCATTTTTATTGATAGTTATTCATGAAAGTTATCTTACTATTTTGAATATTATAATAAAGTCTTATGTTGGTGATTTGTTTTAGAAAAATAGCACCCGAGTTCGTAATATAACTATGGTCGGTAAAACCTCATTGTTACAGCAATCCAGTTGATGTTAATTAAAAATGGTTTATATTGAATGCAGATCAGTAGAAAAATGAAAATTTGTCGGGCCAGTGTATATTCACGAAATAATTTTTGGTCTTAGTAGCTTCAAGAAACCTAAATAAACACATAGTGCTATGTTATGGCAATAAACTACTTTTAAAAATGTAATAGGAATATATACTTCTTATAGAAATTTTACATCAATATTTTATTTTTAATTATAAGCCCTCAAAATCATGCTTAAAATATATCGATCCTTCATTAATTACGTACATTCTGTAACATTCAATTAAACTAAGAAAAATTGCTTAGAGTTTTTCAAACCTGATTTTTGTCAATTTCAAAACGTTCCCTTGATTAAAGTAATAATTTTAAATTGTAAACATTCCTAACTCTTCACAAAAACAGAAGAAAGAAGTACTGAACACGGTTGAACTTCAAATAACAGGATGGAATCGTAAGATGCTCCAAGCTTGGTGGAATACAGATTGTTTACTCAAGTAAATTGCTTTGTAAGGCTTGAGGCGGTTAAAAAATGTTTCTATATCTGTCACAGAAGCTTGGGGTGTAATCATCTTATGTCGGCGGCGGTATTTACATCACGAGACTGATGGGAGATGTTGGAGCATATCATTTATTCTACTATAATATCGTGTTATGTATCAGTACATATTTCGCTGAGAGTTGCTTTCTCTTAAGGAAGATTAATGGTAGATTTTTTGCTGGAATCACTTTCTTAATAGAATTGTTTGTGTTGAGTTATTGGTTGAAGAATTGAGTTATTTCTTGAAGTATTTTTCTTTCATAACATATTTTTAGGTTGTCTGCAAGAGGGTAAGAAGTGACTAGTGTTTAGTAACGAGCTGAGTGGTTGACCAGTAATGTGGTTGCTACTATGAAATTCATCATATAACACTTCGAATTTCCAAATTTGTAATTTTATAAAGCTTAAGAAAAAAGGCAATCTGTTTTTACCTTGTGTAAAAATATGATCTGTGCGACGTAACGTTGAAATGAGGTTATTGTCAAATCACATGTTTACATAATATAAATAAATAAAAAAAATACGCAAATAAAAATTCACGAGCCAGCAACAGTGGAACGCTCAGCGAGTAAAAACACGACGATGATCAAACTTATATAATCGACAATGTGAAATTGAAATCTCAAGTTTGTCGTTCGATATAACCTGGAAAATCTATGATGAAAAAGTAGTTATTTCGATACCGTTACCGTGATCTAAGTTAGTGATTGTTCCCGGGAAGTTGTTCATTCAGTTTATAATTAAACTCGGGTCAAGTTGTAGTTGACTTCGGTGTAGTTGCAAGACTCTCGACAACTTTCTTTGTTTGTTTACAACTACTGCTTTAATTATGCCTTAAGTGCTTGATGAATTTGATAAGTATTCAATTAGTGGTAACTGGGTCTTCAGGCTGGGCTCGTCCGATATAAGTTTTCATTTTGTAAACTATACAATTTCGCAGAATAATTTAATTATGAAATCTGATCCCGAGCGTACAAACTGAAAAAGCTGTGTTGTAAAACTAAGTAAATTGATACAACGAGGATTTGTGTTTTATAATTCAGAAGGTTGGGGTCGGTGGTAGCGGTTACTTAAATCGATTGATTAAAAATAAAATTTAATTACTTTCTTTTTTTTTTCATCAGCTGTAAGCAGATATTTAACTTTATTTATATTAAAAAACGCCACTAAAAAAACATTTTTAAACTGTATTTATCATCACACACTTCTAACAACTTTGGACAACGAGAAAAATGGTCTATTAAATTTTGAAAAAAAAAACCCATTAAAATCTCTTTTTATAGAATTTTGCATAATCAATGCCTAAAAAAACATCAGAAATTATCTCCGGCTACAAATAAAAACGCTAGCTGATATGAAAATACAAAAAAAGCCTTTCATTTAAAAAGCATTTGCGTCCTCATTGTGATTTCATATACATTTTTTTGCGTGAATCAAAGTAGTATCCTTTGTGTAAAAAAATAATAAAGAGCACGATGAAAATTCTAACACTGGGTACGAGTGGGTGCCTCGTCGGAAACAGGGTAGTGAAATAGATTTTAATTTTAGATTCAGTTCATATGTCTGTCCGATTTAAAACAGCAGTAAAGGCCACAGTTTTTAATTTTTCCGCATTTTGTACGTTTAAATGTGTTTCATTTTTTACTTACTAAAGAAATTGCTCATGAATTCAGTTTTTACTATCTGTATGTAACTTTGTACTTGAAAACAAGCCAAGTTTTTGATTTTATTCTGAATTTTCAATTATTTTGGGTCACTCATGTATATTGCTACTAGCACAGTGATAAAATACAATTAGAAAATAAAAATTCCTTGTCATAGATTATATAATTTATTGTACGCCTCAAATAAATATGAAATGTGGTTATCATAGATAAATTTAAAATCAATAGCTATATCTTTATGTAAAGCTTTTCTTTAAGTATCGTAGAATAAGACTTTAAAAAAATTCAAACGATCAACGTGGCTGCATTTAACTATTTTTAAAATAGTATCCCAAACAATAAGGCTTTAAATTTTGATTAAAGAGAATTAATACAATAGAAAACAATGCGGTTTCGATATCGAAAAAAGCGAGCATGTAAACTCGGCTTATACAAAGAACCCTCAGACAGGATGTATTAAAATTTCCAGAGTTTAACTTTGGGGTGCGCGAGGCGATGCGTTTTGGTATTCCCATATTATACCTATTTGTATAGGGTTACATGCTTTTCTCTGTGGGCGTATAGATAAAACCAAAATCGACCCTTTGTCAACAAGGATAAGACTCAGAATCCCCTGTTACATACCACCACCGTTAATCGTTAGGAAGTTGTTGAAATATTAATGGGCACGTTATGCTCAATTTCCTGGCTTTCAACGAGCAGATATCGGTAGCTACGACTTTTTAAATGTTAATGAATAGGCTTGAGTTTTAATTATTAATAATTAACAGTTTAAATAATATACGTTATCGTCGGAACAATTAAGCGTGTCTGTTTTCATGTTAATGTGCTGTGAGAGTGACACATTTTTATTACTTTCAAAATTAGAGAAAATTATTTATGATGATAAGGACTAAGTTCATAGTAGGTACTAGATAGCTTTGCTGATTTTGGATTCGACAATTAAAACTATTGTCTCGAATTTGAATCTAAATTAAGGTAAGGCATTTACCTCTGCAACAATACCTACTTACAAATCTAATCTTTGTTGTTATCACGTAAAACAATATTGCGAAAATAATTACGCGGTTCACCCCGCAGTCTTTTGTAAGACAAACAGCTGTTTTCTATTTTCATTTCCTTGTCTTGACTCTCCTTCAGAAATAAACTCCTATAAAACTCCCACTGCCCCAGCAGTGTCCACATTGACCTCCTTTACTGTTAAAAGGGTCAGGCCTTAGGCCACCAAGCCGGTCTGGTGCAGTTTACGCATCAATAAACAGAAATTAAACTAAAAAATGGCAACTATAAACGCGACCATTTACATTTAGATTACCTACAGTTTACGTAATTAGAGCGGCGCTTGAAAAATTCGCCAGTTAAAACAATACATTTTTAAAATGTTTCCACGGCGCGATTTGGTTATTTAAACGTGTTAGTCGGTCAGCCGGGCCCGCTCGAGTGCCACCAAGCGAACAGAAGTGCCATAAACTGAGATCGGGCTTTTGAAAAATTACATTTATTAAATTTTGAACGTTATTCAACACGGCATCCGTTGATTATTCCAATTTTGCCCATCGTCCGTCCACGTTAATTGTTTTCCCAGTTCAATCCAATTCGCTCTTCAGTTAGCTTTACAATTTCAAAGTGTCATTTGATTCGTGATGGATTTCGGAAGTTTTTTGCCAATTTCACGCTCCACGGCGATCCCCCGATGGATTCTGTTGTTTCAACATATATCGGAACCGTTCACGAAAACAACGGAGATACGTCCTTGATATTTAGCCGCCATTCGATATTCAGCCATTGAAAATGGCAGATAAAACTCGTTAAAATGCTGAAATGTTTTATCGTGAACTCTCGGTCATGTTTGTTTAAGAACTGAAGAAGGATTTAAACAAATACCTGCAGGATAGTTATGTTTACGCTACAGATCCACTGTGCTGTTTTACTCTAGTTGTTTCAAGAAATATTTCACTATTGTCAGTAGGGATATGATAAAAGTTTTTTTTTCGGGTTAAGTCATAGCTCTAAGAAATATTTTAGCGTACATTCTTAAGATATAGATAAGGAGTGGGAGAAGTTATGAAAGGAATAAGTATGATTGGGTCTTCAATACTGTCACTATGCCACGACAAACAACCCCAAACCCTATGGTTTGGTTATTTAGCCTAGGGCTATCCCTAGGCTCACCTCCTATAATGTGGGACATAACATTCAGCTAAAAAATCATGAGTGTAGAAATACACCTTTGTCTACCTACTTCGGGGATACCGGCGTGAATGTAATGTAAGAATTAAAAATAAGTATTCTTCATAGCTCTTTTTTTTTATGGAAATAGCTCTTAATGTTATTTTTGTCTATATGGTACATTTTTGTACGCTATAGCGTTAATATCAAAATTAGTAACCCAAATCCACGCCTACAAAGTAAAAGGCAAATGCCTAATAAACGTAAACAATTAAGGGCCCAAATTGGAACACTGAAGTACCTGAAATATAAATATTCATAAAAATGTAACATTAACATATAATGTTTAATATAAAACGTAACATTATGTGGCGAAATGTCTCAATTTATTAAACGAAAGCGTGACAAAAGCTGTAAACGTGGAATGGTCGCTTAAATCACAACGATTGCCACGCCTTCGGTCACCGAAATTGTGTTTTCATGTAAAATTGCGCCAATGTTGCTTTATAATTTTGTTTATTCCGAAGAAAACGACTTTATCGACAATTAAGATAGAAAAAAAATGTACATTAAAATTAGTATTATATTTTGCATCCTTGCAATCGTCGCGTATTGTTTTTTTTCCATCAAAACCAACGAAATGTGCTTTCTAATTATTTTTGATTATACACATTTCACGAGTCTTCACGAGTTCGCCTATCCACTCGTTTCAGTCACTCGAAAATCTTTTGTGGGAGGGGGTCTACCTCCAACAGTCCTTGTCTTTAGGCTGATGAAACCACAGACAGTCTCCTTGGCTCATCTAACGAGACATTTGTGACCGACATACATGTGAAAGCCGGAAATTCGATCCCGTGGTCAGATATTCGTGTAAGCTATAAGAAATTTTCTTGCTCTGGGTAAATGGGAGACCGAAAGTCTTTTGTAGTTTCTGATATCCACAAAAGTCGCCTTGCAGCTTAGTGCGAGTCAGAACTACGCAAGTGACTTAGGTGTATTATTATTATTTTTTAGGTTCAGATACCTGCGATGAAAGTCATTCGGTTTCATATTAAATCATCATTATAATATAGATTGTTATTGCCTTATGGTCGTATTTATTAATAATTCAGCTGGTAAATTGATTGTTGTGTGGCTTCCAATGATGCTTTTATTTAAAAAAAAATGTATCGTCATAAACATGCATATATCAAGAAAATTACGGGCAATTTGATAATAAATGCATATTTCAACGTGCTATTTAATGTAAAATATGAGCTGGACTCACAAAACCTGCAATGCGTTTAAATATGATTTCTGATATTTGGCACCAACCGCGTATTAGTGCGGGCTAGTTGCCGTTAGACGACAGGCCAGCGCTGTTTTCTAATGTATTATACAAAGATTTAGCATTATATTATAGGTAAGCTTGAAGTTAATAGAGTCGATAGGAATTATATTACTATACAAGTATTTACATACATACATACATAAACTCACGCCTGTATTCCCCGAAGAGGTAGGCAGAGGTGCATTTCTGCACCCACATTTCGCCAAGTATGTATCAGTCCCACGTAATAGGGGGCGAGCCTATTGCCGTTTTTCGGGCACATTTCCAGACTCCGTGCTGTTACCGAGAATTTCCTAATGGAAAAACCCAATAACACTTTGCCCGACCCGGGAATCGAACCCAGGACCTCTAGATCGCACGGCACATACTTGTACCGCGAGACCACGAGGCAGTCATACTATACGAGTAAACGAGTATTTAATCAAATATTATTTGCTTTACAAGATCTTTCGAATCAACAATGGAAGTTACAATTACCGCTTCTAGTGTTATCGCGGTGTAAACCGCTTTAGTCCTTTTACTGGTGCGTATAAGTTATAGCCCTCGTGCCTGATGGTAGATGCAGTGATGACTAAATAGTGTGACAAGACATAAGAATTGTTCTTGACTAGTCGGTAATATTACATTTATATTATGTTCGTTTATGATATATGCCGCAGGAGGTACTCGTATATATAGTGTGTATTCAGACCGTGATCGGAAACTAAGGCAGGTAATAGCTAAGGTGATTACAAACTCCCTGGCGTTAAAGAAAATCCCGACAAAAAATAAAAATTTTGACGTTTTCCTAACAACCACATACATTTTATACGCGACACACTAGCTATACATTTTAGCACGAAAAAATCTTATTCACAAAGCGAAAAGCAACAGGTTTTTGAGAGTATTTTTTTTAAGTTGGTCGATTGTTTATTAACTAGTGGAAGATAGTAGGGTATTTTGCCATTTTTAAATGCGACTTTTATGATCATAAATCGATGTGAAGCAATACTATTCATTTTAGTAATTCAATGACGGATATTCGTATCCGCCCGGATAGCGACTACCGCACGAAACTTGCAAAACCCGCCACAGTGACATGCGCAAGTGTGTCGCATTCCGGAATCAGTCAATCCGGAATCACTGTGTACACCCGGATTACACCAGTAATTATGTCGATGTGAGGAATAATCATAATCATTTGCGCTTACTATTTAATGTAGTATTGTTACTTCGCCATGCGATTTATAAAGTATACACCGTGTATAAAGATTATGATCGAAAACTAAGACAGGCAATCATCTACATCTCATCTACAGCCCTTTCTTTCATCCCACTGCTGGGCATAGGCCTCTCCTCTGGCATGTCATTCGTCTCTATCCTGGGCCAGTCGCATCCAAGATCTGCCAGCAACGTTAACTAAATCGTCCACCCATCTAGCTGCTGGTCGGCCAGCACTGCGCTTGCCCTCCCTCGGCCACCACTCGGTCACCGCCTTACTCCATCTCTCGTTAGCCCGCCTTGCCAAGTGTCCCGCCCAATTCCATTTACGGTTCGCAATTGAAGTCCCGATGAGACAGGCAATAGCCACGGTGATTATAAGTACAGTGACATTAAAAATAGTCCCGACAAAAAATTAAAAAAATACGTTTTCCTAACTACGTAGCTACATTTAATACTCGTGGTTGTAAGGAAAACGCATTTATTTTTATTTTTTGTCGGTTTTTTTTTCACGGTGTTTATAATCACCGTGGCTATTGCCTGTCTTATTTTTCTATCAGGTCTTTATACCGTATGATATAAATGTAATCTAAATACAACGGAAAGCATATTTTCTAATACTAGTATATTGTCAGCATGTACTAAATAGGTGGATAGTTTAATTTATAATTAAATGAAAACCTGAATTAAATCACAAAGATATCGTATATTAAGCAGTATTAAACCAAACAATCTTATCCGATCTGTGGTTAACTAAGTTACGAGGCCCTACGAGAGAAACAAAAGACTGCAGACACAACTTTTCAATATTCAAGCGCAATTTCTTCCTTATAACAGTCGTCTTGAGCGATGATCCCATCTTTAAACTTAAGATAAACGAATTATTTGTCACCCCTTTGTCGTGAGCTTATTAACAAAGGCTTAATCGTTTAAATGGAGCATTCTCATCGTACTTAATCTACGTAAAAGGTACATTTAACTTTATGCGTTGTCGTATTGTGAGTAATCTGAGACATAAATTTACTAATCGTTTGTGTTCATAATGGCGTTTTGAAGTTTACGACTATGGATTTTATTTGATTAGTAGTTTTATTGGTACTATAATATATTATTTTACTCAGGTACAGTACAGACCGGTGATTCGAATAGGTACTATAAATAATTGTCTTGGCACCGATTTAGAAAACAATAGTTGAATACTGACAATAGTTTGCGTGTTGGATTTAAGCAGTTATTGCGAACTTTGCTTTAGAATAGGCATTGGTGTAAATCGACTTGAAGTTATTACGTATTAAAAATTATTTAGGTATGTTTCATTCTTGTAGGAATGTTTGGTCTTTTCAAAATATGTAAATATTACGAAAGATGTTACATCGGATAGAACTAAAATTAAAAACAATTTCTATAGGAGGATTACATAAGATCGTCGAAAACCAAGCCGTTACTTTAAAAATCCAGCCACAGAATAACTTTGACTGTTACTGAAAGGAATCCCTATTATCATAATATTATGTAGTAATTGTTGAGAATTAAGATTTCTGAAAGAATAATAATTCTATGTTCAAATTTTGATTTTAATTTTTTCTATGTTTGGGAACATATTTATGAATCTCTCAGTTATCTCACGTGAATAAAAGAAACTGGACATACACACAGATAAGTAAAAAAAAGTCTTTTTTTGTTTTATGAATTGTTCAGAGAGCGCAATAACAACGAATGAACATTCTCAATAAAAAACGCATTAGTTATTAAAAAAGACTGCCCTGAACAAATTAACTGAAATATGAACCTCGGAATTAAACCAAGCTTTTAATTAAGCAAGAGATTTTTATGAAAAGAAAATACTGCTCATATTAAAAAATGTTGCGTCCTTAGTAATTGGATTCTAATTATGTGATTTTAAGACATTTCATTTAGAATAATTTATACGCTATATTACTTGGGGAAAATAAATTTCATTATTTGTGGTATTATTATTTTACGCACTTTGGGCAACGTTGCGAATGTAATGTGAATTTGAAGCGAGAGTTTTTCGTTTGTTGCATTCATTGTTAGGGTTATAATTAAATTATATCTATATGGATAAGGCCGACCGACCCTTATTGGGCCGGTTCTTCAACTATAGAATGAGGTAGGCCTTAGTCCAGATTAGTGCGGATTGACAAACTTTACGTTTTTAAGAGTTTTCTCGTGTAGAACTCTTACACTTTTAAAAATAAATGTGTCATTAATACACATATGTCTTCGCAGAGTGAGGGGTGGATTTGAACCTGCAACCGTCGAGATGGTTTCTCGACGAAACGCAACTTTAATCTTTGAGGATCTCTTTATCGTAATTAATATTGGTGTAATAAATCAATCATGATTAGTAAATGGCGAATAAAATACTTCCATAGTTATGGTATTGGTATTATATGGTATTCCGTTGTTATTGTTATTGAGCAATGATTAAAATACATGACATATAATAAAAAATATGTTTTTTTGTTTACATTGGTAGTTATTCTACAGCTGGATAAAAGCTTCGAATTAATAGGCTTGAGTATGAGGTAAAAATAAAATTTGTAAATATGCCTCATTTTGTTTGAGATAAAATTATTTACAATAACGCTATGTGTTAGTAGTGCCATCTGTTGTCATTATATGTGAGGTTTTTTAAAGTTTAATTTAAATGTCTCTAAACTTCTGTTACTTGAAAACGAATAAAATAAAACGTATACATTTTTGTGGTAAACTATTGATAAAAAGTGAAGATATGGAAAGAATACCTCATGTGACCTACCGACACCAAATTATTTTTTATATTTCTCTGCTTAAACATGTAATTTATCCAATTACTATGTAAATATCTTACAAGTTAGATACATTATATTATTGCACGGTAGCGTCCATTCACCTTTACAGCTAAAGGCTAAAATCATTTGCATATTGCGGTCCCTACCAGACGCTGCTGGCAGACTCATAATCATTAGTTGGCAAGCGAAATTAGCCCCTAAGGTGCCTTAGTCGATAACAACCGCCACTCTATTATCCCCCATGCTAATTCTGGACCTTTGATGTGGTTTATAGTATCAGCAGGCTTTGGCCCAGAATTAAATATAATAAAATAAGGTGATGCTATGGTTCTGAATCGAGTTGATGGGTGCATCTAATTCAATTGTATGATAGCGGGTTATTATGAGAAACTTGAGGTGGAAAGCAATAATAATAGTAAATTTTGTACGCAGATGGGGTTTATGGTATATTCGAAAAAAATAATATTTACGAATTATGAATGTTATAAGGCAATTATGTATCTGCTAAAATATTGACAACATTTTTTATACTTTTTGAAATACTGAATGTAATTTCAAATATATTTTATAAATGACCTGTTGAACATTAAAAAATAATGACATGAAAATTGATAAGAGTTTACACGTACCAACAAGTAAAGACATTTCTTTTACATCTGCTATATGTAATAATAATATTAATGAATTGTATCAGTATTGCACCGTTCATTGTAAAATTCTTGCAGAAAATTTAATTTATATAAACACTTTAATTTGTTTTTACTTCAGAGAGAGTTGAAACTTCAAAGGTTTATTTCATTGTAACTTGTTGTGATAACATGTCAAGTTTATTTGACTTTCTTGGTAAATACATTATCATTTAAGTGCGCATTATAGGCAAAAACGACTCAAACGCAAAGTTCCTATTAATTTAAGAAGTTTTCAACTTTAAAATGCACCATTTGCTCGGCACTCCCGTCGACTTTTTAATCTGTTGATCAAACAGTCGGCCGCTTGACGACAAATTTATTCTTGTACACAAAGATCTTAATCGCGACGTTTGCTTATAGCGACCTCTTTTAGAAATGTTAATATTAATGTTTTACCGGAAATAGAGAATTCATTTTAAAATTATTCGGATTTTTCAAATACTGAAAATTCTAAATTAAAAAATTATATTTACTCTTTAATCGGCGGTATTTTATTAACAATAATTCGTCGGTTTCCAGAGCACGATTCACTTATAGATGACTGATGAGACTTAGGCATCGAGCAATCCTTAGCCTAGGGTTATATCTTATTACATCTATTTACACCTATTATATATCGAACAGGATGGCACAGTTTTATTTCTACATGCACGAGCCCATTAAAGTTGTTGTAAATTTAAAAAATATATATTTTATTATCGTCAACACCATTAGTTTCTAGTAACATATTTTAGGGGTATGTATAATTTAATAAAATAGCCCTTAATCCAAACTAAGTATAGTACTTCAAATACTTTTCATGAAACTCTCAATTGTGTTGTTTACCTACATTACATGTAACTTGATCAGTTTAAAATTACAAATATATAGTTGTATATATTCAGCTTATTCTATATCGTGGATTTAATTACTAATCAAGTAGAATTAAAAATCTTTTCTTCTAAATGATCGTTTTAATTTGTCATTCCAATAATTAAATTAGTAAAAATGATAAGATATCAATGAAGTGCTTTTCAAATTGATGACAAATTATAAATATAAAAACATTCAATATCTAATGAATCATCATATGACACCGAAGCTTTTGAATAATAATGAGTATGGTGGAAAATTCAGGAGGATAAGATTAAAATAGTTGAACTTCGAGCAATTTTATTCACGGTACGATTAGGGGAACAGATGTTATATGCTTTATTTGTTTATGAATGGTTAAAGCATAACGTTAATGTATGTTATTTTATGTTTTTGTTTTATGTTTAGTGTACAATAAAGTGTTAAATAAAAATAAATAATAATAATAAATAAAGCATAGAAAATAATACAAATCCAAGTACTGCGTGTTAAGTTAACGCATAACACCAAACATTAGCGACTACAAAATTTAAAGTTGTATACGTAATTTCGGTGGTTAAATACGGAGCGGTTGGTCTCAAAAAAGGAGTGAAATTCTCTTGTATTTGTTATACACGCGATATGAGATTATTTTAGTGTTCCGCAACAGTTTCCAGAGCTGGCACCGGACGAAATCTGCATCCATTATTATTGAGCATACTCTCGCTAATTTGACTGAATTTGCTTAATGCCCCACAATTTGCACGAAGGCTTATTATAAAGCACTGGATTTTGTAAAATATTTGTGAAACAGTAGGTAAATGTAGTGTTTTTTTTATGTGGTTTGTCACAAGTGGTGAACTGTCTGGCAAGCTTGCGAACAGCTCTTCTGAGTAACAGCTAATTATAATTAAGCCTACAGATAGCTATCTTGATTTGTTTAAGATTGAACGTGCTGAATAGAATAATCAAGCAGATCGGAGAACATGAAGTATTGATACGAGACGCAATTGTAAATATTGGATTCCCATTGGTGATCAGTAAGACGGTATTGTTATTGTTGATAAACTTGCTAATTTATGTAAGTTACCTAAAACAAGGTATTTTCTTAAGATCAAGAGCAATATTGAAATTAGCTGTGTGTGATTGAAATTTGTAATTACATTTCGTAATATAATTTAACATACATACACATACATAAACTCACGCCTGTATTCCCTGATGGGGTAGGCAGAGGTGCATTTCTACACCCACATTTCACCAGGTATGTATCAGTCCCACGTAATAGGGGGCGAGCCTATTGCCGTTTTTCGGGCACATTTCCAGACTCCGTGCTGCTATTGTGAGTTTTCTAATGGAAAACCCAATAACACTTTGCCCGACCCGGGAATCGAACCCAGGACCTCTAGATCGCACGACACATACATGTACCGCGAGACCACGAGGCAGTTATATAATTTAAATTTTGTTAATTTCAATATAGGTAGCCCTGACGCAAGAGTGACTTGTAAATAATGTGTTGTATTTTATACACTTTGCCCTACCCATTACACAAATACGCCAATTTTGTATAAAACAAGTAATATTATAAAGGCTATTTCATACAAAAGGTTTTAAATAACCAATTTTTTCTTGCCTAAAAGTATTTTTTTTACACGAATTACTTAGCAGATCCTTCGTAGAATCGTTTTACCAAATGTAGTAAAATGTCTTCGTGGTAATTGTCTTGGGGTATAAAAATCACAGTCCAGCTGTTCATAATTGCTTGAGACATGTTTTAAGAAGCTTTCACGTGTTTTATATTTGAACTGTCGCCTCTAGACCGCGCGCCTTAGCCGTCAGTTGCGTGTAACACTGTTTCACCTTATTGAATACGACTTAAATCTATTGTTATTTTTTATGGAAAGCATATGTTGTGGTTTCCACGTATTTTAAACAACAAAGTCTTGGCCGTATGCCAATATTAAAATAAAGACGCACCTGATATAAAGCGACCGAAAAGATTCTTAACAATTATTATGTGAAGTTTTGTCGGCTTTTTATCGTTTTGTGTTTAAGAACCTTGATAAATTAGCAAGCTGTTAAATTTACCAGGGGTATGTAAATTGGAAGGTGCGTAGAATAAATAATAATGTGGCGGGTTTTTGTAAGGGGATGTAAAGCTGTGAAAACATGTTATCGCTATGCAACTGCCAGATTATGAATGTAAATAAATTCATTATAGCGCGTACCGCTCTCCGTTTTTTGGGCAATTGACAACGATATCCAAATTATTTCGACAGAATTATAACAGATGTTCTTTAATTTTTTTGGAGTGGTTATTGTGTTTACTTTTAATATTTACCCAGAGGACGGTTATTCGTATAATGGTCTTAAAAATGTTATTAGATTTTCTAAACATGAAATATATTTTGTTTGACAACACCCAAAATGAGAACACGTCATGAACACGTGAATAATATAATCAAATCAAGCCTTTTTCTCATTTATCAAATATTTATTGAACAGATAAATCGTTGTGTCCTTTTCCTATAGGCAAAAGAGATTTATTGCCTTTTGAATAGTATTAATATTGAAAAAAAAAAGAAGGCTATACAAGAACAAAATAATTACGAATATATTTTTTGTGATGAAATATTATTAGCGACGATTAATTCTTTATTTATTTTATCCCAATTTTTCCTTGTAACAAAAATATATATGTTCAAAGCTTCACAGTAGTTTCCATTTCTCAAATAAAAAACACACATACAACAGGTTGATGCGGGTAAACGTTTTTTGAAAAATGTTGCACGTAGCCCCGATGGGATTAAGTAACGGTGGCAGAAATAAAAGAATATTTCGCCGTCATATTGGAAAAAATACAGCTCAGCTATTCGCGTGTCAGTTGTTAAATTTGGACTTGGTAGAGGCCAGTCCGTATCGTGAAATGAAATAAAACAACTGCTGCCAGTTCCATATTGACGTTGACTTGGCAACGCTAACTAATAACATTTGAAGGAGGTCGGACATCCTGATGTCGGACTGATGCGTGATATTTTGCATGAGTTTCGGAATCGTTCTCAAAGGAATTTGTAAATTAGTTTCCAAGAATCTACTTGAGATTGGCGTGTTATGTAAATTCATGGCATTATTCGGCTGAAATATTGAAAACACGTGTACCTAAGTAGTAGTTCAATTTTAACAAATATTTTGAGAGGTTGAGAGTCGCCTTATGACTATCAATATTTCTTGACCACGGACTTTTGTACAGTGGAAATAATAACTAATGCAGTATAGTTATCATCCTACTTTATAAGCAACAATGATCACAAAAGTCAAACATTTGATTTTTTACCTGTTTAACGTAATGTATTCGTCCCTGTCCATTTTTCTATTTCATAAAAAAATTAAAATAAGTCATTCGACATTAATTCAAAATAGTAAAATCAATTACAGTCATTACAGCTAGAAAAAGTCATGTTTTTATTTTATTTTAATCTTTTTTTTTTTTTTTTTTATTGCCTTAGTAGGCAGACGAGCATGCGGTCCGCCTGATGGTAAGCGGTTACCGCCGCCCATGGACTAAAGTAATGCCAGGGGCACAACCCAGCCGCTGCCTACCGTGTGGTGAACACTCTTTTTAAGCCTCGTTTAAAGAAGGACAAGTCATAGCGCTCGGGGAATACCGAGGCAGGGAGTTCATTCCAGAGCTTGCACGTGCGTGGTAGAAACGAACGCTGGAAACGCACCGTACTACTACGGATTGTCTCCAGGTGGTATGGATGAACTCCACTGCGATGTCTGGTAGTGCGATGGTAAAAAGGTGACGACGGTACCATGCTGAACAGTTCCTCAGAACACTCCCCATGGAAGAGTCGATAGAACACACAGAGAGACCCGAAGTCTCTCCGCAGGCCTAACGACTCCACTTTGTCCGTGAGATTGGGATCATCGACGATTCGAAATGCACGCCTCTGCAAGGAGTCAAGTGGGTCGAGCAAGTATTTGGGGGCCCCTGCCCAGAGATGAGAGCAGTACTCCATGTGAGGCCGGACTTGCGCTTTATAAAGCGTCAGTCTATGGTCCCGCGTAAAGTACCGCTTGGCCCTGTTCAGGATGCCCAACTTTTTGCTGGCCAACTTGGCTTTGTCCTCCAAATGACTCCTAAACTGCACTTTGCTCGAAATTTCGACGCCAAGTATCCCAATACTCTCGGAAACATGGAGAGATACTCCTTGGAACTGTGGCGCCATGACAAAAGGGTCCTTCTTAGCAGTGAACGCGCAAACTTGTGTCTTCAATGGGTTGAATTGAACCAAGTTCTTTTCTCCCCATTCAAAAGCCCGCCCCAGAGAGCCTTCGACTTCAGATACAAGTTTGTACCGACTTTCCCCTACTGAACTCCGAGAGGCGTTCCGTTGGCCGATGTATCGCGCATGACACGTGCTATCATCTGCATAGCAATGCATGCTGTCAATAGACAACATGTCATTGATGTGCAGGATGAAGAGCGTCGGCGACAACACCGAGCCCTGTGGAACACCAGCATTGACGGTCTTGGTCGCGGAGCTACAGCCATCAACGACGACTTTTATGCTCCGGCCATCCAGGAAGCTGGCGATCCACTTGCAGAGCCCCTCGGGGATTCCGTAGGATGGTAGCTTCGACAGAAGAGCTCGATGCCATACCCGGTCAAACGCCTTCGCAATATCCAGGCCGACGGCAATAGCCTCGCCCTTGCCCTCCACAGCCTCCGCCCAACGGTGCGTAAGGTACACAAGAAGATCGCCAGCTGAACGACCGTTACGGAAACCGTATTGACGATCGCTAATCAACTGGCAATCCTCAAGGTACCTCAGGAGTTGAGTATTAATTACCCGCTCCAAGACTTTGGAGAGCAAGGACGTGACTGCTATCGGCCTGTAATTGGAGGGGTCCGACCGGTCTCCCTTTTTGGGAATAGGATGGACATGAGCCACCTTCCACGAAGACGGAACCCGGTTAGTCTTAAAAGAAAGTCGATAGAGACGCGTGAGGACAGGGGTCAACTCGGGGGCGCACGTCTTAAGAACCACCGCGGGGATACAGTCAGGCCCGCTCGACTTATGGATGTCGAGGAGCTGGAGCTCCCGCCTGACCGCACGCTGAGTGATGCGGATTCCAGGCAGGGAGCACTCACACCGGGGTATTATCGGTGGAGAAGCTCCCCCATCATCCAAAGTCGAGTTTGAGGCAAAGGATTCAGCCAATAGATCGGCCTTCTCCTTTGCACTATGGGCCAGACTGTTATCAGTCTTACGCAGTGGTGGGAGACTGGACTGGCAGAAATTGCCTTGCACCGCTTTGGCAAGCGACCAAAAGGCCCGGCTACCAGAGGGATAGCTCTTTAGCCGCTCGCCAATCCTGGCAATATGCTCTGCCTTGGCCTTGGCAATAGCCCTTTTACTAGACCTAGAAGCGGCGTTAAACGGAGTTCATCCATACTACCTGGAGACAATCCGTAGTAGTACGGTGCGTTTCCAGCGTTCTTTTCTACCACGCACGTGCAAGCTCTGGAATGAACTCCCTGCCTCGGTGTTCCCCGAGCGCTATGACTTGTCCTTCTTTAAACGAGGCTTAAAAAGAGTGTTAACCACACGGTAGGCAGCGGCTGGGTTGTGCCCCTGGCATTACTTTAGTCCATGGGCGGCGGTAACCGCTTACCATCAGGCGGACCGCTTGCTCGTCTGCCTACTGAGGCAATAAAAAAAAAAAAAAAAAAAAAAAAAAAAAAACTTCCGCTTCTCCTCCGTGGCAATAGGATCCCGACACCTACTGGCAACGTGCCACGCCAAGTATGCGGACTGTTTGAGGCGCGCAGCATCGGCACAGGCACTGTTGTACCAAGGCCGGCTACGGCGCCCCACCGGTATTGTAGTGTTGGGGATGAACAACTCCATCCCCAAAAGAACCACATCCCTGACGCAGTCCGCACAGTTGTCAGGATCATCGGAGGAGAAGCAAAACCGCTTCCATGGGAAGGACGCATAAAACTCGCGAAGTCCATCCCAATCTGCTGAGCCATACCGCCAGACCCTGCGAGACCCAGTCGCTGAAGGCGGACTGAGGTTTACCACAGGGACTGACGCGCGGATTAGGCAATGGTCAGATGACCCTAGAGGAGCATCGACCACCACCGTCCATCCATCCGGGTGTGTGGTCAGGAGAAGGTCCAGCAAGGAGGGCTCATGGCTGTCAATATCAGGGACACGGGTGGGCTGTGTCACCAATTGCGAGAAGCCATAAGCCAAGGCCATCTCGTAAACAGACCGACCCGGGAGGTCGGTGATCCGGGACCCCAACCACTCTTTATGGTGAGCGTTAAAGTCACCAAGGATCACCACCTCCGCGGATGGGTACTGCTCGAGAGCTCTGTCCGTCCCCACTTGGACGTTCTCGAATAATCGAGAAGACCCCGCATCACTGGCATGGGACCTGTAGAGGCATGCGTAGACTCGGGTACGTCCCCCATGGTCAACACAGAGCCATAGTATTGACAGGTCCCTATGCTCGAGGCCCCGAAGGCGGCGACAACATATATCACCCCTGATGAAGACGCACACCCCGGCTTTACGTAGGAATGAGTGCTCCAGTACATAGCCGGGGTAGTTAAGGTACGAAACATCATCAGGGGTAGATATTTGCGTCTCCGTTAAAAAGAGCAGGGCAGGCCGCGCCGTTTCAAGGTGGTGATGAACAGCGTTGAGATTACTGTGTAGACCCCTGACATTACAGAAGTCCACTTTGAATGTGGATTTTTTGACCGCCGTAGAATGCCTGCTTCTTTTGTTTTTGTGCTTCATATAGGATTAGAGTGTATAAGGATAGAGAGGGCTGTGGCGTTGCCAGAACGGCACCCGTAAAAGTATGCGGATCGTAGTGCAAGGTGGCTGCGCGATCTCCGAGAGGATGAGGTGTTGAGCACGGAAGGGCCCCCGATGCCCCCCCGCGTGCAGACGGCAGGATCCACCCCAGTCTCCCACTCTGGCATGACGCCTGCACGACGGGATTTTCGCCGGTTGGCGGGACAGCTTCCCGGGGAGGGAGTTTGAAAGAGAGTCCCCGGGTTCAGGTCCCCAACTGACCGGCAGGCGGCCGACGGAACCGTTCCCATCGGGTCTCCCTGTACCCCACCCCAGCCACCCTAAATCCACGCAGCAACCAAGACGTAGATTCCGCAAGTACGGGCAACGTTTGACCCACCAGGCCCTGGGGAAAGGTAGGAACGGCTACCCAGCCCTTCCACCGGAACGCATTGCTGCTTGACGGTAGAAATAGGCTGGGCGGTGGTACCAACCCGACCGGGTTCAGCATTAAATGGGAAAAAAACCCAATTGACACTAAACCCTACCACCAGTACCAGTAATCTACTATTAACTCAAAGCAAGGATTGTCTGGTATCTTAAAATGTAAATAGGATACAACGAGTTAACACAAATACTTATTATTAACAAATTACTGTCTCTGTCTGGTCCGACGCCCTTTTTCATACATGAACCATAAAATAATCAGAGCTCAAAACATATGTATTTTTCTGTTATAGCTGTCAATTTTAATTAAGGGGATAATCTATCAATATCGTTATCGCACAGACTTTTTACATTAAAGCTGAAAAATAACTTGTTCAAAATAAAATTACGAGATGATGGCACACAGCGTTTTACAAAGGACTAAATCCCTGAAAATCCTCATGCGGTTTTCAGCAAAGCCTTATAGCTCGCCAGTCTGTCCGTACATGTTCATGTAAGCCTTGGATTAAACCAAATCACAAAAAATATGCCAAATACGTTACATTTTTCATAATCCTTGTGTTTTACGGGAATGATCTTCTTTGGTATGAAATCAGCGCATATTATACTTGCCAAGGTTGTGCGCCCGTCTTCTCTACAATTTAATGGAGTCTTGGTTTAAAATGCTGATCTAGTATGTCTCGGTAAACTTACATACCTGAGAAATTCCTTGAGGAACGTTTTAGGTGTACAAGTTCGTTTAGGTGTACGATATAGGTACATACATAAAATCACGCCTGTATTTCGAAGGAGTAGGCAGAGGTGCATTTCTGCACCCACATTTCGCCAAGTATGTATCAGTCCCACGTAATAGGGGGCGAGCCTATTGCCGTTTTGGGCACATTTCAACACTTTGCCCGACCCGAGAATTGAACCCAGGACCTCTAGATCGCACGGCATATACTTGTACCGCGAGACCAAGAGGCAGTCAAAAAAAATCAAGATAGTTTATTAAGAATACAATTGTAATTGTATTAAATTTTTTTCTATGCTTTCAAAAGTCAAATACATATTTTTGACCCTATACTACGATTCAAGTCCTGTGTCGTGGATCACACAAATATTTGTCTCGGTGCAGGGATCAAACTCGCGGCCTCTCGTTTCGCAAGCTGGTATATAGCCATCTGCGTCACGGGGCTGTCACGAAGCGACATAAGTGTGCCTGGGATTTTAAACCACGATTGCGGTGGTATCGCTACAGACCACGCTCGTTATCCTCTTAGCCATTAAAATACGATCTTTATTTTTTCGATAAATGTAAATTTATTTCTGTCGAGTAGTGTACGCCTAACCATCTTAAAGCGTTTAGGTACAACGTCTTTTGTCTTGCTTTCGCTAAAGGGTGTCGTGTTTTCTTAAGCGCCTTTTAGGACTTTTCCCTTGAAATTGTTAGGCCTGCCTTCGAGCTGTTGTGAATACTAATATAGACGCAAACTTAGTTTGTTCTGGAATTTCTTCATTCGTATATTCAAGCTACTCCACAATAATTAATTTATGTATTAACAACGACATTCCAATGACAAATTTTCATATAATATTCTAGATATTGAAAAACTTTTATATTAAAAAACTATACCGAACGCTTTTAAAAGTTAAATAATATGATAACTACTTTTAGTTTCGTGTACGAGTTTATTTAAAAGCAGAACATAAGACTTCAGTCTAGAAAACATATTTTTTTCGAATAATTTATATTAACAGTGAATACTATTGCATTAAAAATTTATATACACATCAATAAATTTATTTTTATAACGGCACTTTTAATGATTACTTTGTACCAGATGTAAAAATCTGTTTAACATATTATTTTTACACGAGTCTACTGTGTTGAAGAACTGTTACCTCTCACTTATCGATACCTTGATGAATTAAAACTTAAGGGAGGATGTTTATCTGCAATTTGCATACCTTAAAGTTATTTTGATTGAAAATCTTGTAATTGATATCAACATTCTGTAAAAAAATTAGCAGAAGGATAAAAAATTAAGAAAAGCAAACATACATAACTCTAATATAAGACAAAATGTCTTTGTATATATACTCATATGTCGACTAAATATTAAATGAAAACACAACACACTAAAAGTACATAGCTTTAGGATCTTATGTAAAGAAAAAAGTAAATCCAATTTACGCATTAGAAAAGTTTTAAAAGTAAACTTGTATGGCTCCATTCCAACATGGCTTCCCCGAGCCCTCCCTCGGTTAGACAGGAAGCATTGTTTAGTACAGTACTTAAAAACTAATCCAGCCTAGTGCTATTAAAACAAAGCACACTACAGGCCCTGACAGACGCTGATTGGTCGTCGAGGGTCGCTCACAGACATTGTTCTACAAGAGCATCTCCCCCACTTTGAGCCGTCTACGGTGTATTTACCCTTTTATGTTAAAAAATCTCTTAGTTTTAATCGAACAATGTTCCTATGTGCACTATTTTAATTTAATGAGGAATAGGGGCGGAACGTTCGTTAGTGTGATTATGAATTTTAATTTAGTGTTGTTTAATGATCTTGAAGGGGATGACTTATACATAATGAGCTCACTTTTTGACTCTAGGGTCATTAAAAAGAGAGCATTTTTACCTAGTTACAGCGTTTTGTTATAACCTCTCAAACTTTGCCTATTCGATGACTCACAAATACTTTCTAGGCGTAGTGGCTTGTGTCACCCAAAATTCTCTTTATTATCGATAATTTTATTGTGAAGTAGGTATGATTTTTTGCTGTATTTTAATTTAAAAAATATTACGTCGACTTCTAATAATGGAAGATTTTCTTTCTAATTTTATTAGGGATTCTTGCGTCATCCTACACAAATCAATCTCAGCAGATATTAAAAATTCCTACGGTCTAAGCGCATTTTTTCCTACATTAAATTGGTTATAATAGTTTTGAATATTATACTAATCTTACTATCTACAGCGGCTCCACGAAGCCATAGCTTTTGCCGCATCATCGCAATAGTTTTCAACTAGAAGAAGTATTAGAAGAAGGTATCGCTGTCTCACAAAAATCTATTATGATCAATCTCCTACAGATGTTCAGTAGTTACAGAAACTAATGTTAATCATAAAATACAAATAATCTAAATTTTTCCTTCCTCGTAGCTATAAGCTGAACTAACCACTAACTAAGTAAATACTTACTAACTAATGAACTAGTAGTACTAACTAAGTAAGTAAGATACCTATCGTGTCCCATGTGTTACAAAGTAAACATCCATTTTTTTACGTGGCTTCTTTGTACTACCCTCACATAACGCGTGGTGTATTTACATATAAAAACAAAAGACGACCGTGCAAGTATTGTTAAATGCAAGTTAGCCCGCGGATTGGCTGCAATGGGAAGAATAGAGGCTTTCAACCCCTCCGTTGGGGTATCGGGTTGCGGTTATGGAGCCAGGAGTATCAATTAACCAAAATGGCCGTCAATATAAAAATATAACTTGGCGGGTAAAATATGAGGGAATTTACTTTTGTGAAATTGGTTTTTAGGGATAATTGGAAATTTTAATGAGTTACCAACTTGAAACTTGAAAGGTGTACCTACATTTAAACATTTGATGCTGTATTTATATTTAGATTTTTGGAAAAATTGTTTGATTTAGATTTTCTTTAATTTGTTTAAATTTTTAAACATGAAATGTTTGTTATTACAGTATTTCCTGCTTTTGTATCCCTATTGTTCTACAGAGTTATATTTAATTTGAATCTTTGCATAAAAAAATTATAAACAATAGGACTATTGCTGCTTCTTTTGATTTCTCCTATTAAGATAGAGAGCAAGCTTAATGTTAAAATTAATAGTATCAATGATGTTTATCAAAAAACATCAAATTGAAGATTCTATGAACAGTTATTATTTCTAGACCAAGTTTTTTTTTCTAAGTATTGTTCTTTGTTTCGTTAAGTCTACTAAACCACATTAGGCCAGCAATGTAGACGTGTGCTTCAGTGGCGGCACTTCCATAGAAGCCCAAAAGGCGTTACACGTTAATTGCGTAATGTCTAGTTTGTAATTGTTTTTTGTGAGGTCAGTATATTCTCATTTATATGTCAAATTGCTTTTGTTAAATAAACATTTAAAGCTTAATGATTATTATGCCAAATTTCGTAAGGCAAGCTGGGCTTTTCGGCTTGTATGGAAGTACCGCCACTGGTGTGGTTAATCTCATTTAACACAATATATGGTCTACGCATGCAAAAACATACTCAGAAAAAAAAAAACAAGAAAAAAACTAATAACACTGCCCGATCCGAAAATCGAAGCCGGGACTATATCAGTGACCAATGTAAATTTAATACGTATTTTATGCCAGTTACATTTCAATCAACTTTGTTTTTTTTTAATTATAAACTTGTATTGACGTGTCATAAGTGCAATATTATTGCCTACATGATAAACAAACGATCATTTCGATTTACTCCTTACCACGAGAACGAACCAAACCCATGACCGCGCTACATAAAACCACTGACTACACTGCGACTGTGACATTATCATAGCATTGTATATTACTATTGATAAACGACAACAAAGTGCTGTAAACAATAGGTTTATTGCTTCCCGTTTTGGTTCATTTAACTCGCACGTGACTGACTCTGAGGGTTGGCTCAATGTTTGTTATGATTTTTATTTATCGGTTTCAACTTTGATATCGATAGTAGCAGGGGTGTTTTTTACTGTTTTTATCATTATTAATGGGTGCTTTCAACTTTCGAATGCGGTATCGACTTAAGGATACCGAGTGATTATATTTTGGACTTTGTCAAAGTTGGGATTGGGAAATGGTTTTTATGATGTTGTCAGGGTTGATGTAACAACGATGTTCACAGTGTCTGGTGTGTGATGAATGAGAACAGTCTATTCTCAATGTGTTCAATAGGTCTACCTAGGCTCACACTGATCTGATGATGAGATTGTCTCATATATTTTGCAGATTGCTAAATACTAAAGTTGCTTAGATAGACACTTTGTAGGCGTTAACATGGTATAGTAAAACTTCAGTTTAGAAAATAAAGAAATAGGCAAATTAACTTTTCACGGTCAAAACCTATAAAAAATTGTTTAAAAGCAAATCTATTTTAAATAATGACAAATGCTTTTTTTATAACATTACGCTCGGGGGTTCCAAAATACTTAGTAAACGAATTAAATCTGATTTATTCGCTCATTTTGGAACAAATCAATTCATTTCAAATAAATTGAGCGCGCACCAGTTTGCTCAGTTTAATTTAATTCAGTAATTAACTAGATTATGACGAAGCTTACATTTTATATAGCTCACTTAAGTCTCACTAAACCCAAAGTTTTTAACTACATTTTTTTTGTATACCATACCCAAAAAGTTGAGGCCACTAAAAAAAGCACAAAGAAACTTATATCAACATGACTACATAAAATTTAAACGCGTTCCAACACGAGATCCCAGTATTACCAGACTCCATTCATTTAAATGTTCGGTCTGTTGTACGCAGCAACAACACGACTAGGGTTGAGGTAGCCTAATGGATAATCTACCGCTCCTGTGCCAAGATGCGGCTTAAAACCCATATAGTATACAATACAGCTACACTTCACATTCCAAGGCACAAGAAATTGTGGCTGAGTTAAACAAAGTGATCGCAACAATTGTTTTTATTTAAACTAGCTTCATAAACGGACCTTGTCATCGCACCTATTGTGCAATTAAGATGCAATATGTAGTAAGTATAGGATTTTTTTATAGTCGCTAATAAATACGAAAAGAGAAGAAAAAATAAAATGGTCAAGATATATTTATCGACTGATTGCGGCGTGCATCGTGGTATCATTCGATTCCCAAAGGCGGGTAGTGCTAGTAGTAGTCGATTTTACTCAGTACATTCTCAATAGCAGTACGGAGTACGGAAATGTGCCCGAAAAAAGGGAATAGGCTTATGCCATTCTCACATGTACACACATAGAATAAACCACAGAAATTTCACACTCTTGTCGTCTACTGCATGGTACCATGTACGAGATTCGTTATTAGTTGATAAATAGCTACATCTTAATATGGAGAGTTGCGCTTCACAGCACTGATGACTTAATGATTATGTGCGATCATCATCATTATAACAGTACGATAATAACAATATAATGATTATGATTCTTAAGACGCGCAATTGCTACCGGTGTTCAATTTATTAACCATTAAATTCGCCAGATGGCGCTGAATACAACTTAGTTTATTAATAGCGCACATTCATTGGAATTGATGGCCGATCGCATAAACGCACCAGGTTACCATAACTAAGTTTAAGTTTTGATTAGTTGGTACTGGTTTTACTGTATGTGTAATGTCATGATTTTATGTTGTGATTGGGAAAAAAATAGGCTCATATTGGTCCATCAGTTTAGCTCAGCGTTGTTAGCTTGAATAATATACCTAAGATTTCCTTGAAAAAGGTTCTCAAGTCTTTAGGTCTTCTCTACACGTTTTCTTTCACCTTTCTGTAGCAGTCCAAATAACAATCTGCCCTAAAAATGTTCTCTTTCAGTCATACAGACATCAGACTGAGTACTGCCACTAATATTATCCTAAAATAAAAACCAATAACACCTGAACGAACCTGGGAATCGAGCTTAGGACAATTCAATCGCAAGCTGCATACTTATTCTGCGGGATCAACCGCCGAGAAATGTTTTCAATTGTCTCTCATCAGTTGAACAAATTATTTATATTTTTTACAATTTATTGTACACCACCTAAAAATTAACGAAAATATCATGAAAAACTATATTTTTTTATAAAATAAATGGAGTTTAACAAATGGTGATCTTATCGCTGCATGTGATTTCTTCCAGACAATCGTATAATGTACCAGAATGTATCGAGAATACAGAGTGGATGGTCACGTAATCCATACTATCCATATCCATACTAATTCATACTTTATCCTTACTATAATATTATAAATGCGAAAGTAACTCTGTCCATCTGTCTGTCTGTCTCGCTTTCCTGCTAAAACTACTGAACCAATTTAAATGAAATTTGGTACACAGATAGTTTAGAGCCTGAAAACGGACATAGGCTACATTTTATTGCGGAAAAAGGGTTTTAAGAGATTGAAAGGGGGGATGAAAAGTTGTATGGAAGTATTGTCATTCTTAAAGCTAGAAGCTTGAAACTTATTTTTTAGGCTGTTTATTATATTATATAAATAAATATGACATTCAAAGTTTGTAAAAAAAATACAAACAAGGGAGTAAAATAAAAATGAGTAAAATAATAATATAATAGTAAATAACTACAACTTATTTTCTTTGTGAACCCAACCCTGTAGTCTACGCGGACGAAGTCGCGGGCAAAAGCTAGTATCTAATAAACATACACTTGATTTGACGTCTGAAAGCTGCGCTGTAGAGGTAAGCTCAAGAAGTCACATGTAAATTCGTATTTCAAAATCACAGTCTCAATAATACTTCAGCTTGTAAATGAGGTATTTAAAGGGCTACAAATGTCTGCGACAATTAAATTTCACTATGAATACACCAAAATTACTACGAAATACGATTACGCATACCGCAGTACAGCTGAAATTATTGCCGGCTCTTCGGAATATTTTGTTTATTTAGTTTGCGGTCAGTTTACAACTCGGGGCTGTTTGCTGTGCCGTATGCCGTGAATAAATAAGTGGTAGGCCCTTGTTAAACATTAAAATTGGGCGAGTTAGACAGATGTGGACGAGATATTTCATTAAATTGTCATAATAATACCTTTGTTAAGTTTATTTAGTTATGATCATCTGTTTGTTAAATATTTATACATTAGAAGTTTACAAAGTAATGAATGCTTAATAATAGATATTTCAATATAGGTAAGAGTTAATATAGTTCAGTATAAGAAACTTTTAAGTATATTCGCAATGATCTAAGTGTTACTGTAAATATTGTTTTATGATTACACGTTACAGTTAAGACGTAATTCAAGAAGCAACATTAAAATGATGATTAATAGTCTTCTGTCGCGGAAACCAAAAGCTAAAAATTGGGAATCACAATTTATATTTTTATTTTGGTTCGAAAATCAGTTCCTGGACTTTTCGTTTCGCAGGCTGCCGGTTTACAAGTTGCACCGGTGACTGTTTGAGTTTGAGCAAAAATAATGTAAACTGGACATTTTTTAAAGTTGTGTGTTTAATTGATAGCACAGCTTTTACACGCAACAGTAAACTACGACGAAATATCGCAAAATTGGCTAAACTTTTTCTAAATAAAAAGTAAAAAAGTCAATTTTTATTCCCGCAAAAATTCAAGTATTTCTCACAAATTGTCGAAAAATGAAAGCTCTCCAAAATTGAACTCCATCGTACGTAAAAAAAACCGTTATTTTGGCCAAGCCTGTGGCCACACGTTGTTGAATTTTGACGGTGATCCTCCCTTATTTACATATGCGGATGTGTGTGGTTTTGTTTCTATTTGCGCTAGTAGGGTGTGTACTCGTAATTACGGCATTGGGACAAGTCCCGAGGCGAGGCGACCGCATTCGAAGAAGTAAATTATTTCAACAGTATCTGGAATCGTTCTTGAAAAATATTTTGTTATAATTATGTCGAATAGTGAGGGATGCTTGGAATCGATTCTTGCCAGTCAACATTCTATATGCATTGCCCTTTGTTTACTATCAGATTCAGTATTTTTTGAAGTGACCATATCTGCCGAAACGTGGTACACATAAATAAATGAAGTTCACCTTTAATTAATTCCTACCAGTAATGTATTACATACATTCTTAAAAAGTAAATATCACGCACAGAAGGATATCGACGTGGTAAAATCTTTGTGCTTAAGAATTCTTCATAAAGATACGAATAGACACTAGTTTACCGACATCGTATACTAAAGCGTCACTTTTAAACAAAAAAAAACTTAAGAAGTATTTTTGTATATTTCTTGAAATTAAAACAGATTAAGTGAGATGGTCTCATCCAGATATTCAACTTCGATGTTTGCCACTGTCTTCCCTAAATGAACTAGGCCCATGTTCATGGTAATTCTGGGTCTTACCTGAATGCCGATGTAGCACTAAAGGGAATAGAGGTTATAAATATTGTACAGGTATGCCTGCTAACCAGGAACCGCGGCTTTGTTGCTGATAATTCTTTGCTCTATTTTGTTGTATATTTTATCCATTGTAGCATAATGCTTAGCTTCTACATTGTTTTGTATTTTTTAAAATTAATTCATTGAAAATGATTGAATTTGTAAATGGAGAAACAAAAAAGATGAAAGGAAGGATTGTAATTAATATGTATAGAAAGGAGGTTCGTACACTTAGAGCAGATGAACAATTGTATATCTGAATGACATCTAACCTTTGGTTAACGCATAGTAACAATATGGTGATGAGAAATAAAAATGAATGAAAATAAATTTGAAATAGATAACCTGTTTTTACTTTTCAGATACAAGCATAATATTACTATGTAGTAAGTATATCTATACATTATAAGTCATAGTTTCAATTTAAATAATAAATAGTTAAGCCTTTTAGTGCGCAGCAGCTCAAATAGATGAGAATAATTAATTACATAAACTAACAACGATGCGCTTAAATTTCTTTAATCTTTAATATTAATAAAAGGATTCTACTTAGTAAATAAATTAAAATATTCACAGCAGTGATTATGTGAAAATGCAAAGAAAACATTTTACAAAATTAATTTAAAATAAACTGAAAGCCTTTACGAAGTATCTAAATCCCTAATCGCATTTCTGTCGGAATCCCTGTAAATAGAATTTCATCCTCTTGTTTCTTTTTAACGAATGTTGCTCGATTTATTAAAGCTTTTACTCGCTTTGAGTCTACTTAAAAATCAATCCCGTCCCCACTCGTTTCAATCAATCAAAGTCCGTTTGAAAATTCAATCGCAGTAAGAGATGACTGGAGAAGGATTACGTGACTACATTACGGGGCTATCACGCGAATATCTCGGGGAAAAACATTCCTGCAAACTTTATTTTTATCATTCCAATATATCATTCGTACAATATCATTTTATGATCTGTGCGAAATAAAAATATCTAATAAAAGAGTATTTCCTACGCGTTGTAATAGTGAAAAAGATTAAAATCAATATTTTTCAAGTATAATTGCCAAGACAAAAGAATTATGTGCGCGCTAAACTCAAACAAGTTTGTTTCCAATGCTCCCGTGATTATTAGATTTTATTTTACGTATGAGTAATCCTTTTATAAACATACAAATTAAATTAATACGTAGTAATTATACTTTACATACAATCATGCAAGTAATAAGTTGTGATGGCAGAGTTTTTAGTTTTAGTTTAGTTTTAGTTTCTAGTTTGAAGCCTTAGCTAAAATACGTTTTATTTTTTTTCACTTCAGATGATCCTGCTTGGAGTTCTGCTGTCAACGCGAATGCACCTTTTTTCCGAGGGCTGACTGGGAATGACGTCACAATGGCGGAGTTTTTGACATTTTTTTTTCAAAAATCTCTGGAAGTGTTCATTAAATATGTATTATATATGAGATAATAATAAAAAATGTTTTATTTTTTCATAATTTCTTTGAATGAGAAATCTAGTAGATACTCCAACGCGATTTTCTAAATTTCACTGCAGTGTCACTTTTCTGCATGCCAGTATCCATACTAGAGTACAGGAAGGAGTTGGAGTGCCGCGTAATTATGGATATATCTATTTATGTAAGTATTTGTAACATATTTCGCTTTCTTCTATTAAGGAGTAGACAGAGTACTTCTAAAGCACAGGTTAAGCCGACCGAGTACATTTCCCGACGATAACATTTTGTGCAATTAATACTTTCCCAACCCAAACTCCACCTGACACAGAAAGCAAATACGGTATTTTTCGATCACACTTCTTACAAAAATGACATGGTTTAGGCGCATAATTTCTGGTTATTTATATATTTCGCAGCCAACTTTTATGTGAATTTTAGAGACTGCCTTACAAGTTTCTAAATATGTCGTGCTACTTTATTACTTCTACATTCCACAATATTTTCAGGTTGACGTTAATCTTATTTAACTATTAAAGATCAAATTAAAGTAGATCACAAGAAAAATTTAAAATCGAAAATCATATTTTATAGGGAATAAAATCGTTACACACACAATAATGGAAACACGCTAGGCGATTCATATCGCGTTCTCACTCGAAAGCCCGCGCACTTGGAGCCGAGCGTGTAGTGCACACGATAGTCATCTCCTCCGATAGCGCTGTTAATAATGTTACGCGATAAATAATGCAGGTGGAATACCACTCAACTCCGGTTCTGCTTGTTTAGATCGACCCTTTATTAAGGTACAGTTAGATTTGATAGCCATTTTGAACTAATAGAAATTGTACAGCTCATATAAATCATATTTCGTACGGTGTCTGTTAATAGAGTAATTAAAATTAGTTATGGCTCATATTTTAATTGTATAATAATGATTTTTCAATGTCACATGTTAAATTGTTCAGACTATTCGTTTAATAAGTTATTATAATGGAAGTTGTCGATAGGCGAATCGAGATTTTGTTAATTTTATTCACTGATTACTGATGTCTTATTTAGAATCAATTGTTTTAATTAATCACTGTCAAGGTTGATGTATAAATTAATTCAAATATAAATAATTTTACTTACACGGTAGCACCTAAGATAGTACTCGTTATTAAGATATGAACGTCAAACTGTTATTGTTTTTAAAATCAGAGCTGAAGCTCTCTTCTGTGATCGTCTAAATAAGGATAAAATTTATACTAATTTTTGATCAAGGGAGTTGGTACAGTTCATGTAGGAAACGTGTGTCATTTCCATCTTATATTTAATCTTCCTCTCCTTTCAAAATTAATGGTAACCAGGTGCCTAATCCTCGAGGCCATCTCGACCTACACATTTAAATATTAGTTGGGTAAAATACATTGATGACCTTTCCAAAATGTTTAATAGAAAATTTATTTATATATTATATTCTTCAGTGGCTTGGTATAAAATTCTTAATTACTAGTGGTAAACATTTATCGTATTGGAAGACGACAGCTGTTACATTTCTACGGTAAATAGTGCTTCTATTTCTGTGGTCTTATCTAGCCCGTCCAAGATAAAACGGAACAATTCGTAACATAGGCATTGCAAAAAGCAGGACAATCCAATACTCGAGGAAAGTGGGTCGATCCAACCAGCTCCTTCTATAAAACGAGAGACAGTTAACCAAGAAGAGAACTCGCCAATATTTTTATCAAATTCAGTCAACTATTTACGGTTGGCACATTATCGTGAATTTTTAAACGCCCTCGTTTCGCACGAGAGCTTTTCTCCCGGCGCGGCGGCCGAGGCTCGAGATGAAGTAGTAAATTGTTTACACCGGCCACCGTATTTAAAAATGTATAATTTAATATTTGTCGAGTGCAAGGCGTAATATTTCTCGAACGCCGCGAAGCCATTATAGGTGATTCACATTTATGCATCATAATAAAAATACCATAAAATCGCCTTTATTGGCCATCCTCCACGCATGAGCGGTGCCACTAAATTTAATTACTCACTGTTTATTAAATTTCAGTTGGCTCCAAGAGATATAATTTAAAACTGTTACAATCGCAAATGAAATTCATCTGCGCCAAATGATCTAGTTATTGCTGTTCTTTATTGCACGAGTGGTTTAATTGCATAGCTTTTATGTCCGAGTGAAACAATTCGACACATTTAATTTTCCATTTTCGCTAGGGACACGTTCCATCAGCTTCAAGTTGAAGTAGCTTCAACACTCTAGTAAAGGTATGTTTTATGAAAGTAAAATTTAGATGCATCACGTTCTAGGAGAAATAAAAATGCATTATTTTATTTAAATTGAGATCGTATGGTTCGGCATTATTCATGAAGAAAATTTCAACATATTATACATTATTTAAACATATTGCACACTCACATATTTATGAGTTATTATTCTATATTCTTGTGGTTCTCTATAAAAAAACTGCAAGTGATATTTCAATAACCCATTAGACAGCCTTGAAACAAATACAAAAACAACGACAACTGGCCTGTTAAAAAACAAAAAATAAGCTCACATAAATTTGATATCTTTTACAATGTTGGTACTACAGCCATGTTGCAAATAAATTCTAAAAGCAACTTTCCCTCCTGAAGATGTACATTTTTAATAAAGTTAACGACCTCTGTACATAAGCATTTTCTTACTTTTTATGCAACGTTAGCTGTGTCTATCCCTTTCACACTGCGAGAACACAGTATCGTCTCACTCATTTTACTACCTTTAAGAGGCACCCGTAATAAGATTACGTTTTAATCCTCGAGAAATGTAATTAAACCAACCAAACCGCAACGAAAATATAACGAATTATTTTCATTCCGTTTTACAAACTCTAATTAGATAGAAATGAAATGCCTTAAACCTTAAATGGCTTAAAAAATGCTACATTTAATAGATATTTATTGATGCCCTCGCTTCGATTTAAATGCTTTACGCTTTTGATATGCCTCAAACTTTGATATGCAAATTAGAATCTTAAGTAAAACAATAGATTTCAGGTCGCCATTGTACTGTTTCACGATAAAAGTTTACGGAATTAATTCATCATAAATTAGACACTCGACTGAATTTGTGATTTGAGGAACCTTCATTTAATCGCTGCCAAGACCCGTCAAGGTGCTTGAGTTGTATAAGTATTACGGAAATGAAAGATTTAACTTTTGTTCACTAAAATTATTTTGCAAAAGTACTCAGGTATTTTGAAGTTGCTTCATCACAAGGAAATGTTACATAAAAAATATTTACATACTGGCCAGCAAATTCTCCGTTTTTTTTTTTTTTTTTTTTTTTTTTATAAATACACCCAACAGTCACATACATAGTTCTGATCCCACACTAAGATACAAGTCTTGTGTCGTGAGTATCAGAAACTACGAGAGACTTTTCGGTCTCACATACACCCAGACCCGAAACAAATATTTGTGGATCACACAAACATTTGTCTCGGTGCGGGGATCGAACCCGCGGCCTCTCGTTTCGCAAGCTGGTGTCTAGCCAACTGCGCCACGGGGCTGTCAAATTAGCATCTGTTAGTACGTCAACATCCGAAAGAGTGTCGGATGGAAAAATATCCCGTGCGATCTAGAGGAAGCGGATCCGATTCCCGGGTCAGGCGATATTATATTCACTTTTTCCAATAGAAAAATCCAAATAGTAAGTGTTTGGAAGTGTTCCCGACAGTCAGAAATAGGGTCGCCCCTTACTTAGTTTGACTTAAAAACACAGGCGACGGAACGTGTGTGACGAAATGAATCAGACCTGAGTGTTTATGTGTGTGTGTAAAATACTTTGCTGAAATAGTTTGTTATATCTTATAGTTCTTAATGGCTATGAAATCATTCTAAATGATCAAAAAGTGCTTCAGTATTATAAAATGACATCAGAAAACGTTACATTTACTGAGACATAAATAACATTCGATTTTAGAAACGTAAGAATTGATCACATAATCGAACAACATTGCAACTGAAACAGTGAGCGAGCCATTACTTTTCCAATATAAAAGATCGAAATGGATAAATTTAAAGCACGATGAGAACTTCTATTAAACCGAGTAATATCTAATGATGAGACACATAATCCGTCCCGGATCGGCTCTTCGCTTATTGAGTTGGAATTTTCGATTAGTCTGTGATTGATTGAAGAGACTTCTCGAGCGACGTGCATTTTATGATCCGTTCTACTTCTTCGATCACTTTCGTAGCTATAGTAAATGCTAAAATGAATACATTTATTCCTGTTACGTTTATCGACATCTGATGTTTATGGCTGCCTTCGTTTATTGTCCAGAATAAAACAATTCGTACCTCCTTTTGCTGTAAACGAACCACAATAAAAGCAGAACTGAAGTAGCTATTGCTAATTATAAATGCATAATTAATTATTTAGATAGCACTAATGGAATGAATGTGGCTGCTTTGAAGTTGAATATCGTGGTTTATGTTGAATAATGTATTATCTGCATATTTTCTTTTATTGAACTTATGCTTTCATCTCTACCTACACTTGAATTTACAAACGAATTTGCCAGACAAAGTTCACTGAATTTTAGAAATATTATTTGATAACATTCATGCGCTTACATATTATGGTGGATATAGGGTTATTACTTCAGTTGAATTAGGAGGATTAGAACTAGAATAGATAAGGTATGAATGAGTTAAGGATGGTCACCCTACTAATATATGCTTTGTAAGCAAACCTAAATAACCAATTGAAGGAATCTTAATCAGCATTTATGTATACACGTGCCACTGGAAAGTTCTAGAACAAATTATGTTGACTTGCAGAAAATATTGACACCATTTTGTAAAACACTAGCTTTAAGAAATATTCCAATTATAATTCATTCTGTATTCCGCTCTTGCTCAGAAAACACTGTACTAAATTAAGGTTTTGATTAAATAAATATTTTTTAATTCAAAACCGCCTATCAATCCCTTGACTGGCGCAGCCGGTAAGTGACCTTGTCGTTTGGGTCCTCTGTGCCATCGCGAATCAAATTTTCGGGCGCGGAAAAGACTCCAAATTTCGTTTCAACGATTCAGCGGGTCAGCGAACCAAATAAATTCGTCAAGAAAAGCCACGGTGCAGAGCAAGCTGAGGAGCAGAATCACCGATCACAGAAGGAGAGCGGAAAAGCTGTGGGTCATGTGAGTAGATCTGTTCACTTTCCTGTCAATTTTCCTTTGATTTTCCTGGTGATCATTATACGTGTGTGTTTCGTGTATTTTTAGGGATTAGAAAAAGCCCGTCTGGCACGTAGCGCATTTACGTTAATAGATAGATAAAGTGATTTAATTTTCACGTTAGGTTAATAGGTATTTTTGTCAGTGAGTTTATTATTTTGTAACTAAAATGAAAGGAATCATGGTTGTACCACCCGGGGTTCTAGGAATAATCCCTGTATTTAGTGGTGAACCAAGGCTCTTGTCGTTATTTATTCGTAAAACTGAATATATAATTAATCTATATCGGGGTGATGATTTACAAAACGAATATCTTTTTAACGCAATAACGAGTAGACTAAGCGGGGAAGCAGCTAATTTAATAGGGGAACGAGATACGATACACTCATGGGTAGAATTAAAGCAGGTTTTACAAGATCATTTTGGGGACCCAAGGACGGAAGATTGTTTAGTCCTTGAATTAGAAAGTTTAAAAATAAATAAGGGCGAAAGTTATTTAGATTTTTGCCACCGTGTACAACAAGTCAGAAGTGTTTTAATCGCAAAAATTAATGAAACTGTAGACGATGCAGCTGCGAGGTTATCTAAACAAAATATTTACACAAATCTTTCTATGAATGTTTTCTTATTTAATTTACCGAAATATTTAGTTAGACTGGTACGGCAAAAGAATGTTTCGACACTGGAAGATGCTTTAAAGGCTGTTTTAGAAGAGCAATATTTCCAAGAAGTTTACGATCAAAAACAACCGCGGTACTCTAGAAATAATCAAAACTTCCAGGGACGAAACAATTCTCATAATAATTTTAATTCACAAGCATCGCCGAGGGCAGGCAGTAGTTCACAAAATATGCAACGTTTTAATAACGACTACGGTGCAAATCGTAACTATCAGCATAATAACGTCATGCAGTCACAGAATAGAAATAACGTTCGAAATAATAATTTTTCGAGTAATCCTTTTCCATTTAGAAATAATAATAGGAACCAAAATAATTATTTTAACCAAAATAATCCGTTCAATAATAATTATAACTCACTAGAACAAGCAAGGCCACAGTTCCCAGGCCGGCAATTTCCTGACAACGCACAACACGGCTCGCAACACCTTCAGCCGATGCAACCCTCGGGATTAGGTTCAAATACCGACGTGACCATGAGAACTGCAAGTTCTAGGCGTATTAATTACACAGATAATAATGGCGAAGAGTATAATATGTTACCAAGTACTTCTAACGACAACGAACAGATCGGAAATTTTTGTATAAGGGCCTTTACAGACCAGAGCAAATAAAATTAAATTGTAGTTCGTTAAGTCTCCCACATATACGTATACCGGAACTTAATGCAATTTTTATGATAGATACCGGTAGTCAACGTTCGTTTTTAAATCCAGAGTTAGCGAATAAATATTTTTGCGACTTTAAACGAAACGAAAATTTTGAAGTAGTTAGCACCCACGCTATGAGTAAGCATAACGAAGTTGTGTACATACCTTTACCTAGGACTTTTAAGAGTCATGATTGGCATAAATTTTATATTTATTGTGTGGATGAAAGATATGATGGCCTAATAGGTAGTGATTTATTGATGCAACTCCATGCGAATATTGACATGAAGAATAGAAGATTAGTTACTAAGGATACTTGCATACCGATGATTTACAGTCAACCAATATGTGAATTTTATATTTTACCTCCGCGTAGCGAATTAAGGGTCAAACTTCCAGTTAATTTGTTACACGGTGACGCGATATTAAAATTTACTGAATTTACTAGTGGAGTTAGAATGCCAACAGCTTTAGTTAATTGTGTAAATGGTTATGCGACAACCGTCATTCAAAATTTAAGGTCTGAAAAAATAGAACTAATGGTCAACAGTCCGTTTAAGGTTGAACCATACGTAGAAAATACGTTACATTATGATAGGGTTAATTTGAATTTTACTGATAAACATAGTTATGAATTAGATCAACTGTTAACAGATAATCTCTCTAAGTTACAAGTTGATCATATGAACGAGGAAGAGAAACAATCTATAATTAATATTTGCAAAGAATATAAGGACATATTTTATTGCGAGGACGTCCCTCTCACCTTCACAAATGAGGTTAAACATAGGATTAGAACGAAAAACGAAGACCCAATCCACATTAAAGCTCATAGGTTACCACCCGCACAAACGGCAGAAATTAGGAATCAGGTAGAGAAAATGCTTAGAGATAATGTTATCCAAAAATCTTTTTCACCTTGGAGTGCACCAGTTCATCTGGTACCAAAAAAAGTAGACAATTCTGGTAAAAGGAAATGGAGGATGGTCGTGGATTACAGACGCCTAAACGAAATAACAATCGATGATAAATACCCTCTGCCAAATATTAATGATCTTTTTGATATGTTAGGCAAGAGCATGTATTTCACTACATTAGACTTAGCAAGCGGCTATCATCAGATTGAGGTAGATAAAGAGGATAGGGCAAAAACAGGCTTCAGCACGCCTTTTGGCCATTATGAATTCAACAGAATGCCATTTGGCCTGAAAACAGCGCCAGCAACTTTTCAGCGCACCATGGATAACGTTTTGAGAGGCTTACAAGGTATTCATTGCCTTGTATACCTTGATGACGTCATAATCTTTGCAAAAAGTATTCAGGAACATAATGAAAAACTTCGGGCAGTGTTTAATAGATTTAGAGAAACAAATTTAAAAGTACAGTTAGACAAATCCCATTTTCTACGAAAAGAGGTACTTTATTTAGGCCACACCATAACTAGTGAAGGTTTAAAACCCAATAATGACAAGATAGAAGCAGTATTAAAGTACCCTTTACCCAAAACAACGACCGAGATTAAAAGTTTTCTTGGTCTCATAGGCTACTATAGGAAATTTATCAAGGATTTTGCGAAAATTACTAGACCACTTACAGTTTGCTTGAAAAAAGGTAAAACTATAGAGTTTAATGATGAATATATAGAGAGCTTTGAAATTTGCAAAAAGCTACTCACAAATGCTCCATTATTACAATTTCCGGATTTTAAAAAGCCTTTTATTTTGACCACGGATGCATCAAATTTTGCAATCGGGGCCGTACTTTCACAGGGAACCATAGGCTCAGACAAACCTGTAGCCTACGCAAGTAGAAATTTAAGCGATACAGAGTCAAGATACAGTACCATAGAGAAGGAGCTTTTGGCAGTCATCTGGGCGGTTAAGCACTTTAGGCCATATTTATGGGGTAAAAAGTTTTACATCTATACCGACCACAGACCATTAGCATGGCTATATTCGTTAAAGGAACCAAATAGTAAGCTCACAAGATGGCGCCTTAGGCTAGAGGAATATGATTTTGAAATTAATTATAAGAAAGGGTCGCAGAACTCTAATGCAGATGCGCTGTCCAGAGTAAAGATAAATAACTTAAGCGATAGTAATAATATTGTAGTTAGTTTAAACGGTAATAAGATAAGGGAAATAAAAGTGAATGTGCTAGACAATGACAATGTGTCTATGCAAGTAAATGTAGATAATAAAGAAACTACTGGAAATTTAGAGAATAACGATGAAATCGAAAAAATATCAATATCAGACTCGGACTCTGATATAGTAAGGTCAAACGTACGAAGAAAGGAAGTTCCTGTCTTAGACATATCTGAGTCAGATGACGGAGTTACTGCTCATTCAGTTTCTAATAGGGAACATGAAGGAATACCAATATTAAATGAAGCCATAGATAGTAAACCTAGACAGATACTTGTGTACACTTGGTTTAAAAACGAAATTCATGTTAAAGACATTTCAAATAATAGTCAAAAGATAATTGAAGTACATATGCCAGCTGCTAATAATGAACATCTAGTTAAACAATTCTTAAAAGAATATGTAGACTTTAAGCGGAAATATTTCATTTATTTCGAGACAGAAGCATTTCGGAAAATATTTAGTAGTGTAGTAACAACATTGTATAAAAAAGGTTCTCAAAATCTAATAGAATGCACGGATAGGGTAGTTTCCGTGGAGAATGAAGAAGAACAAAGGGATATCATCATTAAGTATCATGAAGGAAAAACTGTTCATAGGGGAATTCGGGAAACACTTACAAAGCTTAAAAGGTCTTATTGGTGGCCCAATATGAAGGACACAGTCTCAGCTATTATAAATGTTTGCGAACAGTGTCGAAAAATGAAATACGATAGGAAACCAATTAAGCCTCCAATACAACTTACTCAGACCCAGAGTATGCCATTTGAAGAAGTTTTTATGGATCTTTTATACATAGAAAATAATTATTATCTTACCATAGTCGATGCATTTAGCAAATTGGCTCAAGCTTTTAATGTACCCAATAGAAGTACACCTGAAATTGTTACGGCATTAATTAAATACTTTAGTATCTACGGATTACCTAGGAAAATAAGTAGCGATCCTGGGACCGAATTTAACAATAACCTCATTAAAGAATTATTAGGCCTATATAAAATCGAAATGCATGTAGGCACACCAAATAACCCTAACTCGATGGCTGTAGTAGAACGTTTCCATTCTACGATTATTGAAATTTATAGGTTAGCTAAGTACGAAAAAAGCGATCAGGATGCAGCATCAGTGATGACTTACGCCATTATGGCCTACAACAACACTATACATAGTGCAACTAACTTTACACCTTTTGAAATGGTATTTGGCCACACAGAATCAGGCAATGCATTTGACATAGATAGGGATAAAAATCTTTTACAGAAATTAGTTCAGGATCATAGAAAAAGACTCAAAGTTTTATATGAATATATTAGCGATAAAATTAAAGAAAATAAATGTAAAGTTGTAGAGAAAAAGGGCGGCGAAATACCCCCAGATTTAAAGGAAAATGATGTAATTTTCATGAAAACAACAAGAAATCGTAAGGCCAAGGAAGTACCACGTTACGAGAAAGCTAAGGTTATAGGGAAAGTAGATAGGAACATTGTACCAGTAAAGTTGAGAAAAAGAAATACGAAAGTGGCAATAAAAAACGTAAAACGCCCTCCGCAGGTGGCAACAAGCAGCCCTGACACTCCTGGTCCTAGCGGAATCAGCCAGCAGCGTAAACCTGCAGGATATGACTCAGAATCCTGGAATAGCGCCGATACGGATAAGTGCAGCAGTGATTCAGAATAGTCACTGGACTATTTTTAAGACGTTAGATTTAGAAACTATAGCTAGATACTTAGATAATAATACTAATCAATACTATAGATTAAAAGACATGATTTACACTCAATACGAATCGCGTAATGAACTTGTAGGATTAGTTTTACAAATAGAATCCTTTATGGAACTTACGAAAGATAGATTAAGACAAATAATTCCCAATAAAAGATTTAGAAGGGGCTTAATAAACCCGTTAGGTTCTGCTATTAAATTAATTTCAGGCAACCTAGATAATGATGACGCTATTAGATATAACTCAGAGATAAGTAAGCTTAGTAATAGAGAACACTCTGTAGAAAGAAAACTATCACTAATGCAGAAAGCTTTTGATAAATTAGTTAATATTTCCGATGATTTGAAGTTTAATTTAATCCACTTAAATATAAAAACTTCGCAACTTCACACTCTACAGTATAATCAGTCTAAAATACATCATATATTAAGTCAAATGAACACTCTATACCAAATCTTAAATAACTTTCGCACCCTTTACAATGTAATTCAGGAAACAGAGACGGCAATAGCCTTTAGCAGGATAAACATACTTCACCAATCTATAATTAATTCTACAGAACTTTTTAATATTTTATTAGAGATAGAGAAACATAATAGGTTAGTGTATACGGTAGGTAAGGAAAACCTTACGAAACTAGAAAGTACTATAGTTCTTAAATCTTATTCGGATGGTAATAAATTAGTTTTTGTGTTAGAAGTTCCTTTATTAGACAATATCACGTATAATTACTATAAGGTTATACCTATACCTACATATAATCCCAGTTCCTTAAAAACCTCTATTATTATTCCAAAATATCCCTACCTCATAGTGAATGGATTGAAATTTAGACCCGTAGCTAGACCATGCGAGCAGATCGAAGGTGATCGTGTCCTCTGTAAAGAAGATGACATCGTGCAATACGCTGACACAACGTGTGTTGAACAAATAATGCTGTTGAAAAACTATTCTTCATGCCACAAGACCTTCGTTCAAATAGAAGATGCAAGGAGTCACATGGTAGCCAATGGAATATGGTTGATTTTTACCAAGCACAACCTGGCACTTTCCGAAAACTGCAACAATGAAGTCATGAAATACAACCTGAGAGGAACATTTCTGGTAATCCCTAGCCAGAACTGCGAGACACATATTGGAGATAAGCTGATCAGTAAGGTAGCTGAAACAAGGACACCCGACATGAGCCTGCTGCTGCGAGCTGTAACCATGCCTGGACTACAACACAACATCACGGTAGATGACAGCCAAGTGGACCTTCGCGGCGTAGACCTCAACGATATAAAAGACATTCTAAATAGTGCAAAATATACCAGTGAAAGTGTAGATAAAAGTGAAATTTCAGTGACCCAAGATATAAGTGTTTGGACAATAAGTATAATAGTAATAATGTTTGTAGCTTCATTAGCATTTTTGATTGTCAAATATAAAATCTTTAGGAAAATCCTAGTACTAAGTCGAAATCAGCCGGAACCAAAAGAATTGTCTCCAGCCGATTTCTCTCTTAGGGGGGGAGGAGTTAAGGATGGTCACCCTACTAATATATGCTTTGTAAGCAAACCTAAATAACCAATTGAAGGAATCTTAATCAGCATTTATGTATACACGTGCCACTGGAAAGTTCTAGAACAAATTATGTTGACTTGCAGAAAATATTGACACCATTTTGTAAAACACTAGCTTTAAGAAATATTCCAATTATAATTCATTCTGTATTCCGCTCTTGCTCAGAAAACACTGTACTAAATTAAGGTTTTGATTAAATAAATATTTTTTAATTCAAAACCGCCTATCAATCCCTTGACTAATGCATGGTTCATTTTCACCTTGCATGAAATACTTTACGGTTGTGTTAGATCACACTAACAGATTACAACTCAATGTTGCCAATTAAAATTATGCGAATAATTCTCAGGGATGTTGTACGTAGAAAGGTACGTAGAACTCATGATGCCTTCAAATCAAAATAGAGCCCTAATGACGAACTTATAGACGCATTATTTTGGGCAGTCATAAATGTGTGCATTGAACTTGAACCTACATTTGTTATGTAGGAAGCCTACTAACTTATCGTTCACTGACTTTTTACTTGACTGGTTTATTTTTCAAGGAATAAAACCTTTTTTTATATGTATATCGTTGGATTTAACTGGGGAACATAATACTTTATTTTAATTGACATTTTATGTAAAACCTGAAAACCTTATATACAAAAATACAATTAAGTAAGATGTAGTAATATCGCATAGCAAAAATGCAATATGCTTAACCAAAGCATATCTTTTGTTAACAACAATATGAATGCTAAACATTCACTAGCAATTTACATTACGTTTAAAGCAACTATAATTAATTTTTTCCTAGATCCTATATTAAGGGTTTAACATAAAATAAATCCAACTGGTAGAGGCTTTTATATCAAACGGATTTAAACTAGCACGAAAACAGAAATGATGTACGATTTTCGCATATACCGCATAATATCTTCACAAACCTTAATGCAATTTGTGGTAATGTAGCGTTCGGGACGGTGTACGGGGAAGGCCGAACGCGGACGATCCACTCCGGCATACGTCGCTTACTGCGCCAACTGAGCTCAAATACGTTTCTGAATTATAGTCACGCTTGGCTAATCACTTCGGAAGATGGAACTGTCGAAATATGAATATAGGAGTAGATAAAAAAAAATAGTTACTTTTTGAAATTATTTTCAAAGTCTGTGATGGCTTCATGACCTAATAAAGTAAGCGAGAGATTGAAATTTTAAATTTACATAACATACATAAACTCACGCCTGTATTCCTCGAAGGGGTAGGCAGAGGCGCATTTCTGCACCCACATTTCGTCAAGTATGTATCAGTCCCACGTAATAGGGGGCGAGCCTATTGCCGTTTTTCGGGCACATTTCCAGACTCCGTGCTGTTACCGAGAATTTCCTAATGCAAAAACCCAATAACACTTGAGCTACTCAATTAAAAAGGTTAAATGTAATTCAGGTGATGTAAGACGGGGAACGTGCAGATCTTAGAAAATATATACCAAAATGCAAAACAAAAGAAGAAGAAAAAGGAGATTCCTAGACTAGTTATTCGAAAATTTGGTAGAATACAGCAACGACGATGTATCTGAGTTTATTGATTTCAAATGATTTTATGACCAAGTTGGACCGAACGGAAGAGACATAAATAATTAACGTCCATACAATTCTGATTCAGATATAACACGATTAATCATGTAAATGCAGCACTTCAATTCGCAAAGTATGGATGCACTTAAGAAATTAAACTACATCAGGTTAACAATTGCCCCTCGTTTAAAACAAAGCACTATTTCATTTTGTAAGCGTAAAAGCCGTAAGCTGAATTTTTTACGACTCCAAGCGTCTGGCTACGCGGGAAAAATTTAAAAAGGTTTTTTAAATTTTGTGATTCTTCTTCCATACCAGACATGAAAACCTGCGTACGTGAATCATTGTTTAACCTGAGCATATTAAACATTTGATCGTGGCAAACATTGGCTCTGGATTTCCATACCTTCTCGAAATTTTTGTTACCATTTTTACCTTCGATATAAGATACCAATACAGTTATTCTCAATTACTTCTAAAGTAAAGAAGAGTTTCAATTTCTAATAAATATAATGCAAATAGTTCATAATAATATTTCCTCACTTAACTCCGACTGTCTTTATGTTGAACGTATTCGTTTTTACTATTTCAATAAAGGAAAGTTACTGCAATAAGATTTAATATCAGTTGATTGTTTATAAAGATAACAAAAGCTTGATTTGTTTCACATGTCAGCTGCCCATAAAAGTCACCAAAACATAAACGGAATTGGACATTTTTTATGACCTCAACGTCGAGCAAATTAATCAACGAAACAAATACGTGTGTTTCACTTTGATTTGGTGTCGTCCACAATTTTATTTATGTCGTGGGCATTTTTCCACAAAAGCACGCGAGGTCAGCTTAAGAGGGAGGAAACGACTTTGGCCTAATCCGCTGACTTTTATTTATTCAGTGAATTAATCTCGCCGCAGCCAGGGGTGGGGACATCGGGCCCTTATTTCCTGTCGCCTAAGATACCACGCTTTCTCGACTGGCCGTGATAAAAGTCGACACTGGAGAAATTCTTGACAGGTATGAATTTATAGTTGTACCACGCGGTTTTGTAACATCTTATTTTGTGCGACGTTAGTAGCTTTTATTAATAAAATAATGTGTGTGAATAATTTTACACACAAGCAGAATTTTTGAAGTAATAAGAATTGTCTTATGGAATGTATAATTTAATTTTATTTGATACAGTAAATGCAAAATTATTGATATGACGTTATGAGAGACTAAAAAAAGGACCACGAAAATCGCTGGTAGCTAGGTACAGGCCACGTTTTTAGATATTAATAGATGTTATCATTTTTTAAATAGCAATGACTTGTATAACGTAAAGAAAAATTTATATGAGCAAGAATTTAATTATTTGGCCAAAATTAAAAATAAATTCAGCACTTGCTAAATAAACCAAAGAAAAGAGTGACTAAAAACTACGTAACAAAGTGAAGCAGCAAGTTTGTAATAAAATTAACAATTATTGATAAAAAATTAATTTAACTCACGGCAGCAGTGTTAGTTCGCAACTATTCCGCTTAAAGAGAAACGTTATAAAGCAAAATAAGAGAAACAAGATTGTGTGGGCTTAGCGGATTGAATTGTATTCTTTCTCACGCTACAACCATTTTAAACTGACGTCGGGTTACCAACTTTTGTGTTGAAAAGTTGATTCATATTTATTAATTACAAACCGCCGAGCGGGTGCTATTGTATTTGTATTTTTCATAACAAAGATTTCGAGATTGTAGCCAGTTTCCACAAACGTTTGCACGAACTAATGCTACTTTTATAGCACCGGTAATTTATACTGGATGAGTTTTCTTTTATGTAATTTAATAATTGAGGCAGTTAGTTAACCATTTAGTTTTCGGTGTCATTTCTTAAAAAATAAAACAAATATAAATAATAAAATAATAAAGTGGCTCACCCGATGATCTGAGGAACATTTTCAGTTTAAACACTAATTGAGAAAATACTCCCGAAAAATTGCAACGGACACGCCACCTTTGGTACATATGTAATTATTAGGCTTGCATTAAATCGATTTTACGGATTACTTTTTAAGTGTCCAAATTATCACAATTAAGAACTCACATAAATGCAAAAAGCTATTCTGCAATTTGATACATGGTATTATTTGTATTTATACATGCTTATCCTTTTTATAAATTAAATGAGCCACAAGCCTTGCTTATTCATACATTCTTACAAAAACAGACTTTTTTTGTATCCCGGTCGGGTATTACTGGTAATTAGCTTTCTCCATTAGCGTATCTAAAGAGATCCGCAATTTAAACATTGGCTTAGAAAAAAATGAATAGCACTTTAACGTAACATTGATTGATAAAACTGCCGGGGCAAAAGACCGACGGCACAAAGAAGTTTTTTTTCAAAAGCAAATGCAACATGCGTGGAACACATCAAACAATATTTATTTAGCGCGGAATTTTACCGATATTCCACATTTTCGTGAACGTAAAAACCGGCTTGTTTCGAAATAAAATTTTAAAGTTTTGTGAAATGGATCGTTACAGCGTTTAAATTGTGGACTGCTGATATGTTTATTATCACTGCAGTGAAAACACACGGGAAATCGAATGTGGCTATTTCTGGGAAAAGAACTTTTATAGTTACCGCTTCACTCCTGTGTCTCTTTGATCGCGTGTGGTCCTGTTTATTTACCACCGCATGTGTTATTCACAAAGTGATATTTATCGTTTGTTACAGCAATACGGTCCCTGGGTTACTGTAAAAGACTTTAGTCTATATGGATGATTGATTTCATTATTGGTTTTAACAGTAGGAACTGCTTTATTAACTACTAGCGGTGGGCCCCAGCTCCGCCAAGGCGTAATTTTGAATCGCGGGCTCGTCCGACGGTAACACTTACTATAAAAATACAAAACGCCTGTCATATCTTTCTGAGCAATATGCTTCGTAAATGCGTTTCATATCGTTTCGACTCCGCTCCGCCCGGGCGTAATTTTATTTAAAAAAATGTAGTAGTAAGTATGCATACCAAAATCAATTAACATACAAAGTAAAGTTGGTTTGCGTTTATTCGTTACAAAGACATAAAAATACAAACTTTTCCTTACTATATCTTTAGACATAACTGTTGAGTACATTACTGGTCTAAGTTTAAATAAAAATGAACATATTATTTACATGTCAAAACAGAAGGTGAATGATGCATGAATCGATAGTTCTACATAAACACTGAAATGCACTCACCTTTTACGAAGCTCGACAATCCATAGGATAAGGATTCTATTTATTCTCTATTAGGTATTTATGTTAACCTTATGAACCCTTCATCTTTGTTTATATATGTAGGTACTATGTACTGGCACCGTAAAGAGGCTTCACAAAATTATAAATTTGCAAATCAACGATCCTCTATGAAACGAACCAACGATGTATTTTGAATGTTTTTGGGCGGCGTAGTTAACTATGCAAGGTGTAGAAGTATAATTTATGCAATTATTATTCTCTTTATTGTCTATTTGTTGAACTAACGTTATCTTATTGTTGTAATACTTTAGATGTGCGTATGCCTGTCTTTCCCTTTGATGATATTATGGTGTGAGAATAATATTGATTGTACGGTACGATTGTATGCCAGTTTAAAAAAAAAAACGTTTTTTTTCGGTGGATGTGAAATGAATGAATCATTATGTTTATGACCTTGAGTATGACACCGCCTCCACTATTAAGGATTATAATACCAAATGAAAATCTATGTGTTCTTAACGTTATGTGTGTTATTATTAACTTATATATTTTAAATGTTGACATAATATAGTAACAATTAACGTTAATTACTGTCTTCGCTTTTATGTTGAGCAACACAACAATGTTTTATTAAAAGGAATAACTTGTTAATGAGCCGTCATTACAAGTCAACCTAATGGATATTTTTAGTAAACTTCTAACGATAACAAATTGTCAAAAACAAAAGTTGCCCGAGCTACTAAGTGGAATTATTCGTTTCCGCTGGGCAACACACAGGAAACGTTTACCTTTGTTTTAATGTCACGCACTTTATAAAAATAAAATAACATTTTCAATGGGACCATTAATGACATGCTTTTTGAACATGAATAAAATATTTTGGGTATTTTCCACGATTTAGTACGATTTGGGCCGCTCTTGAAAAATGTATTTCGTATATTTGTTTTTAACTAAAAACATTTTAATTAGCCTGATATGTATATATTTTTTAAGAATAGAAAGGGTGCCTCTTTGGTGCTGCGTGGTCTTCGGTCCTGGTGAAATCGACTCCCGGATCGGGAATGGTATCATTGATTGCTCCATTAGAAAATTCAGAGTCGGAGTCTAGAGTTATGCCAAACAACGGCAACAATAATAAAAACTGTAGAAACTACTTAAACAATCAATCCATAGTTTGTATTATTTATTCAATTGTAGTTTGAACTATATTATAAACAGCCACGTAAAACTAATGTGAAAGTGGACAATAGACACGCAATCATTGAAATGGAAGTTTAGAGTGCAAATCAGTCGTCGAATATGCAAACTCGCTAAATTGATTATTGATTTTATAACGAACAATGCTATAAATTTAATAAACAAATTTCCACTAATTAATTTATGGTACTTAGGCATGTTAAAGCGGTAATGCTCAGTTGTAATCTGATTGGAACTCGAAATGAGTTAGCCGCTCAGATAGACTGAAGCAATAAACAAGAGAATATCGATGAGTTACCTATCCAATTTATATTGCGTTTTGATCAGTACGTCATTTGTTTTTCTACATCCGTCTACTGTGAATTTATTTTTCTACACAAGTATTGTGTTTTACATTTTAGAAATTATTAAAGATTCTTCGTTGCCACAAACACAAAGATTCTAAGCAAAAGTCTTTGCATCACAAAAACTTTATTAACATAACTGCTTCATTGGCCCTGCAGCATAAGTTTGCAGAATGAAATCATGATGAAAACGAGTCATAAGTTCGATTCACGAATCAGGCTTTCATTGTTTTTTTTTTTGGAATTTCTTTTTAGTACGGAGTCTAGGTATATCTAGCAGTTCTTAAAATTTGACAGAGACCATATAATCTTAGTTTCATCCCGTGTCCGCTCTTATCCCGTGTCCTATTTTTTTTTTTTAAGTAGTTTTAGGCTACATTTCGTAAGCATATGTAGCAACTACACAATAAAAAAAACATCACAAATAACGCAAATAGAGAAACTATGTTATATTATTTTTTATTCAAGACGTTGTTATTCTTATTGTAGAGAGATTTTCAGTAAAATCAAAGAAATGTGACCCTATTGTGTACTACGGTGAGGAGGCTTAACCTATTTCCTCTGTTGTAAGAGTTATGAGAGTTTTCATGTCGTATTTAAATCTTTCTGTCGTATTTCTAAGAATTATTTAAAGAATGCATGCTTTTGTTTTTTATGCAACGGTAAAATGTATTTGTTTGTAAGCAATATTTTCGTTTTGCAGAAACGTTTTTCATTAAATTATTTTTCTTTTGGCCCGGCAAAGCATACTATGCATACTCTCTTAATAATATCGCAATGTCAAAAATATTAACTTCTGGTAATTTTCCCTTTCGCAATGTAAATAAAAAATAAATATTTAGTTATATGGCACTAATGTGCTAGATCTGATGATTTAAAGTGTATTTCTAAAAGAAGACAGTTTTGCATTCGAATAATCAGTAAAATTGTAGGAAGTCAGAGAGTTATCATTCTTTGTTCTTTTTCTCCCTTCTTTTCTTTTTTATTGTCAAAGGTTACGCTTTTCAAATGTGCGCTCCGGTAATGATTTAAGACTTCATTAATCAAATTTAAATATTATATATTTAGGACAGCCGTACAAAACTGTATGAAGATGTCGGTAAACGGCTAAACGGTTGCCAAAATTCGCTGAGAAAGGTACTTATAAGCTTAATTTACCATTTGAAAACAAGAAGATCAATTTATATTCATAACATCTTTTAATTCCTCAACAGTCAATTTTATTGTTTCCAGCCAGTGTTATGATATTCTTTTAAAGGTTCCCTACCTTCGGGATATTTTTAAAGGATTTTCCTTATTGTTTTTTATTGGAATAAAATCACAACACCGCCCCGATCTATTCGCTGGGTTAGAATTAATTAACTTCCAGAAGTTATTACGTTGTACAAAAACATTTTTTCTACATTTCGAGGCAACATTAATTTAAATTAACTCATTTTGTGGAAAGGCGGATACTGCTTGGGGAGACTTAGCCTACAAGTTGAAGTCTCGAGACTTTTGTACTATTTAAATTGCAATGGAGTGGACTGCTTCATGGCAATTTATTTTAAAGAAGGTGGCAAAAATATATATATATATGAAGCTGACTTAATCAAGTCGAAGACATAAGGAAACTGTCGGATTTAACTTGCATCAAATCTAGAATCACTGGTAGATGTTGATGTAGACTCGAGTTCGTTTAAATGCCATCTAGCGATTTTGCCATAATTAACTATAATTATGTTAAATTGTACGTTATTATAGCATTGGTTATACACTCTGTGATTCATTTTGGTAACATATGATTTTTAGACTTGTATGCATTATGTCGGCATAAAAAGTAGGTTTTAATATTAATCGTCCCCAGATAACAAATGTGAATGATTTTTCGCATTGGTCGGATGTATTCACCGTTTTGTTACGAATAGATCGAATTTCATTCCTTACTCTATCTAAACAACACTGTACTTAATATCTGATACAGTATTTACACTCTTTAATTTAAGTCAAAAAAAATAATAACACCTAAAATTGTAACTACATAAAATTGAATAACCAATTGTTGTTGGATATAAGTAAGCTATAAAATATGAATAAAAGCAGTCTCCTTAACATTTTGTTCCGCCTGCTAGTGAAAGATATTGCGACTAATGCCGAGAAGTAAGGGCGGGACCTACAACGGCGGCGACATTTTATTGAATAACGACCGCTGACGCGCGGTGCCAAGGTAGATAAGCGTGCACCACTGTAACGTGACCTCCGAATCATATTACGGACTCGTCATTGACTGTTGGATAATGCCATTAATTCAATAAATCATTGTGGTTGCAAGTGTATTTATTATTCGATATTTGGATCTGAATGTAAAATTATTTACTAGTATTTTTGTTCGGATGTGGAGTGTATTGTACAGGAAGCTCGTAGAGTTTTGTAATATTATAGCTAACAACGGTTAAAAAGTTCGTAGATTTGTTATTTTCATAATTTGTGATTGTTTTTTTATAGTTGCTTATATTTGTGAGATGAAACTAAACGTGTGGTACCTAAAGGATTTCTTTTTAGCGTAAAGAAAATATGATAATTCCTATCAAAGCCCTAAGTTGTCTTTTAATAGTAAGGTATAACATTATTCACAAAATTAAATTACATTTTAATTAAACACAGTACAAGTACATCCTACAGTCACATATCTAGTTTTGACCCCATACTAAGATACGAGTCTTGTGACGTGAGTATTAAAAACTTCGAGAGACTTTCGGCCTCACAAACACCCAGACTCAAAACATATATATATTTACAGATCACACAAAAAAAGTTTCAGTGCGGGGATCGAACCCGCGGCCATTCATTTCACAAGCTGGTATCCAACTGCACCATAGGAATGTCAATTTATCAATAATGTTAAAAGTTTTACATGACCGTTGTATTAGAAGCAAAATTAACACAATACACAACAATCTTTTGGTAAATATAATCATTTTTGTATCGGTTGGTGAGGAGCGGAATGATGTCTGAAATTAGTATTTTTATGTTATACTATTAAATCACTTCTGCACCCTCATTTTGCCAAGGATGTATAAGGCCACGTAATAAGGGGCGAGCCCATTGCCGTTTTTCGGACACATTTCCAGACTCCATGCTGCTACTGATCATTTGCTAATGGAAAAACCCAATAACACTTTGCCTGACCCGGGAATGGAACTCAGTTCCTCTAGATCACACAGCATGTACTTGTGCCGCAAGGCCACGAAATAGTCCTGTTAAATCATAGAACTTTTAATTATATTAGGAAAGTAAAAAGTACATTTTTAATAACGAGTCGTAATTTTATTAACATACACGCTGTTAGGTTATATTAATGTAAATGACCCACAAACAAATTGTCGGGTTTTATTCAAGTAAAGTGTAATAACGCATGAAATGCCGGAGATCATTTTATATTGGCTACGTGTGAGAGTCAAAAGGGATTTCGCTCACATTTGACCCTCAGGTCGACGATGTCAGCGCACGTGTTGTTACTTTAATTAAGGAAACATGGCTTTTTACCGTGTGACAGGGAAAACAGATAAATGGAAAGGAAGAGGGTAAAAAGCAATATCATTACACAAAGCGTAGGCGCTTAATATTATTTTTGTTTCGACAAATAATCAGGCGTTCATTTCAACAGTTCCTTTGTCGAGGACTACATAATGCACATACATACATATATTCGGGAAAAATGTTTTAAAATTCCTCTTTTGACAGAATGTGTTTTTGGTATCATTGGTATTGGTATTTTTAATACATTACGGACTACGGTAGCCACTAGCCAGGCTTCGTCAGAGAACTGTAATATAAAGTTAAAAAGGAGCCTTCTACCGTAAAAATTATAATTCTTCTCACACACGGTGTTTATAAGTATTTTTGAATAATGTAACACAGCTTAGTAAGTAATGTTATTATTATAATTTCTTTCGTTACGTAGACCGAACGAGACTAAAGAAAATAATAATCATCATCAGCCCAAATACTGCTGGGCCCGGGCCTCCTCTACAACTGAGAGAGTTTAGGCCATAGTCCACCACGCTGGCCTAGTGCGGGTTGGCGGACTACACACCTAAGAAATTCCTAAGAACTTTTTAGGTGTGCAGGTTTTATCACGATGTTTTCCTTCACCGTTAAAGCAAGTGATAATTCATTGTGAATACACACATAACTTCGAAAAGTCAGAGGTGTGTGCCTGGGGTTTGAACCTGCGACCGCCGAAATTCTCGACCGCGCGCCTAAACCTCGAAGCCATCACTGCTGTTCAGAAAATTCTTCAAAAAATAATGGCATCGCTTAATTCGGGAAAGATTTACAATAGATCCATTAAGCATTCATCCAAGTGGATGGTTTCAATATAAAGGCAGGTGCTTTTAAAAAAATTCGTAATAATTATAATCTTCCGCTCTGGCGGTCCGAAACATAAAAGAATTAACATATTTCTTTAATTTGACTCGGCGATTGTCCCAGAAAATTAGACATCAAATAAGTCTAATCTTTAGTTTAGTAAATTGCTGGAAAAATTATGTGGCGTGGGAGCCAATTAGAAAGTATAAAGGTTACAGGGGAGAGCTGGCAAGAGACGGGGTTCTGTGATCGTTAATTCATCTTAATTACCTTTTTGATGGACTTTTCAAAGGTTATATCCTCAGTCACGGATTCAAAGGGTATACAGCTGTTTAATATTCAGATGAAATATAAAAAGTTAGGGGTGTTAAAGCAACGTGATGTCGAGCTACCCAAACTAAAATGTTTTCTTCAGAGGTAAAAAGGTTTAAATGGACTTGCTTTTTAGTGAATGATTTTTTAATTATTACGTGACTTGGGTATTGAAAGTTTTATATCTACTTATGATCCGTGATCGAATGAAGGTCGAGCAATATAAATATTTTAGTCTTATTTATAAATATTATTAAGACACTCTAAGTGAATAAGAAATGATTCGTATAGATTTTTCTAAGTTGAAAGCCATTTAACATACCTACAAAAAATATTAATTAGCTATCGCAGACGTAATAAATGTTTAGAAGCTTAGATTCTAAATTAATTTATAATTAACAAGTTATTTTTTCAAGAATACTTAATCCAAATTTACGTCAGGATGCTCACTGTATATAATTTACATTACATATTTGTTTTGTTACCTTTGAGAACTACAACCCAACAATTCCGTATTAAATTTAGCTCACGTACTGTTTGAGTGACTGAGTATATAGGATAGTTTTATCCCGGGTAAATAAACAGCTCTCCAGGGATACATACCATCAAGCGCGGAGCAGCGGGCTACAATAGCAAGCTTCTATAACGTAAGCGCAATATAAAATTCTAATGAAAGTAGACTGTTAAAATTCTTACAACATATTTACGAAGAGAATGAGTGATAAATTTGCAAAGACTAGGGCGGAACGACAGTTATATTAAAATTTAAACAGGTCGCGCGTAGGCTGTTTAAAATAATGTTCTTGTACAACAAACGCGTAAACGAGAGAACGAAACTGGCTACGTTATTATAAAATCTGAATTTCATTATCCATAAAATATAAGTGGAGCAATTTGTCGAGCTGCGGTAATTGCGTACTTGTCCACTATGTGTTTTATTTAGCGTATACACATTTATGCAACATAAAGCTTCCTGCGTGATGTATACACATATTATACTCCATCATACAAATTGCGGATATGGGGAATTTATTTACAGTTTCATTTAATAATGTGCGCGCTGTTTCGGCTTGGTAATCATATTCTACTTTTAATAGTTTTAAAAATTTTATTTATTTATTTGTACATTTAAGTTACGTAAACCATGAAAAATATTACTCAGTAAATTGATTACCATGGTCGAATAAAAATAAATCCCGATAGAATTCTGACATTTGTAAATTTGCTTTTAGGCAATTAGCCCTATATATACAGTTTGGATACATACAAAACAATATTGCATTGACACACGACTTCGTAAGTGCAAGTCAAACTTGGCATATACTGTAATTAATTTCCCCTAACAATATCATTATTCCAAAAGCAATGAGAACAAACTACGAAATACACCGACCTTTACAAAGCAAACTTAGGGTTGCCTTATTTCTTTTGTTACCCACATTATTAAACTGCAGTCGTTAACAATATTAATGCCGGTTTGGAATGAGTCAAATTTTATTTATCCCTGAGGACAATTTCCTCTTGTCAGCCGTCGGCCACCCGGGCATTCGCTATAATGAGAAAACGACGAAATCAACTTGGCCCAAATTAGACGCAACCACTGCGGCTGGGGTTACATGTCGCTTTCACGCATGTGCATATATTTTTTCGTACTCTTTGCGTATTAACATCGTTAAAAATTACACATACATACATACATAAACTCACGCCTGTATTCCCCGAAGGGGTAGGCAGAGGTGCATTACTGCACCCACATTTCGCCAGGTATGTATCAGTCCCACGTAATAGGGGGCGAGCCTATTGCCGTTTTCCGGGCACATTTCCAGACTCCGTGCTGTTACTGAGAATTTCCTAATGGAAAAACCCAATAACACTTTGCCCGACCCGGGAATCGAACCCAGGACCTCTAGATCGCACGGCACATACTTGTACCGCGAGACCACGAGGCAGTCAAAAATTAAATAGTTAAAAATTAAATAGATGAAATATGACAATAATTACACATATTTTAATTGTGATTTCTGAAATAAACGTTTTATATCACAAAAATTTAAAAAATAATATTTCACCAGCTATCCAGTGGAGACGTTCAATCGAGCTTAATAAATTTTGGGGATTTTTACAGATTTTTATATCCTATAAATATTTTAAGTATGCACCTAATTTTTTAATAGTAATTGTTGACAATATATTATTATTAACGCCAGCTATCTATAATAAATAAAATAAATAATTTTATACTGTATGTACCAATAAATAACACAATTTATTGGTGACTTCGAAAGTATTACATTAAATGAAATCACGTGTTTGTGGCGGCATCCCCTAATAATGTATACTGTAGCAAGAACCGTATAAAAGTTTTACAAAACATTCATCAGGAATAAATATATAAAAAATATTTTAACGGTTAAATATTATTACTTTCAATAATATTTACCGAACTCTAGCGCAAGACGTAGGATAATAGCATCAACATAAACGTTTATTAGGATATCTATCCAAGTTTCAGATGACTTAACCTCAGTAGAGTTAAATCATGCGCGACGTTAACCAATAAAATTGTTGTTACGAGCCTCCTAAATCCGTTCTCCAACTATTCGATTTCAATATTAAATAACACTAAATTGCTACATTATGGCGCTTTATTTTCTAAGACAGCGGTCTATTAACTTTATCTTCAGATATTTGCATAATTATGTTATAAAATGTAGATTACTTTGTCCATGCCTTATTGACTTTAAAGTAAGTTCGAGCTCATTGTGTTACAATTATTATAAAACGTATTTTCTTTAAAGTAGAACAATCAACTAAAGTCAATAGTGATTCTAGAATACTGTTGGATGTAACAGGTTTTATAGGGAACTTTAAAAGATATCGGCACAATATTTTTGTGGAAATCTTACATCTATTACGAATTAAGGAATTTTCTAGAAACGAACGAATTTGTTCGAAAAATGATTTTTACTTGCTATGTCGTGGTTTTACGAAGACGAACAAATTATCTAATGATTATGAATATATCCTACATTCGTCTTTTCTTGTCACCCGTTTATAGGCTGTAATATTTTTGACCCACGTTTCACCATACGTAATATGGGGCTTCGTTTTTTTACCAGATATGACATACTCCGTGCTCCTACCGGGAATTTACAAACGGAAAATCCCAATAACACTGCCCTATCAAAGTATTCAATAGCCGCATATTTATGCCACAGCAATAAAATAAACATTAGTAACGATGGGGAAATAAAAAATCAAATAAAGAAATACATAATTTTGACTTTGACTTTTGAAAAGAATATATCAAAGGCGCTCGGTGCATGTGAACCAGCCCTTGCAGCACTTGCGGCTGAAACGTTACGTTAGCGCCACATACAATTAAAGCCATGATCAGTATCTGTTCGCCGAAGAGTTCACCCCTTGGTAATGTCAACAGATGAAAATAATTTGTCGACGGATCTGAGAGACCTCACGCTACTGACAAACCTCATGCAGAAGCTGTGCTCGGTTTCACACGACTTGATATTGTAAATAACATTTCTTGCAAGCTAGTGGTAAGCCATTGTAGGCGTTTTGTAAACCAGGTGTATTTCTACGCTCAGGTTTTAAATATACACACATATACACACACACGCCAGTATCTCTGAAGGGGTAGACACAAGTACATTTCCGCTTCGACGTTTCGCCATTACCTACGTAATAGGGGCGAGTCTTGTTGTTTCTAGGTTATTCCAGTCTAACACTTCGTCCCATGTAATACCCTTAACCACTCCAGTCTACACGGCACACTGACACTGCGATTTTAAAGACGTAGGATTATTTTTCATACATATTATAAGCCAGTTGAAAGTCCTTTAGGCCATGGCAGCTTCAGATTTAATTGCATCTAAACTAATGGTGATCCCATTCTACAAGTTTTGGTGAATAATGTATAATCGTGACGCTTTAATTTAAAGTTAAAATATAAAAAATTAAAAGGGTCGAAGTTTGTCAAAATCTTATATGAAATGTTGACTTCCGGTTTTCTATACTAAAAAAAAAAAAATTTTTTTTCCTAAAAACTTTGAAAGAGCATCCTTTTTACTATTTGAAACAATTCCATTTAATTTTTTTTTAAATTTCTTGATACCAACCGCAACGTCCAAAAATGGCTTGTCTCAAATTTTGTCAAATCTTCAGAAGCCCATAACTAGGAAAATAAGCATCACACGAGAATAAAAATGTGTATGCATGTTTACATCTATTAACACTATAACTGACCGCAATATAAACAAAATTGAAGACCTCCCTTTTTTTTTCATGTCCGCTTCACGTGAAATGCCCCATAGGTTGTCATGTTCTGCGAATATTTCAAATAAGTGGCTTTATATGTGAGAAAAGTTTACTTTCTTTTTAAATACCTTTTCAAAACGAGAACTGAGCAGCTGGTCAATTAAAATTTTTAACTTCATACCTTATCTTATCTATGATTGATGGACTGGCATCCTTTTGTTATAAAGTGAATGCTTGATTAAACAACAGAAAAGCCCAATTAATGTACAAAAAATAATCACTTCACATAATAATTGATCAGTGTGTTATCTTTTCTTGTCGTATTACTATTTGTCACCAGAGTGGGACGACAGAGGGCAATTAGTGGGACCACCCACCGGCTCGTCAAGATGATGGGTGACTCTGCCATTGTCAGCTATGACTGCCTAAAACAATTTGTTACCACCCGAGAAGATGGAGCGGGATAAATAATATTTTTGACATGTCACATGTAAATTTTCTTTAGGTCTATAACTTCTTTAATAAATCATATATTATTCTGTACTGTTGTTGAAAGTTGAGATACTAAATGATAGCTCTGTATTTTTTTTTTAAATAAAATATAGATAATTATTAATATGCTTATTATTTATCTAAGCTTAATAATAAAAATTACATACATAAACTCACGCCTGTATTCCCCGAAGGGGTAGGCAGAGTTGCATTTCTGCACCCACATTTCGCCAGGTATGTATCAGTCCCACGTAATAGGGGGCGAGCCTATTGCCGTTTTTCGGGCACATTTCCAGACTCCTTGCTGTTACTGAGAATTTCCTAATGGAAAAACCCAATAACACTTTGCCCGACCACGAGACCACGAGATTAATGTCATAATTATATTTTTAGTTTATACGTAGATCGCAAGCAATTGAGAAAAAAATAAAACTTAGTCCATAATATGGTAAGTCCGTCTGAACAGAAGAAAAAAGATTTTTGTTAGTTAATTTAAATAATTTAGTTCATAAATCAATTTAAACTGAATAGAAAATTGATTATAAATGTAATAAATAAAGCAAATTATTGAGCAGTAAGCACACCTGAATATTATGCTGATTAGTCGAAGGGTTCCAAACCAAAAGAAATTAAAAAAACCTGGCGCTAAAAATTACTGCCAAATATCCAAAGGAATTGAGGAAATCACGTCGAAAATCTCCTACATCCAGAGCAGATGGTATCTAAGACCCGGGAATAATATCCCCATGAGCGATTTCCTTAATTTCGTGAGGCGAATCAAGGGGATCGATCCGCCCAGATCGCTAGTTAGTGATAACGTTTATGGCTGAACGCCGACTCGCAAATAACGAGTATCTTTCTTTCTTTCGATCACGACCCGAACGCACAGAGAGAGAAATGTATAATATAGCAATGCAAAACTATTATTTGTTGTCCAAACTAGTGGTTGAATTTGACAGGTAAAACAAAACGTGCATTGAAAGGTGATAAGTGGTTCATCCATCATTATAGATGAGTATAAGAGTCTTGTTTTAAAAAAGAGTTGTCTTTTAAAATCAACAAATCGTTGTTGATCTTGTCGAATTTTTATGTAAGATAAAAATCTTCAAAATTTTAGTATTAATTTAATGATCTACATATTTAAAAGTAATTTCTTTGTAACGCTTGTTTTATCTACATTAAAAATAATTCACATACTACACCTACGCACTGTTAAAATAATCTCTCTATTGTTAAGATAATTATGGCCATTTTTATACAGATCGACTTAAAAAAAGTACTTGTATTAAAAGGGATTTTAATTCTTCCTAGATTTTCCCTGTCTATAGCGTCGTCACAGGCCGATTCGTCCTTACCAAAAGTGACCCGAAAGGGACCTAGGTCGCCATTACCATCTGTGCGGATGTGATGCCTGACCCTGAACTTGTGGGAAGGCCAACCATATCACATATCCTTCTTCTCGGTAAAAGATCGGTCTTGCGTAGTTTGGTGAAATCGATATGCAGTGTTCAAACACAAACCAAGGAGTTCAAACTCCTGACGAATAATTTTTATAAATTGTAATGTAACTTTTCTTACGGTATTTTTCTTTAAATCAGTTATAACTTAGTGTGAATCATTAGGAAACAGTATTCAGTACTAACCTACAAAACTTGGAATGATGTTTTTTTTACACATAAAGTAGTTTGGTTATATTGATTTATAAAATTAATGTTAACTCAAACGAACGCGGTAGATTTTTAGTATTTAAACATATAAATTCAATAAGAGTAATGTTTTTACTTTTGTCTGTATTTTATCTAAAAAAATATAAGATCAAATAATATGTGGACTCTATATAATCTTTTTCCGCTCATTTTATAGAGAGTCTTCTTAAGATCTAAAAGTATTTTCGTGTTTGAAGAACATAAAAGTATATTAACATTTGCATAGAATACACATTGATGGAAGAAGCTGGAGCCAAGACATATTTTCAAGACAATATAAGTAAGTTAAAGTAAACGGTCAATTCTTGAATTTTTCTTCAAGATTTGAGTATACTTCTAGGCTATAGCGTAATTATGATCTCTAGTAAATTAGCATACTGATCCTTTAATATGTTATGCGAACATGGTATTCGTGTCTGGATGTCAATTGGCTATAAGGTTGCGAACTTTGTCGAAGATACGTACATCGAGGTCGCGATTTTATTGTTCTCGTTTTTGCGCCGGGTCGAGGCGAATGTGTTTCTGACGCGAGATAAACACGTGAGACTCATAAATACTATTGATTTAATGTTTAACACTTGTACTCTTGCGATATTTCTTTATTGGTTCGTGGATAAAAGTCAATTGAGAAAACTAAAAATACGTACGCAATACCCTTCTTGAGCTTTTATTTTTGTTGAATTGGACAGTGAATTTAGTTACGTTTTGTTACAACGGGATAAAGGGATTGCTTCGGGCTTTTATCGTTCCAGTGCGTATGTTTTTGGATTTTTATAATCAAATTTATTGAGTATGAATGAAACACAAAAATGAGATATAACCAAGACTGATAGAACAAAGACATGAAAAATACTAAAATTGGATTAGATTAATTGAGAAGTCCTTCAGTATTGTAGTATTTATACTTAAAATGGATTAACATTAAGTAGTGATATAAAATTACAATAACAAATAAACGCATTCCCTGCTTTGCCTTACTACAAATTCAATTGACGACGGTCTGTGTTAAGGATTTAAATTAAAAAACATAATACACCAAATCAAATAGAATATAAAATCTAATACAAATAAGTTTTACATTTTTTCAAAAGAAAAGTAATAAAAATTCATAGTCCAACGTCAAAATATTTTAATTAAGGCTTTTGTAAGTACTTTTGGATTGTAATTAAAATAATACTATCGCTTAACAACTACCGCTTCGGAATGTATTATTATTTTCTTAAAACAGATTATGACCGAACAAAGGACCTACCTACAGGAAATTACTAACTTGATACTCAAATGTCCACTCAGCGTTATAAATGTTTATAGCATCGCTTATATGCTATGATTACGCATACCATTCTTAGAATTTACACGTATTACAATAAAACAATTGAGAGTGGCAATTAAAAACGTTTTAACATCCGGAGATGGCGGTCGGCTGACATTTGAAGCTCAGTCGTCGATAATACTGTCGTCATTTCACTGAGGGCCACCCAAAGCTGAGCCCTGAGGTGTAGCAGCAACAACAAAGTAAAAGGACCAGACATGATATGACGTTTAAATGACGCGATCTTCGTGCCCACTCATGTCATATTCTTTAGTCATTTGCTGAGAACGTTAATGATATAGTTTTGGTGAACGAAAATATGCATGCCATTATTAGCACTGAAGAGTTTGTTTTTGAACAGGTTTTGAATGGTAAAATGAAATGTGTGCTGTTTGTAATATTATTGTGATTATTGTGTAAATTGAAACTTTTAAATGTAGCACTTAAAAGCGCTGAAGAAAACGTGAGCTATGCGATATTTGGAACTCATCAGTAAAAATTATGTCAATCACCTAGAATATTATTGTGACTCGATGATCTTGGCTTGGTTTTGTCTTATTAACATTTCTCTTAACAATTGAGCAATAATAATAAAGTCAGGTGGTCTAGGAATAAATTCCTAGACCACAACACAAGATTAAAAAATCGCACCTACGAAAAAATAAAATAATTAAATAAATATTTTTTGTTAAAACACCTTAAAAATAAATGTATATTTTTAAAGCACACTAAGACCTCAAGTATTTCATTAATTGGGAAAACTACTCGACAAGTACTTAGTGGTGGTCTTATAGACCCTTCACATTTTTAAATAGACCTTAATTTTTATCAACAAATTGTTAGTGCACATTATAAGTAAAATATCGCTATATTAGTTACGCCCAATAGGATTCAAAATAAATATAATTATTAAAATGATTTGTATGCCGATGCAAAATACATGTGCGGTTAATTACCGCGAAATCGTTAATAACTAACAATAAATTATCTTTATTTTATCAGCATATATTATAAACATATATAACAGCTTTTAAGCTGAAGAGAACTGATAAATAATTGCCTTGTTATTGTTGTTAATTAAAGCATTTACTGCTGTCGTACAGGAAGCTTTAGAATACGTTATTGCACTACACCGCAGTGGAATAATAAAAGTCAGTAACTTCAACTTCCATTCCGTTTTATAATTAACTTTACGATCGTATAAAATGCATTAAATTTGCAAAGTGAAACAATATAGTTCAGTTGCTGTAATTACATGGCGTATTTAAATAGACATGTGAATCAATTCTTCGTAATTTTATTTGTTAATTAAAGATATAAAAAATTTAATTCCTTCTGTACAACATACATTTTATTTTGTAATAATAAATATATTGATTTTTCAAGTGCTGTTTCTTTATTATGTTTGATTATGACGTGGCATCTATTTAAAAATTTGTTTTATTGAACATTTTCACTGAAGTCATTTTATATTTTTGTTGATGAATATAACCGTGGGATTATTGTCGTTTTAGCCCATCAGTTTCATTTTATGCCCAGCATTGGTACAAAATGGTTGAGATTTCTGCCACGGCAGTCCCTGCCTGTCGCAGGAGGTGCGCGGAAACCTCAAGAAATCCAGAGATATGCGGTAGAGCGCATGGCCTCATAAGTATCGCGCAAGCAACTACTTTGGACGCTGCGATGAGGCATCTCAAACCTCGCAATTTTAACGTTAAATAGTCCATGTTTGGACAATACGCCGGGCACCAGCTGGGACCAATTCAGATTGCTTTTCGCCCCGTAATATGTCCTAACACACCAAGGCGCGTAACGGCCATCGAGGAAGTTAAATGCGTATGCTGGTAACCTTCTTCGAGATGCCGAAAGAGGAACTTAGGCTTTCCTCTTGAAAAAAGGAATGGTACAGGATTGTGGTTACGACACATTTCAATACGATGATGGTTAAATTGAAGCTGGATATTTTTCTGATGTTGCCGTGCTAGAACAAAAACCATTAATACAGTTTTATGAAACTCGATCGAAGTCGGGTGTGGCTGCTAGGAATTCGTAAAATGCAACAAAGTAAGACGCGCCAACGAAGCTTTGCGTGTGAAAATGAATGATTTTATTGTTCGACAACTCCAACTGATGCAGATAAAAAACCTTTCCCGTACTGCTGCAATTACAACGATCGCGTATAATTATTCTATTTTTGTCCATTCATTGTTGCAGATGTTTGTAAGGACTTTATGAATCTATACATTATCTGCAGATTGCTGGCTTACTGCAATTAAAATTTTAATATATAGAAATGAAAATGTAATTTCATTTTTTTTATTGACTTAAACAAAAGGTTTTTATTCTTTCTTTGATCAACTTCTATATGTATGGATATGTGATTTATCGTGAATATTTCTTGAAACATTTATCGTTATCTATTTCGGTTATTATGACATAAACGAACATGTAGCTGCCAGTGATTTATCAATTTAGCTTTCTTTGTCAGTAAGGTGCATTCGTATTTATTTTCAACTGATTTAACTTTACTTAAATACCTTACTAATTCTTGTCCTAATAATTAATCTTCATAGTACAATATATTAAACCCTTTTTCTTACAATAACCTCTTCTGTATTTGTCACGTCTACAAAAACGGATACTTCAGCACGCAACATGCGATTTTTAAATATTTTGCACATCGACTACTCATAACCTGCTTATTCGACTTTCTTTTAAGTTATAATTAACACTGCTGCCTCGTGCCTCGTGGTCTCGCGGTACAAGTATGTGTATGTGCCGTGCGATCTAGAGGTCCTGGGTTCGATTCCCGGGTCGGGCAAGGTGTAATTGGGTTTTTCCATTAGGAAATTCTCGGTAACAGCACGAAGTCTGGAAATGTGCCCGAAAAACGGCAATAGGCTCGCCCCCTATTACGTGGGACTGACACATACTTGGCGAAATGTGGGTGCAGAAATGCACCTCTGCCTACCCCTTCGGGGAATACAGGCGTGAGATTATGTATGTATGTATGTTATAATTAACAATGCAAACACCAGAAACTGGTTGGAACGCCAAACTTTCTAATACAAGCATTATAGCAGCAAAGTGATGTATTTGACAACATTTACGGTGTGGTCGCAAAATCGCTGAGACCCGAACCCTTTAGCGGCACAAATATTTGTATACTTAAAACTATTTGCTTTAAGTTTTAGTGTTGTGGGATCACGTTCTACTAAGTTTCTAACACGTCGTGTTGCAGGAAATATCAGCTGTACCATTGATAGGCTTTTGTCATAATAATGTTTTTTTTTGTTTACAGCATGGTAATGTAAATAAATTGATATTATTAAAAAATTTATAGCTACCCGAATAAGACGTCGATTGTCGAGGAATAAAGACAATAGTTTCTAAATAGTCGCTTCAATAATGCCATTAACAACTGGACTTATACTATCTAATCATACAACAAATTACATTATCTTGCTACTTAGACTCATAGCTTAAAAATAATTGACACATCTTGAAAATTTACAACCCGTACTTAACTAGTTTTAGTAAAAAAATCATGTTTTTATATTACGGTAATAAGAATACATCGAATATTTGAAATGATGATTAACTTAAAACAGACAATCATTCTAAAACGACAACATATTCAAATTACGAAGAAAATGTATGATGTACCAACTGACTCATCGCACTGCTGATTTCGAATAAGCTGAAGACAATTCACTCCACAATAAAATCATGATCAATAACCAAAGATGTTAGTGACAGCGTCCATTATTTTTAGTACAAGCAATCCCGTGACGCGCCTTTATTCGAGCGAACCGTTCTGGGAAACAGTACGTAGTCTGTCACATCCAATTGTACGCAGGCACCGTTTCGCAACCCGACCACATAAATTTCGATGCTATCTCCTCAACGCAACCGAGTTATTTAAATGTACAACGTCACAAAAGATAACCGCCACAAAGTGTCCGATCTGAACAATGACAACCCCCTTTCTAATTTAGATATTCAGTGTAGGTGACACAATAACTTGGGTGTAACTTTGCGTTTTAATGGAATTTTATAAGGCAATGAGGATGGCGGAATTATATTGTCTTACTTAGTCAATTTATTTTGGTGGAAAGGTTAAAGAATGTATTTCTTTTTTTACCATCTCTCTTACTAAAAAATAAGAATATTTTTCATTATGAAAGAAAATCAATTGGGTTCAGTTCCAAATTAATTAGTATTTCAATTACACGGCTTACTTACACAAGTATACCTTTTTTCGCCAGGATCAAATCCGTTTCAATTGTCAACTTACATGAACATATTTACTACAAAATTTTCTAGCATACAAAAGTTTTCGAAAGAATTCCGTGCGTGGTGAAAGAAAATCGCAACTACCAATGTTATAAATTAACAAAGCTTGTCGCCTTAAAAATAGATGTTTTAAAATTTACAGTCATAAATTGAAATTATCTGATTATAAATATAAAACGAATGAATACATCACTAATAAATTCAAGATAATACGAAGATGTAAAATTCAATTCGCATACCCCAGTGCCACGAGCAATAAATATTATTAAAACAGATGGAACCAAATCTAATATCCAAGCAGAATAAGACAACGAACGAAACAAACTATATGCAAATCTATTCAGCACAAACGCAGTTGGAGGCATTTATAGACATTATCTTGCTACAAATGATTAAAGGTACAAGCAGAGCAGTCGCTCGAAGTTCGTAATAACTTATCCGAATGTAATGTTTTTCGATATACCTGATTTAAATGGGTGATATAGCGATCGAAATTCAAATCGGTATCTGAACGCCCGACTATCGCACGGTACTGATACGTCGGCTTATATCCACGGTGTATGTAATGGAATAGATTTCGAGCTCAACCTTGCTTCACGCGTTGTCACTCTGAATAAACTTCCAAATCGATTCCGCAGCTGAGAGTGACACTCGTGGATAAGGTTTGGCCCGTGCCGTCTACATTTGCATAAAGAATGGAAAGTATATTGGATATGGCTTGTATTCGCAACGGGCCACTGTAACTTGTGTTTTATTTTGAAATAATGAAATTGCTTTCATATAAAAATGCTACGTTATTAGCAGGGAAAACTTAGCGCTTTGTTTATTGTTATTGTATTTGTGGAACTTTAAGAATATTGGTTTTATGTAAAATACTCGAGACATTATTTGCAATATATTGAAAATTGGCTTTGGCTCAAGCAGCGAAACAGAAAACCCAAACAATTTTACTGGTAATTTTAATATGACAATATCATTATACTTTCAATGCATGTTCATTATGTATATTTCAGACTTTTTAATTTTAATTAATGTAATGAAGTGTTTGAATGTGTCATTTCAATCGCATATATTATGATGTTAATTTGTAATCTCAGAGTGCCAGATGCAAGTAAGTTCGTTTAATTTTTACGTTTCCTTTTATGTCCATGCTCTATGTAACTCTTGCTAAATATGTAGATTGATTATAATTGATTTATTTTAAACTTTATGGACCAAATTACACTAGAACTCAGTAAATGAATGTAATACAGTATATTCATTTTCGTATATAATACGAAATCGTCCTGATATAAGTGTAGTTGCGATAAGGGAACAGAAAAGAGAAAGTTATCAAGTTATTAGTGTCGTAGCCGTTCAGCCGTCTTATACAAAACCATAAATTAAAACATATTTTCAAGAGAAGTGTTGTCACTCTTTAACCTGGTTTAAAAATGCAAATAGCATTTTATTGTAACGTTAAATACGATTGTCTAAGTCAGCGTATATGTCTTAGACTCCAAGCAATAGGGGCGCCCAATTTTTTATTCAGTTTTTACTATGAAACCCATGAAGCGCTGCCTTATTCCGTTGTTTGGCAGTGCGGCGATGACAAATTCTGCTCTCTGTAGTTATCATTTTATTTTTCATAACGGGACGTGAAAGGGACCGAACTGGATCATTAGAGTAGCTACAGTGATGTCCAAGCAAAGTGTCAATTGACTGGATTTAACCTTTCGTTAGCACGCACTTTGTTACTATAACATACATACATACATACATAAACTCACGCCTGTATTCCCCGAAGGGGTACGCAGAGGTGCATTTCTGCACCCACATTTCGCCGAGTATGTATCAGTCCCACGTAATAGGGGGCGAGCCTATTGCCGTTTCTCGGGCACATTTCCAGACTCCGTGCTGTTACCGAGAATTTCCTAATGGAAAACCCCAATAACACTTTGCCCGACCCGGGAATCGAACCCAGGACCTCTAGATCGCACGGCACATACTTGTACCGTGAGACCACGAGACCACGAGGAGCTGTTACTATAAATGAGTCTAAAAGCTAACACATGCGTTTTTTTTATAAGAAGTTTACCTCCTAAAGTTTCTGCTAATAGTAAGCACTACAATAAACACGATAGCTGTCTTATTTATCATGCCATGTCGCGTAGATTTAGCTCCATAATCGAACAAGTTTAACCAATGAAACCAAATAAATTTCTCAGATAAAATTAATATCACGCCCAATTTGTACATTGGTACAATGTGGCAACATTACCAGTCTCAGTAGGTGCTCTCGCAACGGCTTTTTATGGCGAAACAAATCGCCAACCATTTGTGCGTTAGACTAACCATGCTGTGTATAATTCACTCGCTAACCGAACACGCTGAGATAATTATTTGAGTCAATATTGTGCTTTTAGCGACATGCCGGACAATCGATCAAGCAGTTGGTCGCAAGGGCACGTAATTTGATACACATCGGTATGTGGACACAAATAAAATCACTTAGCCGTGGAGTGGCGTCCTGTGGAGACCATCTACCGCTCACTGCGGACGGCGAAGATATTGCTCTTGCTGGATGTGGCAATTAGTTGCTCAAAAGTAGCCCAAACGATTTCAAGAATGAAAGATTACCTAAGAAAATGTTTTTGGCTGGAAGGTTGCAGAACATTGATTGAAGAATAACTTTTATGAAAGTCTTTGAAGGGGTGTTGCTGATTATAACTATGGGATATTTACGATCCGGCTGAATCTCATAATAACAATAGTGCTAACAAAGCAAGGACTTGAGGAGTGATAACTACTAAATGATAAACTTTAAGCATCGTCCTTACCTTGAGTTTGAAAATTTGAATAAAATGTCGACAACACCCAACATAAATTTCAATCAAGTGAAGACCTGGCTCTGTTGTGGGAAATATTAATGAAAAAATATGTTTCTGGCATAACAGTAAGTCCAGAGTCACGTACCATATTACCTTAAATAAAATCAACAATACAGCAGCGAAGCCTTACAAAAATATTAATCTACACATACAGGGTAAAAAACCGTGAACAAAAACTGAGACGGCTTATTGTTACGGTGATTACAAACACGTCGACGTTAAAAATTTCCCAAAAAAAAAATACGTTTTCCTAAACACCACCACATACATTTAATGTCTATGGTAGATAGGAAAACGTCATTAAATCGTGATTTTTTAAGGTCAATGCTTTCGTAATCACCGTAACTATTACCGCCTTAGTTTTCAATCACGGTCTCTTTACGCCCTGTATAACCAATTACTATTTATTCACACAATCCTTTGTCAATAAAGAAATTATGCAAAAAGAAAAAAACATGTACAATGTACGTGATGCCAAAGAACTGACATAAAATACCAATCGCAATCTTACCGTTTACGTATGCAATGATGACATTCGATAGGTACATTGACCAATAGATTCGTAGTATCTATCTACGTCTATTGCTTTGTAAATATTTTTTAAGTTATCTCATTAGATCTGTAGGAACAAATATTTTTAGGTAACTACATACATGCATATATAATCTCTCGTCTGTATTCCTAGAAGGAGTAGGCAGAGGTGCATTGCTGCACACACATTCGTCAGGTATGTATGAGTCCCACGTTTTAGGAGGCGAGCCTATTACCGTTTTTCGGGCACATAATATCTAGACTCCGTACTGATACAGAGAATTTCCCAAGAGAAAAACCCAATAACCCTTTCCCTGAACCGGTATCAACGACCTCTAGATCGCACGGCACATACTTCGACCGCGAGACCACAAGGTAGTCCAATGCAGATAATTCATTGGTCAAGTAAGTTGAATTAGATTATTAAATATTTATTGACGAGTGTCATGCCTACAAAATTGATACCACGTACCTACATTATCTAATGACAAAACATAGTTCCGTAACTTCCTAAACAAGTTTTATTTTAGGTTGTACACGATAGTAACTAACTCTAATTGAATATACTTAAATAAATTCTTCTCCTAGATCCTGTGTATAGCGAAATTCAGAGGTGTTCAGCTTTCTAGGTATAAAAGCGTAATAGTCAGATTTACATCATATTTATGGTCAATATATACACGTAGTTGTGCAAAATAGCCTAATGGTAAAATTTCGATACAATTTCCAGTAACTACTACCTTCAAATATGTACGTAACTGGGTCATTACGGAACTAATTATGTTTTGAATACCAGGGCAGCCTACGTCATAACAGCTGTAAACACCGACGCGTGCATAGTATTACTCAGTTTTAATGTATTGGCGCTTCCAGGGTTATAATTCCGTCATGCTCATTGCAGATTGAAAAATAGTGGAAGATCCATAACATTATAAAAATAAAAATGAAGTCACCAAGCGGAGCTTTCGTAGGTATCTCTCGTGTATTATGTTTCCAATTCTCATCAGTGCCCTTTTGCGTAAAGGATGATCGCTTCCGACTGGGTTTCATGAGAAAAACCGGTTACCTTGTTGTTTATCATAATAAGGAATTGCCGAAGCTAGCCAAGAGGCTATATGATATTGAAAATATGCAAGCGCAGCATTGGACGTTCTTATACTATATGAGACATGAGTGACTTGGTTATGATTTGTAGGTTTTTTTTATACCGCCACTATGAGGAAATTATTAAATGTTTTAATTTTTTTATCAAAATAAGTTTTCTAAAGCAAGATTAGAACAAAGAACAAGACGCGGAGTGATGTAAAAAGGGGTAAATTCTCCTTTAAACTGATGACACAGTTACACAAATAGTAGGCATAAACAACCATTCCGCAGCCATCCTTCGGACGGCACAACTAAATTATATAAAGAGGTCTCATTCGTCTCAACACAGTAAAAAAATACAACGGCAGCGTTCACACGATATTTTCAATTGTAGTCTAGAAAATTCGTACGAATAAAATAAGGCGTGAAATTGTTCCGCGAATAGGAGGAATTTGTTTATGAAAGCCCGGTATAGCCTTGTAAAATTTAGATGTAACGTTTCCCCCGCCTGTTTGTAGTGGGTAGAGATGACGGGGTATTTGTCAACTTGAGCGACAATGCTCTGGAGTTTAGGTGTTCGGGGAAAAATATTATGTAAAGGTGGCAAATCTGCGACTGGCGTGTTTTCTTTTTATAAGAAAGTGACAACTTAAATTTCTTTGACATATATCTTGTTCAATGGAATGATATTAATTTTTGACGTAATTAATTTATGGATTCTAAGTATTTTTTTATTTACTTTCAATCTTATAAATCTGCTTAAATAACACAAAATGTTGATACGTTTTGTAAGATCAAGTAAACAATGGGTGGGCGCGGATTGTTTAAATAGAACACTTGGTTTTAAGTTAAAGACGTATAAATCTTAGATTCTGCGGAGTAGTAAAACATGATAAGAAAACTTGAATATTTGAAATAACCAAATAGCATTAATTCAGTTAAAATGACAGGAGTAACATGATGCAAACTGATAGTAATAAAAAATAATGAAAGAACATGTAAAACACATAGACTGTCTCATGGTCTCGAGGCTCAAGTAGGTGCCGTGTAATCTAGAGGTTCTAGGTTCGAATCCCCGATCGGGCAAAATGTTATTTGATTTTTCCATAAGGAAATTCTCAGCATGTAGTTTGGAAATTTGCCCGAAAAACGGCAATAGGCTCCCCTATTACATGGAACTCCTACATACATGGTGCAATGTGGGTGCAGAAATTTACCTCTGCCTGCCCCATCGGGGATTACAGGCATGAGGTTTTATCGAACATACACAAACGCATGTAGCTATGAAGGTTTTGTCAAACATGCACTTCTGCACCTACATTTCGCCTGGTGTGTTTTAAGTCCCACTTAATGGGGGGTGATAAATAATAAGAATAGAAATGCATACAATATGCACAGACACAATTATGCGCTGAATCTACGAACAATCTCAGACCATACGGTTCGAAGCATTACTGAACTACGATTTGTGTGATTTGACTTCACACACAAGAAGATATTCTTGAGGCAATCTCACTGGCATGATGATTTACTTTCCATTGATAACAAAATTATTTTTAAATTCTTTGTCAGATGTAGATGTACGTATATGCACTTTTAATTGGAACCCACGACTCCCGGTGTGGCGATCCACCCCATATCATATTTACACCGTGTGAATGGCGGACAAGGTTAGAACGAATTCAGGCATTAATGTAATGTGGATACCATTTTTGTCGAATAAATTAGCTCAAGATTTAATTAAATTAACAAGAATAAGAATTTTATTAATTTATAATTTTATTAGAATTGTTTAATCTTCTTTCAGACATTGTAATTTTTTTCTTTAATTTCGGAAAAAAAATTCTGCCAGACAGCATAGCGATCGCTCTATGCCAAAACAGCTGGCTTCGCAAAACCTTAGAGTTTATTTTTAAACTCACACAACCTTATTTCGTAAATCATACCAAATTCACAGAATACGGATGCAAATTGACAAATGGCTGTAGTTTCTTCAGAACAAAGTGGGTTATATTTCGTTCCCACACTGTAAACGTTTATTGAATAAGTAAGTAGTGGATTTTATAAAGTGAGCCACGGTTTGTGCTTCACTATGTCGTATTTTTATTCCAATGATGTCAATTTGTTTGTAATTTATTTATTTTCGAAGAATGCTTTGTAGCTTTGTTGATTGCCTCGTAAGTTATTGGCAACGTGCGTGGGCAGTGAACTGTGAGGCTCGTGTGTACTTCTAGATGGTTTCTTCTTTTAATACCGAATATTTTATCAAAGGAGTTTGTGATAGGCAAGAAACTAATCATATATTGCCATTATAGAAAAAGCCCTGTACTATTGCTGTAATAAATTTTTGAAGAGGCCTCTAAATGCTTCTGGGATAGATGGCAGAGCACCGTGAAAGTGTAAGTATGGTAAATGCTCTAAGTAGGTGTCAAGTGGGTGGTAAAAGCTCGGGTTTTCATTACTTTATGTCTAAAGAATACTAATTAACACTTCTGCAGTGACCACTTTCGCACTGGGATATCTCACTTCGCTGCTTGTGCGCTAACGATCTTGGTGATATTTTAATCAGTTGGGGGTCCCAGCTTGCTTGTAAATAATACGTTCGTGACTGATTGAAGGGCTGGACAATGTTCTCCAATCAGTTATCTCGTAGTTAGTATAAGTAGTAAGATTTTAGTCCCTATTTTGTCCATTGATGTTTTTATAGTATTTTTTTGACGCAACTCAAAGGAAATAAAATAACAAGAGTAAATAAATACTAAAAAGTGTACCTAACAGTTCTTAGATGTGTAGTCCGCCAACACGCACTAGGCTAGTGGTGAACTAAGGCCTAAACTCTCTCAGTTGCAGAAGAGGCCCAGGCGTGCTCAGCAGTGGGACGTATATGGGCTGATGATGAAAAAGTATATATTCTCTGCCGTTACCTTAATAGCATTGATAGCGCAAATTGAAATCGAATCAAGCACAAGCATTATTAATAAATACTCACATAATCGACTAATGTGTCTGCTTCCCGCTGTTCTTACCGCACACATAACAGTATTTTAAGTACTCAATTCTCGTCATGTGTCGCCTTAGTTTCAACTATTGTCCGACCATTTTTATCAGCATAATACCCGCATACGTATTCAAGTGTGGTCTTTCGTATAAAATCATTTTAAAAGCAAATTTTTACACGTCTTCTGACATAATTTAATCCTTAAATCATTGTGACAAAAGCTAAATGGATAGCATGAAATAATGAAATTGTCTCGCGAATCCGAAGCGCCATCTGGTGGCGGCGTACTGAACAAAGTTACATGCCCTTAATAGTGGATGCCATAACTCATAAAAGTATATACGGCAGTAAAAACATTAAATATTTATTACAACATTATAATAAAGTTTCTACAATCATGTAAAGTTTTAAAATGGATTACACAGGATGTTTTTTTAAGTGCTTGGCACGGATAATTAAAAATGAAAAGAAATCGACGTTGTAATCCCGGCGAAATCACTTCGCATTCAAATCGACAAGCATTAAATAACGTGTCGTCGCGAGCTGGCTTATTTCGATTATCAGTGGGCATATCTCTCCTCGCCAACAATGAAAGACAACCCGTTAAATGCACACCGCAGTCTAACATCTTAATAATCCGCTGAGTGGCCGTGTCGACCCAGCATGACGCGGACCCGCGTACACAATTATTTTTCATCGAAGTGACATCTTAACGTTGAAATAAATAATGCGAATGGACTCCGCATATTACGGCTACATTATTTTCAATGCGCGAATTAATTTCGTATCGGCTGAAATTTAATTATTTCGGCACAAAACGAACGTTTTAATTTATATTCAATTTCCTACGGCCCGATTGGTTCGTATAAAATTTTATATCGACAACATTAAAAATAATGGGTGCATTTTTTAAACAAAACATAGTTAACCGTTCCGATGCTGTGAGGGTGTTGCGATGTATCGATGTGACAGGTGACAAGCGTCTCCTATAAAGTTTAACGTAACTCAACCGGCGGGGACGTCACGTCGATGCGCGTAGAAAGTCAACCTTTACGACGCTTGAGTGAACAAAACAAAACAAGTTGGACATGTCAATGCCCACGCCTTTGGTACGGTAACTTGATATAAGCAGGCGGATACATTTAACACCAACGAGAGGTTTGCAAGCGGTCGTATCGCGTGAGAACAACGCATTAAGCGGAGCGATGAGCGATGCGGCGAGCGTACGCCGAAGGACGGCGCCGATAGTTTTGCACAGGTAAGTTATTCTGCGACTGTAATCTTTGCTGAGACTACTAGATGTCACGCACATTCACTACGTGCTTTGTACCAGTTACCAGGGCTTTAACTTTTTACTTAGTATTTACCTTTGTCTAAACAAGATAACATTTTTTTGCACGCGTCTTGGGTGAATCTATTTTATTGTCCGCGTTAGGTTTTCTTTTTATTGTGTAGTTAAAACTCGTATGTAAACAAATTCATCAAGAGTACGTTTAAAGATGTGGACACGCGATAGGAAAATAAAAATGAGGTTCTTATGTTACTGTGACCGCAACCCAACGTGCCCATCCGCTCGCCCGTGTCACGTAAGGAGATACTTTAATATCCGATTCATTGTTCTGTTACAAATTTGTCAGTGATCTTTACATTAAACTTTTTCTCTTTTAAAATTTGAGACGGGTCCATAATCCCCATGCGGCATGCTCTTGGAGTATATCGACGTCGTGTAATGATGTCCGGACCACACAAATAATAACATTAGATGCCCTGTTTGGAAATATTTACGATTCCTTTAAGTACTTCATAATCTACGGATTATATTGATAGTATCAGAAAAATATATTAAGTGTGTTCGTGTAAATAATACTTACGTAGATAAGAATGCTGTAGGTGCAATATACATTTAAGATAATATTAATATATATTTAATTTCGACATAACTTTATAATTTTGTTTGTGTCGGCTTTCATCATCATCAGTCCATATACGTCCCACTGCTGAGCACGGGCCTCCTCTACAACTGAGAGGGTTTAGGCCTTAGTCCACCACGCTGGCCTAGTGCGGGTTTGCGGACTACACACCTAAAAAATTTCTAAGAACTCTTAGGTATGCAGGTTTGATCACGATGTTTTCCTTCACCGTTAAAGTACGTGATAATTCATTATGAATACACACATAACTTTGATAAGTCATAGGTGTGTCCCTGGGGTTTGAACCCGCGACCGTCGAGATTCTCGACCACGCGCCCAAACCTCGAGACCATCACGACTTAGCTTGTGTCGGCTCTACCATGGCAAAAAATAACGTCTCCTGTATATAACCGATGAATTTGTCTCTTAGTTTCGCTGCATAAATATTTCCATGAATTGGGGTTTTGAATTCGATTGGTTCATGCAAAGTGCTGTTGAGTTTTTCTACTGGGACGTTCTTAGTATAAAAAAAATACCCGTTGGATGGCAATAAGTTGGCCGCCTCTGACATGCGAAAAATCATCAATCACTTACATATATTATGTAGAGAAACTTCTACCGTCCTTGACAACTGTAAAATTTAATCCACCGTTTAATGTACAGAGAATCATTATATTTGCTAAAGTACTTATTTTCTGGTAATACGTAAATTTCACAACAAACGTAGTTCAACGAATGTAATAAAATCTAGACATATGCACGAGTAAGTACTCACGGTAGGTAAACATCCATTTCTTAGTAATTGAAAAGCAGTGTAAATTGAAACGCGTGCACTTCGATGCATTTATTAGCTAGTAATTTTTTATGGCTTATCAAAGCGAAATGATGAAAACCTTAGCTTTAAAAGTACCTAAGAATAAAATTCAAGGCCATAATAATACATCATATAGTGGGGCTGTAGATCATGTATGCTTCATCGAATTACCGGGCGAAATTGGCCCAATTTTTCGACTTAAAAATATTTGCATGATATCAGAATGCGTAAGCTAAGGGTCCGATCGGCAATTATTTATTATAATTATTAATATTTTGTCCGTGTCACGCAACGCTCCAACCGCGGGGCATACTTAAATGCTTCTCCGCTGATGACGGGAAGCGTCCACAGTAAGCACCCACACGATAATTTGAGATAATTTACGTAATTCAGTATAATTTTCATTCGAAGTGCATGTCTGCTCAACTTAACGTCATTATAGGTTATTGGGGAAAGGGCTATCTAATTCTAGTTGGCGGATGGCGTGCTTTACAAAAATTCGGATGTTATTTTCTACCGTGCGATATTTTGCATAATTACAATATGAATATAATATTGGGCCACTGGTTTTTTGTGAAACATAATTTTAAATTTTATTCTATATAATACTGGCTGCCTCGTGGTCTCGCTGCACAAGTATGTGCCGTACGATCTTGAGGTCCTGGGTTTGATTCCCAAGGTCGGGCAAAGTGTTATCGGGTATTTTCCATTAGGAAATTTTCACGGAGACTGGAAATGTGCTCAAAAACGGCAATAGGCTCGCCCCCTATTATGTGGGACTAATACATACTGGCGAAATGTGGGTACAGAAATGCACCTCTGCCTACCCCTTCGGAGATTACAGGCGTGAGGTTATATATGTATGTGTCTATATAATAAACCATGAGATCGTTACAGCTTATTTTTTATACACGACTTATAAATATTAGTAAACTTTGACATACATTGCTTTTAGATAATTAAAAGTGATCCCTATGCCAATTTAAAAGGACTTAATGCCTTCTGCTTTTGCATTCCACAAAAAGAACAAACTACTCGACGCGCAGAGGATGACTCAGACTTTACGACATAATATGAAACATCTGAATTCGCTCCAGTGAATCCTTTTACATCACTAGCGAAATGGAATCACGAAAAAATACACTATATCATAAGATATATTTACATACACAATTAATATTGACCATAATTCGTTTAAATAGAATTAAGGTTTGAATTGTTTTTTTTTTTTTTAATAGTATGAGAAAGTTTGTACCGAATCGTTAGTGCAGTACGGTCCAAATAGCGTGAGGTTTGGCAAAAACTCATAATGATTATCTCCTAATAGGTGAAACATTTATGCCGAACAATATGATTTGTGTTTATCGAATACAATGACTTCGCTACGAAATACAATTGCCTGATTTTGTATCATCATCATCAGTCCAGATACGTCCCAATGCTGGGCACGGGCCTCCTCTACAACTGAGAGGGTTTAGGCCTTAGTCCACTACGCTAGCCTAGTGCAGGTTGGCGGACTACACACCTAAGGAATTCCTAAGAACTTTTAGGTGTGCAGGTTTCATTACGATGTTTTCCTTCACCGTTAAAGTACGTGATAATTCTTTGTGAATACACACATAATTTCGAAAACTCAGAGGTGTGTGTGTTTGAACCCCCGACTGTCGAGATTCTCGACTGCGTGCCTAAATCTCGAGTCCATCACGACTTTATTTTGTATGATGCGTTATATTATAAATATACGACGGTCATAGGTCATTCGAGGAATACGAATATTCTACTACCAGCCGAAGATGCTACCATTACCCGTAATGCCTTTTCTTTATATTTTTCTAGAATAGAAACGATATTATGAGCAAATGGTTTGAGAAACCTAAAACTATGATATATTTTACTGCCACTTTTAATATAAAAATATTTTACGGGCCATTTGTAAAAACCAAGAGCAATGTGCCTAAGTATATAATCAAATTTTATGAGCTTCTAACCTGACGGTGATTTGGGGGCACAAAAATATATTATAACTATATTTTCACAGTTTTTTAGTATTTTAAACATACATCTCATGTGACAAGCAATAATCAATTAATGGTCTGTATTTTTTTTGTATTTCATAATAATAATACAAAATGCTACTACTCCTAGACAGGCACGCTCCATCGTCGATGGTAAAAAAAAATTAAAAAAAAAATTATAGTTGGTTATTTCGGACACAAGTCTTCCATACATTCTGTGAACGGATTGTAGCATGTATCAATCGTTGTCAATGTATTCTGCTACATAAAAAAACCTTTATTACTGCACCAGACATTATGCTAAAGAAACTTCTACCTTTGTTCGACATCTAAATAAAGTTAATAAATAATAATTTTGATAGAGAGATTCTTATCAACCAGATATCTTAAATTTCTACTGACGTCATTTCAGCAACTGAACCACAGTTCCACTCAAAGAGCCACGAATTTGCTATGTAGACTAAACCTTAATATGAACTTTCAGACTTCACATATGATTTAAATTAGCTGGCATATCATTCATAGCTCTTCCGATAACAATCCCATGAAACTCCCACGCGGAAGCAATAATTAAACTTGTATTGTTAATTAACGATGATTGCTCAAAACACCGTTCCGTTCTACATTAATGATAAGAAGAGAAGAAATTTCGCAGACTGTTTTCATACATTTTGCGATCGAAATCGAGCACGACGACACGCACGGGACGCTGAGTAACAGCTCCCTAGAGACGAAATGCTGTTTATATGGAAACATTTTGACTACCAACTTTATGTATGTAGTTTTTATGGCACGACAAAGTGACAACGTCGCACCTAATGTCAAGCATCATCAAAATCTAAATACAGCAAGAAATAGCGAGAGACTCCCATAAACTGCAATTGAAAGACCATAATATGCTACGGTCACGCGGAACTAGTGTACGGATGTCGAGAAAGACGATCCAAGCTTATTCCTGCTTCAGGCAGTGTTATTGTTTTTTTTTCTATTCTCAGTAGCAGTATGGTCTCGTAAAAGGGGCTGAGCATATTATTGCCGCGACCATGTTTTGAAACTCCGCATTGAAAAAAAAAAAATATAAGTAAACCCACTAAATATATATGTATATTGTAAAATAATCAAATTTATACATTTGCACGATACGGTATTGGAATTGTGACTTCGTGATATATAGAAATAATATTTGTCAAACTTACCTCTTCGTTGTTGCTTACACAAACGCGTAGGATAACAAGATGAATTGTGACAGGTAATTTGTTTACTCATAATCGCCTTCGTGACAACACAATTATACGTCAATTTACCGAATCACTAGCTAAATAAATATTTACTTTGAGTTTACGACGCAAATTGTGGCAGTGATGTAGAACATTGTATTAAATTGTATAATATTGTACAAGTAAGAAAAGATACTTAAACTTTCATCATTACTGACTTCTAGGCTTATCCAAGATGCAATTGAGCTGACATTAAAAATATTTTTGTTTAAAAATTAATAACGGTTTTTGAATTTATTCTAGCAATCTTTTAAAGATACAGACGAAAATTCTGAATGCTCAATTTAATTTACGTGTGTCCTACAGCCTGGCATGTATACCTACATTTGAAAATGCAAAAAGCTAATTATGTTTAAAATATTTGCTAATTTGCTCCTCTGCATAGGCTCCTGCGGTGCCTACAATCAGTTCTTCCATTGCGTATAATCTATGAGCAAGCCGGTGCGCTTCGCAAAGTTCATCAGATAATGAGAACATTTGTTGCGTGTGAAACTAGAATTCTATTTTGCACGAAGCAACGTTTCGCGTAAGCATCAAAGGCTCTTAAAACTTAAAGCCGACTCGATAAATCATGTTTCGTTTTAAACATTCTAACGCTTCATTTTGCTGATCGAGTGAACCGATGGAGTGCTTAAAGTACTTTCTTAACAGCTCTTTTGTAATAAATCGTAGGGAATGTTGCGTTACGACTGCAATAATACGGATCAGATTAACAACAAGTTATATTACCTTTTGTTTAAACGCTAGGGCTCTTGCCTTTTCCATGTAATTAATGTGTAAAGTGTCAGTGGTGTTCTGCGCAAACATAATTTTGCGAAAGTCTTTGTTTCTAGTTCTGCTAGTATTTTATTATTCTACTTTGTTTGTCACAATACAGAAATATGTTTCTTTTATTTGAGTTCATGATTCTTATGTGGTCAATAACTTTCATGTTGATTACGTGTAAACATATATACCAGAAATATATTGACTGAATAAATTTAGATCTGAACAGATGCCATTGTAGTAGCTTGGCAGGTTCTTGAGCAGGATAGCGATCTTTTACGAATCAAGAATTATAAAAGTCATTTTTATAGAAGTAATAAATAATAATAAATTACGTTATTGGTATCGCAGATCAAAACAAAATAAAATAAAAATAAACACAATTAATAACGACAATAATAAATATCCATATATATTTTCGTTCCAAATCGTACAGTGTAAACAGACACCATCTAAATGTGGACGTTAAAAATTTATATTCATCTAATAACTGTCGAATTCCTGCAGCAAACAAATTACGTTGAAGCGTTGACTTACTGAATGGGCGATCGCAACAAATAGTGTAGTAATTCCAAAGAGTTTTGAATAGAGTCCAACGCTATTTCGGTCGTCGAACGCTGATCTTTAGCTTTTATTTCATTTTGGTGTGAGATCGCTTGCCGATAGACGCAGCGAGATAACATGGAAATGAGGCTTTCGTTGATGTTTTGGAATAATTTTTACAGACCATATATTAGTGGCTGGATACTTAAATACATGTTAGTTGTCGTAATGATTGCCTGCATAAACTTGTAATTTTGTGTGTCAAGAGTGTTGTCTCCCTAAAATATGTGTTTGTTTGCATAGTTTGGTACTTTCACGACGAAATGTTTCCACCCAGGTGCCCAATGTCCAGAATGTAACATACATTTATTCATTTCGATGTGGGAATCAGTTTCACAGCCGTTGGTGTTGCAATGGATTTTTAAATTGCGATGTAACGAAGCTTGTCAACGAAATTTTATCGGCAGACGCAACAGCGGTTTGAGTGTTTCCATTTTGGGATTATCTTCCAAATACTACGGGCACATGCGGCAAATGCGCGTAAAAATATATTTTACAATTCATCAATACAGGAAGTGATTTATTTTGACAAATTCCGTGGCAATGTGATCAAAGGGAGAAGGTTAATTCGTAAATCGCGACTATCTGTTCGTGTGTTTTGGCAGATCCAAAAATACCTTTCATATTTATTGTATGCTCAGATGGATTTAAATGACGTGCGGATTAATAAAATGTTGGCAAAAACATTAACTTCAAATTAAATTACTACGTATTATAGTCGACTATTTTATGTGTGTATCAAAAGGTATCATTACGTACTGAATTCCATTTTATACAAAACAACTGAAAGCAACAAAAGCAAGCCGATATTCATTAAAGCAGCATTATACCCGAAAGAGCCATCATTACACAGCAGCCCAGAGCATACAAAACATAAAAATTGCTGTAGCCATTGATGTACTCGTAGATATAAAGTATATCATAAGCCTTTATACGAAGTCGCTGAGTGTGAGCTGGGTGCTCGCTCGCATCTCAATAATGAACGCATTGTCCGACTGCACGTACTCGATCACAGTCCAGACTATTTTTGCTCAAACCTGTCTGCGTCTGTCAAGGGAAAAAATGGCGTGGAGTCGAACCGCGTATTTTTTTTAATTATGCTTCTTATACCTTCAAGTATACAGGCGGACTTAATGCCTAAGGCGTTCTCTAATAGTCAACCTTTGGATGATGCTGAGATAAAAGGTGCACAAACAGCGAAAATGTTAAAATAATATTAAACAGAACAACTAACAAGCAACAAATTATTGTATTGTGACTGATTTGTGGTCTCGCGGTACAAGTATTTGCCACGTAATCCTGAGGTCTCGGGTTCGATTCCCGTGCCGGACTAAGTTTTATTGGGCTTTTCCATCGGTAAATTCTTAGTAGCAGCAAGGAGTGTGGAATATTGCCCGAAAAACCGCAATAGGCTTGTCCTTTATTACGTGGGACAACACAAATGGCGAAAAGTGGGTGCAGAAATACGGGGGAGAGGGTATGTGTGTATGTATCTATGTATGTGACTTATGTTGTTTAATTAAATGATATGAGAATTAATGGTGAAATAAATTCTAAACTTTGCTTGGTTTAAAATTAGATTAAATATAATTCAGGATGTTCAATGATAAGGCAAAGTTCACTTATAGTTTGAGCTCATACCCACGTTGGCATAACATCAAAGAATCCGCGGATAAAAAAGAATTCTATTAAGGTTAAAAAAAAAATCAAAGTATTTGCAGTACACTAAGCTTATAGGTACGTATGTATATTAATACACTAACGCTTGGAAAATATGGCCATTACAACTACTATTACGAGTAAATGCCACAAGAAATAGCAGAAAGTAATGTTTAATAAAAGAGTTTTATGTAATAAATTGAGATGAGTATTGGTGCCACCCTCTTAATTTATATTACAAAAAAATACTAAATCCGACTCACGTACCGCTTACTTACTTATCTATGCCTTCAGACCAAGACAGCATTTAGACATTTTTATACGTCACTTAGTCGTAAAAAGGATCAAAATTCTGATGAGACGGAGTAATGCAAATCACTATTTTACAGCAGAAAGATATCATCTCCATGGATTCGCAGTGCTGTGCCGTCATGAATGAAGACACATTTGCCAACGACAGCGAATCCAGCGGAGTTATTTGATTTATTTCAAGCCAGGACTATTGAAAACTTCCATCAAGAGTCATTTATTTAGACGTTGTAATGAATCCGAGGCCAAGTATCTTCAACAGTAGACAAGTCTGGCGAATCCTTTTCTGTTTCATAGCGAAACTCATTTCTGTACCCGGCATGTAAGCAATTTAGTAGCGATGACGTTGATTATGCAGCTTAAAGAATTTTAATTAAATGGAAAATAAATTCCCGTTAAAATACATCACCCCTTTGAATTTGGCAGATTATGTCCCCCAATCCAATCAAAATAATCGATAGGGTGTGCTGTAAAGGCAATATATGACTGATGAATATTAAATACGTGGGGGGCAAGAATGCATTTGCATGTCTATCATACACAGGGAAACAGAATTTTGAAGAGACTTGAGCTAAACGTAAAATCCCTGATAATGATGTATGAACAAAATACATATTTCTCCTTTAACCTCTTTGGCTTAATTTCCAGGCTTTTGTTTTAAAAAAAACATAATTATAATTAGGGACGTAGATCTGTTTTAAAAGGTAAAACATTTGCATGTTATTGGACTTTTTTCTGTCTAAGAAATATTGACTTTATTATGTAATTCCTGACTTTTAAAAAAACTGCTAATTTTAAGTGACTTAGCATTAAGTGATGAATATCAACAATGAAAATAGTCGTATCTTACCAGTCGACACTCATTAATTCTTTTTATTTATTTTATAAAAGTAGTCGACGTATAGACGTGAGGTTTAACTTTAGACCTGTAAAACCTATTAAGATGATCTAAGCAAGTTTATCGCCATAGTATCGTAGTACGTTAGGATAATAATTTATCCCTATGCGATATAAATAGCCTAATAATCTAATCGTATAATCATGACGAGACTTTCAATCATCATCACTCCCTTCTCTTCTCCCGCTTCCTATCATCATCACTGATGATGATGATGGACGTAAGAAAGGCTGAGCTTTCTTACGTCCATTGCTGGACCTCTCCTATGGCACACCACTGGGCTCGATCATCGGCCCTCCTCATCCAACCGTTGCCAGCCACCCTGCGAATATCGTCATCCCACCAACCAGAGGGCGCCCTACACTACTTCTGCCGAGTCGTGGTCTCCACTCCAAAACCCGTTTACGCGGGAGTATTAATTGTCTATTGACGAAAAGTGAGTGCAAATATGAACATCTGCCCACACCTACGAGGATACAGGCGTTCGTGAGAGTGTGTTTCAATTTCATGTCGGTTTGAGATCAAAGTAGGTAGACAGAAGACTTTCACAACCATTGAAATTATGATCGGAATGCCGACTTATTTGACCTATTGGTAATATTTTCATCCGTTCAAAAATATGTTATTGTTAAATATAGCACGTGGCTTATAGCGTTTATGTGTATGTATTTTAGAATTATCACGAACTGAACGGAAGTATCGATATGTTTGCTCGTCGATTCCATTGCGCTAACTCTCGCAAATGGACGATGGTCTTTTGTACGGCTTTTACCGTTTGTTAGAATGTTTGAGAAAGCTTTAGTGGAAATATTTTATGTCATAAGGACAGTAAATAATAAAATGGAATGCGGAAATGTAGACGCTAGGAAGCTTATATTTAATTGTAAATATAAATTATTAAGGTCTCAAAGTATTTTAAACTATCAAGGTATTAGATATAATGTTTGACCATTTAGATAAAAAGTAGTTATTACATTATCATATACACTATATTCGGGATCATAAATACATGTACATTTTTTAAAATAAGTAAATCCAAAGTCAAATTGACTTCTTATTCGTCAAAGATAGCTGCAGCAATATTATAATAGAATATTTACTAGCGAGTATCTAATAAAATTACGATTATATTGGGACAATTTGTAGTTTGTTGGGACTGACGTAAATTGATACCATGACAAGAAGAACGCATTTATATTAAAAAAAAAACGTATCTATGGACCTCAATTCGATGATAGGATACAATGATGATTAGTTAAACTGTGTTTATATACTCTCCAAACTCGTGTATTTTGCAAAAATACGTTGTGAATGTACTCACTTTTGTGTTGCTGAATGTAATCCTGCTCTGCACCACTACCAGCCAGCGTTTAACTTCACCAGAACAACACCTCACTTAAGACGGTCAATATGACTTCACTTACGGACATCCAAACCACCCAAAAGACGCATGAAGACAGCTTTTCGCAGCGAATGGCCCAACTCGAAGCTTAACTTCAGACTGGGGGAGCTGCCAAGGACACAGTCGCTCGGGTTGCCGAAGAGTTCCGGACCTTTCGGGAGCTCATGCTCAACATGCTGCGATTGCTGAGACAGCAAATAACTGAATGCGCAAACACGGTTGATGCGATGGAGACCAGACACCGTCGTAAAGCACTACTTTTTCACGGTGTCCCGAAGACTGACGACGACAACTGTACTACCGCCGTGTTGTCCGTAGTAAATAGTACGATGTCGCTGAAGGACGTCACAGGTTCACTTATCACTGCCTGTCATCGTATAGGGACTCCATATAAAGAACACCATCGGCCCATCCTAGTCAGGTTCTCGAGTATACTACATAGGACAGCGGTCTTGCTGGACTCAAGACGGCATTATTGTGGTAAAAGTCCCGGATGGAAGCCGAATCAAAATCACCACATAAGACGAATTGAATTCTTTAATGGGAAAGTATCCCAAGACAGCAAGCTTATCGTCATCGGCAGTGATAAGCCTCACGTCGACGGAAACATCGCGCTCGAATTTAAAATCGCGTAAGCCTTGATGTTCGCTAAGCACTAACTGTTTATTTTTTTCCCTTATTGAATTTATTATTGTTCGTCTATATTTTTAATAATACCCTCATGTTATTTGTTTTTTTGTATTGTCAATTTCAATTTGACACTTGGGTAACGACAAAGTCGCGTTCCATACAACAAATGTTAATGTTTTGTTTTTTAACTTTTCATTATTGTATCGTTCATGTTTAATTTAATTTAATTTTAATTTTTTTTTTTCTTTCTTTTCGATTATTAGCTGGCGGGTGGTGCAGAGTATGTTTGCTCTAATAAGTACTATATTTAAGTTTTTTTTTTGGGCCCTTATTTACTTTTATTTTATTTTTTTATTATTTGTTATTTTATTATATTTGTGTAATATTATTATGAATTCTGATGATGACTCATATATTTCTGCCTTTGTTTCTGCGTCCCTACATAGTGACCACAGTTTTTGTTCATCATGCTCCTGTCAGAAAAATCAAGCAAAAACGGCCACTAGCACCTTGGATGACGAGTGAAGTTCGATCGGTGATGAGGCGCAGGGATCGAGCTTTTGCTAAATTCAGGAGACGACGCACAGAGGAGAACTGGACGTCATTTAGGGTTGCAAGGAATCGGTGTAATCAGGTGGTACATAATGCTAAACGCCGCCATATCCTCCATAACATCAACTCCGCTTCTTCTGATGATATCTGGAAGTTTCTTAAGACTCTGGGTATTGGGGGTAAGAAGAATCTTGACTCTCAGGGGACTATTGGCTTAGATGACCTTAATAACCATTTTAGTGCATCTCCCGTTTTAGATCATCTAGTCAAAAGTCGTACTCTGGATTTCATAGCTGGGTTGTCTCAACCCGATATTGTTCCCTTTCAATTTTCTCCAATGGCTTCGGACGATATTAAAAAGATTATCCTATCCATCAGGTCAAATGCTGCTGGCTGCGACAAAATCACCCGTCGCATGATTATTACAATCTTAGACCATGTTAACCCAGTCATAACCCATATTATCAACTTTTCTTTTAGCACTGGTGGTTTTTCCATCTCTGTGGCGAAAAGCTTACATTATACCTCTCCCTAAAATCCCTAACCCCACTCTTGTTGCCCACTTTCGCCCTATATCCATCCTCATTCGTTCTGTAAGAAGAGTTTATTATTAGAGCTTTATATATGGAACAAAAATAAATATAATCAAATATTCAAGAGCATAATATGCAACCTACTTCAAAGAATAAATGGAACTAATATTTTTTTTAGTTCTATGAAGCTTTATTGTCGGAACTTAAAACGACGTCCGTACCACACAAAGATACAGACGATCCCGCAATTTGTGGAATATTTGGAATAGTTTCGGCGGCGGCCACCAACGAATATAAAAGAATCGTTGGAAACCTATATTGCGGAGCGGACATTCATTTCCACAGATTATCACAATGCTTTAATACTTTTGTATCATTGAGAACACATTTTACCTTAATCGTAAATCTTTGTAAGTTCGAACAATTATACCTAATTAAATATGGAATTAATGTTGTCGATGTTATGTTATTTTTTATTGACTTAGTTAATTTATTTCTTGCTACACCACCGCATACTAAAATTTCAATAGTACTGATGATAACATATTAAGTTTTAGTAGTTTAAATAGTAATTTTGCTAATGGTTGAAAACTGTTTTAAATCGTATGGTACGTTCAGCCATCATATCTACCACGACAGTATTTACAGCATCGATACTCACTTTCCATGTGACAGAATACCTCTGGTTTTGATTAGGTTTTCCTTAACCTGCGAGATTTCATTACTTTCCGCCTAGCTACACTTGAATCATTCAGTTTCATTATCATTTTACCGCGTTCGTGTAAAAAACTTGAAGATCACCAACAATTCTAAACATAAACAAAATGCATTATATTTACATTAGTCACTACAAACAACAAAAGAGCATCGCCAATAGTAAAGTAATTGACACATGCTATTCTTTGAAATTACGTGTATTTACTCGCGCAGTTCCGCAAAAGGCCAACCCTGCGTCCATCACGGGTGGTCCCCTCCCAGAAAATTCAGTAATGATCGACTCACATACTATGGCGGCATGACAAAAACCGAATTGCCGGAATCCAGGTAATGCTATAAAACACAATCGGCATGTACCTAATTCTCTGAATTTCGTTGCCTAATCTCCAAGCGGAATGCGTGGAACCATAAACTATTATTGCAATGAACCAATAAAGCGTTTATGTTTGCATTATACTAATAAACTTTAGACAAATTATGGAAGCTGCGTGTTTTGTTTTATAATAAATATTTATAAATTGGAAAACAATGGTTGTCGCTGAATACGTTACAACTGATCGCAAAAGATTTTTGCCTAATGTAATTATTATTAAAAAATCTCTCAGACTAAGTTATCTCAGCTATTTTAGAAATTGTTTATTAAAATAAAACAGGAAATAAAATTATGTTAAGTTACAACAATTGTGATTTTCTTTCATACCATACTATCGCAAAACTATTATAAAATTAATAGTTAAAAGGGGTGAGCCTATTGCCGTTTTTCGGGCACATTTCCAGACTCTGCTGCTACAGAGAATTTAGTAATAGAAAACCCAATAATACTTAGTTCAAACCGGGAATCGAACCCAGAACCTCTAGATCAGATGGCACATACTTATGCCTTTAGACCACGAGACAATCATGTTTAATTAAAACAATTAAACCATAGACCAAAGTATTTCCAGAACTAAAGTTTGTCTATTGTTCATGCAGTGACGACTTGCTAAATGCGGCATATTATAGTAATTGAAGATTGAAGCCAATGAACGTGTTTAGTGGCACACTCACTCAATGTTATATGTCCAGTAACATAATAAAATGAACATTTTCTTGATTGGAGACGCGGTTGTAAGGAATCTCTCTTTCCAAATAATGTTAACAAATCATCCCATTAAATTAGGATTACATAGTAACTTCAATCGCTTAAACTATTTCTTTCTCTTTGTCTCTTTTACTGTCAATTCGTCCCCATCACTATTATATACAAGTATATTTGTAATCGAATGTGCACATAACCTACACACAGTTACACCCTTTGTTCTATTGATAATATGATATGTAAGCTAATAGTAATAATAATAATAAATAGTAATAGCCCGGTCGAGAAGGTACATTTTGACTGTCGTAGAATACTATCTATTTTTTTCTTTTAGATTTTTAGCTCTTGCGTTTACAGAGAAGAATAACGATATTGATATTTTTTATTGTCAATTTAACGAAACTGTTGAAGAAGTATAGGCGCAGTTGTAAATGTAAGGTCAAATAAGAAAGGTACCCTTAAGTTTTGAGAATAGTAAACGTTTAGCAAGTCACGTTTTAAAGCAAAAAGTAAACGTTATGTGTAGCAGAGCGTGATTTCAATCCACGGACCTCTGGGTTATGGGCCCAGCACGCTTTCACTGCGCCACTCTGCTTGCGTGGATGTTAGTCGAAATAGTTGCTTACTAAGCTCATTTATCTGAAGGGTAATAATAATAAGTAAAGAAAACAAAATATAAAATTAGCAGAGCGTGGTTTCGATCCACGGACCTCTGGGTTATGGGCCCAGCACGCTTCCACTGCGCCACTCTGCTTGCGTGGATGTTAGTCGAAATAGTTGCTTACTAAGCTCATTTATCTGAAGGGTAATAATAATAAGTAAAGAAAACAAAATATAAAATTAGCAGAGCGTGGTTTCGATCCACGGACCTCTGGGTTATGGGCCCAGCACGCTTCCACTGCGCCACTCTGCTTGCGTGGATGTTAGTCGAAATAGTTGCTTACTAAGCTCATTTATCTGAAGGGTAATAATAATAAGTAAAGAAAACAAAATATAAAATTTGCAGAGCGTGGTTTCGATCCACGGACCTCTGGGTTATGGGCCCAGCACGCTTCCACTGCGCCACTCTGCTTGCATGGAGATTAGACGAAATATCTGCTAATTGTACATAAATTAATTATTGTTTAAAAGAAATATAATAAGCTCGCTCGTAGCGAGGTACATAGTTATTTAATTTGTCAAAAATAATTTTAACGGAGTAATATTTTAGATTTTTATTCCTTTTTTACCGAACTACACAAGAGCTTAAACTGCATAGTATGTATGTATAATATATATTTGATAACAATGTTAGTTCAAAATAGACTTATTTATAATAGAGTAATTTCTTGCCTCAGTACTCTAGGCTATAGCTACTGCACCATTCTGCATGCTATGAAGTATATGAAACATTCTCAGCTTAACAGTGATAAATTAAATTTTCCGCTAACTTTACTACTACGCAGTTGTTTCATACATTTCTCGCTACAAAATCATATAGTATATTGTTCTTTGTAGCACTAGATTTAATAATTTTTAAGTTTCAATACTGTTATTTTAAATGTAACTGTCACTAGAAAATATTTGCAAAGTTTCTTAAGAAATTTTTTATTTTTCTTTTTACGACGGTCTATCAAGAATCTACAACAATCATTGTTACCTACCCTCTTGTTTCTATAAACGTGACTTAATCAAGGGAAATAAGAGGTCATCTAACTAAATTTTATGACAGTCTTATGTAGCTTTCGATGTATTATGCTTGATAACAATTAACAAAATATTAGTATACGAATACGACAATGAATATGTTTTAAATATGATATTATGAAATAAATATTTATACTTAATGGTTTCCTTGCAATTATGTGATAAATAAGGATTATGAGTTCACATAATGTTCAAATGAAGTCTCCATTTCAGATTTATCAAATAATACGTCAGAACCCCCGTCATTTGTCTTGTCTTCTTACTTCCTGATCTTTGAGTTCTTATTAAGGGCCGAGAAACAGACATTAAGTTCGGTCTATTGATGATTTTCAACGCACAGATTGATTTGAAACCATCGGCAACCCAATTATGTTCAGTTGAAGCCGATGGACTGTAACTTTTTGTTATTATTTTGAACATCTGTCAATTTCACGGGACAACGCTTCGGGTTGAAGGAACAGTACCTACCCATTCAGATTGTCTTTGTTCGTTACTAGTTAAGCGGAAGAAAATAATTACATCGACGATTCGAAGACAGCTTCAATCGAAGCAACTGTAAAATAATTATCTATTCAATTACTTGGTTCATTTGAAAATGTTTCTTTAACAATCACGTGTATACAAATGACAAGATTTCAGAATATATTTTGAATAAATCAAAACGTAGAATTTCTTAATAAATAACTCAAATAGGTTTAAAAACCAAACAAATTTATTCTTAAATATAATAGGAAAAATATATATATATCGGACGGTTACACCGAAAAAAGGGTCGCTAAGGATATTGAGGAATTAAAGATTTATTTATTTATGCTTTATTGAATACAATATAAATACAAAAAAAAATACATACACATACATAGGTATTGGTAACATCTCAATAAAGTAGTGTCACAAATGGCGGCCTTATCGCTATCGGCGATTTCTTCCCGGCAACCGTTAGATGGACTGGAGAGATCAGAAGCATAGAGTAGGTGGTCTCAATTTATGTAAATTTTGAATGATGTTACGCAAAATGTTTAAAAAATATATAATAACTAGCTTTTGCCCGCGACTCCGTCCGCGTAGACTACATGGTTGGGTTTAGAATGAAAATAAGTTGTAGTCTATTTTACTCTACAGAGTCCCATTTATGTCCATATCAAAAATCGTTTACATCGGTCAAATGATTTAGGCGTGAAAGCATAACAGACATATAGTTACAGTCGTCTACACGTCGTTTCATCATTCTAGATTCAAAAATCACGAATTTCCACACACTTTCACCCCTATTTTTATTTTACCCCCTTAAAGGTACATTTTTACAAACTTTTAATGTCATATTTATTTATATCCAATCAACAGCCTGAAAAATAAGTTTCAAGCTTCTAGCTTTAAAAATGACAATACTTCCATACAGCCTTTCATCCCCGCTTTCAACCCCTTAAAACCCTTTTTTCCGGGATAAAAAGTAGCCTATGTTCTTTCTCAGGGTCTAAACTATCTGTGTACCAAATTTTATTTAAATCGGTTCAGTAGTTTTAGCAGGAAAGCGAGACAGACAGACAGACAGAGTTACTTAGGCATTTATAATATTAATAAGGATAATAAAGATGTGCATTAATTAGATATAGAAGATTTTGTAAAATAAAAAAAAAAACTAGCAGAGCGTGGTTTCGATCCACGGACCTCTGGGTTATGGGCCCAGCACGCTTCCACTGCGCCACTCTGCTTGTGTGGAGATTAATCGAAATTGTGGCTGATCGAGCCATCAAATATCTTTAGGTAATAATAATAAAAAAAACAAAATATAAGGATAGCAGAGCGTGGTTTCGATTCACGGACCTCTGGGCTATGGGCGGAGCACTCTTCATGACTGTCGAATTGATCTAAACAAATTATAAAATAATATCTCTTAATAGTTTGACAGCCCCGTGGCGCAGTTGGCTAGACACCAGCTTGCGAAACGAGAGGCTGCGGGTTCGATCCCCGCACCGAGACAAATGTTTGTGCGATCCACAAATATTTGTTTCGGGTCTGGGTGTTTGTGAGACCGAAAAGTCTCTCGTAGTTTCTGATACCCACGACACAGGACTTGTATCCTAGTGTGGAGTCAGAACTATGTATGTGACTGTTGGGTGTATTTATTATTTATTATTATTATTAGTTTAAAATGGAGTGCTTGTTACAGTGGTAATTAATTGTTTATTAATGCAAATTTGAGTTATTTTACTCACAATGCTATAACGACTAAACCGATTATGATGATTTTGAGTCAGATCAGGAGTCCCAGATACGGCCAAAAGCATTAGCTTTTAATATTAATAACAGAAAGTTTTTAAATCCCGAGGATTTTTTTCAAAAATATTAGTTGACAAATTGTGTTAGGAATATTTTTTGTTTAAATGTCTTAGATTTAGTCAGTAATTAATTAATGAAAAAAGTTTACGTTTTGGACGATTTTGTGACCTATCATGTTAAAATGTTTTCGGGTTGGTTGCCATGACAAATTACGGGTATTATATTTTGCCTATTAATATTATTTAGCACAAAACTCACAGAAAGATAGTTCAATAAACCTAAAGGCATTTTAAGTTTTTCAATCGTAATTCAAGACTATCAGCGTGTTCTTGTCGGTGGTGGAGCGAAATTGCAGCACATAAAATAATTACGAGATTTTGTTTGTTCAGCACGCTGTAATGTGAAACGGAACGTTTTGCATCAGCAATTTACTTGTTAACCTCCGGACATCGGCTCTTATTAAGTCATCAAAATTATACCACACCGGCATTGCAGTGCGTGTGTTGTTTCATGTCTATCCTTTTTTGCAAAAATTGCAGCAATTTTATGTACATTGATGAGTAAGAAGTGTTTAAGCCTTAAAACAATTGCGTTCTTACATGTTTACTTTTTCAATTTATTGGTTTCAATTATGGTATGAGGGTAAAGCCTTCAATTTTATTTTAGGATATCATTAAATATAAACGGTAATTTATTACTATATTCTGCTCGCCATTTTGACTTCTCGCCTCTATATCATTCTTTGTGGATGAATATTTTAAACATTTTTATATATAAAGCCATAAGAGCGTCCGATCTTATTGTTCATAATCGGTTTGGATCAAATCAGGAAAAATGTATCTATTGCTGTAAGAGTATGATAATTTTAAGTCGTAAGCTAACTCTATTTAGACCACACGGCATCAACCATATCTGCCAGTAACTACTATACCGATATAGAAACAAAATGTGCATCAGACGGTTACAAAACGATGTCAAATCGCAAGTGTCTGGCGTCGTATCAGAAAACATGTGAGACTTTCACAAACTCTACATATTTTCTACTTTATAGCGCATTTTATGCGATACATCGATTTATCGCAAGTTGTTCAAGTCCTGATATAACTTCTGAATATTTTGTCTCCATAACCTTACTTATGCAAAATAGCTCATTTTTTTATTTTACGATTGTTTCGCATGTTGCATGAAACAGCATCATTGAACTATTTCAACTCCAACTGACACGAGCAGAGTGGCGCAGTGGAAGCGTGCTGGGCCCATAACCCAGAGGTCCGTGGATCGAAACCACGCTCTGCTAGTCTTATGTTTTGTTTCCTTTGATTAATTTTTATTACCCTATATAATATGTATGTAGATACATATAATTGAACTTAGTAAGCAACTATTTCGACTAATCTCCACGCAAGCAGAGTGGCGCAGTGGAAGCGTGCTGGGCCCATAACCCAGAGGTCCGTGGATCGAAACCACGCTCTGCTAGTCTTATGTTTTGTTTCCTTTGATTAATTTTTATTACTCTATATAATATGTATGTAGATACATATAATTGAACTTAGTAAGCAACTATTTCGACTAATCTCCACGCAAGCAGAGTGGCGCAGTGGAAGCGTGCTGGGCCCATAACCCAGAGGTCCGTGGATCGAAACCACGCTCTGCTAGTCTTATGTTTTGTTTCCTTTAATTTTTATAACTATATAATAGTAAACAAATAATTTTCTAGTATAATGTAATGTATTAGTCATTGACGAAATATATTCGAAATGTATTGATGATGCAACAACGTAGACGTTGACATATAACTTCATGGTAGACCATGAAGTAATATGTCATACTGACAACGTTATTGTTCGTTGCAAGTGTATGTATGTAACAATATTGCTTGTCTCAATATTTTTAAATAATGACTAGTGTTCGCCTGCAAATTCATCTCCGTGGACGGATAAATATTATCCAGAGAGACACATAAAATTTATGACTGTTAAGAAATGTAAAGCAAAGAAGCCACACATTTTACCGGGATATAGAGCATTCTATTACAATACAAGTAAATGACAACATAATTAGTTAAAGACGTTACACAAGCAGAGTGGCGCAGTGGAAGCGTGCTGGGCCCATAACCCAGAGGTCCGTGGATCGAAACCACGCTCTGCTATTCTTATATTTTGTTTCCTTTAATTTTTATAACTATATAATAGTAAACAAATAATTCTCTAGTATAATGTAATGTATTAGTCATTGATGAAATATATTCGAAATGTACTGATGACGCAACAACGTCTACCATGAAGTAATACGTCATACGGATAAGGTTATTGTTCGTTGCGAGTGCATGTAACAATATTTCTTGTCTCAATATTTTTTAAATAATGACTAGTGTTCGCCTGCAAATTCATCTCCGTGGACGGATAAATATTATCCAGAAAGACACATAAAATGTATGACTGATAAAAAATGTAAAGCAAAGAAGCCACACATTTTACCAGGATATAGAGCATTCTATTACAATACAAGTAAATAACAACATAATTAGTTAAAGACGTTACAAAAGCAGAGTGGCGCAGTGGAAGCGTGCTGGGCCCATAACCAAGAGGTCCGTGGATCGAAACCACGCTCTGCTAATCTTATATTTTGTTTCCTTTGATAATTATTATTCATCATCATCATCATCATCAGCCCAAATACGTCACACTGCACGGGCCTCCTCTACAACTGAGAGGGTTTAGGCCTTAGCCCACCACGCTGGCCTAGTACGGGTTGGCGAACTACATACCTAAGAAATTCCTAAGAACTTTTAGGTGTGCAGTTTTCATCACGATGTTTTTCTTCACCGTTAAAGTACGTGATAATTCATTGTGAATACACACATTACTTCGAAAAGTCAGAGTTATGTGCCTGGGTTTGAACCCGCGACCGTCGAGATTGTCGACCGCGTGCCTAAACCTAAAGCGCTTAATTAGATAATATTAGAGATTTAGTGGCTTCAAATACAACAGATCCAAAATAAATATAAAAATATTTATTAGACACGATCAGACAATAATTTTCTCAGCTTGGGATTGAAAGTGGCGATCAGCGCGTCTCGTTTTTCAGGACGGCGTGTCATTTAGTTCTATGCTATATAGGCTGTCAAACAGTTACAAACTCCCATGCAACAAATAGTCACGCCCTTATTTACCTCACCGGCACAGGTAAACAAATATTTGTAAGTAAAGTTTTCGCATAAAAACAGAATTTCACACTCCATTTCTAAACATGTACGTTCCAAAACGCACACGGATGCTGCTCTGACCGGATATTATGATAATTAAAATGCACAGATTTGTAGAGCGAGATTATCCGTTACTTCAGAAATATGGAGTCGAGGTAATGTACGCAGTAAATTGATTTAGTCTTAATAGGAAAGACTTAAATTCAAATACCAATGCACACAATTTCACCAGAACGATATAATTGAAAAGATAAATAGTCTTCTCGCGTTGATTAATATCATTAGTAAGTACGTTGGTGAGAAGAATTGACATGGTAATTAGATTTTAATTTTAACTTTCTACTTTTCTTTCATGGATTCATTATCTAAATCTCAACATCAACTTTTGTGTATTTTTTTAATTTGAAACTTATCTCTATTGGATTATGTGATACTGTCGAAAATGAGATTAGCCTGTTGTTCATGATACCTTTTTATAAAAAATGATGCACACGAATAATTTAAAATAAATATTATATACCTATGTATAGCGAAACTTAAAAAATTTAGTTTTTCAAGATGAATACAGAAAAAAATGTATATAAAAAACCAAATACTCCAGCAAAATGTTCACGTATTGAATAGTTTAATAAAAAAAACGGCACGCTTTTTTATATGGAACGGATTAAAGCGCGGTAGACTGGCCCATAAATCTGCGGATTAAACTAACCTATCCGCAGATTGCAATCTTACGTCCGCGGGTGCTCGCTATCGGTAATTGTTCCGATAACCGATATTCTTGAAATACGAACGAAAACCGCCGCAAAGTTTAGATGGAATAAAGTTTTGAAAATATAAAAATTGAACAAATATTAGTGCCAACAAAGTTCGTATGGAGGTCAGTTGGAGATTACTATTTCGATATTGGCATAACTTATAAAATTACTTTATAAAAACCTTAAGCTAGATTAAATATAAATAATATAAACGGGAACAATTGACTGCATTGTTTGAAACGATCATCAAGGTAAATACAGATATAGTCATTTGGACCAGTATCAGTATTAGACTTACGAATATTACAATTCTGACGTCAGAGTGATCTTAAAGAACTTGCCTGAATATAGCCACGTTAAAGTAACTTTAGGAACTACCAAGGCTGCAAATATCAAGGCTGCAAATCCCTAATTGTTAAATTAGGGAACAATGATAGCAAGTGTCAATTTTCTCATAACCTTTGTTTTATAGCAACCATTACTTATATGTAATTACATAATACGTAATAAGGTAATAACTGGAACTTTATGTTTGGTTATAAATACGTTACTATTAGACCAGTGAGGTGAAGTTTAGAATTTACTACCGTATTTATTTTCATATTAATTAATTCTCATCCATAAGTTAATTAAACGAACAAAGGTTCCGTATGTTGGCATGCGGCGTTTACTGGGCCCGGTTTGTGTGCTCGGCTCAACTGCCCACAGTTTAAAGTATTGTAAATAAAACAAAATATTGCCGACTATAAAATGGTCTCCTTAAACAATCGGAGTGCGTTCGTAAATTCGATTGCCATATTGAAATAAATTGCTTGTAATCTTATACCCAAACAGCCAGAAAACAACTGAATGAGCAATATCAAGTTACTCAAGAGGAAAGAATGGCTTTACTTCTACTTTTTGTGTTTTTTACTCCCTCATACAATTCACTAAATGGAATTAAAAAATCGTCAATTTAACAATATCGATAACAATCGCTTAATGTGTCGATTATACAACATCATAAATCATTTTTTGTGATATCAAAACAATTTAATTTTATAAGCGGCTTAGGAGTAGAAAAAATGCTTAAATTCGTATGGAAGTCGATTACCACCATTAGTTTCACTAATTACGAGGTTTTACAACCACAATTTGTTTTTATGATTATTGGAACATTTTCTATTGGAGAACTGGAATACACTGCACCGATGAAGATCGTAAAGGAATTATTACGGTATCCCATAATTTTATGTAATAAAAAGCTGTTAGCAAAAATTAGGTTGATTTTAATTGTTTTCGTTGGTTTAATAACATAGGTAGTCGCGAAGACGTAACAAAAAATAAAACGTTGAACGCGGTAGGGTAATAACCATTAAAATAAAACGCCTCCCATTCGAATTAAAATTGTTTATCCTCGCTCGAATAATACTCTTATTAATGAATGTTATCAACTGACTCCCCGATAAATATTCAAAGAAAAAACCGCAAAGTTTGAATAAGGTAAACCGTGGGCGTTCTGACAATGAGCACGTCACCGACTGCCCTTTGAGCTGTCAGGATCTTGAAGAAAGCGGGGCAATTACATTGAAAACCCCGCAATGCTATCTTTAAGAAAAATAATACTAACTTTGAACCATCTGACGTAAGGAGCTTATTAGCACGCCCGTCGTGACATCCTGTAGGCCTTTCATTGTCTTACTTTATACTACTCCTTGGCTGCGGCTTCCTCTGTGAGGGAAATAAAATAAACGATTTGTAGATTACACAAAATATTTTGGCAGATTTTTGTTTCGAAACGCAGCATGTAGATCTGTGTTCAATAAACTAGTATTGACTAGTAACTAGTTATTTACTATTTTTCAAAAGAAAGAGTAACTTTGTCTGTAACTCTTTTGCGATTACACGTTTTCAAAACGTTAGACGTTTATCACTTTGGCATTTATGTAAATGGCACTTTAGAGAAACACATACTTACTAAAGGTTTTATGTAGAAAAAATAATTTGAAGGTATTTAAATATGATATGAAAATATTTACGTAAATCCTAAACTCTATTTGCTAAAAAAGAGTTTAGAATAATTTATTATTATCCTTTGAGTGGGTGTAGTGAGCTGGATTAATGAACGTTGCGCCATAGCTTCAACAATGTAACGCTACGCAGATACTGAAGTAGTAGCTGATATAAAACAAAGAAGGATCGCATATCGACGCTAATATATAAATTTTAAATGGTTTAAGGTAAACAAACTGCAATGATCCAAAATATGTGTATTTTGCAGCTTTGTTGAAATGAGCACGATTTCAATACTTCAAAGCTATTTTTAGGAACTATCAAGAAAGCGAAGCATCTGTACTCATATATCTCTCAGCGATTGCTTTTAAATTTTGTTTATTTGCTGACATATTGTACCATGTTGTTACAGATTTTATGATTCTTCGTGCAATATTCAAGACAAGATAAACTTCATAAGTTTCCATCAGAAGAAATTCTTGCTTTACATTCATCAATTTTCTATTCTTTCGAACCGCAAAACAGATGTTAATTAAAATGTGCTATTTTCTTTTGTATTTTAAGTGGATCCACTTAAAATGATGATCACATGATCATGCGAACAGCATTTAACTCACCAACAGCCAAGCACACTTTAAAGAGATCAAATGATACTGGCTCTTAAATGTGAATAAAAGAAGGACGAAATAGTAGAAAATAGATAAAGATAAGCGAATCTTAGGCAATCTAATTTATTGATCGGAACATGACAGCAACCATATCTTGGAAATTATTTTTGATGAACTCTGCATTAATGAATTACTTTTTGTGTCCGCTGGCTTAATCAACATTCGATGAAATTCGGTTGATCTGTGAAGAAGTATTCGCTAAGTCTATATGAGAGTTTGAGATTATCCTGGTTAGCACGAATTTCCAACCAGCACCTTATTCTCCAAAAACATTAGAAGAAGATAATTTATTTTTAAAGAGTAGCAACTCAACTTCAATTCGAGAACTCAATAGGTAGCCTCGGTAGCCGTAGTTACTTATCATCAGGTAAAAATCCGAGTCATTTGTGTCATCTACCACAAAAAATCGTATACCTCTACAAAAACAAGCATGGGCTATGTAAATACGAATATATTGCTATAATCCGCGCCGCGTACCTATTTCAAGTCCAATATTTTGACGCTATTGCTGATCGGAGCAGACATTCTATTTGCAGTGGGGCGGACTTGCAATAAACATAGGTTACAGCTGCTGCTTTCCATTCTGTTTGTGATTTGTCAGGTTATTATCCTGCGTGCGTAATCACCATAATAGCAAAGAGGGCATACATTTTTAAAATTTTACTTGATTTATATTTGCATACCTATAATAAACCTTAAGGATTATTTCAGATATGCATGATAAAAAAAATAAAAACGTGATTACCTAAAAAAAATACATTTATGTTATACTTCAGTTGTTTCATTGTTATCATATTTGTAGATGTGTGTGCTGAGTTTGTCGATATAAATCCTACATTTAAGAACTATTTAGCTTGCATGCTGCTTTTGGGAAAGGTCCAGCAACCAACAAACCAACTGAAATCAATCAAAAAACAACCTAGCAGCTGAAATCGTATGGCTCATTGTGTATTTGGTAACTATTGTAAGTATGTTTCTCAAAATAAACTTCTTTTAATTATTTTAAATCAGTTTATAATATTTAGGTAGGCATGCTGCAAGAGACCTACGGAATATTGAATTCAATAAAGATAAGGCGCTCGGGAAATGACACGAATAAACCTAACTTCTACATGCCAAAGCAAATGACGTGCCATACAGACCGCTGTAAAGGAAGTAATGAAGGAAAGTAGTTAAACTAAATTACTAACCTGGGCTTCTGTTTTATGGACTATGATGACCATTTATTAGAAGCTTATGATGAAACTGTAATGGAACAGTAAATTGACTATATACCCATATAAGTAAACTATTAAAGAATCTGACAAAGTGTTAATCATTGATGAATCAGTGAAGCCAACGAAGTACCCAGCACGTTGGCCGTGATTGGCCCACTGATAGAGGAGGTACCACCAGCCTGCACTAAAACCATTAACATCTCAAATTACCCACTACGCCCAAACAGCGGATTGTGTGACTAATCGATATTAAAGGTGCTGTTATGTCTTAATTAAATTATTCTCATAATTGGTAATTTGGTTGCGGTTGAAGAATTATACAACGTTACAAATTTTACACAATGGAGCAATTTCTGAGGCGAATTGAAGATCGACTTTATTAATTAACGGAGTTACACATAGAGCTACGTTTTAATTGTACGCTCGGGATGGACCGCCATTAGCACACGAAAATATACAATGTGGTAAATAAAATAATTGCCGTGAAAAAGTTTTATCGCTTTTAGAACTATTTTGAATTATATAGAACGCTTTGTGTTGGGTGGGGTCAGTGCTATCGTTGATTTGCATAGTATAATGTGACTTTAAACCGTTAAAATTTTATATGCGGGCTATGTGGCGCGAGATATATGAATAATATATCTATGAAAAAAAAATATGAAAAAAAGGGTGAATGAAGACATGACGGCTGATAGGCATCTTTGGAAGGAGAAAACATACTGCGCTGATCCCAAATAGAATTAGGAACAAGGCAAGAGAATGATGATGATGATGAAAGTTAAAATAACAATCGCTGTGCTTCGAGTTTTATAGAAATTGTATTACGTCATCCTAGTCTCTTATTCTTTTCTCGTTATTTTTAAAGACAGGCAACGAAAAAGCTGTTTCAGAGATTGGTCAATTGATAACATACAATATGAACCCTCTAATATTTTCCGTTTATTATTATAATTATGTTTCAAATGATTGCTTGCCTTTTTGGTATTGCGTCACGACACACGTAACTAGCTTCTGATCGAGAGGCCCTGATTCCCGGGTCGAGCAAAGATACGATTTCTCTATGAGTAAAAACTCAGAGGCAATAATATAAAAACGACAATAGCCTTGCCGCCAATAAGATGGGTATTGAAACCGTTGTCGAAGTGGTAGGTTCAAATTATCCGTGCTCATTATTCTAACAACTTAAAAAAATTCTAGCAAATAAGGTTATAAAATGTGAATTTAAAAAAGCCATTGGTGTATACGAAGTAAGACAACATAATAAAAATTCGAAAAAGGATGTAGAGACATAAAAACAACATTTTGTTTACTCTCACTTGCTTCGTAAATGTATGTCGTGATAAAGTAGGGTTTTATGAAATCATAATAGAGGATAGTTTTGCGAGCTAAAACACGTGAATGGCCCGGGGAAATAAAGATTCTTTCGACCGTTAAATTTACGACTTGTCCCAGGGAAAGCCTTGTCTCCTACCCGAGATCTCTTTTTATAATTTATTTGGTTTGTTACGACCGCGCATCCCCTTGTTGTGCTCATGAAAATGTATGTACCCGCGGATGCACATTGAAAAATTTACCTCTTATTTTGTAATGTCTGTTAAATTTTCCATCCATCCACCCGTAGCGAACTCTTCAAAATTTGGTATATTTATGAGGTCGTAAAATATTTAAAAAGAAAAACCTTTGAAACGCGAATGGGCGGAGAGATCTCCTTCATATTATCATGTGGCCACGTCCAATCTTTTCGGATGGAGGCTCTGCTCACAATGTGTAAAATTTATGGAAATTGCATTTCCGCATTATGTCCGATATGAGGGTGAAATGAAACTTCGCTGGAAATTTTCTTTTGAGAAAACCGTGACATGCAATTTCGTCTCAAAAATGGTACAACACGATTTCATTTTGTGCTTGTATTGTTAAATATTTGCGCGTAAACCAACGCGTTGCATATAATTATCAGCCTGTATAATACTAAAACATTATACTTTAATATTTACACTTCAAATTATAAATAAAAATTAAACCACACTACGCTGTTGCAATCTCTTTAAAGTTATAACAGGATCATAAACACAAAGATCCTCGGGGTTAAGACTCTGTAATAAAAGGGAAACTTCATTAAAGTTGGCCGAAGATACCGGCCAAGTAATTCTGGATTCGCTTCAAGCTACCGGCGGTCAACACTGTTGAGTTACGCGCTTTATATAAAATTCCCTGGCTTCAATATAATTATTTACCACGTAATAAAATTTTATTGTTGTGATAAAATATTCATTACTCTTTTAGAGGCTATTGTTTAGTTTTTAGCGCTTGTTGCAATGGTTACAAGCAGAGGCGATACTTCCATAGAAGCCCAAAAGCGTTACACGTTAATTGTGTAATGTCTAGTTTATAATTGTTTTTTGTGGGGTCAGGATATTCTTATTTATAAGTATTACATTTAAAATACGGTCTTTATCACACGCATGGTATGAAAAAGTAAAAAAAAAATGTTTTCTTTTAGCGTCTGTAACTATTTTAATTCTCATTTATCTTTCCATGCATCGCCGCAAACGTCGAGTGAATTTTATCTTGCGTCGAGTCATTAACCTTTTAATCTGATCTCGGTTAGTACATCTCTTTTCTAAGTACTTTCATTAGCTGAAATACCCTTTAAAAATATTTTTCTTCAGTGGTCTTAACAACTAAATATTTCTTTTTGATATGTTATTTAATTACGTTAATCTTTTTGAATTTATGTGTTTAATAACTATTAATTATAAAACATTTTCCAAGCACTCAGCATCCATTCCGAATTTATAATATACGTATAAATTTATTTTAAGGGACTTTATTCGAAAAGTCCTTACCAAGAAAAATAGAAATATTAAGCCGGAATTTTTTGCTAATATGATGATCTAAATACAAATTACAAACAACAATTAGTTTTATTGATTTTTTTTATGCAGCAGTGGTTATACGGTAACCCAGAAAATACTTTCAATAAAATCTTTGCACTCGCGAGAAAAAATTGTCGACAGTTCGAACTAATACATACATATAATGTATAGCTTTCAAATACTAAAGAAAATTTAGTCTTCGACAAAGACAGTTAAAACAAAAATAGTACTATGTAAATTGTTGTGTAACTGCAAACTTTCATGCACGATTTTTTTTGGTAACACAGACGCAAACAAACTAAAGGGGTTGTGTCTATTGTCTTGGGAAATGTTAAAGATTTAGGAATCTCCGGAGCTAAGCCACGACATTTACTACGTGTGTGAAAAATTTCATTGCAATTCTTTAGAGGCGGCTGTGCGATAGGGCAATAAATATCTAAACACCTTAAAGTCTGAACACATTGTTTTCCATTAACTTGGAGTAGGAACATACAAAATGGCTGTCGTCTGCGAACTAGAGAAATAAAACTTGTAGCATATTGTTGTCGTATATTCGTATTTTAATTAATTTATGTATTCGTATTATTGTTTTTACATATCAGACGTCCTCCCTGTGGCAGTAGTTTATTATTGGACCTGAAATAATTGAATGATGAAAAAGAGAACCTTTTTTTCAATCATTTCATAAACAGTATTATATGCTACATTCGAGAATATTTTTTTTAACGGAAAAGAAGTATTAAAATATTGATAATCAAATATTTTTACTATGCCTACAGTTATACCAATAAAAAGGGACTTCGTAGGTGTAACAACTGATAGATCTCAGATATCATAGACCGTCGATCGGAACGAAACAGAAAAGCTGTTTCATCAACCTGTTCTTTATAAAAATGCCTGTAATTTCATTGGCTGACCTGGTTATGCATCCTTTGACTCCAAGGGGACTACAATGTAGCTTAAGTAACAACTAACTACTTTGATCATTCTAGTTGCTTGAACTAAGATTAAATCAAATATAACGTTAAACATGTACAATTCTCGGTAACTAAATGTAGTGGTATCTATATCCCAGCAGAATTGACTCCGGTTAAACTCTGCACAATAGGCAAGCGAACTTCTAATCAAAGTAGCGTTTTGAGCTCATCGCCTCCGTTGGGACCAAAAACTCTTATTACGTCTTCAAAGAATTTTATCGAACGTGCCTTGGCAATTTTTCATCAACTAACTTTATTATATTTTTTTATTAGTTTCTATTGAGCTTATGTATTTATGTACAGTCTCAATTGTCTATAGTATCAACAAACATAATTATTCTTCTGTTTTTGAGCTCGATTTCTAAGTTGAGTAGCTTGAAAAACTTATCAGGCAAGTCCTAGAAAGCGTTGTCTCCGTGTGTCAGATTAAGTTGCTGTATTTACACAATACAATATCATTTAGTTACAAAAGTCAAAGGGATTACTAGAACATTGCAACAGAAGCGTCAGTGATAATTATCATATTATGGTTCATTTGTGATGCTCTTAATACAGTAGTTGTAAATTTGCCACAACTTATCATAATCCTTAAGTTTTCAGATGAGAGATATGTATTAAAAAATAATAAGACATCTAATTGATGAAGAAATATATCGTGACGAAACCTGTTACTCCTATTTACTATTTTTCCACAAAATATTCTTTAAGATTGTGATGTCCACTAAATCGCAAAACTGCAATCATTATCATAATGGACTAAGTATAATAACCTAAACAAGGTAAAATTTGAAGATGAAATATGAATGAATATGAAATAAATACCTACCTATTTTATTCAAACAACAAGAAGGTAGAATATAAACATCCGCGAACGATATCTTTCGAGATCTGTTTTTAAAATCTAAAGACCTCTTGCCTTCGCCATGACAAAACCAAACAAATTTCATTTCGTTGAGAAAATAATGTCGCAAAAATAGTTAAATAAAGAGAGATGGCTCTGTTCTTCCTTCAGTGTTACAGTTCCATCTTTTCAACTGTACATTTCTACATACAGAGTAGGACGATGGCAAAGAGATTTCATCGGACAGTTATTAATAACTTTTGAATACCTCTTAAAGTCTCCTTAAGGACATCGGGATCACGCGGTTTAAGTGTTCCCCGTGCGATGTGAACGTCCCGGCTTCGATTTCGGCGTCGGGCAAAATGATAGGTATTGTGAGTACAACGCTATTGGGGATTCGTGGGTGCAGAAATGAAATTCTACCTATGCTTTCGGGAATACAAACGTAAATGTTTACGTATGTGTGTGGTCAATAAAAGATATTTAAACCGTACTTAAATCTGTCTTATCGTTACTTTAATGAGACTTTACGCAAGACATGAAGCACCCATTTTAATATGTACTCACAGAAAATAAAAGTCAAAATTAAATCACTAAAGCATTTCATTTTATGAAATGCAAAAAAAGTAGTTAGCTCAACAAATGTAGGCAGTCAGGCTCTAAATATTTCTACACTGTGGTTACATAGCTGCACAGAACGAGTAAAATAAAAATGCTGAGTCTGAAGAAATAAACGAAAGTATGCATTATTATGATGACGATTTCGAACTGCAACCTTTGGAGATTTCTTACACGTACATTTTTTGTTAGCGCCTTCGTTAGTTTTAATTGCTGGCTGAAAATGTAATTTTTATTATTTATGATACTGTTACAAACAAATTTTGTGTTATTTTAATGGACACAACTTGTAAACTTTTCGTTGGATTTTTAAATATAGAGTTGATTTATAGACGGTCTTTTTTTGAGTCGTTTATTCTTTTTAAAGAATATACCAATTTGACGGCTTTAATTTTACGACAATTTTAAAACATATTTTGTGAAGCAAATTTTTTAGGATGTGAATATTTTTTATTGTTAATTATTAAAATATATACCAAATTTATAGAACAGTGACTAGAATCCATGAAATAATAGGATCTTGTCTGAGTATGATTCGACAAATTTTATTTTATCTCGCTGGTCGATATTATTTTTTGGACTCCACTGTGCTTACCATCAGGTACAGTGGAGTCACTTTGCCGCGCCAGAATAAAAAAAAAAAAAAATAAAAAAAAAAAAAAAAAAAAATAAAATTGTCTACAAAGACTGTCTTGAAAACTGTCGTTGCCTTGGCTTCTAGACCTTGAAGTGAATAGTCCTCGTGTTTGTTGAATTTCGTGATACTTTTGAAGGAACAGTATTTAATAGTGATCTATTTGTTGGTTTCGTTAAAAGACAATGTAATAGCTGAAACAATGTAAGTAATGTGTGCTTTCATAATCATGGCGTTATTTGGTAATTATAAAAAACATGTATTCACTTCTCATATAAGTTGTATACCGGTAATGAAATTCCGAAGCTTACTCCAACAAATTTTTAATTGATGTTTTGTGACTGATAAAGAACTGTAATTATATACATTTATATTTTAATTGGAAAAAAGCTACCTTAGAGTTTCTTTCCCGATCTACTCAAGTAATGACTGCCTTCCGAACTGTAAAGTAACTAAATTTTGAAATAACTGTATGGAATTTGACATTTTACAGAATTAATAAATAATATTTCATTTTATTCCATGTATTCCATTCCAAAGGACTGCATTTGAGTATAGATAATGATGCTTCATATACAAACTAACAACCATATCTAAAACACTCTAAATAAATAATAAAAAATACTAAATAATACGTGTATTTAAAATTCGACGAAATAAAGAAGCGAACTGTTGCTGCAACTTCCAACTTTAGTCGAGCTGCATGTTTTGATTTAAGTTTCAATTGTTAGCGGCGTGTCAACTCGTCTAGTTTCGCAGTTCTCACAAAATCAATGAAGGAGTACAGGATTGCGGTCCCCAACCTCCCCTCCCGCTGCACGTTTTATGCATACTATGTGATGGGACGGCATTATACAACGCGACACTTATTTTTTATACTTGTGTATGTAAGTGTGAAAATATATGAGCTTCTTCAACAAGTCATATTGGTTTTCCACAAGCAAGGGTTGTTATTGACTTGTTTGTACTTCTGGCTGGTGTGCCAATTTTTTTAATATGTTTTATAACGATAATTGGTAGTTGTATACTGGGGTTTAAGCTTGACATTTTTAGGTTATTTTTATTGTATAATTTATAATAATGATATTAAAACTTATAGTCTTACAATAAGTTATAATAAATCTATCAGTTTTTTTTCTGTTTATTTTGTCGGGGGTTTTTTCATAGATGAAAACGCCACCCCCATTATTGCATACAAATAAAATACAAAAAACGTAATCTAAAAACAATAACAAAGTTTTGGGGCAACTAATGTTCCCGCAATGTTAAACCTATAATTATTAAAAATCTATCAGTTGATGTTTTTTTTATAACGTTTTGTGTCTAAAAGTCCACATAAAAAAGTGAGCAAATCAGACTAATTAACAATTCCAATAGATAACCTATTTGAAATAAACGACGGCGGCAGAAGTTCTAGTTCTTGTCAGAGTTTTAAGGCACCTGTTGGATATATAGTCCAGCTTTAACGCCTAAAATATGCAAACTTTCACATACACTGTAAATTTACTCGACTGCCAAGATAGGATGATTTTAGTTTTTTTGTTTTGTATGTGATGCAAATATACAGGTTGTATAGGTACAGACCGGGACCAAAAACTAAGACAGGTAATACTTACAGTGATTACGAGTATGAACTATGAACACATTTATTATTACAACGTTTCGTAAGTTGCACATGCTCCAGTTTAAAGTTGTTGCTCTTCTAGTCACTTGTTTCTGATTTACCTCATTGTGATGACATTGCATTAGTAAAATCTACAAATTAAGCTATCGATCACTGTAGAATTAAATAAATAAAAATTAAAATACGGGCCAAGTACGAGTCGGACTCGCGCACGAAGGGTCCCGTACCATTATTTATAAAAACAAAAATCATGTCTGTTATATGGGAGCCCCCCTTAAATATTTAATTATTGTTTTTTTAGTATTTGTTGTTACAGTGGCACCAAAAATACATCACCTGTCAAAACTGTTCAGCTGTCTATCATTCACGGTTCATGAAATACAGCCTGGTGACAGACGGACAGACGGACAGCGAAGTCTTAGTAATAGGGTCCCGCTTTAGCCTTTGGGTACGAAACCCTAAAAAACAATTGTTGTTAAGTATCCGAGAAGATGTAATTTAATATCAATCCATCTCAGTATCTTTATAAGAAACAGTAGAGATAAAGACCGTTGTAAAATACACTTAGATTCGACAGAAGAATGGTCGTTTCATATTAAAGTTCCAGATCAAAAAAAACAAATCAATTACCATTCCGAACACGCAGTCCGTGGGCTTTTTGCGAAACATCCCAGATTAAATAACACTTAGGTACGTAACAACAGGGCGGTCTTAGTCCTTCCACATACTTAGGTACTTACATAATGTCACAACTTGCTTCTGAGCCCTCAACGTTAGTTACTGCGGCCATCTTTTACAAGTTCTAATTAGCCCTCTTGTTTCTTGAAGCGAAATTACCTTGCGAAACAAAGAAGCTACCTATAAATTCGGGGTTTGTAGTTTCTTTTACCTTTAGGTGACATTCGCAATAAAAATGTAGTAAAAATAAATGAACATCGTAAAGGTGTTGCTAATTAGGTTATACGTGGGTTCTATGTCCTCTGAACTTCTTAAAAACTTTTATAAACCGGAGCAATATAGTGCTCATTCCATGGTCGTTTGAGACAAATATTAGCTACCGCTAAATTGATTTGAAAAATTCAAAATTTATAGTTTTTGTATTATTCCACCATGAAAAATACCATTGTCCTTTAAATCTATGATTTATTTTAAATAACATTTAACTTTGATTAATTGTTAAAAAAAGTTTATTTTTTTATAACTCATTTCAAAAAGTATTAAATATATCACATGATATAGGTTTAGCTCCAATTAATGAATAAATCCTATATAAGAAAACCATACATAGGTATGTGTCAAGGAATTTATCGACCTATTGAATCGTAGTTGATGTGACAACGAAGCTGATACGAACTATGAAACGTAAGCTGCCATTTGTTTCCCGGAACAGTCGTATCCATTGAGTTTTTGCAAAGGCTTTCCAAACGCACAAACGAAGCTTATAATTTTCCTGTTACTCTGACACTTCAAACATACATTTGTCAAGCAATGCCACTAAAATGTATTATTATTAATATTATTGAATATTTTAATTTACATTCAATTTAAAAGACTTAAAACAAATTATGTACAGCTCTGAAGAGCTGGCGATTACTCGTAAAATCACTGGATCTTTGACCTTCGAAAGGCGAACACTTGTTTTTACGACGCCGCAGTAAACCTCTCAGCGAATTTGACAATGCGCTTGCTGTCATGGAAAGCTGTAAACCGCCAACGTCGGGCGGCCCGCGTTTGTCAACAATATAAACTGGAGATCGTAGCTTATAAAAAGGCCCGGCCCCCGCAAATAAGGGTTCATTCTTCTATTCTGCTTTAGTTAGAAGTTCCTTTTCATGTGAAAATTTGATGAGTGGACGAATTTATGTTTTTGTTTGGCTTGTATCAAGTCATATGGCGCTTCATTTTTTGTTATGTTCGTATACACTCTGACGTACAAAAGTAAGGATGAGCGCGACTTTACTCTGCTTTTACAAGAAACAGAGCACTTGACTACAAAGAACCGTTTGTTTAGATCTTTGACCTCTGTTCCAACACATAAGTTTCTAAATAAGGGTGCCTTCACATACCCGCATATATTCTTAGTGGTGTGGTAAAACTTAAGACAATAGATTTGTTGCCGTATTATTATTTACGTATACGAGTATGGATAGTTAATAAATAATGTACTTATTTGCTTAACTTTTAATTAGTACCAATAAGTAAAAGCAACAATTATTAAAGACCCCGGTTCATGTGTATTATTATAGTTTTCAGCTTACGTTTGCAAACTCCACGTTTCATGAAAAAATCTCTAAAATATTTATAGGTCACACCCGAGTGTTCATGCGAGATTCAGAGAAAAATTGCGTTAACGATCCGAATGCAAGAATACGTCTGAATTTTATACCATATATATTTTTTTTTACAGAATGCTAAATAAATAAAATGTATTTCACATTAAATATTCACTTAAACATACAGATAACAAAATAAATTTTATTGGCGGTTATTCGTATTTAAAGTTGTGAAAACATTACTTACCTATATATGAACGGTATTCCTAAATGCAGAGTGCATTTTATAAAATGTTATCTGGATTTCTTGAAGATCCCCCACCTATATTTTTATTGCCATAGTACCTCATAAGGTTAAATTATATGGGATTTTACCTGGTAATCTTATCATTTTTCATGATCATTTGCCATACTTTTGTCTCCATAATTATTAAATTAATATGTAAACGGAGCATTAGACGTAAAACCTATCAAAATTGTGTTCAGTTAGCTCGGATAGGCCTTGTCTAGACAAAGTCTGGCTCGCGACTGGAAGATTAAAGACAGCGAAATGAATAGAAAGAGCCCAGAGTAACTGAAGAAAGAAAACGAAAAATGCCTTTACGTAGAAAGGCTTGTGCGCTGTCACGTACACCGTATAGTTGTATTTTTATTTAATCTTTTTGCGGAGAAGGTTTTGTGTACGGAATTCGCCTCTTGCAAAAATATTGTTGCTTGTTTCAAGGTATAATGAGCTTTTTAATAATGAAACGTATGCTACAATTGTCTTTATAATGTGCCAGTATTCAGAAAATAATTCTGTTTTTACTCATATACAGTTGTCTTACAAGGCTTAAATTTCTCTTGGGTTTTCTCAACTACAACGATATAGCTCTGGAAATAAAACCTAAATAAAACGAAGAATATTCTTTACAACTCCCAACATTCAAAGCTGAAACTAACGTCGGTTCATTAATGAGAATAGTTTTCTTAAACTCATATAAATTTTATACATCTTGTTACAATGAACGATGATCCCGTATAACATAAAAGAAGTTTCAGACTGCGAAAAACAGAGCTGTAACAGAAGCGTATAAACTATTATTTATGTAATTAAATATAAATAAAAACTTTATAATACAGAATTGTATCATCATTTGGTGATTCGGCGGCCATTAATATTATTAATACGGCTTCACAATGCGAGGACCATAAAGTTGAACAAACGAGAGAGGCGGGATATTTTTTACCGCCTGAGCTCCCATAAAAACTCAAGCCCTGAATTAGCTCGATTCTTTGTCACCCCTTTTTGAACAACCCTAAAAATTTTACTACCACCGTCTTTGTCTAACAATAACCACTACATTCCCATCCGTTTAACTGCATCAAGGAAAAACAACGCGAAACCGCCTGAGATGAAACGAGATAGACTAACGTATATGCAGTAGTAGAGAGGACAGAGAGCGACACATGTAGTAGTAACCATGGATGTACTCGATACTAAGAGCGAAAGAGACGAGGGAAAGCTCCCGCGTGCGAGCGAGAGCGCGATAAAAATTAACCAACAGAGGGGAGAGGAACCGAGCTTCTTCAAGCGGGGTGGATAGTCCGCATTCGACCGCGCTGGCGGTAGCGTCGGCTCTCGAGCGACTCTCTCACGGAAACAACCCGAACTGTGAAAAATTATTCCCAAGTGTGTTTTCATAGTTGCTTGGTTTTGTGTTGATTTTAAGTTTTTTTCTTTGTTATGCTGCGATTTTTCTCGCGTTACGGATCACGGATTTGCGACGGACAAGAAACATATTGAAGTTGTATCAGAGACTTATGATGTTATCGTGACGAAAAACTTACAGATAACAACGCATCGGAAGGATTCGAGTTATGATTGAGATCTCGCCGCTGTTTACGTGTCGGTTATGATAAGCGAGGAGCTTTGACCGAGAATTGTATTGCGAGAAAGAGGGATACCAAAGAAAAATGTGTGCCAAAATGTTTTTGTATAGTTTCTCCTTATTTTCTATTTTAACTTCACGGATTGGAGTGACTGCTGAGGAGGAAGTGTCCTCGCCGTTACGCGTAGCGCAGTGTAGAGCAACATGCTTACAAAAGGTAAGTCAATATTTAACATGAAAACTTTATCGAAACACAGTTTTAAAAGGTCTACATTCATTAGGGATGAAAATGGAACCGATGGTATTTTTTGACAACTTTAGTGTCCTTTTTAAAACTCCATCCGTCGCGGTACTGATGACAAACTGTTGACCGAGCATTACTATGCCTATAATATCATTGTCAATTTCTCATTTTGAACTTCAACGCAACTTTCAGTAATGCGCACATTATTTATAATATGAGAAATACTGAATCATTTTTCATCCTTTTACTTATTGCATTGCTAATTATTAAACCTATATTTTCTAACCTTTCTAACGCTCAAATGTATTTAAGATATGTTGCAAAGATTTAAGACGGCAATTCAAATATCTAGACGGCAAACCGCTAGTACGTGGGGATGTCGTAAACCACGCTCGTAATACTTAGTTCTGGCCTTTAATTTGTTTGACAATAAACTTCGAAGATACATTTAATAGGTACGCATGTGTTGAAAGTTTTAATGGATTGATTGTTTGAATTTGAATTGTGTCTAAAATATGCCTTTGTTGTGACACAATATTAAATTGTGCCTTTATATTTTATGAATTTGTTTTTTGAGAGCGTTCTGCGGTTATGAAAGAGGCTTGTTGTATTGTATTCTACGATACGTACCCTATTTTCCTACATATTTTCTATTCTTCAAGTCCTTTAGCAGATCGTGTTGATGAATTTTTATCATCGCCTAATTCCCGGATGCCGTCTCGGCGCTATATAATAATAAGAAAGGAAACTTATTTAACTTTAATGTTAATAACTAAACAATAATATTTATAAAGTCATACGCATAGTCCTAACCCGATATTAAAAAACAAGACACACGCCCTAAGTATTAGATAACGCTTAAGACGTTTAATCGGACTTATATCCGAAGCAAAAATTGAGGATTTGATTTAATGCGGGAATCAAACCCAATCTCGCCTTCGGAGGCTGGTTGCTAAATAACAATGCTTTTGATGATATCTAATGCTTTCATTTTTTTTTTTTGCCTTAATGCAATATTTTAATGCATGATTCCTAAAAGCCTTTCATTTTTTCTGCAAGATAAAAATGTTCTGACAATTATTAAATGTTAGTGTAAAAGAAAAATATGAATTTGATGAAAATAAACTTTTTTTTTTCATTCGTCGTTTTGTGTTATGTTTCACGGTTAACGGAACTGATGAATATTTTTCTAGTTATTTTCTATAAATGAAAAAAAAATGTACTAAACAATAACATAATGTAGAAATTAATATACATTTAAAATTATAATACTACGAAATATAACAACACGTGCCCTAATAAGTTATATAAACGTGTAAATTTAGGCCTAAGTCTTACTTCTATTTTTAAACGTCATAACGTACACATTAATTATTGTAATTTCAGTAATATTATTTTATATTTGTTAAAACGGTATGGACAATCATAGAAAATTTTACAAGTGAAACACCAATTTTACAATTGGTCACGAATACCGTTTTCTACCTGGGCTTATCTTAAATGAACCCCCCGTTCATCCAGCGCTAAGTTATAATTTTAATCACAGAAAAAACATTTAGCTTTTTATTTTCCAACAAAATAGTAAGTAATGCAACGAATGGACAATACGGGTTTCATGTCTTAACAATTCGACCTAGAAACTTAAATTTTATTTCTGATATCCATTACACATTCCAGTACACATTACACCCGCTTTTTGTATCGAACGTATCTTGTGACTTTTTATATGAATGTTCTTAGTAAAGCTAATATAAACATAGTTCGCATCACTGACAATCAGCAAATTCCGATGCAAAATGTCAACAGACGTAATTACCTGTTTTGAAACCGGATCAGCAATTACACACAATCACAGCTCTAAAAAGATAAGTACGATTTATACAGACCAATATTTACAGATAGAATTTATCTAAACTGGTTGCGTTATTTATTTGAACCATTCGGAACAGGTTGCCTGCTGGTTATCGGCCGGGACTGTTCCACCATAAATGTAATTTGTATCGGCTATCCCTTTTAAATTGGAATAAACTTATTTGTTTCAGCTTTAACTAAGAGATTACATCATAAATCATTATGTTGTTCAAACAATTTCTTGCATCAATAAATTTTAATTAATTTGCTTTTATTGCCGGCGACTGTGGATTTTTGTTTTATACTGCCCTGATCTTGATTTTATCGGTATATTTTTTGTTTTCTTTTATTTCCTAAATGTTTCTAATTTGAGAACAATTTTATACCGTCATAGCGGTAAACAGATAACAAACTAACAAATTTAATATGACGTTGATAATAATTAACAATATTATTTCTTTATAAGATGTTTATATTTTAGATTGGTGTATTTATTTTAAGGAATTAAAATAGTGAACAATTGTTTTATTAGTGTACAATTTTAACTAAGTCATAACAGAATATAATAGATAAAATTAGCCAGTTATGAGCGTAAAATACGTTTATTAGTTTGAGGTGATATTATCTAAAACAATATTTTATAGACTGTCGTTAAACAGTTTTCGTCATCAACTTTTACAAGTAGTTAACGTCTTTTTTGTCAATTAATATCCATAATAAGAACAACAAATTATTCTAATCGAGGGATGAATTTTTAGTTCACAATGTTGTTATAAACGGACACGGTATGGTGTATTAATTATATATGCATGATTCAAATTACTTACTACGAAAATAGCTTCTTAATCGAACCTTTTGTCGAAGCAAATTGATCGCATACATTAGGTTGCACTATCAGCTGAGTTAGAACTGCTTGCCATGTCGGCGTGTTAAAAAAAATACCGTGTTCTTTTCCACAACCCACATTTGAATCTATCCGTCCCTCTCAGATGTTATCATTCTGAAATGAGAATTTCAAGCACTCATTCAGCTCTCAAAATGTGTGCCGAACAGAACTATTTTTAAAAGTATTCGCGCATTGGTTTTATAATCTGTATATTTTTGTTTGCAGGTACAGATTGCAAAAAAGGGTATCCATATCACGCACAATCAGTTCGGATATTGGCATCTGTTCTTAATTCACTATGTGTTTAGAGAGATCACGCTTCGACCTTTTTTTACCTAAAGCTTTGGTTTTTATTAGCCGTTTTTTTAAATATATGTTACCTGCGACAAAGGGCCACAATGGGTCGGCCCTGTGTTATTTTTTTATTTGGGAAGGGATGTGCGTGATGTTTCCAAGGGCGGAAGGATAGGTAGTTGTTTCTTTGTTCACATTATTATGGTATCGTGAAGAAATGCGCAAATTATACAAAATATACCTCCAGGCGGAAAGGATTTGTAAAATGGTTGTAATAGCTTAACTTTTTATTCTGACATTATATTTATACAAAAGGCAATACGTGTAAGAATTTTGCTTGGTGACAAAAGGTTATAATATCAACTAGGGTTATTTAGCATTTCTATGTAGGTTATCACAGCATCGGTTGGTTCTTAGAATTTATTAATATTTATTATTTGTGATACACAAACCCGATAACAAATGGTTTAAGGAAACACGTTATAGGTTAATTTCAATTCACGGTTATTCATGCTCATAATTCTCAATTTTGGTGGGATTAATTAAATTATTAGCAATACAAAATTTACCCTAAAGAAAGAGTAAGCATAATATTGTTATTATATTTTTTAAAAGCCGAACGGTTTTTTTTTCATAATGATCTGTGTAAGTTTTGAATCCGAAATTATAGTCGGAACTAAATTGCAAAGACTACATTGAGAATAGTCAAGAAAGACAATAAAAACCTTTATTTATTTATTTGCAAAACGCCCATAAAAACTAAACACATAATTGGCAGAAATTCATACAAAAACTTTTTACTTCAAATCCCTACTTTATGACATACATACATTGTTTCAAAGGGCAGCAAAATAAACAGTATTATTGACTTTGCCTTTTAAAATCCAATGAGTTGTTTAGAAAAAACAAAAACAATAAAAAAATACGAGACCTTCAAATTGACGACCGATCGCCATTATTCTCCTCTATTGTGTTTTAAAAAGAAGATTTTAAAAGTTGCCTGTGTTTTATCCCTTCTCGACTTTTTTGGTTAAATTTTTGTTGGAAGCGTGCCTCCCTCGACGTCAACCAGACCTGTAGCTTGTGATGAATTTTAAAAAGTGCCTTAAGTGGCGTATGTAGGTATGGTTATGACTACATTAAGGCTTGTAAGTTGACTTGTCATGTAAATTTTACGGCGTGCCAGGATTCATAGTGAATGCTCTTGCAAGAGAAATACGGGAATCGTTGGCTTGTGAGTGGAATTGTGATGGCTGTTTCATTTTCTATTAGCTTAACTTTGTTGCCTTTATTGTATGGAAGTTTCGTTTTGTTAGTATACATTGTGGGTAAGGATGGTGAGGGCTTGATCTATGCGGATTGGCGAACTAAACATATCATTGATTATAGTCAATTAAGACAATTTGCGACACTGTTTTTCAAATAAGCAGATCCTATGACTTAAAAACGCAGATTTTTTTAATATAAATTATGTGTGTGTTTTAATAACACATTAGCAAAGTGAGGGTATATAGAAATGCAACTATTTCAACCCATTGGGATGCAGGCGAGAATATATATAAAATTATAAATTCTTAATATCAAGATAATTGTATCATCAACAATATAGCGTAATACAAAGTTCTAATCCCCCAAATATTTTCCCAGAAGAGCTATACTTGCAAAAAATAGCGGTTTCACCTTGAGACCTAAAACATTGCAAAAAATAACCCATAAAGAACTCGGCGACTGAACGCGAAATAAAATCTCGATTAGAAATTTAGGAGCGTTCCGGCCTTCCCTTACGGTCCCTTTTCGAAGAAGCACGGCTCAAGGCATTATTATTTTATCGTTGTTCAGCCATACAAGAGGAAGAATAAAAATGTTAGACTAAAAAATCTCAAGGTTTCGGATGCACGTCCTCGGGGCTCGGCCACGCAGCGCATAGAAAAAATAAACGAGAAAGTCCACGCCGAAATGACCTGCGTTTTTGTACACGATTTGTTTTCGTTTTTGTTACGTTTGAGTTCATTTGGAAGTAGCCATGTCTGCTGCTTACTGAATTAACTTAAATTGCCTTTGCTTTTTTGTTTAAGAAAATTGCTTTATGCTCCTTTTGTGGATGTAATTTTGAAAGCATTTGCTGCAATCTACACAGATACCGTTTCAAATTGAAGCGATGATTTTATCACGCACTTTTTAATTATTTTTTTATTTATACCATCGTAATTTTGAATAGTGTGTTAATTCAAAAATCTATTTTATGATTTATATTTATAATAATTGTTATAATTATAGACATGTTTCAAATAGCTTATTTTATTGTTGTGTGTAAAAATTTCATGCATACATCATGACAAAATTTTGACATTAACTTACGCGTAAAGTAGCAATTCAAATATCTGGCGTAGATGTAACGAATAGAGAGAGATTAACCCTGCATGGCATTGGACTTACCACGTGTAGTTTAGTTCCACTTTGTAATGCCGGCACAAAATACTCACTATTCCTTTCTTACAATCTTGCACATCAAATCACATTCAATCTATGATCTTTACACTAATACATATGGTATTGAGCGCACATGAAAAATTCATATTCATAAATTCTACTTGTTTTTGGTCAACACTGACCTCTGTTCAATAGTTCATGGGAACAGTCCCATGTGGCTTAACATCACTAACCTCATGTAAATGTTTTTCTAACAAACAAACAAAGGTAGAAGATCTCCATAACAATGAGCATTAGGCACCGTTCTTACAACAACGACGTACCCTCACGTGCCGGAGAACAGCCGTTTTAAAATAATAACACAGAAAAAGGCAAGTAAGGCTCGACTTGGCGCTCCTTACAGCTTCACCTCGTGAAGGGTGGCTTATCCGCCAAGGCAGTCGTAATAGAGCCGTATACGAGAGCAGACGATTAATGATTCATGACCCTCGTAGCGCAGTGTCATCAATATTATTCTGTTTGTATCCAACGCGTTTGGCCCACCCTTGCCTGCGCCCCGTTCATACATAAATAAGCGCGACACGTCGTCTTCTCTGATTACATCGCACCGATGTAGTGAGAAATAGTGTACTCGGATGCTGAGCCCGTCTTTTGTTCAATATATTCCCTAGTGACACCGAATGAATAGTTTAACACTGTTAGCTCTACGTGCATGTTTACGGTTTTGGGTTTCCTTCAAAGATTTAGATAAGGTGCTATTCATATGTTTGGTGGCAATAAGTTATAACAATCGTCTTTGGTGTAAAGGCATTAGTTTCATACAACCAATTCGAAGTTTCCTAATTTTTTTTGTTCCATTCTTGATAATGCATTGAGTTGAGAGTATTCTCAAGTTATACAAAGGTAAAAATAAGACAATAAAACTATTCTTAAGATCATAAACTCACATGTAACGTTTGTGGAACCATAAAATATTTTACGTGTTCATCTTAATTTCTATGGGTTTTTTAGGGCAGCGAGGATAAAAATAAAACTTCACATCTTTGTTCTAAATAAAGGTGTATGATTTGTAGCAGGGCATACGTAAGTTAACATTCTAACAGAGTAGTGCTATATGACAATAAAAGAAACAAGCTGTTACTGGAAATTACACGACGTTCCGTTGGTCCCAAAGTTAATGTAGGAGCTTTTGTCACGCGATCCGACCATAAAGCAAGCATCAGGCTAAATGAAGTTAAATATCTATAGGTAAAGACTGGTTCCAAGACGAACCCGCGGCCTGACTCGATCACTTGACAGATAACGTTTATTAATTATGCCTTTTACAGAGATTCCGATGATAAAATATTTATAAAATTGCAACATCGTTTTCAATTTAAATAATATTCCGTACGAAATATATTTTTGCATCCTAAACCGCCAGCGATTGAAATCGACAACTCATTTCATTGATATATGGAAGGTTTTGTCGGAGTCATTTAAAAATATTCCCTACGAGTGGAATTTAGTGGCAATAAAGCGCAGTAGAAATCTCGGCTTGTTCTGATAAATGATGTGTCCGCTACCGCTACAACGCTTCGCTTTTAATCCTCGAGCCACCATTGTGTCGCCATCCAATTTTTGACGTTAACCGTTTTCTTCGTCCACAAACGACACCTACGTTGTTTAGGTTTCGGTAAATAAGAAATTAATGGCCCTTTCTCCTTTATCTATGTTTGTAATCAATCACCCACATGGGTGGAATTTAATGGAGTGTTTCCGTCCATCAATGACTTAAAAAAAAATGTCGAATTGAAACTAGCATACGTGTAATTGTTTTCAGTGATGAAAAATTAATCAATCATTATAATAGACCAGAAGTTACAATCACTCAAGTAAAAGATAAATAAAACAGAAGGATAGTAAAGATTATTATTATAAAACATTCTATGGGTTTTATTAGTTGGCGAGTCCGGCGGCTGTTTTGATTGCATATTTAATGTTTCAGTAAACTATTTAACATCGTTCCGTAGTTGATTGGGATTCGATTAAAAGCAGCTGCCCTCACTAAAGGCGTAGACTAAGCCCTACACGCCGCGATGAAATGGAGATAGTTTTAATGCTCGTAAATTTCATTCCGAGACTTCGACGTCCGATCCACTAATCACTTTGACCGAGGTATTTGCAAAGTTTGTAAACTAATATTTTAGACCAAAATGCTGTAGCTATTGAGTAGAATTAATTTTATAATACTTGATAGCAGAATGCATATAAATAAAGTTCAATCTTAACATCTAGTTTTTTTATTATTAACTTCGAGAATATCTTAATTCAATGAACAAAGTTGTTGAGGTCCACACATTTTCTATAAATCACTTTATAGTGATTTCGACAATACATCCTTATACATTACATCCGTAGTAAATAACGTAATATAAGCATGGGAATTTATAATGTTTCACGCATGGAAAGTTCGTTGTTTTAACAAAGCACAGTAGGATGTCTGCAATGGGCGGAGCTTATTGCGTATGCGCAGCCAAAGCAACACGTGGTGGGGAACGAAAGAAGGGGGGGAAATATTATTAACAACGTACAAACTATGCTTCCTAATAATGTGAAACAACAAATAATTTAAATCGATCGCTACGCTTAAAAGAAAAGGTGTTAAAATTTATCGTGTCTCCAAAATTCCGGCGTCAGAACCGCCCCAAATGTTTTATCATCGCATTAATCTTTTAAAACCCATAAAAAAGAATCTTTGGATCTTAACAAATATTTTGTATTAAATTGATGGGGGACCGTTTCTTATCTAGAGCTCAAATCTATATAATACGACGATCAAAATTCTTAGAGGTGTCGATACTAGCCGCGAGTATGTCACAGATGTTTAGATTGTACGTTATTACAGCTTACTTTCATAATACAGCGACCGTTTTCTTTTTTACTAAAAAGAATTTTATCACTTTATAAAGAAAATGTTAAACCGTCACCTTCCTTATTGAGGTTATCTATTAAAGTTTCTCTATTTCTATTTCTTGGATGTTTATCGTATTCATAAGCATTTATAAGCAATTCCTAACATTGAAAATCTTGATAAACTTATCTGTCTTCCATTTTGATTTTCATTTATCAGTCTAAAAAATCTACAAGTCTAGTAAATCTTATTTTGATTATATAAAAACTCCAATTCTTAAGAAAAAAATATATCACTAATAGACACTTAATGATACAACCCAACGCTGTGTGTTTTTCGAAATCCCTTGAGCTGGTAAAAATAGCTTGAGTAGGTAGATAAATATCACTACCGTACTGCCACTTAAAGTGTGAAATGATCATTGCGCGCTCGCGTGGGCGCGACACAGTTGGTATTCTATATACACAAAAAACACGAGGCACCCCGTTGTTTTAGAGGAAAAAAAATAATGAAATATGCCTTTTTATAGCGCTTTTTATGTAAAACGTTGAGAGTTTTAAGTGTTGTATTTCTAAAATAGGCAACCCGTAGCGAACCGCGTTTGCCTTCTAGTAATGTATTGAAATTGAGATTTTTATATATTGAATGGTTTGTTTTGTTTCGGATATTATCATTTAATAATCGTTATGAACATAAATTGGATTAAGTAAGCAAGGTTTTTATTCATAAGCCATACATTAAAACGTTGGGCGGGAACCAAAATCTGCGACGTTAGCGTGGGTGGGCGAAGAATACGATTTTCTTGAGCTGTGATGTGACCTCGGTTGTGAATCATTTTACTAGTTAACACCCACAATAGAAGGAGGAATTTTAATATTCAAATATTTGTCTCGACAAGCAATTCAAATCCGCTCGCCTTGCTCCGTCATTGTACCCCGGAAGCATTCCAATTCCTAAGATAGTTAATTCTTGAGCTAGTATTAAAATACTTTAAATTGATGTTATTAGAGGTAAGAGACTTAGGTTATAATAAGAAACTATTATAAGTAATTTGATGACCTCAATTTTCTAAACTTATTTAATTTGTAAATATAAAGCGGCTACCATTAAGAGCTATCATATGAATGAATTTAAGCACATCTGCTTTTTATTTATCGTACTTAATCACCTATTGTAAGAGCACTCGTATTAAAGGACAGGAAGCGACTTCTGACTCAAGCTGCACTTCCGATGTTCAATCACAGGCCACATCTAACATTTCGTTTTAATTCTCAATTCGTACATCATCACAAGTTCTAATAACGTTTTTCGCTTTCGTGGAACTAAAACTGGTCGTTTAAGTTTTACTGTCATATTTTACGTTCGTTGCCTCACCAGAATCTCACCGTATGCTTATTTGTGTCGTCAATAAATTCTTTTTACGGACAGTCTTAAATCACTGCCTAATTTTAAAGTTTCGAGTCATCTGAGTAAACATGAACGATTGAACTGGAAGCATTCGAGACGAAAATACTTATGGGGTGCATAACGATGTCCCCAGTAGACAAGTTGCATGTCACGGCCAATAGAAAAGATCAATGTAGCGTGCATTTGGCCACGTCGCGTCAAACACGACTAATTTTGGCCTCCTAAAATAATATTACTCCCTTGGCCGCCTTAGTATTGTGCCAGTTAGGAAATTTTATATGACAGCTGCACAAGGCGCCGATAACTTAGTTGAGCTAAAAGCCAATACGTTGACTCGAGACAGGATTAAATTATAAGTGTTTTCGTAAAGAAAATCAATAAAATACAATAATTTATATTATTTATACAAACTCAAACACGGTTCTCGTAAAACAATCAACAACATTGACGGATTTTCAGAAAGGACATTTGTTTACTTTTCTTCGAAGCTATTTCTAAATCACTAAGTATGTACGTATATACTAAGAGAACTTTTTATCTTACAGCGATCATTTTGTAGTTTATATCCATTCCTACAGATAGTATAATATAAATGAAAATGAGGCGATAGACCGGCTATCATTTCTTGCGCTAAAACTATATTCCGTACATAAAAATCCTCACTTTGGCCATAAAATCTGATATGTTTGTTTAAAGACGTCGATTGAAAATCAAATTAGGGAGATATTTTCTCTGAATAATATCAATTTCAATTGTATATTTATTAGTGGCACAATATACGGACAGTTTTATCACGCTCAGAGATATTTTAACGAACGTAGCGTAGGTCTAAAATAAAAGAGGTGCATGTCGGAAGATTTTTTGTTCATCGGACACGCCATTTAAGTCACAATCGTAAATTTTATTGAAATGTCGCAACAGCGATCGCCGCACGAGATGTCTTGTCTTCGGGGACGAATTTATGCGTAATTCGTAAACAAATTGACGTGTTCGGGACGTACTCTGAAGGGGACTTGGCTTGACGAGTTGACGCGTCTTTTGAGTCTTTTTGAATGTTTACTAGTAGTATATTCTGTGAATTTTATCGCTCTGTTTCAAGTTTTATTTCGTCGACGAAAACATTTTATCAATCGGCTTTAATAGCAGCTCGTTTTCGTTTTACATAAGATACAACTAACCACATTGCATTTCTAGAAACGACACCTGAATGCTCCTTCAGTCTGGTTCATACGGCTTCGTAAGTCGTAAAATGGTATCACCTTACACAATAGCTACTATTGTCCTTTTATTAGGAATGCCGTCTATTTACCTGCGATATCGATTCCTTTATGCTCTGTATCTTTATGGAACAGATCAGCAGTTGTTTTCCGTAACAGTTGCCTAATAATGTTCGGATTACACGTATTCTCTTGATATCTTGCCTTTCGCGAGTTATAATCATATAATTTGGCAAAGTATGTATTCGAATTTCTCATACCTGTTTGGGTGAACTTTGAGAGTTAATTTTCAAAGTCATAATGGCTCCAATACGGGCGGGTTTAGGTAACGAGCAGTTTCATTTGTGTTAAACGGAATCAACGAGAACGTGTCGGGAAGCGGGTCGAGATTTTTGGCGCCCCCGGTGAGCAGGCCACGGGTTTTCTACAAGGCCACCTGCCGGCAGAGTGGCCATCTAAAAGGCCATTAGTTACATTTTACGCGGGAAGACATACACATTCCGAGAAGTTTATTCTTAATTGAATCCTAAACATCGCTGTTTTTGACCATGAATCTCGCTAATCAGACAGATTTATTTGACGGCACGTAGCTGCTAAGTAAGGCATTTGTACTGTATACAATGTAAGTATCGGTTCGACAAACTTCGATTCCTGTTCATTAAGGATTCGCAGCCAAGTTTTATGTGAGGCAATAGTAACAATAATAATACATCTTGAGCGGTCCCATTTCCTTTCTTAGTTGCTCGAGGACGCTTTCGAGGCTTATCTGATGTCGTACGGAGTATCGGCGCGGACTATCGGACTGCGTCAGACATCCGATGTCCCATACTTATCGGTATACTAAATAAAACGCTTTTCGTCGGCCGCGCCGAGTGCTTCGCTTGAGATACGCCGCTGGTTCATTTTCCCCGTAACCCTGGGCCGCGTTTATCGCACGTGACGTGACAATTCTTTTATCCTCGACAGTTTGTTTCCACATAAATTACTCGCCCGCTGGAAATGTACCGCTACCGAGGATCCTCTTTGGGTAGCGTCACATCGTGAATTTTTCTCTTTATTCGGTTTCGTTTTACATTCCACCAGCTGTGTTTGCTCATTGTCTCTTCGGTTTAAATTAAAAAAAGATTTTGTTTTTATTCTGGCTGTCTTCCTCGCCCACGACTTTATGTGACGTCAAGTTTGGAATGAAGTATTCTTATTGTTGCATCGCGCGCGCACACTTTATGCAACGTTGGCTTGGTTAAATTATTTTCACGTTTTATTCTTATTTTAATGATTAAATCTCGGCTTCGTTGTGTTTTATGCATTTGCATAAACCAACTTAGGGGGCAGCTCGCAATTAATACCAGTAGGTACATTTGGACCTTAGTAGCATTAATAGCGACAAGTATGAATAGAAGTATGGATTGCTCGATCTACAATTGGTAGTAAAGCATGCATATACGTAATTATTCCATTGCTGCTTTGTTATAATTCAGTGTCGTTTGCCTATAAAGTCATTGACACTTTATTATATTGCTGGCAGGTATGTCGGCCGATACAATCCAGTGATGTTTGCCACGCGCACGTACTGTGTACACGCTTTGTACACGCGCTTTGTTAACTAATCGAGTTATTTCATACCGTGCGGTGCCTATTGAAATGTCCTTATATAATTAAATTTGTAATTAACATTAAATTTTGTGCGAGGACCGTCTGGGTTTGCGTCCTTCACCTTGAAAGACAAAAGCGACTTAGTTAATCATTTTTCTCTATGTTATACACTTTCAAAGCTTTGTGTGCACGTGTCCCTGATTTTGCTGCAGAGTAATATATTATTATCTCCACTAGTCTTGGCCACGATCTACTTGAAGAAATAATTAATAAAATAGCGGCCGTTCTGGCTTCACCCGGGTAAATGGGATTTATAGACTATGTGAAACAATGTAGCTGTCTATAGATGTTTTTTTTCGGATTTGTAGTCTTTTGAATTAATCCTTGTTCATATATCATACAAATATCAAACAGTCTCTTTTTTGTGACAATTTTTTATGCTGTAAGCCTTTGCTGTACGGGTAGCACACAATAATAATTAAATAAAGTTGTGCTTCTAATCCATGACTGAGAAGAAAAATGCATTGTCACAATTATTATGTCAGACTGCCACGTGGTCTCGCGGTACAAGTATGTGCCGTGCGATCTAGAGGGTTCGATTCCCGGGTCGGGCAAAGTGTTATTGGGTTTTTTCATTAGAAAATTCTCAATAGCATCCCGGAGTCTGGAAATGTGCCCGAAAAACGGCAATAGGCTCGCCCCCTATTACGTGGGACTGATACGTACCTGGCGAAATGTGGGTGCAGAAATGCACCTCTGCCTACCCCTTCGGGGAATAAAGGCGTGAGTCTATGTATGTATGTATGTATGTATATTATGTCATATTTAATACCTGAAGGATATTTATAATAAGAAGTATAAATATACTTCTTAATGATTGTATTTGAAATTCTTTAAATTGATTCTTATGATGTGCTTTAAATCTAGCCATTCTATCAAAACAGATCTGATTTATCTACTCAATTCAAAATCTTCCTAGGGTCTGAAGAACAAGATCCTAATCTTCTTAGTGGTCGTATCACCGTCCGATGTCTCATGAAAATTAGATCCTTTCCATAATGGAAATTCGTCCTTTGCCCTTACATGCACCTTAAGTAGCGCTTAGGAGACCTTTCAAGTCAATTGGTTTGTTCCGTACTCATATGATATTCTGCATAATATACATATGTATAGTCATAATATAATCAGGTTCAATACAACAAATGTATGTCTTGGATCTAAATAATCGAAGGTAAATTATTAAGTCATGTGGGTCAGGAGGCCTTAGTACATACATGGCGTTATTGCTCTGTTTCGGCGGATATCGGAATTCGCTTTAGCTTCCTCTTGACCTGTTTTGCCTTTTGAGATTTGTTTTTACACCAAAATAGTTAATGAATTATTTCTTAATTCCGTATTCATTATAATAAACGCATTACGTTACTTTTGATCAATAAATCGCCCTAAATGCGAATATGGTCCATTTTGAGAAAGTTTTCTACTGTACCTACCGTCTTCTAGAATTAGCATTAGTTTTCAACGCTGGCGTCAACGTATGTTCATCGTGGAAAGAATTACACGAAGTTGAAGTGTTTTAAGTTGACTTAAACAATTACGTTAAATAGATTAATCACTTAAAACAAAATCAATTAATGTTGAAATTGACATCTGTCATTTAGTATCATAAAATTGTCTCCTAACTTTATTATAACGGTTGTTGGTTCATTGACATCGGACCGATGCCTGCTGTAAATGAGGACCAATTTATAGCGGTTTCATACACATAATGCTATGTCTCGAAAGAGCAAGTCCCAAACGACTTCCTAAGTAGCGATGCCGCGTACATACTGATTATGCGACCCACTTGCAATATTATAGTGTCCATAATAATAGGCCTGGACTTGCACGTAACAGTTTGCCAACAAATGAATGCTGATTTATTATTTTATGACGTACGTGCTTGTTCCGACTATAAACTGTTGTTTTTGAAGTACGACGATCAAAAAGATGTCCAACATTAGTAGGTGATTCCAAGAAAAAAGCCTTTGTGATTGAATAAAAAAATATATTTGGGGTCGATGAAAATAATCGCTTAAGGTTTGACAAGCCGTTATACACAGATTGAATGGATTGGTCTGTTATAGTAAATATCTGGGGCTTAGCATTCATAATTGTACAATTACAATAAGAAATAGAATTGAAATAGATCGATCGCGCCTGTTAACAACTTTTATATATTTCAATGAGCACAATGGATTCTGTGCGCCAAACAGTTATGAAGTTTGTTTCTAGCAAATAGCACTACTATGGAAAGATTTCAATAAAGAGTCAAATATTGAGTTGATTATGTTAGAATAACCTCGATCTAATATAAATATCTTGGTAATATGAAATTAAGCCATTATTAGTTTTTCATTTAACAAATTTAGTATTTCATAATCCTCGCCGAGAATTCTTTAACCAAACTCTAAATCATAAAACTAGATTTTGCGGAGTCAAATTAAGTTAGCATTAAGGTCTATCATTAAAAGTACTTCGATTTATTAGTGATATAGCCTTAGTCATCATTTGGTAATGTAATTCCTCTGAGCTACTTCGCAAACTTAAGTACTTAACGGATTTTTTACGTAGATTTAAGTTCTATTTAGTCGGCCGTAATCGCGTGGGCGATGTTAGCAGAATATTTTTTTATTTCCTAGATACTTTAGAGAGTTTAATAATAGAAACGCCTCAAGCATGAGCTTTGTGTGACAAAAAAATAAATAAATCGTAAATTATTTGGATTTTTATTTTTTGCACATGTTTCAAATTCACTACGTTAAAGCTTATAATTGCATATAAATAAAAGCGACAAAGTACGCTCATAAAATATCATGTTTCTATTGAATTCATATCCGTTCCATTACAAAAACGTGCATCTGTCACCGATGGTAGTAACATCAATCTTTGTTGCAGGTAATTTCTATAACAGGAAGGATGACTTCCCCTCATTCACGATCGACTGTAAGTTAGTAACCGCACAATAAATATCAATGAATGAACATTTCACGCGCAAGTGACATAAATTTGTCTCATATGAGAAGAATATAAAGGTCCGACACGCGTTCTTTGTGCCACGGTAACTCGAAAGATATTTCGCAAATATTCTTTGAACATCCCCACGATTCTTTTGATACAGAACGGAAATCGACGGTATTGAAATTGGCTGCGCCTCATAACAATGATGGCCGAACCCACAAATAAAATGTACCCGTGCAATGTTTGGCGAGAACCGAGTTCTAGGATCATTTCAATTGTATTGAAATAGTGACAATGGGTGGCACAGGAAGTGATGTGAGCTCGTGAATTGAAGCAAGTGGACTGTTTATAATTTGTCCATTGTGAACCCGTAATGGAACGCGTCCAGTATCCGCTGACCTATTGTGTATGATCTTTGCGGCTAATGCAGTCTTTTTAATAGTCTTTTTTCACCCTTTCTAAACGGATAGTATATAAAATACATTTAGTTTTTTATGTGACGTCATAAAAGTAACATTGTCAGATGCTTTGGTAATATATTTTTTTAGGTTTGTGACGAAAATGGTAAGAAAAACTAGATAGATCGCATCTGGTTGTTTGAAGCTTATTGAGAATGAAAGATGGCGTGAATGAGAGAGAGACATCATAAGGACTATAATATCTCAGGTAATCTTACTGACAGATCGCAAAGCAGCAAGAAAGTCGCAATTTTTTCTTGACTTTCTGTACGACAGTCATACTATTCAAATAGATACAGCCCATTAATTTTAAAAGCCAGACAGGCTTCAGCATAGTAATACCGCGTTAAAAATAATAGCGTATATCAATTAGGCCCCCGTAGCTCTGTGTTAATTAACATATAAATGTAAAATTCAAGATTTCCGAGCAGCGATGAGATTTATATACGTTTTTGAGACTAGAATATTCGCTTAGCAGTTATTTAAAATATATTTTTTAAGATTATAACGTTTGATGAAATTTTATGAGTCGTAAATGTCGCAGTGAATTTTGATACAACTCTTGATTAGTGATTACTATCTTAATTTTCTTCCCTTTGGCAAAAGTTCTTAATAGATATACTTATAAACAAGTTATGTGAAATACAAGAATGCGATATATCAAAATATAAAAGGCAATCTATATGATGGGGGATCGTTTAAGTTTAATATATGACTTAATCAACTTGCCAATGGGTATGATATTTTAATTATAAAAGAAAATTTATTTCAGAAATATATTATATAAAATGACAAATGCAATCAAACCAAATCATAAGAATCTTATTGTGTTTAAATGATTTTTACAAATTGCGAGTTGAGTTCGTTAAAAGATGTTAATGTTGTTCAGAATAAATGCTACAAAAACTCTTCGTCTGAAATGAAATTTTAATTAAAAATTACAAAATGTTTAAAATGTAGCCATCTTTTTAATCTGATATTATTTTATTTAGAGTTTCTCATAGGAAAGTTTCTAATCATCAAAAAATAAAATTATGATACAATGTAGAAGCTTAGAGTATCTGCTAAAAAAATAATCACAGAATAATCCTGTTTGATACACGAGCTTCTTGGGTAAGTCACACGCAGCCAAGGCAATAACTAATCGCATTATGTCTTTTTATAATTAATTCTCCGATATTTCATACGTCGTGATCGACGTTATCTAAAGTTCCATCTGCATTTTGTTGTTGTGTGTACGTATCCACGACCAGTATAAGCGGAGCGCCTTTGCCGCCGTTTCCTATTTAAGTACAGGAAGCAACAATATCACCAATCGGACCAGCATTAAGTGGTATTCTTTACTGTAGCTCGTGTCCGCGGACCTCCTAGTGGGTCAATCGTTAACTGTTTATGTGATTTTTATTGCCGACTGTGAACTATATTAAAACGCCGTATTAAAATTTCAAAATAAATACAACTTTACGACCTACACGCCAAATATATTTTATTTAAAATTATTTATGTTATTAAGGAATTTTATTAATATTATGTTTTTTGTTTTAATGGTATGGTTAAACGTGTTAAAGTTGAATTGAGAGTTATTATTATAGGGATTATATATTATTGTATTTAATATACGTATGTGTAAAAATCAAAAGGATTTGATTTCGATAACTGCAGGCACCTGACTTCATTATTACTGCAGAATATCAACACGAAATACTAACAAAGCTACAGTAGCATCCATTTCAATGAAGCTTCTAACTAAAATGTTACTTATAATATACTTCCAGAGTAGGTTATTCGTGTGGCTGACGTCACTGGGCCATTTGTCAAGCTCGGCTGCATTGAACCCGTCTTATCTAAGAAAGCTGGCTTCGCCGGCGTATCGTTCGTTGAATATCCACGCTCCGATATGGCTCCAAGCGGGCTCTGTATAGATTTATTAGCTTATAATACGATATTGTGGTTTAAAGTTTGACGTGTGCTCGATGATAATATAGAACGTTTGTAATGCGCGAATATGATTCAGATCAGAAGGTACTCTCGTAAATCATTTATTTTTATGTGTGGCTTGGAAACTGTATGGATTTCAAGCACCGATTCACTCCAAGTCGGTACTAATATCATTATACAGATTTAGCATTTTGTGCGCATCAGGATTGTAGGCAATTATTAGACACTAGCATTAAAAGTATTAGTCGAATGTCATACAAACGACAATTGAATGTAGGACACAGAGTAATTTATATTTCATGACATAGACAAGTCTTATTTGTCCACAAAATGTGGGCTGATAACCCTCAGTTCAATCTTATCTCGAACTTTTGGCACAAATTTTACAAACGTTCTTAGCCTAAATTCAAAAAGTTATGTGTGTCTAGCTCTATGGTACGGATGCTACTCCCGTACAAAGTGCTGGCAGTAGTGAAAACCGTTTACTTAGCCAGCTTTTGTTTTTGCTGAATTAAGTAGCGTTTATGCTCTAAGTGGCTAGTCGGACTCGGCAAGCAGATAAGCATTTTTTCTTTTGTCTTTCTCTAATGTTCTTGAGATTTTCTCAAACGCCTTTGTTTGAGATTATTTATGGAAAGTCTTCGAAGCGAAATGTTAATTATTAACCGCATCTGTACTCAATGTGCCTTAAACATTTAAATAACTTTTTTCTTGTAATAACAATAGCCGTTGACCTCCAGTGGAGTGTGGTTTTAGTTAGTTACTTTTAAGGTAGATAGTTCAAAAAGTTTGTTAAAGAAGCAAAAATTCCTATTACTTAAAGAAAAACATCTACATCATCAAAATTATTCACAGACCACGAGCTTCCTAGGGCAGCGTAGAATGATTTCAATAAAAGAGAGTTGCTTAGCCTCATTTTGTTTTCTTCGTATTTAGATTGCGCTCGAAGTTTGGAGTAGACAATTTGTCGACCCAATTAAAAAGGCAATGCACACAATATCTTCATTTAAATACTTCATTTTGAACATGTATAGTAAATACTTGGACGTTTAACCGCCACCAAGTTGCATTTCATCTTTCATTAACCTTACAAAGAGGACTCTTACGTCTACTTGATTCTCATCAAAGGTGTCTCAATTGGGTTTTTTGTAGCACGACTTCGCCTCGAATATTTTAATTAGAAAGTACATAAATAAGAAGCTATTACGTCTACAAACGGTGTCGGGATGGTGGCGTGACCACGTGACAAAGCGGCAGGTAGGATGACCGTCGCTGTTGAGTAAATTGGAAACCAATCGAACCGTGACGATTCTTATCTCATATAAAAAATCCCTTTCTTCGAGTATTTTACGTAATTTTCGTCATACAATGAGCAGGTATCGATGATATTTCTTTGTGTATTGTATTCTCAAGTTTAATTCTCACATGACATAATAATACCTTGTAAATATTTTTCATCCTTGTATGTTATGAAGAAACATAAATAACATTATGATAGTATACATGAAAACTTACTTATGATAATACGCAAAGAGCTTTAATAAGGTAAGAGGGTATTACCATTTGTCAGATTTATGAAGCGACTTGTTCCATTTTGCTCGGTGATTGAAGCTTCCATAAAATAAAGCAACAAAGCGGAGTGTGTTGTGATTTATCCCGGTGCGAGTGGAACGGGTGTAACACCAACGTAAATATCCGCATTACATTTCCACTTCCCCTGAACTCCTCTCTATTGATTTATAGCATGGGTTTTAAAAGCTAACTTTTTATAAAACAACTCGGCCAATTTCCAACTGTCTGCAGCATCTGGCTTCTTTACTTCAGTTTTTACTTGCCTTTTGCGAGAACTTTGTCGTTTTAAACTTTGCTACTGAGATGATTTTAAGGGGCTATATACAACGCTCCGTGTCTAGTCACAAATAAATTAAAATAGATTGAAGAACAAACGTGGACAGTTGAATGGTAAATACGGTTCGGCCCGTTCGTTTAATCAATAATGCAGAAAGTTCTCATTCTGTTTCAGCGAACATAAATCCTTATTAATCCTCATTTGGAAGTCAATTGAATAAGCAATAATGAAAGACAGAACGCAGCGCTATAATTCTAAAGGGCACTTTCTAGCTTAGTAGTTAATATTATAAATCAAATACTCGTGTAGTTGTCATCGGTACTGCAATATCAAAGCTCGGTAGATAAACCGGGTTATTTAAAATGTTTATCCATCGACAAGGATTTAGCTCGAACATGCGCCTACACAAACTGGTCGGCTGCTCGTTGCGACCGGGGGCGGATATTTTGTATTACGGTTACTTGTGCTATCTTCGTGTCAGTTTATTTAGCTTAACACTAACTTAATTGGCTATAAATTAAGCAGCTGCGAGTTAGCTAGTTACCGAGCGTACGGTGAGCTTCATCTTGTTGGGTCTTTCTATCGCATTCTAGTAAATGCTGAAAATTTATGTTTGTATTGTGATTCTGCGTGAATTGTAAATATCCATTGTTAAGACATTATTTCCACCTCGGTCTTGAAAATTGTGTTTATAGAACTTGTTACTTGTAATTACGGTTGAACAAACATCCGCTGTGATCACTCGAGACACAATACTACCGTTTCATTAGTCCGCTATGCCATATTTCCGAGCGGACTTAGTGCAATTAGTAAATAGACGTTAATGAATCCACAGATTTCTGTTACAATGGAAGTGGAATTTACAAATTTTTACTCTTAATTCAAAAATTTCTTAATACATTTTGTTCATGTTATTCTCATAAAAGAACAAACGAGGTCACAGTGTAACATAAGCTTCTTAAATTTAGAACTTCTCATACATACATACATATATCAAAAAGCTGAGCAGTAAAAGATTAAGACTAAAAATGGCACTCGCCGTGTTCACAGCACTTCACGCAACTAAAACTTGCATGCAAGTACATAAAATATGACATGTACCCCCTACCACTTGTTCCGTTCGCCTATTTGTTCGTAGTCGCTGATGCGAACTAAAGCAAGGTGGAGTCACAATTAGCGGCAGAACTAGAGTACTTAAGTGTCTGCGATGTACGCCCACTTTTGCAAATCATGGGGATGCGCGGTGTTTAAGGCGAAGTGAAAGAATTTTTTGCTTTGCGTTTTTGTGTCTTGATAATTTTATTTTTTTGCCTGCCTTGGTAAGTAATCGAACCGATATCCGGTTTTAAGTGCAAGGCGGTCAGAAAAATGTACCAACTGACGGTAAATAATAATGATGATGTTCACTCACTAGTAGACACAATAGTCTCAATTTTGAGATGTCCATAACTGGACGGTGCGCTGGGCGGCAGCGGACCATTTAGGGCGCTTCTCACCCTGAGATGCCATGTCATGATGTCATGCGTGTCAAATACGCGTAATGGTCACCGAGAGGTTTTAGTCGGTATGCTGGCGTAGGATTTTGGTTAGGGACCCAACTCAGCTAAGCAAAATTAAGGACAACTGCTCCGCGCGCCGAGTTGTAAGGCCGGAGACATACCCCTGACGAGCCTCCCCCGAGTTTCCGAAAGGGGAGCTTAAGGCACTTTCCCCTAGTTGAAATAAAGCTGTTATTTTTGTTATAATGGTTAAAAACAAAACTATGTGATAAACTTAGACTACTCACGTTTTATAGATAATTTTCTTGCATACTTATACAATAGAATTCCAGATCGATAGAAAACTCATCTACAAGAGCATTATATGCATGTTCTATCTAAATCCTACTGTGAATTTCTAATGCCACACTTTTATTGAAGCACTCCGCCTTAAGGTACATAGCTCCAACTGCACCTAGCAAGGATTACCACACTTAACGCGCACAGCACTGTTTGCCCTCAAGAAAGAGAGAACTTATGGTGTTTGTGTCCTCCTCTCGTAATTCTTTCAGCCGGTTTGTTTTGGATTAAACGCATGTCTTTGCTTTTAAAGCTACTGTTTACTCGACCGCCTACATAAACATTTGTTGGGAACGCGGTCATTTGCTTATGGTTATGAACCCTTTAATTGCACTTCTTATTTTGTGCTTTGAAATATGGGCTTTGATAACTCAGGCTTCGCCGCTCGTAAATGCACTCGTAAAAGGTGCTCCAAATTAGTTTTATAAATGTAACGTTAATCTCATTTTGACGACCGCCTCGCCGCGGCGGATTCCGGCTATTTGTTCCGGCTGTAGCTTGTATCCCTCCTAAAATTTGTGATAACTATACCTATATGACGGAATTCTGATCTAGGATAATAGCTCGGTATGTAATTCCATTAACGAGGTTTTAATAATACCGGCGATCCAAGTAGGATAAGATATTGATTTTGTGCGCGGTAAAAAGAAAAATCTATACATGATGTAGTAGTTAAGACTTTACGTTTAAATAAATATTTAATAAATTAAGAAATATATGTCCAATAGATACTTGTTCCAGTTCAGTATGGGGACAAGTTTACTTTTGATTTGGTAACATAAAAAACACATGGTACATATTAGAAAAGAAACCATAATTTAAAATCTAGAAATTCAAATGCATTCCCGTGAAGTATTCTAAGTGATATCACTTCGGAAATACTGCAGCCAATAGCTGATTGGAAGATGGTTGACGACGCCAAAATTTCCGCAAAATGTTTTGAAGGAGGATGTAATCTATACAGAATGATATTGCCTTTGAAGCATCTTGAATAACAGGGTAACATGCTGAGCTTGTACCTTGTCTATTGTGGGCTGAGGTTAGGCTACATAGCATAGCTATTGTTTACTGAGGGTTGTAGTTTAAGACACCTCTTCTTACAATTTGTTTTTGATTAACTTGATGATAAAATTTTCAATAAGCGGTGATAATTTTGTGTAATTTATTATATGTATATCAGTAAGAAATACGAGATTTTCGATAGGAATTTCCATCATTCGTGATTGTGAGATTGGTGTTCGTGCAACAATACATTTGGACTAATGATAGCCGTATTGTTCACGTTTCAGATCGATAGGTTCGCTCGTGAGGGAAATGTGTTACATCACATTGATGCTCAGTAAGTCACTGGCATCATTTGTAGGGATTCTTATATTAACTTTCTCAATAAACGTATCCGGAGCTCATAGAATAACGGTTCGTGATAACTGTGGGAGAAATTCAGTAGATAGTAATAATAGATTAAGTACATATAAATAAATAATAAATAAAATACACCCAACAGTCACATACATAGTTCTGACCCCACACTAAGATACAAGTCCTGTGTCGTGGGTATCAGAAACTACGAGAGACTTTTCGGTCTCACAAACACCCAGACCCGAAACAAATATTTGTGGATCACACAAACATTTGTCTCGGTGCGGGGATCGAACCCGCAGCCTCTCGTTTCGCAAGCTGGTGTCTAGTCAACTGCGCCACGGGTCTGTCAGATATATGAGCGTAAAGATACTTTATTAGCTCATAAAGTCATGGAGATAATAAGCGGATAGTTTAGAAAGAGCTAAACTTTTTGAATTATAATAATATTGTATATTTTTTTTAGATATGTGTTATAATAAGGGGTTTTATTTCCATACTAGCATGGCTGAGTACCGACTGGCACCTAATGCTAAGTAGCAACAATGCGGCCCAAATAGATGGTGTGTGAATATTTGCAGTTGCAATAAAGTTTCTTCAAGCAATTTTAATAACATTCATAAAATGTCCAGTACAGTTACATTAAATAGTTTAAAATGTGAGACATTTATTTTATTAAACGCTTTAAGGCGCATCATAAAAAAATCATCTCGCTTGTATTATTCATATGAAACTGCCACCGAATAACCATAAATACAAATAAATTGATCGCATCTAACTCACTGTAAGCTGTACAAACGACACGTCAATGTTTAAATCAGATACATAGTAAAACATAACCATTCTTGAGACCTCTTTACGCCTCCACATTGCTATACGGCGGAGCGGACACTGAACACAGCTTGCGGATAATTTTCGCATTGCGCCAATCGGATTCGCTGTCGATATAGCTTCGTAACGGTCCCGCTATCAGCGCTGCATTCTGTATTTCCCTTCGAATCTGTTTTATCTCATTACATTTATGCAATAGATAAGATGGTAGGTTCTTATACGGCGCTTACTGGCTGCTGTCTGAGAAATGAGAAGACTTTAGTAAATTATTCACGGGTCGCGGTTACTCTGCTAGCAATTTTTGCATCATTGATTTGGGTTAGTGGGTCATAGCATGCCGTTTATGTTTTAATGTACACCTTTATCTTTACGTCAGATTGTTATGTGTCCTATTTATGCCACTCATACATTGTTTTGCTGTAGAAGGCATGCATCATGGCTAAATTAGCAAAGAGTTTATGTTTTTTATTTTCATAGAAGCAATTAGTAGTGTGATTTTTTACGTGACATTTCAATACCACTCATACTAATTTTTTATAGTGATTACAAACGTTTGCGAAATATTCACTTATTTATTATCCATCCATTATATATTTACACATGAAGCAGATCATCAGAAATATGATTGATTATTTCAATCGAATCATGCTTCGTTAGCAACCGCAACCATGCGTACATCTGTCACATGGCCCGCAGCATTTGTGAGACACACAAAAAGCGACAGGGCCTGCGAGAAAAAGATGGATGTAAATGGGATCCTTTTGAAAGAAAGGGACGGAATCGAATAATATAATCCCCAACGGATACAAGAATGTCCTTCAAGTTCGATGAATTTTGCAGAAAAAAAAACTGTTTGGTTAAACAGAAAAAATTGTGGTAATCTGAATTCATGACCTGTCATGGGCGATCTTATCAACAGCCGAATGTTTGTAATACAAAATCTTTGCCTTATTGTCTCGTCTCGTTTGATATATCGAGGACTGAATCGTCTAAAGTTTTCTTTTTAATCCCAAGTTAAAGATATTGCCCACACTATGACAACTGAATGTTTCCAAAATTAGTCAGAAATACCGTCAAATAAACATCAAGTTTCTTCGAAGCAAAGCATGATTATAGTTTCTCTTAATCCTTTTTGTCTCTATCGTAAAAGGAAGGGATTTGAATATCCCACTTTATGTAAGGAGCAATATAACGTAATACGTTAAACTTTAAGACATTTATTTGATGACAATAAATTAGCATTATTTCTACTACAGTATTTAAGATCGTTGGACTCTGCATCTCTTAAAATTTTAGTAATTTGTAGAATGCTTATTTAATATTAATGGAATTAACTTTTGTTCGCACCTATTTTTATTTATACTGACTGCATTTTATTGACTAACGAAAGCAAAAAAATGGTTACTTATTTTTTTTATCCATTATTTATTTTAAGGACAATATTTATTCTCGTAATAGATTTACGGTTTCATTTTTTTATTAACCTGTACAGGCTTGTACACATTTACATCTCACGCAAGCTACTTCTCAAATTCATGGGTAACTGATTCTGGTAACATTTTTGTCCGGCAAAGTCATTTATGGTGGCAAATCAAATAAATTGGAAATTTTATAGCACTAACAAAATATTGTTTTTGGACGCTACTAATTCTAAAACGTTTTACTATGCCATAAAAGTGGCCGTTTTATTTTACATAAAGTATTTAAATTTATCGTCGTTGTTTCATTCGTGTGTAAGACGTTGCCTATAAAACCAGCCTTCGATTATTTATATTTCGGTTACAAGTTTTATTAATGAAATTACATTCCGATAACGATGTGTATTTATTACTCGTCATGTGAAACCAACTGATTTCTAAATGCACATTGATTAATAACATAATCGTCTGAAAAAATATTTATATGCGGACGCAAATATCGTATGTCAGAACCGGCACCACTTAACGTACTGACTGGCTAGCCTGTTTTCTTGTTGGGAAATGTACGCTATTGTCTCCGCCGAGATATAAAATACCGATATGATCCTACGACGTCTTCGTTGCAAGAAATATTCAAGGGATACGGCCCACACTTTTAATAGCGGTTACATCATTTCCACACAATGAGAGCGCCGTCCACACCCATTCTCTGTCCGTATGATTTGAAATTATAGCACCGTTTTATTTGCTCTCAGCGCATTTATATGCGGTCGCCGAGCCGCACAGCGTGCCACAATATTATATGTTAAGGCACCTACATACATAACTAGCGGCTGGTTGCGGCGGGCTACGGCCGATGTGTCGCACATGTGTCGCAACGCCCGCTCGTGTGGGAGGTAGAATGAAGCAGTAATTTAATCCTTGATTGTGTTCCCATTTAATTTATTCGCCGCATGATCAAATTTGGTACGTGTTTGTGACCATTTATATCATTGTTAGGTCTCCTGTACCGTGGCAGCTTGATTTAATTCAGCTTTCTACTCGGATACTTCGGAGCCGAGCGGGTGACATTGTCCGTATTTAAATCCCTATTTAAATGTTCGTTGAGAATAAAATGCTTAAAGTTTCCGACACTACAATCATCGCGATTGCAGGGTACGCGATACAGGCCCACATTTGACATTGTCTTCGCGTGGTAATACTATTGTTGTGTATGCGTACTGATGTGTCACCCTGCAATTACGTTAAATAAAAATGTACATAAACATACTCTGTTAATGTATGGAAGAAACGAGCCTCCCGGGAGATCACCCGTGTTGTGTAATTATATCAATTACCATATTTTATTATACAAATTCTTCTAAAAGCTCATCGATTTATGACAACGCAGGCACCAATCAAGTTATTAAGCTCGTGGTATAGGATATTAACGTTATATTGGAGCAGATTTTAGACAGTCTTGGTAATTTAAAAATAGTTTTAGGACTACAGTCTCGTATCATCATAATTATAGGCGGTCCGACATAAAGGCAAAGGGTATAAAAACTTAATAACGCTATAATATAACATCAATAAAGCAAATTGGCAGGATGCGTTTATAATAAATAAAGTGGGTCAACACTCCGCTTGTATTATCTACTATATAAAAATAAGTCGGGTTTTCCTCCCTGACGCTATAACTCCAGAACGCGCGAACCGATTTTCACGGTTTTGCATTCGTTGGAAAGGTCTCGGGCTCCGTGAGGTTTATAGCAAAGAAAATTCAGGAAAAATTTCAACAGAAAAGCGGGAAAATCTTTTTTCACATACAGCGCCATTTTTCTCATATAAACTGTTCTACCTAATATCCTGTCAGACATTTTATGTTTATCCCATCAATACGGTTAATGGTCCCCTCAAATTAAAGAACGTATTTAAATAAAGGTTTGGAATCGACAACATATATCCACAATATTCGAATAATTGCGTATTTTGGATTTTAAACATGTAGAATAGTGTCAGTAATAAAAAGGGATTGACATATTTATTGGTTGTCAAATATTTATGCGTGCGTTCAGAAATTTATTTTTAAACTCCTTATTTTACAATTTACAAACGAAGGCGGGCTCGGTAGTCATCACGCTTTGAAATCTAAAACACTCAACTATGCAATGGAATGCACTTGGTGTTAAGAAAATTGTTGAGTAATGTTATTCACTTGACGATACTCAAAAGACAACTTAGAGATGAATTGGTGCTTGAGAATTCATCAATTAGATTGATCTAAGGATTTCATTGATCCCAACGGGTATGACCATTGAGTTCAAACGAATTCATCATCATCATCATTAGCTCATATGTGTACGTCCCATTGATTGGCATAGGCCTTCTCTGTAACTGAGAGGGTTTAGACTTCAGTCCACCACGCTGGTGCTTCAATGAAGAGATTTGAAACCGACTGCATCCCATGCTGCACAATATGTACATGTCTAATTTAATGACACACGATTGATGCATTTAATTTTTGTACTTTTTTATTTCTGTATTTTTATCTCAATAAAGAGCTGAACTTAATATTTATTTCCATACAATCAAAAATAAAATTCAGGTAATATGTAACATGACATTCAATGACTGTTAGGCGGTACGAAGTTTGCCGGGTCAGCTATTCATGTAAATTTGTTTGTTACGCTTTCACGCCAAAACTGCTTAACCGATTATTATCATTAAAATTTGTACACATAGTCTTCGAGGTATTAGAAAGGAGATAGGATAGGTACTTCTTATTAAAAAAAACGGAGGGTAAATAATTGGACAATGATTGAAAAAAGATTTGAATGACTTTTGGTATGCAGATAGGTGGGACCCACCGATGTACATAGGATACTTTTTATCTCGGTAAATTTAGTGTTCCCGTGGGAATGGTTATCCTTACTATTATATAAATGTGAATGTAATGTAATTTTTGTTACGCTTTCACGCAATAACAATTTTTTTGGTATGAACATAAATAAGACCCTGTGAAGTAACATAGGCTATGTTTCATCCCGGGAAAATGTAATGTTCCAATGGGATAAACATATTATAAATACGAAAATAACTTTCAGAGTTTTACTTTTACGCCTAAACCATTTGATCGATTTGGGTGATTTGATGTGATGGATAAAAAGGGACCTTAAAAAAGCACATAGGCACCGTTTTTTAAATTCAGTAAGTGTCATTTTGGGCACTTGAAGAACGATTTATAGATTCACTTATTATTAATCTTTCTGCACCCAACCCTGTAGTCTACGCGAACGGGGTCGCGGGCAAAAGCTATAAAAACTTTAAAATGTTCACAAAATAAAAATAATAACTTTTGGGTTGGACCCCCATTAACACCTAATGGTATAAAAAATAGATAACAACCTATTCTCAGACTTATTGAATATACATATAAAATTTTACTCTATACAGATTTTGGCCATATTTTTTTGTTTAAAAATTAGAATGCCCAGTATAAAAATAGAGTTTCATCATAGAAGGGTGAAAATTTAAGATTATAATAATTTATCAATGCTGAATCATAAAACATAAAAAAGTTAGGTCAATAGAAAAAAATAATCATACCCCTAAATGTTAAACCCTTAAATGTTGGCCGATTCTCAGACCTACCTACGATATACACATAATATTTCATAAAAATCAGTCGGGCCGTTTCGGAGGAGTTTGCAAAAAAACACCGCGACACGAGAATTTTATATGTATGGCAAAACAACGTTTGCCGGGTCAGCTAGTATTAGTAGGTAATATTTTTCAACACCTTATCACACTCATTCAGTTTATAGTTATTTCTATTTTTATTTTACAAAAACGATTTTTTAAATTCTAAATACGAATAATAAATTATCTCTCAAGTTATGCGATGAGTTTGAATGACGTTAAAGAGTCTTGTTTTGACATCGCGACAAAATTTCTGTGGTCTGTCGAACGAGGGCAAAAACTTAAATCATGTATGTACATATGTATGGAACTGATGATAATAATGCTCTTCTCGGCGCAATAAACGAAAGCTATAAGCCCCCATATTTCATGAAAAATTCATATCGTGGTTGAGACCTAATGATGTGGATGCCATTTTTGCTCACAAGACTGTTTCATTAATACTTATTATTACTAGGTTTTATTATTACATATGCGTTTACTGCGTATATATTTAAAATACGACGTTACTTATTTGGGAGATAATATGAGGTTCGAATTCAAGACACAAACAATAGTTCTTGTAATTAAATGTAAAATAGAACGTAGTAAAGAAAATTGTAAAATATGTCTCATTGGTAGTCTAATGTTAGACTAAAAGTTAAATTATATCTAACTTCTTATTTAACGCCTTATTTTCAATTCTTACACTCTAACTACGAGAGCCCTCTTCGCCCTTCAACTAATTTTCTCCTTCTTTGCCCATCACACATGTCTGGCTTTGTTGACTCATATTTCTCAGTCCAATCTTATACGTCGTTGGAATGCGCTCCCTTTGGAGATCAGGAAAGCTTTGTACATTTAAGCACTAGGTTCGTGTCCTGCTGGTTAGTGAAATTGCAGAATCTTCACAACAGTAATTTCCTCTTTATTTTTTGTATTATATACATACATACATAAACTCACGCCTGTATTCCCCGAAGGGGTAGGCAGAGGAGCATTTCTGCACCCACATTTCGCCAAGTATGTATCAGTCCCACGTAATAGGGGGCGAGCCTATTGCCGTTTTTCGGGCACATTTCCAGACTCCGTGCTGTTACCGAGAATTTCCTAATGGAAAAACCCAATAACACTTTGCCCGACCCGGGAATCGAACCCAGGACCTCTAGATCGCTCGGCACATAATTGTACCGCGAGACCACGAGGCAGTTGTATTATATTTATCTTATTTATATTTATATGTATTTTGTGTATATGTATTTTACATACAAACTGGTATAAAGTGTTAATAAATAATTAAGATCAACCTTAATTGCCTTCTTTGTATGAAAACTCACATTTAATTCTCGTTTTGTTAAGTGCTGAATTAATCTCACACTCAATCTATCGTATAAAACTTAAATGCGACACCCTCAAGACTTAAGTGGTGCAAGTGGCAATCTGTTGGCGAAGGGAAAATATATAGTAGTGCCGTAAATCTACTCAGAACACGTATAGTCTTAGACTGGCGAGCCACTAAACAACGGCTGCAACTTCTGTGAATCAGGATCGACAATATACGAGAACCTACGAAACATACGTGCTCAGTACCGACTGCTTGATGTATTTTATATTATTGATCCCTTTTAAATCCCAAAAAGGCATAAGACAGCACAAACAATACTCTAAAAGTCTTATATATTAAGTCATCCATCATTTTGCTCTTTACTAAAGAGCGCTGACATTAATTTTATAGAGTGGTATTGATATAAATTTAATTGTAGGATGCCCTCAAAAAAACACGCGATGGAGGGACAAATTTCAGCAATATGGCTGATTGGATGAAAAAAACAAAGGTTAGTGTTGCTCAGAAGTTAATGTACAGTAGGTACTTTATAGGTGATTTTTTAAATTGGGAATCGATACTTACTGGTCAAATAAACCGTTGTACAAACACTTCGCAGACCTAAATTTAAAATTGGATGTTGATAAGCAGTAAAACTGCCAAGGAATCTTAAGAAATATTGTAACTTAAAAGCTATAAATTTTCCACGAGGAGTTTTTGAAACATGTCCATTGTCCACAATCCCGCAATTGGTTACTAGCTAAACCCTTGGAAAACTTTAGAGGTCCGTGTCCAGCAGTGGGACATATCGTGTAGGTATAAGGGTAAGCATAAAACCCAAAAGGAGATGCTAGATTTCTTCTTAATTTATATTCAAAAGATTTCAATCATACAAATTATACATATTTATGTGAGTTCCTTCATGTGGCAGTTCAGCGATTTGATTTTGTTATTCGCGTAAGCTTCAATACCTTCTCATTTATTTTTATACCTCCACATTGAATAACCTACATTTCACTAAGAACTTCGGACGGAACTGAAATTCAATTTCAACTAGTAAAAACGGACCGGTAATAGAGTTTACCTAGTACTGATCAAATAAAATAACAACTAGCGCTTGGATAGACATCGTACACGCTTATCCTTCAGTACTTTTTCGATCAACGTCTCTCTAAAGCCTTTAGGGACTAACTGAGTCAAAACATTTGCTTATTGCATTCCGTAGTCCTAAGAAGATACCAAATTGTGTTAGTTTATACGAGTACTAGCTTTTGCTCGCGACTCCGTCCGCGTAGACTACAGGGTTGGGTTCAGAAAGAAAATAAGTTGTAGCCTTTGATTGAAGAAATTCGTATATTTTAAACTGAAAAGTTACTAATCTTATATAGCCTGCATCTCAAAATCCTTTCTTAGAGGATGCCTACGTCATAGTAGCTTTATGCATGTAAAGTCTCAGCCCGATCGGTTTAAAATTGACAAAGTTTCATACAAACTTTCATCCCCTATTTTATCCTCTTGGGGGTAGAATTAATCAAAATCCTTTCTTAGCGAATGCCTACGTCATAACATCTACTTGTATGCCAAAGGGCAATGCCCAACTGACTATACAACTTAGTATCGGCACAAATATTTTTGTGCCACAATGAAAACTTGTGCATAGTGTTGTAATTAACATACCCTATCAATAAAACTAAATACCTAGTACTTGCATAATTTGCAGGGTTCCATGGTAACTAAAGGGTCAAAGTATGATAAATCCACATAAGTAGGCAAGTAAAGTTTTAATATCATTATTATTCCATGTACTCTTCTTCAAAAATAGGTATTGTCTAGGAATGGCGCTGGTGTAGTAATATTATTATGCAATCCCCAACACAAGTACCAAGCAATAGTCATTATGTGGGCACAACAGACCACTAAGCAGCTATAATAGTAACCAGAGAAAGCCCTTAGTGTATTTGCTGTATTGACATATGTACTCATAAAACTGGCACATCTTCTATTGTTGGAGCATCTTCAGCATGATCTAAATGACTGACATCATACTGTAATTGTCGCTGTAGTGTTCTCCTAGCTGCCATCCAACAAGCTTTGCACAACCATTTTAGATGTGAGATCTGGAAAATGGATATAATTGTTAGTAATGTGAAATATTTCATAAAAGTTAAAAACAGGGATTCTCATTTAACATGAAAAAGAGCTATCCAATTTAGAATTATGTTCCTTTCTTGATAATTGGGAGGTACCCTTTATGATTGTATGCACAGTACAGATATTCCACATATAAAACATACATTTCAATGTCCTAATATAGAAGCTTGAAGTGAGCCAACTTGAAGAACAGCATAACACTCCATGCAGAGAATCTTTGAAAATATTTATGTTTACAATAAGACTTTGTATTTAAATTCAAAGGCTAGTAATATACTACCTCTGTGAAGCAGTTGATTGTGTATTGCTTGTTATGTCTGAAATTCCAGGTTTAGTTCCCAAGTTAAAGCTAGTAATAGGTAGCAGTTTAAGTGTTTGGGATTGTATATCCCTGTGTCTTAAATATCACATTAAATCAGGCAATTAGAATAGTTATAAACATCACAGTAACAATAGTTAAAACCTGGCCTAACAATAAAGTATTGAAAATAAAAACCTGAAAATCTTCATTGGAGCATAAACCAAATATCTGTGTTTACATATAACATAGGTACAATGTACCTAGCTGTTAACTACATTAACAATGACTGTGTTGTAGTCACCCCTTCCAGAGAGAAGACAGAGTTCCAACAGTTTAAACACTAATAGGAATACATTTTTAGATTACTTAATATTTAATAACACACCGGCGAACTGATTTACCATAATACGAGAACAGTGATAATATAAGGAGTCTCTGTCTCACAACCACTTTTCACAATAAATTGTATAAGGAGTCTCTATCTCGATTATAAAGTAAGTTACCTATATGGAGTCTCTTTCTCAAAATCACTACCTATTAATATTATATAACTAATAACCAGTTAACCACACTTGGAATTAGGGATGGGCGTTTTTTTAACGAACTAGTTGAATCAACCGTTGACGACAAAGTAACGAACGAACGGTTGACGGGTTTAAAAAAAACTAGTTGAATTTTTTGACCATTTATCTAGCTAGGGCACCAAAATTTAAAAAAATAATTAAAACGACGCCAAAAACGTCAACGACCCATCCCTACTTGGAATGCTTTTGCGAAAAACAAACGTAACGGCCGTTCTTGCATAAACATATTATAATGACATTATCGTATCCCGCCCGCCAACCAATTTCAATGTTGCCAAGTCCATAAGTCGATTTATTATTGTTATAATCGATATTTCTCATGATCATCATTTTTACAGGAAATATTTTCGTGTTATCATTATACTCTCAGGATATGCAACGTATGATTGGAAATATACAGCAGAGAAAAATATACACTATTAGAATACTAGAATACTTGCTATAATCTGTTAATGAAAATAAATACTAGAACTATTAATTGATGTGATTATTGCAAATAAGCACTTTGATAAAAGCAATGTGCGCAAAGCATAAATCTGTGAAGTGCCTCGGTTTAAAAAAGTTTGCGTGTGGTAGTAGAAACAGAAACTTATAGCAACCACCACCGAGCATTGCTAAAGAGTAAGTTACTTTTATTTGAATAAGCCTTTTTATTAACTTTTCACGCTAGCGAACTCACTAGCAAGATCTAGTGACAGCTTAAAACAATATAATAATTGTAATTTCTGCTTAATAATAAATGATCAAATAAATTAAAGGTCGATTTGATATTTTTTTTATCATGGCAACACAGCGTAATAAAATGACAAACAGAAACTGTAGGTAGTAGGTAAATAAATAGAAATACTATTTAGGGATGGGCAAATGGAAAAAAAATATCGATATATATCGTATCGATATTTTTAGAAAATATCGTATCGATATTTTTAGAAAATATCGTATCGATATTTTTAGAAAATATCGTTGTTTGCAGTCTAAAAAAATATCGATATTTTGATATATCGATATTTTTAGCGACTACGAGATTACCTATTGTTTTTTTTTTTAGAATTTTAGTTTCCCTAGCTTCATAAATAGTCGTAAACTCGAGGCTCGAGAGTAGCTCTTGTTGATTTTTTCTTTTTTTTGCGAATTTAAATCAATATACTTTAACTCGATCAAAGTAAAATTTGAAAAAACACAAAAAAAAATATCGAATTTGATATTTAGAATTAAATATCGAATATCGATATTATCAAAATAAAAATATCGACGATATATATCGATTATTTTCTGAAAAAATATCGATATTTTGATATATCGATATTTTTTACCCATCCCTAATACTATTTATTTTTGTATTTTTTTATCCGGCAAATGTAGGGTTACTTAACTAATACGATATAAAATCATTAAAATTAAAGACAAGAATTGTTGATATTACTATCTTGTGGCACAACTTAAAATCATGCGATACTACTTATGGGCATTCTCCTTTCAGCCCGATCCGTCCAGTGGTTTGGGCTGTGCGTTGATAGGTCACTATGTCAGTCAGTCAGTCACTTTTATTTATATTTAGATAGATAAGCATAGTTTTATTTTACGTTTTTTTATCTACTCATAATTATCTGCGTTTGTAATGGAAAATTCATTTAAAATTTAAAAATATTTATATCGTTTCTTGATTATAATATATTTTGTGTGTATTTTATTCTCATATAATAATTTAAAACAAGTATTGACTTTATTAAACCCTTTTACATTGGATGAATAACTAAAAAATATCCTCTTAACACAACAAAATCTAGTGAACTAAACAACAATGATTTTTAAGTTGTATTAAGTTTTTTTTTAAAGAATTTATATTTTTTATGTTTAATTTTAGCATTCAAACACAGTAATTTATATTTTGGAAATCAAATTCCATTTCGGCATTTTTCCTAACTCAGAAGAATCCACGCGCAAAAAGAAACAGTCAGACAATATTCACGGTAAATAACAAAGAGTAGAAAGAGATACAAAATTTATTTTACTGTCTTTTTATTTCTTTTCGTTTTAGCATATTGCTCTCAGCAGTAACTTGTAAAACAGAGATCTATAAAGTATATTTTTCTTTCGTAATATTTAATACCCGTTCACATCGGCTTTACTATATTTGCCCCATTTCTTGTTCCGCTCCTCAACTCGGAGTATCTGTTCTGCCGAGAAAATTTCATTTTTTCTTCGCCATTTGGCGCGCCAGCTTAGATTGTATTTTATCTTTATGCGAAATCATAATTCATGCTGTTCTTGCTCCTTTCTACAACGGATGCTGTTAGGTGTTTAATGTTTTTCCTTCTATCTGCGTTATATGCAAATGTCGCCCTCACAATTGTTTATTGTAGCTGATAAGATCGCAATTTGTGATAGACCATAATTGATGCCGCCGCGCCGGCGGGTGGAAGGAGTGGATTCCTTTGACACGTAATCATTTTGTTTTTGTTGCTCAATTACACAACTAAAGCCACGTCAAACGAGAGATTTATTAATCTCAAATGCTGAACCGTTTGATTATAACTAAAAAAATGTTTACATATCATATTTCGTAAGTTTGTGGCTGTTGTTTTGTATGGACCTTTGATTTGACCCCCAAGAGCGTCCGCTCGCTACCCACAAAACAAAATGATAAATGAAGATCATCGGTAGTTACGCGTTACATAAACGCTGATGGATTGATTGTAAACGAACGTGTGTGTGCGCATCGATCGATTAGTTTCTGCCCGACCGCAGCCCGGGGCCTTATGAACGATTATCTTTAATGGATTTCGTAAACTTAAATATTTCTACCCAACGTGTTGGCTCCCATAGTAAATTACTCATTTGATTCTCAAATATTTTTTAATTTATAGACTAACTCGCACTCAAAGATGTCAAATAGGCTATGCTCAAAACGCGACTTTCACCTGGTAAGTCAAATTTTTCTGCAATCAATCAAACAGCGCCTGAAGTCAAACACGAAAGATTAATTAAATAATATTCAATAAACGTTGTTTGATTAACAAAAGAGTAATCTGTGGCGGCATCTAACACAAATACAGTACCACTCGACGGGCTATGTTTTCAATCACAGTCATTCATTATTCACTCTTCCCTCTACAGATGCCGAAGTATATTCACCTCGTTTTGTTTTGTTTAACTTTCATATTTCAAACTCCTCAAGTTGAAGTCGCATGATACAATACTTGTAGTAATTGAATTGGTTAAAAGTTCATTGTTGGCGTATTCGAGAGCTCTAAAGCTGAATACCAGACGTTTAATAAAAAGTTGTTGGGCCTTAAAGTAATTAGTCTAGATCAGCTTGGCTCTCGGCAGTGTCTTTGTAATTTCACTTGATTTATGTGGACCCATTTTAAATGAGCCTTGATTAAGAATGTAGTGAAAATATCTCTTGTTTTTATTGTATACGCGTACGCAATCTCGAGTGTATTTTTTGTTGTCATTAGTTGACGTGGAGTAACACTTCTGAGACGTAAGACCGTGGTCCAAAAAAATAAATTGTGTGAAAAATTACGATGATTACATCTAATAACGGGTGGATGGTCGGAGTCGTTTGATGGCCTCTGCCACAGATTGGCGTCATTAGCTACAATGATAGTAACCTAAAAGAGTAATTTTGTTTCTCTTGTAAGTCTTTATTGGATATTACCTGCTTTCTAAACAGTTTTATTTTGTGTAACAAATATTCGTAATAACAAATAATCTTTTTCTGTTAACTGATGCAACCTTTTCCCTTGATATTTAATGTAAGAAAATAACATCACGGTAATAACATTTACTAAACTCATTATTACTCATTGCATTAGTTGTAATAAAGTCGTGACTAAGTGCTTTACTATCAATCTGAAGCAGCATTAGAATATTCGTTTTGACTGAATAATTTGCCGTAGAGTATTACAAGAAATGGAATTTCGTCTAACTTTGGAATATATCAGATAATTAAATGCTAAAAGCATTGAATTAGTTTTTTTGCTGCGTTAGTTATAATGGTCGATTTTATGAATGCCAGTAAAATGTTTTTGCTACGAATGTTAATTTCGATTTGCTGACAACACATCGTTCTCGTCGATTAATATGTGATATACAGGCTCAGTTCCCCAAATAATTAAAAACTGACTAAAAATAAAGGCTACGTATTTGGTCTATAGTAATGATAGAGTAGGTATAATCAATATTTATTTTCTAAAATAAACACATTCAGCACATCCTAATGTGCCCACAAAATAATACTGCCAACCCAATGAAGTATCAAAGCTTTATTTGACTTATCAGTTTATTTATTCATTTATTCGCAAAACATCTGACCGCAAACTGTTTACTATGAATTGATATTTAGAATTGCGTTGGAAAATACCTATACGCGATGATATCGCAATGAATTTTAGGAATAAATGTTGATCATTAACCCTGAATAAACCAAACGTAAGCTTTCAACATAAAATCATCAGATGTTAAAACATTTGACATTTGAGTCAATGCAGTGAGTCTGCGTCGGAGTCCCCATTGGCATATCAGGCAATTAAACCAGCCGTTCCATCGACGGTAAGCAGACGCCTGTCACTTTTATCAAATACATTAAACTGGCTGCTCGAATCAAACATTTATTTTCTTTTTTTTTTTCCTCGTCCGCGCATAAAACCTTCTGTGAACAGTTCAGATAACGGACAATGTATTGGTTCCCGTCGAATAATTAAATGTCCCCTTTTATCGGTTTGGGGGAATTAAAGTTCGATATTCGGTTGTTAATGAAGGTTTTAAATATCTAGTTGGCTTGTCGATCTTGACATGACTGCTTTATCTTCTATTTAGTTTTTTTTTAATTATTATTATAGTTTTAAAATGATACATTATAGTCATATATATAGTTTACATAAAATTATTAAATTGTAATTTCATTGATAAACAAGTTTTCAATGATTTTTTTTCCCTTGATGTCATTTACTAAACAAATCAACGGTAAACGAATGTACGGAACCTACACAAAAATATACAAAAAAATTGCTTTGTTGGAGCGACTTTTTGGCGTTCGGTCAAAGCTAAACAATATTGCTTGCTCAATGCCCACGCTTGAAAATAGTTTGTGACGTGCCTTTTAAAGAGTTATCCATTTGAACCAGTAATGAAAAAACTCCAACACTCGCCCCGACCATATACATATAAACGAGCTTAATAACATAATTCCATTACGTACAAATATCAATATCTATCGACGTTTATTACACTTTACAACACATTTAATTTGACTCCAAAATTGACCGTACCGCTCGGGCGTTATAGAGCAACAAAATACCCATTATTATCAATAGGAAGATGAATTTTATGTTATATTAATTTACGCATTTGAATGATAATTTTCAAACATGTTCCGTAATAAAGGTTCGTTTGACATTCCTGATGTTTGTTCGCAGTTTGCGGCGCCGCGACCCGGCGGGGAGTCATCATGTTTGCAAGGCCCCGACTGCTTTATGGTGAGTGTTCACGGATAATGTGCTTAGCTCGGCTGTAAAGGTTTAACAGGACCCATTAACCCATCTACACTTTTGTGCTTCGACACACTAAATTCTGCGGAAGGTTCGCGAAGACAAATACTTGTCGATGTTAAAGTGAAACAACTCTTACAACTACCCTTTTTACACACAATGGTACAAACTCGGTAAAGTTTTAATAACAATTTACATCGAATTTCCTCAAGGTTTTTATTTAGAATGTTTCTACGTCAATAGAATTTTAGAAATATTACTTCAAAGTTAATGATTTAAAGTAGAAAGAGTCGGCAAAGTGAAACTTTACTGTGTCCATTATATTTGATGACGTAGTAACTGCTACGAATATAAAGAAGGTTTAAATTTTACTTTATGAAGGAAGGAATTAAACGCTGTCGTAAAAGTTGATTGTTAAAACGTCGATTCGATCCAACAGGAGTTTTTGAGAAGAATTTTTAATACTCTTCTTGATTTCTCTCGAACAAACGGTTTCACATACTTTTAATTAATGCACGGACGCAAAAATGTTGAGCACACGTCATGATATTGGTTTTTAAAATGACAATCGAATGAAACGTCGACAACAAAATACAATCGACATCTCTTAATAATAAAGTTTAGAGATTTAGAGCTAGTTAAAGTTGCTGGCTTATAGTTAATCATATGTGATTTTTCTTTTTATCTGTTAAAACAAGTAGGTAAATTTTTTATTGTATATTTTCATTTGTTCGTCATTTATTAAACGTTAATTTTATTTTAGAACAAATAGATGTCATGACGTATAATATTTCTTATGTATTATCTGGGTCATAATCGTTAGTCAACCTGTAAATAGGGAACCAAACCCACGAAATGCCCTAAGCATTTTAAATGTGAGCGAAATTAAAACTAAAACCAATAAAATTTTCACTTCAAACGTTCGCACGGAATCCGGGCGACGGAACGTTTTGTCAATACCAGTAATTAATAACCGAGGTTGGCGCTGGTTCTTATAATTATTAAAGCTTACTGAGCCGAGAGAGGGCGTCAAGTTAACGTCAACTGCAACTAATGAGTGTTTCCAATGACAAATTCTATAGACGAAGCTACTGAAGTGGACCATGACTGGATACGGTTTGTCCGCGTTCATTTATTGTTCAAGTAGATCTCTTTTGACTCTGCTGACTGCATCGCAGTGTTGTGAATTAATTAAATACAAATAGATATATTAAGGAAACTTGAAAGGTCCTAATTATATTCATTTAAGTGCTCCTTTGATTAATATTACACTTAGTTTATTTCACACTTTAGATCAATGCGCTAAGGTTTATAAAGACAGCGTTCTTAACACATAATGATATTTATGTTTTACAATATCTAAAGTCAGTTTTATACTCCGTTCTAGGACGTAATATTATCAAGTAAATATGATTAGACTTCGAGACATCGAATGCCACATCCAGCTTAAGATTTGCTCGGGTCATAAATAACGAGCTCATTCCTGAAATTATTGACTAACGACTTTATCTACACCAGACACCTTGAATAAAGACTAATTTAACAAAAAGAAATATGTTGTGTAAAACCATTGCTTGTAGCTACGATGAGCGTTCACATTTTATATTTGTCCGTGTCAGTACCAACAACCCATTTGTAGACACTAATGACTCAAACACAAATAAATCAGATGAGTTCAAAAGATCCGTTTAATGATGACAAATTTGTGTCATGATCATTCTGAACGGTATGCGTTTGTTGCAGTGTTGGGAAAATTGTGAGCTTCTGCAGTCCAACTATCAAGTGTGGGGCGCAGTGTGCGACGAAAAGGACATTTGCGTGAGTTTTATTTGCTGACCATCGATTCATGTTGGTAATAGCGTATCAGATGTGTAATTGTTAATTTTTTTGCAGTTCCCCGGTTGCAAAATTGCTTGCGAATTCCATGCAGAAGCAGCGAGAGCGGCGCAAACACAACCCGTCATACATACGAAAGGAGAAGGGGTGATGCGAGTGAGCGGGGCACTCGCTCGGTGGCCACCCCCGGCCCCTCGCGCACCCTCTCGGCCGGCTCCTCTCGTGTACGTCGTGATGCGCCGCGCCGCAGAAGGCCCCTGGCGACAAATCATACAAACTCAGGCGTTGGCAACTAGGGTCCCATCGAACAACGAAGGAGCACTACTACGCGTACTTGTTGTCGATCCTCAAGGTCTGGTTACCATCTACAGCCCCGACGAAACCTGGGTAGCTCATGACACTAACACATCTAATCATGACGAACACAAATGGACCTTGAAAGAAATATCACTAATTCACCAGAAAGTTTTAGTAATTGGTGAAATTGCCTGGGAGCCGAGAATAGCTCGAGGTGTTTACCTGGTAACTTGGGAAGTTGATGGAGGTGGGTTGAAAGGAAATTTGTTCACCGACTCTACCAGAGTTACCTTGTCTTTATGGCCTGATACGATTTATCATATTCAAGTTGAACTGGTTTCTCGAACACCTGGTGTTGATAACGAAAGATCAGAGACAATGACTATTGATACGAGTCGTGCACAGCGAGTGTCAACGGAAAGCGTCCAGGATGTACAAGTCAGCGAAGGAGATAGGCTAATGTCTGTTCTAGTGAGTTCAATGCGTGGAGAACGCGTCCCGGAACGTGCGCCTGATTCAGAATTAGTATTAGGTTGTTTATCAGCTATGGTTGCTTTCACACTAGCTGTTTTGGCTGCTGTCGTTTGGAGGCGAAGGCGACGAGGCACATTCCCTGGAACCAATGTGTATGTAGGTTCTTCTTCAATTTTAAAAAGAAAATTGGTTGAAGATTTTGCTCCGACGGCCCATTGTTTCCAGCCTGTGTTGGCTCCGGAGACACCATCTAACGAGCCTACACGTGACGTTGTCGTGTGACGTCACAGCTTCGATATGCTTTCGGTAGAAGACGCTGTCTTCAGTTCCTAAATTCGTGGACGAACTTTAAAAAAAGACGAACATTTCGTACGAACAGGAGGAGTGTTGATTGTGATAATATTAATATACATTAAATAGAAACTTCCAAAAGTGAATGTTTATTATGGTGTTTTTGTGATGTCGCGCGCTGGGCATTGCGTTGCTATCTAAAGGACGATGTTTGGAACACTCAATGTAAATGCTGCTGTAAAATTATCAACGTTATTTTGTTTGGTAGATATAGGCAAATGTAAATTAAAGTATATGAAAATGTACGTATTTATGAAACACAGTAAGGTTAACACCAGAAAACTTAGCTTTGTAAATATGTTAAGAACAAAATAGTACCTAAACCATAAATTTTTAAATATAAATGGATTTGTACTGCTTGTAAATAATTGAATGTTATACGTGTCGCAAGATAAGTAAATGGTAAAATTACCTTTTCGAAACCTAATAAGAAGGTCGATATGAAAATGTTACATTTAGAAACATTTGGAATTTCAACACATCAAATTCAAGATGTTTAGATGCTAGTAAAAGTTCTGTTTTCTAATCCTTGTATCGGAAACGTCTAACTGATGACGCGGTATGAATATCTAGAACTATTTTTACAACTAGTCCTTATAATTGTTTAGTTAAACATAGTTATTAGAATATATTTTAATATAATAGTTTTCATGAGGTTCTTAATCACTCTAGTGAACTTTGTAACTTTGTCTTCTTCAGCAATAAAATTCAGTGTATCTATTGTAAATATTTGAAACATTTATTGTAAAAAAAACATACAGAGAAATTATATTTTTCTTGGCCTTCAATAGAATATTTGTAATAATACGGGTGGATGTATTGGTATATATATATTGTACGATATTCAGAATAGATGTTCTACCAAGATTTTTTACTAATTCCATATAATTTCTGTAGGCATCGCCAGGATCAGATTTTGGGAAGCTTTTGATGTATATGCAATTTATTTGCATTCTCGGATTACCCCAATCCCTGACAATGCCTATATTATCGAAATTGTAATTCATGTCTCTAACATTTAACTTATTTGCTGTATAAGACACCGTAGTTTTATAATTGTATGTTTAAAGTCGTCACTAGACTTTAAACACTTGTACTTAATAGTTTATTTCGTAGTGAAAATCGACCAAAATTATGTTTCCCGTGCAAAAAAACATTGGTTTGTAACAACCAAAATTTGTTTAGGGTGTAAGTTAGGAACTTAATTAATTTATTTTTGTGATTAATTTCGTACCTTCACTCGAATGTACATAATATTACTTGCTATAAATGACGAAGCTGAACTTTAACGAGTATAAATAAATATGTCTGCCAAATTAAATTGTCTATTTATTTACCTCAAACTCCAACTCCACTGATAGACCTGACTGACTGATAGACTGAAGACCAATAATGACCATCATATCTTTTTGATTGAATAAAATATTATTGATAACAAAATCGAAGTATGGTAGCTTTGCAATAAATTAACAGTATTTGTGGCAGACTTAAATAGGATCTATTTTGAAAGCTGTATCTTTAAATTCCTATGGCAAAACGAAAAATATAGACAATATTCCCTGCGACTGCAAATTTCAAAAGCTATATTTAAAGCATAAAAAATTATTGCTATTGTTCTCCTATTCTTTGTCTTCAAATGTTCTTAAAAGAATCCGCCAACCGGCACCGTTTAGCCGGATGAACATAAAAACCGAATACTTTCGTAATTTATATAATTTAGTCTGGCTTCCAATGACGGCTAACGAACGGTTCTGACACCTTATGAGAAATCACTAAAGTTTTTCACGAAGTTCTTAAAGTTTTGCGATCTATATTAAGAGGACATTTACAGTATTTAACAAATAAGTTTGCTGTAACTTTTTTGTCTTACTTACATTAGTATTTCTTTTTTTTTGTACAATTCCTAATAATATCTTAGTCATGTTTTAACAAATTTGTTATTTAGCCATAGCAATTTTCTTAAGGTATTAACATAATAGGGAAAGTGTTGTTTATCATTAAAATAATAATGAACAAAAGTAGCAGTACAACGTAAAGTAAACAATTTCAAATATATGTATAATAATAAATTCATTTGTGAGGCCCCTTCGGATAGAAACCACTGATATTTACTTTCGATTAACATTCCGGGAAGGTGGCACAGCGACGGGAAGAGTAAAAAAAAACAAAGAATACCTAAATAACAAATCTTGCACAGTCGAGCTGAGCGCATGAAATGAAAATAAATGAAATGAAATATATACATTTTAGAAACGTAACGTAACGTAACCTATTTATTAGGAGGCTAATAATATAATTATAAGCAAATTATTTTCCAATGTCTTTTTTTTATACAAAAACCACCAACTAATTACATAATACAAGGCAATACTTACTTAAAGTACAGATTGAGTTCATATCTCTCTTCCACACGGCTTAAATCCAGTTCAATTTTGCAGCTTAACTAGATTGCGATGACTTGCAAAAAGTAATAATAATCGAAATCTTTAAAGCAAACATTAACTTATAGATTTAGCTTAGGTCGGAAAGGATCCCGTTGGTCGCGCTCGCTTATTCCCGGTCCCGAATAAAACGGTACCATTGTCTGGGGATTAACGTCAACGAATTTGTTGTCAACAAACGCCTGATCAAACAAAAAGACTCAACGTCACAGAGCCCCGAGGAACCCTTCATTTCTATCATTGTTGTCATCCCAAGCGTACAGGCTTAAATACTTAAATATCCTTTCGAAAATAATGGATTTCAAGAATCACATTATTTAAGCACAAAAAAACTCGCCGACCAAAGGAATGAACGAAAAATTTTGAAATAAGTAATCGTAAATTCCGTCCTATCTTTTTAAAAGCCAATTACAAAGTTTGAGTTTCATTAAATTGAGAAATCCATTAAGCTAATCGCCAAGTTGGGAGCCACCGACGTGACGATTATGAAAAGGTTATTCCGACATGCAAATGCGGAGGCATCTTAATGTAAATTACGTGTAAATGGAAGACAGCCGACAATCTGAACTATAATAGACGACTCCAACCATGAATTCCCATAATTCACGTCCAGAGATTAGATATAGGCTTTTTGTTTTACATCGTTAAAAGAGGATCAGAAGTTTTTTTCTATAAAAAGCCAGTTAAGATAGTTTCGTTTAGCATCAGCTTCCAGTTTTCCCATTTGTTTTCATTAAGAAAAAAGTTATACAGTTCGCTTCCAAAATCTATGATTATGGTAACATACGGCCATTTATTTTAGTTACCCATTTTATTCTTGGCCCGCGGTTCTAGTATAAAGCATAGGCTCATAAATAACCGGGAAAATAGAAGGTGAACGCTTCCACGAGTATCCTTTTGGGAGCGGTCAAAGCATTCTTTTAAGATTTATTACAGAACTTGAGCACATTACTTATTCCTTATGTGCCTTCGGTTCCGACATTCCCTTAAATGTAGAATTTTTTGGTTAAACTTATTGAAGATTAACCTGTATAAATTATAGTTCGTTCTTTACCTTCACCTTGTTCATCACTGATGTGATCATGAATTAAAAAAATATATTTATGGGTTGCTAAAACTTACTTGGTAAATTAAAAAAAAATATTGTAGTCCTTAAGCATTCTGCAATGGCATCCATATAGCAATTGAGACGAGGTATCAGACTTTCTTCCCTATTGAAAGTTTTATGTTCCTTCATGATAACAGTTTCCATTTTCGTTAAATTTCTTTAGTGCTGACTATTTTCATGCGTTGGTGACCCACAAATAACAAATGAATTATTAAAATACGGGTCAATTTAAAAGATTTGCAAAAAAGGTATAATAATTAATTTTCCTGCTGGCCGCCTACCTGACGTCAAGTTTAATGGGTAACGGTTTATACGAAAGACAGTGTGGAGAAAAAAAATATAGCACTCAAATATCCATTATAACTTCCGTGACATTTCAAAGGTACCTTCAGTACAGCTTTCCGTAATTACGATACAGTGCTCACTGACACCACGACATGTCAGCATTCGCTTCGCGATTTAATTTAACATAAAATAATAACAATGCGACATACGCATATACTCTATGAATCAGCGAAGGGGTAGATATAGTTTATATAGTTGTTTATACAACAACTTGAGCCAATATTGTGTACAGTAACAGCCTGCCTTCTTGGTACTAGAGTACCAACACACATATCGTATATCATCTTTATATCATAAGCCAGGACATTGTAAAGCACGATATATAATGTAACGTAAAGTATAGAGGCAGAAATCAATAAAAATGCGAGAAGCTATTCAAAAATGACACAAAAATCATAATTCGCGGCCTTATCCCGCATCCATAAAATAACAAAGCATCAAAGTAATAAGTTGAAGTTGATATTGCGGGGCGGTGCGCGCCCGTTGATCCTCTATAACACGTTACATCTTATGGCCCATGATCTGGATTATCCGACGATTACAAATCCTTATTCCCCGCCTTGAGATAACATTATGTATGTGCAAGATACAGGTATTGCGTTCGAGATTTTTAAAGCTCAGTACACATGGCAGCTATGGAGCAAAGAGAAACTTCACCGAGAGATTTGTTCTGTGTAGATGTAAATTATTCATGAATATTACTGTATAGCGTTGTAAAGCAAGGCTTGTTAGGGTTGAGCTATAATCTTTTGCGACAGTGAGGAAGTGACTTACAACGTGTAGTCATAAATATACCAGTATGAAGACAAAATATTATAATTTTACGGATAAATTATGGATATTCTTAGTGTTATTTATATTCGCAGTAACAATACATAAATATTGAAAATAAGATTTTAAACATTCTTGCAGATGTAGAAGTGATGAGAAATATAATGTTATACACTTTATATTGACCAACCTCATGATTATTTCAAAAGGTGAAAATATTTGTGAGGGACTTTATACTATAGGTAGATATCATGTATTTTTTACCTTCACCAACTATTTTTAATAACTTACAACGCATAACAAATATATGTAATAAATTTATCAAAAAGTAACCCAATGAAAACTATTTGAATCCAGTAGACACATAAAGATGTTTCATATCAAGCTTTAAATAAAAAGCCATTAATTGTGGCAACAAATCTGAACGCACGAACTGCGCTCCATCATAGTGTTTATTATTGTGCCCGAGGGCTTACAGATAAAAGTATTGCAATCGGGATATTTAAAGTTGATCCTATCTAAACTGCCGATGCAAAGCAAATGTGTGGGACAGTCTTTCTTGTTAACGACCTCTTAGTACAACTATCTTTTATGTAACTCGAGTGTGTTCTGATACCGTTTGTTTATTATCTAGTTTACTGATACGGCGATACTGTAATTGAGTGTATAGTATTTTACAACTGCTGATTTGGCACGTGTGAATATCAGGGTTTTGCTTTTACCACGACGAAGTGCTTGTCAATAATTTTCATATTAGTAATAGATTTAAACACTTAATACTTATGGAATAGGAGGAGTTGTACTGTAATAGTTATAGTTTGCTAGTTATATTGGGTTGCTGCTAAGAGTTTCCTTACGAAAAAACTATTTAACACTGCGCAACCCAGTAGTCGAACCTGGGACCATACAACGATAAAAATAAATTTGTCCAAATTGTACATATCTTGGAAACTAAACATTTGACCTCCGCTTGCGAAAGGAATGCCTTAAGCCAAGTATCACGCTGGGTGGTTCAAAATGTGATAAATTTAAAACTTTAATCTACAAAAACATCCTTCTTTTAATCCTCAACGATCCAACTTGGTGGTCTGCGATTAAAATACCTTTCTTCAACAGAAAATCCAAAGGAAAAGAATGTTACATACATACATAAACTCACGCCTGTATTTCCCCGAAGGGGTAGGCAGAGGTGCATTTCTGCACCCACATTTCGCCAGGTACTTATGTATCAGTCCCACGTAATAGGGGGCGAGCCTATTGCCGTTTTTCGGGCACAATTCCAGACTCCGTGCTGCTACTGAGAGTTTCCTAATGGAAAAACCCAATAACACTTTGCCCGACCCGGGAATCGAACCCAGGACCTCTAGATCCCTCGGCACATACTTGTACCGCGAGACCACGAGGCAGGAAAATAATGTTTTATCTAGCAAACTATGTATTCATAAAACAAAACGGCATTCAAAATATTTCATCAACCAATAAAATGAACCGTTATCGAGATACTAAACCAACAATTGCTCGCTAAAATCATAAATTACATTTATGTTCAATAATAAATTTGAGTTCAGTAATTTTATTATCTACCCACATAAACGTCCCATCATTTAACTATGAAGATTAAGTGTCGGAAATTCACGTTATGCAATTACCACTGGACTTAGCAAATGTCAGACGGACATTTCAAGGGGCTCAGAGGATGTCTGCTTATCTCTGCTGTCGACTGGGCATTTATCAAAGATTTCGAGTCCTTTCACATTAGCGGCGACCGGATGGTTTGATATTTATTGATTAAACTTGGTTGGATAATTGCGTTTTCGTTTCTAGGCAACATTTATAACTGTGGTCCGCGGATTTACTCCAAAATTTGATTATACATAGGTACGTTTTCTGCAGATAAAAATTGTGCTCTGTGCTACTTAATATTCTGATCTGTGTATGTGGCAAGGTTTTTCCAGATTTATTCACCCCTTTTGTATTATTAAATAGTAAACATCCAAAACTTTCATATTTATTAAATAAGAAGGATTTAAAATAGAAATTTGTTGTAAATTTAAATCATTTCACCAATTATCAACATTTTTATGTCCTGTTAAAATCCCCTACATCTCATTGAAAAAAATATCAAATGTCACAAATATTCTATAGTGAAAATGGAACTTCTAACATAGAAATTTAATGAAATATGACGTTTATTGTAATACCCACAAACCGGGACAAAGCTCATTCAATAATAAGTATGTGTTTACCATATCGTTCAGTACTACCGTGAACCCTTTACTTCGTTTAGATAGTCTGACAGTTTCATTCATTCGCGATCTCCGGCTAATGTGAAAGGGCTCAAGCCCTAGGGAGTTGCACGGGCGCATTAATGGCCGGTTGTCAACGTGTAGGCGGCTAAGCATCAACTTGTAAATACAAGGTAAATATTTGTCTTCAATATAATTGCAGTAATTGTTCTTCCTTGTGTTAGGATACGTGAGGATGTGTGTTGGTGTTTTGATTCATGAGGACCTACAATCATTTCTATTCTTTGGAGAATTGAACAGGCTGTTGACTAATATTCAACCATTGTGGATTTAACAACCATATTGTTGTATGCAATATTCTTGAGTGCGATACGTTAAGGATGATATGACTTGAATAAAAAGCAATATAGACAGTAAAATGTGGAAGATGTGGTCTTTTAAAACTTTGATTTGGTAGAAAATACTTCTTGATGTTCTTGGCAAAAATAATATACTCGAGGCAAAAATGCAAGTTTAAATCTAAGGAAAAACACGACCCATAAAATGTAAAGAAGTGTATGTGTTATACCAAGCTGTATTGCTTGGAGTTAATTACTGTAGAGGTTATAAATCTTGCAACGCTTCTGTTTAGTAACTTTGTAATTTTCTCAATAGCTCCAACGTTAAATAGGTTACTGCGGAATCCTCACTATTTTGTTAGTGCTTCGAGTAGCACATAGTTAACAAGTATGGGAAGCTGAAGCTAATAATCGTCCGGAGTTAGAGATATGAACAAATATGACAATTATTTAGCTTCATTCGTTATTTTAACTTTATAACTATTAATTAGCTATTTCGTAAATTAAGTTTTAATAATATAGCGGATAAATCAACTGGAATTTTACACAAACTGTCATTCTATAAAAATTAGACAAATGTTTGCATTGATAACTTCGGAGGCGCAATTTTTTCAACAATTTTGCTTTATGCAAAATAATAGTTATACATACATCTGCGTGTTGGTCAGAATGAACTCTTCCAGATTGATCCTAATATTCCTATCTATGTGATTTCCATAATGTTGAGAATTGTCCCGGAATACCTACACGTTGCGCAAAGAAAATAACGATAAGATGGTTATATATGTGTTATGTGTATGAATAATGTGCAAATTATACATTAAAGATACAAAAACAATATATATTTCAAATTCCCGGAGGCAACTGGATTTGTTCGACAAGATATTTCAAACTATTCCCAGCAGAAAATCCCCATTCACATATCCGCTTGAATGAAGTAGTGGGCGATGGCCAGTCACATAAAGTACCGCCGGACGTGCAGTAGAGGATGGAAATTAAATTAGTTAAAGGTACTTCACACACCTATTAGTTTTCTATTAGTTTTGACCGAATATCCAGAGGCATCGCACAATTTCGTGCACGAATTAGTATCCAACTTCAAAACTCCCAACTGTTACTTCGAACTATTTCAATGCAATTACGATCGTATCTGGTTCAATGGGAACAACAGGTGGCGCTAGTCAGTCACCGGTTAATTACGGCCAGTTACAAACAACCGGTTATAATAATTAGTGAGGGGCGTAGTGGGCGGTACTCTCGCCTTGTGTCTGAGGCGTGGTCGCTTTTCGGCGACTTCAACTCATGTATAATTTAAAATGCTGCTATGAAGTGTCGCATGTCTGCGGTAGGCCTTTTTGCCCAGGCAACCGATACGCGAAGAATTATTCCGTCGGTATAGCATAATTTCTGAGCGACGGCTTCAAATGTCTCTCGTGCTTAAGGCGTGACTGGAATGCGGAGTACTTGTGGATTTCCTTTTTATATTGCGATCTCACAACTGTTCAAGCAAGTGTCTCAAACAACTTATAAAAAAATTGTTTTTAAATAAGCACGAAACTATATTTAGCTTGCTCTAGTGGCCACAGTAGGTATCAATAAGAACGATCTTGTTCTCTACTATTCTTGTAAATCAGTTGATTAATAGAATAACGCATGACTATGATATGATTATGATAAAAAAACAATACTCATACCACAAAGAAATACTTGTTTTCCATATACCTAAGTGGTCGTTGTCTTAGTAAAGGGTAAGAAAACACCTAAAATACTTAAAGACGAGTAAAATACTAAAATAATAAAGGACTTAAAATCACATTCGCTGCATAACAAATAATAAAATGTATTTTAACTTGCACAGCCGTAGAAAATGTTGTACATTTTTTAAGAACACAAAAAGGAATAATAACTCCATATCACGTAGCAATCAAGGCACAATTTACTAAAGTCCACTTAGCTTGCAGTGCGCGTGCTCGCTTCGTGCGTAGTGCGCGTGACCAAACAGCCGCGCCATGGACAAATGTTTGTGTACGTTGGATCAAACATCAACGTGATCATTTTGGTATGAGGCATTGAATAACATACTTCAATCCAAACCATTTCTAAATCAGGACGTCGATATAAATATAACGGATTGTTCACAATAATTTTAGATCAAGGTTTTTTTTATTCTGGTACGATAAAGTGACAACACCAGACCTCAGTCAGTCTAGAAAAAATATAATTCTAAAATGTCTACATTTATTTGTAACTAGTTTCTATAAATGTATATTCAGTTTTTTTCAGATAGAGCATACTGGAAGTCTTTGGGGGAGGTCTACGTACTCCAGGAGTGGACATCTTTCGGCTGATGATGATGAAATGATATTTTTTTTTAACAAAGGAAACCTTAATACAACTCCAAAGAATTCCAAAACACCGGTTTGTTATATTACAAGTCTTATACCACAAGAACTGAACGGACAACTTGTTTGAATTGTGATCTTACAACGTAATTATTGAACATGCCATTACTGTTGTGAGCAAAAACTGGCTCGTGGCAACCAAATTGCAATTTTGTGATTGATTTAATCAAATCAATAGTTTATTGACTCGTATTGTTGGCGTTTTTGTTTTGTTATATAATTTCAAATGTTAATGTATGTAAATAAGCTTGAAGTTTGGAAATTCTAATCGACTGAATCGAGATAATGTCTCTTAAACAATAGATTTGAAGTAACTGCATTCGTCACGTTCCGTTCGGTGGCTGAATTCACCGATGCCTTGCAATCTTCCTCCTTGTCGTCTGTCGTTATTTTCTAAGATTTTTACTCACTTTCAAGATATCAAAACCATTTTCCAAGAGCCGTTGTAGACATCAGTGAGTGTTGAAGTTCTACGTCATTGAGTACCTATATATTTTTTTATTAATTCTCCTCATAGTTGTTTGTTATTTATGTTATATTACTTGTTATATTAAGTTAAGTATATAATGTACAAAAAAGTGTATTAAAATATAAATAAATAAATAAATAAAGTCCTCGCTACTAAAATAAATTAATTTGTGGCTATTTTACTTATACTACTTATAATAAACTTATACTTATAACTTTATCAGATCTAATATTGTACAAATTAATTAAACGCTTTGTATTATTCCCAATATCATTCTATCCAAGCTTTGCACACTGTAAAAAAACTATTTTGTATGCAAAAACGACGGAAGTGTAGTCTTTGGTGGCCAAATTCTATTTTAATTTTATACATGCATATTTACGTATCACAATATTAAGTGCTCATGTAAATTCGTATGTTCCAAAGCTTCGCAAGCACGTCAAACATTTGATCCAATACGGTCTCACACTGAGACTTTAATATTCTAATGTACCGTCAAGTTTTGTCGGCGGAGTTTTTGTGACAAACCACCATTCGTGGTGGATTTGTGAGTTTTATTGCCTACGTGACGTCGCCTGCTATAGTGAGACATGTTAGCTGCATTTTGTATGTAAATTCTATAGAAAGCATTTCGTGGGAATATAAACACGTATTTAACCATATAAATAGAGAATAAATCTTTAAGGACATGCATATGATGTCAAAAAAAGAAAAAAAAAATTTCGCTCCCCTTTAACAACAAATAATTCAATAGTTAACGCAGATACAATTTTTCTATTTACTTGTTAATCTATCAACCAAATCAACTATCAACTATCAACCAAAGTTTATTTACCAAAAAAATTCTAGTTTATTTAAACTTAAACAATAACTTCACTGAAATTCGCAAAAAAAAAACTGTAACAGCATAAATAAACATTGGGAAGCCCCCCCCAAACAATGCGACAAAGGGGCAGACAGCAAAAATCTGATTAGGCTGCTTAGTCACCAAGTTGGAGACAGTTGAAACCACAGGAAGCCCGACTACGATGCACCACAGGCATTCGGTCTGGCGGTGCCACTATATCTTTGATACATATTAGTAAGTAATATCCTATGTGGATCATTCAACAGATTTGTTCGCACAGTAATAATAACAACATGACAAGCTAAAACTTACGTTCTATCTTTCTAAATATGTATGATCTGATTGTTAATAGAATTCTTGAAAAATCTATGAACACCGGTCCATTTACGGTTCCAACATATCGTTCTGGAGGTTTGTAATGAGCTATAAGCCCTAAGTGGACGATATGTGACTGATGATGATAAAAAGGTGATGATGTCCTTAAGCTTATTGAAAAAGGACTAAATTGGCGTAATTCTATCGAATGTTGAGAAACAGTCGACTTTGACTCCCATACTCGACATAGACGTGTCTGCGCTTACTATTTAGTTTAGTCTAGAACCACTGTACCGTATAATGAAAAGGTAAATAGTAACCCTACTACTGCACTTGCCCATTTTTGTTTTAATTCAATTTTAGTTTCTGCGTAAATTAGAAAATATATTCCACTTACCAGTAATGAATTTGTATTAATACTTCTTATGGAACCGTGACTATAATTTTACAGATCGTAATTGTTTAATAAAAAAATAATAAAAAACTATTACACAAAACTCGTATCCCGAGAATCGTGTGTTTACATTTAAGCGCTCCATCTTATTAAAGTATTTTACTAAAATAGTGTGTTCTTGTAGAAATACGGTAATATTTGACTTTTTATACTACACCTACTTTACTTACCTTTTCCAGAAAAATATTATGTAAATTACCATAAGCATAACAATTAAAATATTATTCTTATCTTACGGCCTCTACGTAAAATCAATTACCGGTAGGCTTAAAATTCAGACAGGAAACAGATAAAGTACATGAGTAAATTGTAACACGCAACTCGCCGCTAGTTTTCATTATGCAAATCCCTCCTTAAGTAGACGACTGTAACTGCGGATTTAATTAATTATTCCAATAAAAAGTTTACTATTTTTTTAAGCCGACAGTAGCTGTTCGCCATTAACGGACTTTATTATGGGCAGGTGCTTTTTTAATATTGTTTATCTTAATTCAGTTATTAATTGTTCTCTAGAGCTCTTAGCGTATATGAATATTAAAAATGTACAATATTACTTTTCCGAAGAAAGAATCGATCATTAGGCTGATTGAAATAGAATATATTATGTAAGCTATACTTTTTTTTAATAAAAATAACTGAATAACACTATAGTTGATAAACACTATAATATGTTAAAATATTATTTTGTGCGCTTGTAATTGCTGAATGAAAAAATTGAGAATATAAAGTTCTAGAATAATAATACCGACAATTTTCAAGAACGTCATTATCATTTTAGTTTGACGCTATCTTCCAAGCTCACAGTTTCTGCTGCTGATCCTCTGAAGCATCAATTATACCAGCAAACCATCAAATATCGTAACAGATTAATTGCAGCACATTCCTGGCTTTAATACGTACGTAACCCGCGCTGTGTAAACTATGCATTAAACAGCCTACACATTTTTCAAAGCACGCTCAGTCGCGATCGTATCAATAATTGGCATATCTGTGAACCGGCACGCGGTAGATCATTTAATTTTCTTAATAATTTTCTATCGGAGTTCGCCCGCGGCGTTGTGCGCCGGTCTAGCCTGCTTCTCGTTTTGTACTTTTTAGTTATACAGTATAATCAATCTCGCTGCACGGATGTTTAGGCCTAGATGTAGTACATGCGATAACAGCAGAATGTTTTTATATTACACATTAAACTGGTCTCAATTAGTTTGGAATTTTAAATATGTATACCGAGTGTGAATAAGCAGTTAACAAAGTGTACATTGGTATTTTTTATCGTTGTTTATCATACATACTGCTTTTCTGAACAAATATTTATGAATAGCATCAAGTATCACCATGCATTATCGGTAGCACAAATAAAAACGGTAGATCATTACGGAGTATCGTCGTATGAGCATTACAAGAACGTATCCACAAAGAAGTTCTTGAAGCATGTGCGTTCCCTTCAAGAAACTTTAATGACACCGTCGCAGCGGCTCGAAAATCGACGAGATTCCTCGCATCAATGACCTTGTTGCACGTCGTGGACTTTCATTTTTTTGTACTCCGATGAGTGATGGCTATAACGCCGTCAGCCGGTCGTCAGCCACTCGTTTATTATTCAGAATGCAAGTGATGTTGACTTTTCGACTGGTCAACTGGTCTTACTTGCCAATTCTGAACTTCGTAGCAGTAAATCTCAAAGTAACTGTACAAATTTTTAAGGTAAATATGTGTGTAGTTAATAAGAATGATTGGTTTTTATGGGACGACGTGTAAGAGGAAATACTGGAAAAGAATCGTGGGGTAGTTTATAACAAGGACCAGTTTTTCAAGTCTAAGTCTTAGTCTTAGTCTAAGTCTGGACTTTAATTGTTGGTACCAAATAACTGCGGAAATTGAAAACACGCGATAAAATTGTTTAATACACAGAAATCCAACTAACCATAGCTCAATCAGAAGCAAACTTCAAGTAGGCAAAATATAAATTTGACATCTATGTATTTCAGGACCTATTCTCAAATTCTGTTGACCCAATTCCACCAATACTGGAGCCGTTATACTCGATTTATGCAAGCACGAACATGTATCAAATAATGTACATAAACAGGACAACATCTCCCCTAACATCCTGTGAGCATCTCTCCTGCCGTTCACAGTACCGGTAATCTGAATCGGTTGCGCTCGTCAGTGATTTATACGACGTGGCCGGTATACCAGAACATTCCGGCTTGTCCCAACAGCCCGCAATAAAGGTAATTTCGATACAGCCGATCATGTTCTAATATACTCGAAATCGTTCTATTAGTAAGACGTGTTATAAAATGGTTTTATAATGGCTGCCCGAGTAAGCAGATTAGCACCTTTGTTGGGATAAAAGATTTTGCTGCGTGTTGTAAAGTAGTTTTATATTATGGTTATGCTTCTTACTATTAAAACGGCGTATGTACGTCCAGCTTTGTATTATGATAAAACTAAGTAAGAAAAAAATATAGGTATAAATTTTATTTATCATATTATGTAATCCTTCTGCAGATGTGGTATCTTTTTCCAAAAGAAATATTCAAAGAAAAAAAAGTTATCATGATACAGCTGATATAAATTTTATTCAATAAACTCGCTTTCCCATAATCTAATCGTGATCGGCATGCCAATTCTTACTTTAATTGACATTAGGCGATTGATAGACATCGTTCAACTTGTATGGAGAATCTACGCAATAGATTTAGTGTTGTGGATATGCTAATAATGTGAATATAAAAGCTTCTTGTCCGTATGTGTGCTTGTGAATATTTGAAGAAATGAGGGCCTGGAATACCAGGATTCATCAGTCCATAAGTGTTTTTTATTCAGTAATACCTTTGAAATTATTTATTTCATGTCTTTTAATTGTCAAAATCACACAAACTTATAAAGATATGAAACATGGAATTAAACATCATAAGACACTTAATGATGATGATGATGATGAATTTTATGAAAGAATGTCAACAATATATATAACTAAAATTATGGAAACCTTTGCTGTCTATTTTTATAAAATAACATAACAAATCGATTTTTTTAATAAAAAGAAATAATACTGATAACTACGTATAATTATACGGTTTCATAACTAACGAAAAACTTACTCATGCACCAAATAATAGTTGTAACAAAAGTATATACAAGCTTACATAACGTGTTATTTACAATATTCCAAGAAAACTTTAATAGTTGGAATTAAATGAGATTCTTTGATGTGCTCACGTAAAGCAGTTTAAGACGCGTTACTCCCGCACGCCAAGGGTTATTAAATAATTATAATTAACAATCATAGTAATTGACCTATTTCGTAAACAGAGGCCCTGTAATTACCCGGACTTTACCATCCCTCCCACACACGGATTAACAAATTCTATCTGCTCATAAAGGTGATTGACATGCGCTTTTAATCCGTACCATAAGCCCGTAATCGAATTAAAGCGTGGCCACATTGGCCCCAAAAGGTATAAATTTTAATCATGGCCGGTTAATCAGTCACAAGATCCGATCTGATCTAGATAAAGCAGGAATGACGGGCTGTTTGTTGCCTAGCCATGGTCCACTAATTTATTCTAACACATTACCCAATGATTCGTCATCGTAATTAGATAAATTAATTAGATAAAACTTCTACTTTTAACTTAGCTTTATTGTGAGCCGTTATCTGGTCTCACCTCACACCTAATCTTCAATAGTTTGTGTCCAGATTATGAACGATTTAAAGAGGAAATTTAAGATTTAATGTACATAGTTTCATGGTAAATGAATTTGATAGCCATATTGAAGTCAAAGTCAAAGTCAAAATATCTTTATTCAAATAGACTTTTACAAGTTCTTTTGAATCGTCAATTTTACCCTTTTTTTTTAACTATTGCCCATACAACTATTGAACTTCCCATAATGGTTAATGATGGTCCAGAACTAGAGTGTAGTTGCCGGGTTGGCCGTTTCATCATCAGCCCAAATACGTCCCACTGCTGGGCACGGGCCTCCTCTACAACTGAGAGGGTTGAGCAATTGATATGAGTCAACTTTCAGAAATTATGTTTCGTACGATGCGGTTAAAGGACATTATATGACAGCTTTTGTTATTTCTGGGTATAATGACATAAAATGGACAAAGATGGTAGAAAAAAGATTTTAAATGTATATGAAAGTAGAATATCGTTGTTCAAACAATAAAACTTTGTTAACATAGAATAGAGCACGTTTTTCATTGGATTCGTTTCAGTAAATAAAAGCGATAAGATAGGAAGTCCAGTGGCACGTGACAAGGCGACAAAAGATCGCCCGACAGGTATTCGGTGAGCTCAAAATTGGATAGTAATCGATGCGTGAAACTCCACTTACAAATCGTGACATAGTGATCAATAGAACAGAAGATGATTGTCAATAATAATTGGAACTTTAAAATTTTGTTCAGTATCTATTTCTACGTAATTGAAAGTGATTGATTTTATTCTAATGTCGGTTACTGATATTAACAACACGAGTCGCGAAAAAATATTAAACGAAGTTCGCACAAATTCGCATTCCTTTCTAATAATATGCTAATAGTATCTAATAAAATTCTAGTCTAGTGTTTTGGGCATCAAACCCCACTAGAAACTTTTAGGGTACATCAATCTCTTCTGTTTTCAGTTTTCATCAGGTTACTGCATATGTTTTGAACATAACATAGAAGACCTTCTATCATCATCCTTAGACACGTGACGTCCAATGTTAGCCTGACAGACTCCCTAAAGAAACCCATTATGACCTGTGGAAAACACCTCGATTTCAGAGATGTTAGATATGATCCTACCTAGATGGTGGACGTCCGACGGTGGGTATAAATAATGACTAATCTAAGGATATTAGTAGAACAGTAAATGTTTTTGCGATTCGTTTGAACGCTACAAAATTAAAGGGAGCAGCTATATGATCATAATGAAATTGTTATTAAAAAAACATTTTGTCATGGCGTCTATTTGAAATCAAATAAACCATTACGTGACCAAATAATAAAACCTCTGGCTAATTCAAATAATTACGCTGAATTGCATCAAGCATCAAAAGAAAGAAAGAGTGTGCCTGAACGAAGACAAAGAAAGTAATCAAACTACCGAATAATTTAACTCACTAATAAACGTATTGCACTTTACATGTTGTATATTTAAGGTTGTAATTGAAAAAGTCCGATAATAATTTGACCAAAGAAAAACGTCTTGCATATTTAAACAGGGTCGGAATGGTGTTTGTAAATCAATTCGAGACACTGAATCGTTTTTGTTTCATTACACAAAATGTAAATTTCCGATTAACATGATAATATATTCAAGGTAATTAGGGTTCAATTTAAAATTAGGGTTTCGGAGCTTCGCAACATTGATCATTGGGGCTTAATGAAGGTGTGGTAAATCTTAGATGATTATTATTAATGACAGTCATCTTGTGACCCTTGCAACCTCTATAAGACGGTTACTGGTACCGGGTGTTGTAAAATAGTAGCATATAAATTCTAATAAAGCTTAGAAGAGCACTTATATATCTAAATTCTAAAGTTTACATTATAAATACGTGCATAAAACATTCACTTAAATGCAGTAGCAGATGGTTATATTACAGCAATCCATGTAGGTACCTACTATAATATTATATCCAGTGTATACCACGAACATTAGTCTTCATGACTGATTTTACATCGTAGTTGTCCTGGATGCTGGTCCTGCAATATTTTTTTTTAGTGAAATAGACAAATATATGAGTTAAATATGAACTGGGTCTCGAAAAATAAGGGATTCAATCACATAAGGTAAAGTTATGACTTTTTGAAGTGCTGCAAGTATTAGTAATCAATAATCACTGTGTTTATTGGCAAATACGGTGAAGAAACCTGTTTACTTGAGAATTCCCTGCAAGAATTTCAACGGCATGTGAATTCTGATGACCTTTGGGTCCGCAGGCCAAGTCTTGCCCTCTGAACCTAAGACAGTAGTCAGTTGTGGTACCATTCAACATGCATATAAAACTTGCGCTGGTATTCCCGAAGCTGTGCAACACAAAAGTGGGTAAATCGATAGAATTCAACAATGTGTGTACACATACCGCCGTGACCGTGTGTCCCAAGTGTGAGGTAATAAGAAGTCGGTCGGCATCCGCCTTCAGAGTCGCCTTTATGCACAAACGAAGGTCATTACGATCGGATATTCAATTTACCATTGCGCTGATTCAGCAATAATTTACTTTTAAATCGAATTGTGGCGTTTGAATCGAATTTTATAGCTTAATATTGAATCGTTGTTTTATGTGACTTGTCTTACTCGTAATTTACACGCTAGTTAAGTATGCATGCAAATAAATTATGCCAAATATAAATTCATATGAGAATGAGAAGCGATTTTGCATAATATACATTTCATTTGGGTATCTAAAACCCACCGAATACAACGCAGTTTTATATGCTAATAATTGTTTTTATAGCTGTGTTTCAAGTCAAAATCGAGCGTAAGTAGTAAATTTTAATCGTAAAATACGTGTAATAAAATGAAACAAATGTTCTATTTTAAAATTGGATTCCCCAAACCAGCTAATTTTCAATTAATTATAAAAACGAAACATCTTTAAAATTGTTTCACTGTTTACATACCTATTACTTACACAATATCGTATTGTCAAAGGTTTGCGGAACAAACGAACAAAGAAATTACCTTATTAGCTTTATCATTTATGCTTAGGGTTAATAAGAGAGTGTACCAGATTGTAATAATAACGTGAAAGAGGACAACAGAGAAAGACCTTTAGATTTTTATTTATTCCTTACTCTTATGACTTGTTTGAGGACCTCAATGAGAGAGCTTTTTGCGGCAATGGCTGTCGTGATCATTTAGACACAAAACCAGTCTGTGTTCAGCAATGAACTTCATGTGCCTGATCTATAATATTAAGCTAGAATTTTGACTTGAATCGGATTCGGTGGTTTGATGGGGTGGAATTATGTTGTTATTATTACTGTTTAAAATAATATTTTATAAAAAAAAGTATCATGCATATTGCATAGGATGAAATCTGAAAAGGACCAAATTAAAATCATTTGTTTGTGACACACTGTACTGGTCAAAGACCGAGCAATAAACAAATAAAACTGAAAGAACTAACAGAAACGTAGCAACAAACCATCAAGATATTTTTTTTTTGAAAAAACTAGATTTGAAGTCTGGCGGAGTCCACTACTACGAATTATCATATTATTGCTTAAGATATCCGATTCGTCAACGTGCTTATTTATATCACACGTAAGCCACGTGGCATTCGAACTTTCTATTCCGTCAAACACCCGGCTCCATGACATAAATCTACAGATTTAATGATCTTAACCGCCAATAAAGTTCTCCAGTTTTGCCGTTTGACTAATTTAAATTGCTTTCCGGTTTTTACACCCCACGCTTAATCGCACTATATTTCAAGTACATTTTATCGTTTTAAAACTCAGCCCGTAATAATTTACAATACACCGAGCCTTCGATGTGGACCGTAAATAAACAAAGATTTAATGCAAATGCCACTTGCCGTCGTCTGTTTGATTTCGCTTTATTTAATGTGAGCCGATGTTACTTAAATTTCTATGGGTTTATGTGCGTGGGTTGAGCTGCGAATGGCACTTTGAATGCGTAAAGCAGTAATTTTGTTTATAATACAGTCTATTATTAAACAAAATGTGTGCTCCACTACAAGCATTTCTTTTCATATCTTGAATGTCATTATGCGGGGAATCTTCCGTGCAAGGTGTGTCCTGTCAATATATGATGAATGGGTTATTAGCTCTAACGACTCCTTGTTAGGAAATTATATTTTTAATCAGATTAAGTGAAGAAAAAACTCTAGCTAATACTTTGTCTCATCAGTCATTCTTTAGAAAGACGCTGACGCCCAATAATAAACTTTCCAAAGACATCCATTTTGTTTCCAATATAAGATTTGCTTGTTAATTGCACATTTCCAGGAAACGAGTACGCAACTCACATGATACCTACACGTACCCCATAATCCAAGGATATACGTAAGAGTAAAGGCTGGTATAGAGTGGAGCACAGATTGGTTACTATGCCAAGCCTTATACATAAAGTTACTATCCAGAAAGATATGAGTCTCAAGTCTAACACAATTCATCATTTCTGTTATGACACATTTATAAGTATATTAAACACGAGCATCTCTTCCACGATTATATTATGGTTATCGACTCGCCTCATCCTCTCGCGGAAGCATATTTTAAATCATTTGAGATATTTACAAAACAAGACTAATTTATTTCTTTCATTCCGATGAATAATGGATTAACTAACAGAGTTATCACTCTTGTAAATCGACAACAAAACAGCAAACTATTTACATATACGACTCGACTAAATGAAAGGTGCTGATTTTGAAAGCAAATTTCTGATCTTACATAGGAACCCACTCGATAAAATATAAAATTATGCGCATATATTGTCTGCGTCGTTGTGCTAAGCAAAAATGTTGTTGCACTGTTGTATGGGAGGTGTGGCTTATCATGCTTCATCGGCTGATACCATTTTGATATGACAAATTCAAAGAGACGATTCATATTTTATGCATTAGGCGTGTTCAATGTATTATAGGTGTTAGCTGTGTGTGCGACGGAGCCATATTCTAAAGAAATATTGTATTTTAAAATATAGAATTTATTGTGTGTTTAAGAGAAATTCGCATGCAATATTGTACAGAGATAGTGTTTATATAGAGTATCTTCATATAAACCCATGTCGTCTTCAATTCAAAGAAACATCCAATAATTTTGTTGTCATTGATTCATTTTATACATATAATAATGTCATGCAATGCACAAAGTAATATAAAAACTCTTTTTATTTAAATAGCGCCATCTATCAGTAAAAGCTTGAACTATTGAAGTGTAATTTCATTAACTACCGAGTGCGTTTGAATAGGTACAGTATTACTCCTTTCTTTCAAGAAGGTACTTTCTATTCGCCTCAACATTGAGCTTTATTAATCAGGACAACCATTCATGCAGCGAGAGTTTGTTCTACATTTTATTTTTATACCAGCATATAAAATATAATACAAGCAGTTGGGCACCGTTCGGTCTTTGCGTAATTTTATGAAAAAGTGTCCTAATGTAAATGTTAATATCTATAATCTATATTTATACTAAAATTCATTTAAATCGGTAATGTACATTTCTTTTTTCGTCACTCTCTATAATTTTAGTGTAGATCTATGCTAGGTGTGGATATAAGTAGTGGGTATTATTATATTAATAATTCTAGCCAATTATTGCGATGTTGGCAAATCTCGTGCGTTATAGAATACTCACCTACTCAACAGGAAAGTAGTGACGTAGACACGGGCTTAAGATACGACAACCGGATCTCCGTTTTGATTCGAGACTTTTATAAATTGTTACATCTCCGTGATATATTGTTTGAAAGAGAAGACGTGAGCGCGGGATTTGTTTTCTCCATTATTTTTGTATTTTATAAACAGATCGATCCCACAGATAATGGATAGATAAAAATGATTTTATGGCTGAATGTGACACTGAATTTTATTTCCAGATAAATTTATATGAGTCAGCTCAATGATGTTTATTTTTTATTCTACAGTCCATTGTTAGGGATGTAAGATGATATTTTCCTTTTGTATTTCTAAGAATACTTTACTCAATATAAAAGCAGTAAAGTTAGTATAAAACATATTTACTTACTAGTATGATATAAACATTCTTTAAACAATGAAATAAAAAAGTTTCTATTTTTTTTATTGAGTTACGAGATAATTTCGCAGAAACCTGCACCTGGACTAATTCCTCTCACATGTCAAGGAAACAAAAGCCCAGCAGTAAGAAAACAATTAAATACGTAATAATTTTACTATACCTACATTAATATAGGTACATCTATACTGTTTATAGAATTATACAAACTGTGCGTTGAACTCTGTGTACCCAAATAAACACAATTCAAAATTAATAACATAAAACGCAACGTAAATTGGCATTTGTCATCACAATAAAAATCGAAGCGGGAATGTTTCCACATTAAGATTATAATTTCGCTTCATTCGAGAGCAATAAGTGGCAATAAGGTCCCACTCACGTAGAGCTGAGACGGCGAAAGGCACGTATTTTTCGCATTATCGGCTAAATTATTATAAAAGGAACAGACGTGTGGCTGCCAGTAATTCTTAGGGAAACTGTGTTGCGGCGCGAAACAATTGCCGCGGAAATAGCTTGTTCGATTTTAAATCGACGACAAAACTGCCAGCTCGCGACTGCTTCGGCGAATCGGCGCACCGTTACATTGTATAGTTGCTAATCTAGTTATGAGCCAATTCAAGAATATTATCGATGTGTATGATATCATTAAAGAAGTGATTAATATGCCTGTTTTACTTGGTTTTCTTTCAGTCTTTTATTAAATTGTTACACGTGATAGGTCAACTCATATGGGGTCCTGCCTACTAGCATAGACGGGTCGTGTATAACAATCAGAAAATTTGAGTGGTTTTACGGTCTTATAAACGCATAAACCTGAAATTAATTTGAGATCGAACTACACAGCCTATGGTTGTATTCGGCATTAATGCAACTGTACCGAGAAAATTTAATCATTTTTATGTAGGTACATAGATACATGATGTAGGTATATACATATATGTAAATGCAAAAAAATTGTGAGCATAACTTTCAACTCAAAGCATCATTGTATCTATCATCCGAACATGAAATACTAGACAATAGATACGAGAACATTTCCATAATATAACATCAATGTGACAAGACTGAATTAACATTTGTGTTCACCACAACACGATGATGTAGACGCGTCAAAAACTTGTAGGTCATCCGAGAACAATGAATGTTGGCGACGGGAATAATTTGTTTTGATTCGTTACGAACTTACGAACATAACTCAGCAGTTTTTATTCGATGTTGTTATTAAATTCAATTTATAAAATTCCACTGCCGCGATAGCACGGCCTTGCAGTGCCGCGCAGCAGACATTTGTTTTTTAAATTTAAAATTGAACGAGATGATTTTTAAAAAAGTGCATCTTAAAACACCTGAGCGTTTCCACCTCTACGTGTTTCCGAGTTAATATTTATGACCGCGACACAAACAAAACACAGCCGCATTAGTATTCGATCGTGGTTTAAATTTTAGATTCGTAAACCGCTTTATCAAAAGCAATATCGTCTATGTATTAAACATTAGGTACCTAAGTTTTAAATGCGACCGAAGCTGGGACATTTTACTTCGAAAACTTTTGAAGAAGGGAGATTCTCGGAATTTTTGAGACTAATAAGTGCCGCGGCGAACCCTGCATACTAAGGAGACATCTCGTGCATGGTAATAAGAGGAACTCGCCGTGAATATAAAACGCAAAGTACCTGTACCTATCATTTTAGAGAGTACCGCTGCCGGAGTGTTTAAGATAACCCACGACGTGACACCTGTATCAAAGCACTCAAACATGACGTGTCAGAAATCTCAACGAAGTCTTAACGATGCGAAAACTTTAAAATGTTGCTCCTTTCAAATATGGCACTAGGAAGTGTTTAGGTACATTAGTATTTTTTTTATCAAACTTATTAAGATAACGAGACTATAATTACCATTCTATACGATGAAACGGACGCAAAGAACAAAGCTGTAATACCATGGCAACATAAAAATGGAATTAGTTTCAAATAAATGGTTAAACTAATAAATATAAAAAATAACAATGTGTTGTTTGACAAAAAGCATCATCCTGCCCGTAATGGGATTTTATCATTGCGCTGATTACACCTCTCCAAGAACAGGAGGCGATGCTATTAAATTGTCATTAAAGCCGAGTCGGTGTCATCTGCGGTGTCCATTTTCGTGGGACCAAGTTTTTGTTGCAGTTTTTAGTTTTACGCCGCCGCCAGACGTCGTTGGTGTTTCGACGTGAATTTTTATGGTATTTTGATCGTAATCTTGAAGTAGCAAAGACTTTTAATGCATTCTCAGAGGTAAATAAAAATTTGTCGGGATCCGTTAATGAAACCCGACGTAATTTGATGTAAATTGACCAACGTCTGACGCGGGAACACGCAACATGTCAACTATGAAATTGCTACCTAAGTGTACTTGATTGATGTTTGGGACATTTGTAGAACACATTGTTACAAGGGTGAATAGACAAAAACGGTAGTAATTTATATAACAAAAGAAGGAAAATAGAGTCGCAACAGCAAAAACTGTCATGTCGTCAGAAAAACAGTTCTACGAATTCTGATAACATCGTTTACACAAAACATGAATCGAAATCACTTTATTAGCTCGAGCATCATAACAAAAATAGTTATCAGAATGCAAAATGGTCGCGATAACAAACTTTTCCACGCTTATATTTATTTATTTTTATTTTATAACTTAGGCGGGCTTAATGCCATAGGCATTCACTGACAGTCTACCTTAGGGGAGTGCAGAGATGAACCTTGGTAGGTGTAGTGTGATGGTGATATTACTTAAACATACCTATATATTTAACATACATAATATTTATAGATACAAATACTCGTACATAAATATATACCTACATATAAATATATTTACATAGGTACTAGCTTTTGCCCGCGACTCCGTCCGCGTAGACTACAGGGTTGGGTTCAGGAAGAAAATAAGTTGAAGTCTATTTTACTCCACAGAGTCCCATTTATGTCCATATCAAAAAACGTTAACATCGGTCAAATGATTAAGGCGTGAAAGCGTAACAGTCATATAGTTATTTTCTGATTTCTAACATATTAAGGGATTTAAAAAAAAAAACTTAATATAATTGACAGCCCCGTGGCGCAGTTGGCTAGACACCAGCTTGCGAAACGAGAGGCTGCGGGTTCGATCCCCGCACCGAGACAAATGTTTGTGTGATCCACAAATATTTGTTTCGGGTCTGGGTGTTTGTGAGACCGAAAAGTCTCTCGTAGTCTCTGATACCCACGACACAGGACTTGTATCCTAGTGTGGGGTCAGAACTATGTATGTGACTGTTGTGTGTATTTATTTATTTATAATTCTTATATTGTGTATATATATATCATATATATGATGTTATGATGTAATAAAAGCCATATAAAAAAGTTTCATCATTCTAGCTTCAAAAATGACGAATTTCCATACAAACTTTCATCCCCTATTTTTATTTTACACCCTTAAAGGTAATTTTTACAAACTTTGAATGTCATATTTATTTATATCTAATCAACAGCCTAAATAATAAGTTTCAAGTTTCTAGCTTTAAAAATGTCAATACTTCCATACAACCGTTCAGCTCCCCTTTCAACCCCTTAAAACCCCTTTTCCGCAATAAAAAGTAGCCTATGTTCTTTCTCAGGCTCCAAACTATCTGTGTACCAAATTTCATTTAAATGGGTTCAGTAGTTTTAGCAGGAAAGCGAGACAGACAGACAGACAGAGTTACAATCGCATTTATAATATTAGTAAGGATATATAAAATATATATATATAAATAAGTATCAATTAGATGGCTCTGCTAACTCTCTGAGAAATAGGTAGGTAGTTCTCGAACCCACGTTTTAAACGCTTCACGTGTAATGGCCGACCTTATTTTGAGTGGGAGCGCATTCCATAGAAGAATAGATTGAATAGCGAAGGAAAAATGTAAAAAGTCAGAACTATGTGGAGGACAGCGAAGAAGAAGATTGTGAGAAGAACGAAGATTTCGGCTGTGGTCAGACCCTAAGTATTAAAAGGAAGTAGTTAAATAAGCAGGTGGATTTGGGGAGTGCAACAAAGAGTAAAGAGTAGGTACTGAGAGCACGCAAGCTACGGCGTAGTCGAATGGGGAGCCATTTGAGTTGGGAGCGATGAGAAGATACGTGATCGTATTTGCGAAGATTATAAATAAATCGAATGCAGTTATTGAGAAGCCGGTCAAGTTTATTGAGTAGATCTGCATTCAGGTCAAAGTAGCACACATCACCATAGTCGATCACGGGGAAGACCAGAGTTTGAACGAGCATTGTCTTGGTCTTGGGCGGAAGGAAATTCTTCAGGTGGTAAAGCATACGGAGTGTATAAATGCAACTCGCTGACACACGGAGATGACCTGTAGGGCTACCATCAACTCTTATTGCGATTCATTTTACGACCTAAACTGAACTGAATCGTTATTTCGTACCATGACATCTATAAAGCGGTTCAGTAGAACAATTCAGTTTAAGAATTGAATGAAATTTGGTTCGTCAAGTATTATTGTTCGTTCATTTTCGTACCATGACCCTCTGAAACGACCTAAACTGAATCGCTTAACTGTCAAAAATCAAAAAGTAAATGCCTACATTTAGCGATCCATTTTAAGTTACTATTTTTTCAACAGAATTTAATAGTTTCTGTATCTTTTAGGAATTTTAAACTTTTTATGGTAATAAGTGATCAATTGAATTAAATTGTTGTTGTAAAATTGTGATTCTGTGATCATATTGTTACAATATTCATTTATACATTAATAATAACAAAGGTGTCTGAAGGTGCTGTAAAAGACGTTCCTAAATTGTTTTTATATGACTGATTAATTTGATTCTTTTCGAATTTATGGAATGTGACAATGAAGCCAGCACGTCAAGCCGTAAAGAAAGGTGCAAAGTTAGGGAACAGTTGGAATTCGACTGACGGATCCATTTGTTTACTTCGGTCATCGGTGATACTGAATTTACCAATACCTATCGGCTTTCTAAAAATTTGGTTTTAAGTTTGTGTGAAGAGTTAAGACAACCTTGTTCAAGGTGTCGGGTAAAATCTACCGATCTTTCTGTGGATAAAAAGGTAAGAAACATTTTAGAATTAAATAGAAGGAAGACATTTCATTACATGTTGGATTTTATTTCTTACCTACATGTAATTCCAACAACTCATGTAAGTGTTTATGTATGTACAAAATAGATTAATAGGTGTGTTTTCTTGTTAAAGATATTGACTGCATTGTAATTTTATGCAACTGGGTCCTATTAAAGACCCATTGGGGACATCAAAGGACACTTAACAGGCACAGCAGACAGTATCATCCATAATAGCAGAAGTGACTGCTTGCATTGTTTCTCCACAGATGACAAGAAAATATGTATGCTATCCTAAAACCCTGGCTGAAAGAAATAATACATGGGCTAGGTAAAATTGTTTTTTTTTTATTAATTTATTAATACCTTTTCATGTGCATTACACTGCTGATCAGACACCTTAAAATTAAGGGTTGTAAGGACTTGTCCACCACACTGCCTTATTGCAGGTTGGTGTTGTAATACCTAAACCTATACCTTTTATTCAAAAAGCTTTTAAATGTACAAGTTTCTTTAATTTTTTTTTCTTTATTGATATAAACAAGAATAATTTGGTGAATTTTTATTACAATCTATTACAAAAACAATAATTTGTTGCAGGTTTTATGAGAATTTCAACTTTCCAGGTGTTTTGGGGTGTATAGACTGTACACAAATAGCTATAATAAAGCCCACTGAACATGAAGAACATTTCTATTGTAGGAAACATTATCACTCATTAAATGTCCAATTGGTGAGATTAATCATCTATAACTAAACAATCATTGTAATAGGTAAATAGAAAATTGTCTATCCATATGAGTGTCATGTTTTTTCTAGATGCTAGCTATGTAGGCGCTACACATGATTCATTTATATGGCATGTGTACCTTTTAAAACATTATTTGGAAAGTCTTGACAAATCTTCTTTGTTACTTGGTCAGTTATGATATTAATATCACATTAAAGACAAAATAAATGCATGCAACTTATTATACGTAGAGAAGGCCTCTTGCCTTAAACATTATAAACATTATAAAGTGTAAATAATTTGCTTAGAACATTAAGCAATGTATTTATAAACTTTATTGGTGTAACCCAAAAAAGTTTATTTATTATTGCATTAAGTTAATTACCATGAAGCTTTAAAAATAATACTTGTTTTGTTGCAGGAGATTCTGGGTATGGAAATATATGATGACTCCAGTTATTTTTGCAGTCCCAGGTACCTACACCAGACAGCCACTATAAAGCTCTTCATGTTTGGACAAGGAACATAATCGAAAGAAAAATTGGGCTTCTCAAAGCGTGTTATTGTTGCCTTTTGGTGCACAGAGTGTTGTACCACAAACCAAGAGTGGCAGCGTCTATAATAAATAATATTTTATTTACTATATAATTTAATGTATTTTTGTATTTTATTTATATTTCATATTTTATAGTTGTAAATAAAATATGTTCAGTACCTTCCTCGCATAATTTCTTTAATTTCTCTTATATATTTTAACAAAAGTTTAAAAATGTGATGTGATGTTTTGTTATAGCCCATGGCTATATCCTTGTGCTTATAAAGAAACTCCCACAAGTGTTCGATTTCGCTATAAGTAACTCTACACCATATAGCTTTAGTATATTGAAAAAAAAAGCTCTTGAAATACCAATGGTGATACAAATGTTTTTGTAAGCGAAACGGGGTAAAAATTACAAGAACTCAATGATAAATATGAATGTTCAAAATATAAATTACCCCATAGTTTAATACAATTTTAATTCAAATTTATTAAAAACGTAGAATTAACAAATCAAATCCACCGCCACATCAACCTCGACTTGATGATGCGAATGTTGAATAACACAATATGTTCGAAACTTGAACCAATTTTTAATATCAAATTATTTATAGAGTTATGTACCGATATCATTTATTTCACTACAATCAAAATAATTATAAAGGCCTTTATACGTTACTAAATTTTTTTTTACAAATCAAGTATATAAAAATAATAAAATAAACATAAAAATAGGATTAAAATAGTAATGATAAATACGGACAATTTAAAATATTGAGTTTCAGAACGCACTCTACTATGATGGATGAAAGAAACGATAAATGTATAGCGTTGTGTCTTTCCATCAAAGCGATCCAGTTTTAAGTTTCGTTCATTCACTAGCTGCGAAAGTGCGAAACAATTCAAATGCGACATTGTTTAAAGAACGTCATGGTACCAAAATAAACGATTCAGTTTAAGAACCTAAACTGAACTGCTCTGCAATTGAATCGTTTGTTAAAAGGTAATGGTAGGCCTACTGGGCTCGCCAACTCAGACTGGAGTCAATAAGTAGGCCTAGGTCCTTTGCAACTGGACACCAGTTGATGGTTGAGCTATCATATATAATCGATGGGACAGATGCCATATCCAACCGATATACCAAGCGTTGACTTCCAACAATAATAACCTACCATTTGGCGGGATTAACGCTTATGCCGAAACTGTCAGACCAGGATTTAATATAGGACAGATCGTCATTTATTTTATCAACTGTCGAAGACACACTATCGACTCCAGCCTGAGCACAAAGCTGCAAATCATCGTCATATCGCACATTGAAGATTTTCGGTTATGAGATTAAAAAAAATTGAAAATAGTAGAGGAGAAAGAATGCCGCCTTGAGGAACGCCAGAGTGCAGATCACACCAATTAGACGAAGACTCGTTGATGTGTACCAACTGCTGACGACCTCGAAGATAGATCGAGAACCAATCCAATGCTCCAGATGACATCCTAAGATGGGAGAGAATGGATAAGAGGATGTCGTAATTGACGTTATCAAAAGCATTTGAGAAGTCTATCAGAACCAATACCGTAACCTTTGTGTCCTCCATACGTGCTCTAATGTCGCCAATCACTTTAAGGAGTGCGGTAGTAGTGCTGTGGCATGGTCTGAAACCGGACTGTAATGTGCTCAACAGATTGTGGGAATGAATAAAGTTGGACAGTTGTTTGTGCGCACAAGCTTCTAAAACCTTGGATAGACCTTGGATATATGGATATAGGTCGGAAGTGAGTAACAAAGGTAGGATTCGGTATTTTAGGAAGAGGAATGACATAAGCCTTACGCCATTGGACGGGAAACATGTTAGTACTAAAGGAGATATTAATGATGTGGGTTATGGTGAGGATAAGATGGTCTAAAGCTATGGTAATCATGCGACGGGTGATTTTGTCATAACCAGCAGCATTAGATCTAATGGAATGGATAATCTTTTTAATATCATCTGAAGTCATTGGAGAAAAATGGACGGGGTCAATGTCTGGTTTAGGCAAACCAGCTATAAAAACCCATAGTGAGACTTTTGACTTGATGATCAATCCTGGCAGATGCGCTGAAATGACTGTTAAGGTCATCTAAGCCAACGGTCCCCTGGAAGTCTTTATTCTTCTCTTTACCAATACCCAGAGTCTTAAGGAACTTCCAGATATTAGCGGAAGAAGCGGAGGTTATATTTTCGAGAATATGGCGGCGCTTAGCGTTTCGTACCATCTGATTACACGAATTCCTTGCAAACTTAAATGATGTCCAGTTTTCCTCCGTGCGGCGTCTCTTGAATTTTGCCAAGGCCCAATCCCTACGCTTCATCGCCATCCGAACCTCACTCGTCATCCAGGGTGCTGGAGGACGTTTCAGCTTGACTTTTCTGACGGGAGCATGAGTGTCATAAAGTGCCTGAAGTTGAACGTTAAATATACTCACCTTGTCGTCAACAGATGTAGCTGCCGTCAATTCATCCCACCTAATTTTAGCAGCATCTTCGCACAATTTGCGTCCATCCATACGACCAAAACAACTCACGTGCAAGACTTTAGGCTTGGATTTGGGAGGTTTAAGGATGTAGGATAAGTAAATAAGGTCATGATGGGAGAAACCAGGAGCAGGAAACTGACCGTGAGAATGAACAAGATTGGGAGTGGAAGTGAGGATTACGTCAAGCCAGGTATCCTCTCCTTCAATGTTGTGGTGAGTGGCTTGTAAAGGGAGGATGTGCAAACTAGCAGACTCAACAAGGTCATGGAGTTTTCGTGAACGTGTGGACAAAGGGACAAGGAGGTCGGTGTTGAAGTCTCCCATGATGATGTGGTGTGCGTAATCTGACCCTAAAGATTCCAGAATTGAGTCAAGACTGGAGAAGTAATCAACAGAAGGAGGACAATAAACCACACCAAGTAAAGTTTTAACTCCAAAATACCTAAATAAAAGTATACTACTGTTACGTGTTCAAACACACTCTGCACCACCCGCCAGCTAACAACATAGGTACAATAATAATAAAAGTACTTAAATGTTACATAAAAACAAAAGTATAACTACTAACATAACATAATAAATTAATGTGAAATGGAACGTAACATTTATATCACTCAAATGTCGAAAAAAAGGCGGGAAAGGTTCGGATTGGACGGCGCGTTTTTTGTTTTTTCACATATAATTTTTATTTACATACATACATAAACTCACGCCTGTATTCCCCGAAGGGGTAGGCAGAGGTGCATTTCTGCACCCACATTTCGCCAGGTATGTATTAGTCCCACGTAATAGGTGGCGAGCCTATTGCTGTTTTTCGGGCACAATTCCAGACTCCGTGCTGCTTCGGAGAATTTCCTAATGGAAAAACCCAATAACACTTTGCCCGACCCGGGAATCGAACCCAGGACCTCTAGATCGCTCGGCACATACTTGTACCGCGAGACCACGAGGCAGTCAATTTTTTTTTTTTCTTGATAATGGTGAACAGGGGATTAAGTGTTACTTGTCGATGTGGTGTGTGGTGTGTTTGATTTAGTTTTCCCTTTTTTCTTCCCTGTCGCGCTGTATTTGGTGAGTCTTGTCTTTTCTGGTGATTGTTGGCGAGAGGATGGAGGAGCCTCCTGATCCAGGTGGGACGGTCCCACCGATGCGGTAGGACGGGGAGGGAGGAGGAGAGGGGTGAATCGGATGCGCTGTGTGCAATATCGGCGAGTGGTGCTTGATTCTCTGTTCACTATTGTAATGAAGGGATTAAGGGTTATATGTGGGAGGGACGGGGGCGCGCCTCCAGTTTGGGAATTTCCCGCCCTTTTTCTTTCATCATTCATCATCATCATCATTCATACTAATGAAATTAAATTACTGAAGACTTGGCAGCATGGTCTTCGACCTTAGCCGGTTCCTTGAGGAACAAATAAAAAAAAAAACACTCAAATGTCAAAATCAAAGTGACATAGAAAAGAAAGAGAGAGAAGAAAAAAATACAAATAAAAAGTGGGTACAGAAAAAAGAACAGGCAAACAATAACAATTATGAATTAAAACATGTTAGTTGACGCTCGACAATATTACAGCTTACGCGTTTTTAAGTCCGAGCGCGATGTTTCGGCCGCCCCGTGATTTCGTACTGCCGACGACGATAACTCTGCTGTCTTCGGAAACTTAGTTATTAAGGAGTTTAGTTCGTCGACAGTGGTGACCTTGATTCGGCTTCCATCCGGGACTTTAATAACAATAATGCCGTCCTGAGTCCAGCAAGATCGCATACCAAAAGACTTTTGCTAAACACTGTTTGTCGAGACTTTGTCAGAAACTCCTTGATGGATGCAGTTGAGCCTTTCAGCCTGGACTTTGCTCGCCAGACATCTGACCTGTGGCTTACATTTGCAAACCTAACCAGTATAGGCCGATGATGCTCTCTGTTCGGTGTCCCAATGCGATGGCAAACTGTGATAGACGACGCTGTGATCTCCTTCAGCGACATGGCGCCGTTCACCAGCGACAACACGGCCTGTGTGCAGTTCTCATTGTCAGCTTCAGGAACTCCGAGGAATAACAGCGCTTTTCTACGATGCCTGGTCTCCAATGCGTCCACCATGTTAGCGCACTCTGAGATTTGTTGCCGCAGCAGCCGAAGCATATTTAGCATGAGCTCCCTAAAAGTCCGGAACTCTTCCGCAACTCGAGCCACAGTATCCTTGGCAGTGCCCCCAGTGTGCAGTTGTGCTTTTTGGTGGGGCATCCGCTTCCAAAAACTGTCCTCCAGATTTTTTTGTGCACTTTGGATGTCCGCGAGTGTTGACATAGCGAGTTTTGAATACCTTAGTGGTTTGTCTCAAGAAAGTGATGAGTGGTATGTTTTAGTGCTGGCAGATGGTGCAGAGCAGGATCACACACCGTTGCTTAAATGTAAGTACATGGAATGCACTGTCTGTACTACAAAATACACAACTTTTCAGAGTAAATTTACAATTTAAAGATAATAATTTCAAATTGTAACAGAAAATACGTCTACTCAATACACCGACCGCAGAAAAAAAAATAAAAAAATATGTGGTGCTTATACTTTGTGGTGAATTCTTGAAATTCTTAATTTGAAACGTGCGGTAAAAACGCTTTAATAATAAATTATCTCTCCAACAATCAGATTGAGAGAATCGATGATCTCGTTTCTGAAAGTTGAACCGCTAAAATTTTATTGATGACTGTCATGGTAATTCCATCGGGTATTACCGGGTAAGAAATTGCCTTTCCAACCTCCATCGCGTAATGTTCGATGCGACCGCGATATCTTAATAAGTGGTTCTCGATCATGCTCCTTCACCGAACCCTCAGGCTTTGCATAATTGTTAAACGTCTTTTATCATCCTCATAGAATTTAATATAAGCGAATAGTTTCGGCTCTTAACGCTCTTTAGGATTTTCTGACCTGAATACTTTGGCAACTTTAAAATAAACTTAAAATACTATTTTGGTTATTCGATTGTGCAATGTCAAAGAGTTTAAACTTACTTTTGAATAAAACACCGAATTGCTCTGTATATTGTAAACTTGGAAAACATTTTGAAATTATAGGTACCTATATACGTAGCTTATCTTCTTAGAAATTCGAATAAATTAAAAAAGGTCTTTTGTATACAAAGTTGTGTTCTACTAAAATGCGATTGTGTTCTAAAGTTGGTCCCGAAGTCATTTGAATTTCAGAATATCAAGTGGGTGCCTTCTGCTTAAAGCTCGTAGCAAAATAATTTTAAAGCAACACCTATTCACGATAGAACATTTCTCGTAACTAATAAAATTAGTTAGATAACACTGGATTCTATTGTAGCTGTAACAAAGTTTTCTTTTAACTGAGTACAAACATTTCTAGAGTATTCAAAATACTTCGAACAAACACAATATTAACCTTTTTTAAATACTCTCGTGTTATGTGGCAGTAACTAAAGGATCTTTTTATTTCCATCAAATAACAGATATATATTCCATTTTTATATAAACTGTATTTTTAGGTGTTTAATAACAAACTGCCTCGTGGTCTCACGGCACAAGTATGTGCCGTGCGATCTTAAGGTCCTGGGTTCGATTCCCGGGTCGGGAAAAGTGTTATTGGGTTTTTCCATTAGGAAATTCTCAGTAGCAGCACGGAGTCTGGAATTGTGCGCGAAAAACGTCAATAGGCTCGCCCCCTATTACGTGGGACTGATAGATACCTGGCGAAATGTGGGTGTAGAAATGCACCTCTGCCTACCCCGTCGGGGAAGACAGGCGTGAGGTTATGTATGTATGTATGTAATAACAAAAGGATAATTTTTCGATTTATATAACCGGCTTTTAATAAAGTGCCACACTATACCAAGCTGGATGAAGTGAAGCATATCCTACATAATCCCTATTGAACAATGACAAATGCTGTAATTTATCATCTAATTTTCCCGAGATTGGTCTTACACATTGGCCCGATTCTGATAGACTAATTCAGAACACTAACAAGTTGCCAGAGATGTTAACTACTGTCGGTTTCTGGCACAACTTGAAATGCCTGCTTAACGTATTGAAGGGTAACACTCGTTGAGAAACAAGTACGTCTTCAACTTTTATATTTCTAACAACTTTTATATTATTTTAAAATATCAATCCGTCTTGCAACTGACAATTCCAACGACTGAGCTCGAACTGCTCAGCGACACCATTTTTATACACATCAATTGACGGTCTTATTTTTAAATATTTTTATAAAGTCCTATAATTAATTTATATTAATCAAGATTATATTCTCATTAAAGTTATTGACAATTTTAATTATACTTATAAGTAATAAAATCATCAATATGCAACTCTACTATTACTACAATAATTATTAGTAAAATGTCTGTACGCATAAGCTTTTAATTATGGAAATATATAATATTATAAGGTATTATAACGAAATACATTTATAATTACTAAATATTACTATTTAGGCTAACAACTCGGCCTTCCTGTTAGAAGCGAGTCCCCTCGCTTACTTTAAATTAAATTAATACATAGCAATGAACTACAAATAGTAATATCTATTTTTATTTAAATAAACTATTATTTTATTATCTTAAAACTAAATGCTAATGCAATCTCTTTATATTCATACAGTTACACGATATGTACACAACTATTATACGTCACACATAATAACTAAAAACCTTTTGCCCGACCCGGGAATCGAACCCAGGACCTCTAGATCGCACTACACATACTTGAGCCGCGAGACCACGAGGCAGTTCACCCTTTTACAATTATTTATTAATTTTCGTATTTCTACAAACTAGTTAAAGCGACAACAGACTCATGTCTGCTGCTTCATATCGTTGGGAAGTACTTTAAGCTGTGACTGCTCTTCACGAGGAAATTATCGTCTATTCGTACCAAGTTAGCGTTTAGCATGTGTTTGATTGAATTATACATAAGTGAAGAATTCTGTAAAGATACTGCTCGTGTAACTCATAACTTTCTCGGTAATTAGTTGCGACCCATTAGTACCTTATGTAATTCTTTTAAATATAATCACGGTAGGGCTTTTCATTATTACAATATCTGGTATTTCCGCGAATGAGTGGCCTAAGAGAACAGACTAATTAATGACGTAGTCTTCTACTACATAAAAAATAGTTGTTTCTTTTATTACCTGTACTTCTACTGTAACGGTTGTCATCCCGATTGGCGTTATTAAGTTAGGCTCTACAACAACTATTGACGTTCCGGGTCCGAGTGACAAACACTAATGATAAATATAACTTATATTATCGGTTAAGCATAATTAGGCTACTTGTTTCACATTTTTTTCTTGATCCTTTTCATGGTTTTTTTGATTGACTTTATTCTTAAAGCAGTGCAAGGATAAATGACTCAACTTATCGCAAGTACTACATTTTAATGGAGGTTTATCACATCTATAACTTGGATGTCCAAATTGTTCACAGTTATAGCATGTTAACCTTAAGGTTATATCGGATTTGGGCAGAATCGGTCCACCTTTACGCTCACTTTGGACTTACGATTGTGTCCTACCTTCACGGATCTAAAGTATTTCAAAATCTGCTCCGGTTCTGAAAATTGAGCAGCTTACGCGCCTACCTTAATAGCCCTATCCTCTACGCTGTTCAACAAGCAATCAACGGCCAAGTCAGTCCGTATTTTATAGATCTATTTAATAAACTTACTTTGGCATAATAATAATGATCATAAGATCCTTTAACTCGTTTAAAGAGTTTTCATTCAAAAGTGCCAAAAACTTATCCAACACAGTATTTGTTGAATCTTGTAAGTTCTGATCTTTCTAAACTAGTTCGATGCAATACACTAGCGTCTCTTGAAAAATCATGTAATTCTGTTCTCACATACCTGGTTTCCAAACTTACGACTCTTCAGTCGTTCCATGTCTCGTCGCCTTGGCTCGAAGTAGCCATATTATCTTCCAAAGATCGCTGTGGTGTGCGCAGCATCCTCTTCGCGTCTGACCATTGATAATGTACAACCCGTAGCGGTCTTAATTGCTTGTCTCGATCTCGGCTCTCACTCCTGGAAATGCCTCGGTACCGACCCCGGCTCTCACTCCTGAGAACCTTTCGGCCGCGACCCTGGCTATCACCTCTAAGAACGCCTCGATCTCGACCCCGGCTCTCACCCCTGAGAACCTTTCAGTCTCGACCCTGGCTATCCCCTCTAAGAACGCCTCGATCTTGACCCCGGCTCTCACCCCTGAGAACCTTTCGGTCTCGACCCTGGCTATCCCCTCTAAGAACGCCTCGATCTCGACCCCGGCTCTCACCCCTGAGAACCTTTCGGTCTCGACCCTGGCTATCCCCTCTAAGAACGCCTCGATCTCGACCCCGGCTCTCACCCCTGAGAACCTTTCGGCCTCGACCCTGGCTATCCCCTCTAAGAACGCCTCGATCTCGACCCCGGCTCTCACCCCTGTGAACCTTTCGGTCTCGACCCTGGCTATCCCCTCTAAGAACGCCTCGATCTCGACCCCGGCTCTCACCCCTGAGAACCTTTCGGTCTCGATCCTGTCTCTCGCTCCTCGAAATGCTTTGGTCTAAATTCCGGTCTACACATCTGGGCTTACTTTGGTTACGAACCGGTCCCTCATGCTCAGAATTGTTCACACCCTCTTTCTCGAGATCCATAGCGAGAGCTGAAACTGACATACCGGCTTAAAACACAGTAGAAATGTCATACCACTTCATATAACATTTATAATTACACTAGATGAAAACCCGGCCTCACTCGGGTGAAATGGTACTCATAATACACATGTGGATAGATACCTCTGTAGTTATCGGTTCTCAAGGACTATTAAAGGCAAAGCAAGGCATAAATTCCCATAGCACCGTTTATTGTGCTTATTAAACACAGTACATTAGAACTGCAAATTGCAATTGCTTTGCATCAGATACTTTCTCGGTAAAATGCACCTGATGGTCCAGATTACCCACGCATGTGTGCATATGTAACAGCACACATAATTAGGATAAGACAATATAAAAACCCATACAGTAACTTATTTTAGACCATACTTCTTTTGTTACAAGTTGTATGTATAACACGTAATCCTCGTGTAATTATAAAATTAAATTATATTTTTTTTTAATCACGCCGTTCTTTATACAAATTAACTAAATCATAAATAAAATTGAGAAGCCAAGTAAAACTATTGCAGTGAGTACTCACCCGAGATCATAAATATTCTCTATAATGCATCACAGATTAATTATAATAAGATTTCTCTATATACAACAATTTTCGTTAATTGTTTATCACCTTTCAGGTCGTATTATTATTTACAGCCTTCGGGATTGTTTACAGCCATTAGCTTTTTCATGTTCATTGTTCACAGTCATAAACGGAATCAGATAAGAAAACATCATTTTCATTAATATCAGGCCGAAATCTTTTAGTCTTTTCCGTGGAGCTATGCTTTAATATAATATATCCTCCATTTGTAGGTACTTAAGAAAATTTTATGTTCACGTAGTTAGACATGACATTTTATATCTCAACGGCTACTATTGAGTGTTACCGGCAAAAACTTAAGTTTTACGATTGTCCTTTAAATCACTCTGAACACAAAAAATGGGGAGAAAAAAAATCGTGTACGAATCACTTACGTCACTTATATCCAGGCGTAGATCGAAAACAATTGAAGTTGTTTTCGGTGATCCCTCTTCTGAAGCTGAAGGGTAACACTCGTTGAGAAACAAGTACGTCTTCAACTTTTATATTTCTAACAACTTTTATATTATTTTAAAATATCAATCCGTCTTGCAACTGACAATTCCAACGACTGAGCTCGAACTGCTCAGCGACACCATTTTTATACACATCAATTGACGGTCTTATTTTTAAATATTTTTATAAAGTCCTATAATTAATTTATATTAATCAAGATTATATTCTCATTAAAGTTATTGACAATTTTAATTATACTTATAAGTAATAAAATCATCAATATGCAACTCTACTATTACTACAATAATTATTAGTAAAATGTCTGTACGCATAAGCTTTTAATTATGGAAATATATAATATTATAAGGTATTATAACGAAATACATTTATAATTACTAAATATTACTATTTAGGCTAACAGTATTCATCGAAAACTAAATTCATAGTTTCATTGCGACGTGCGGTCGTATCTAGGTTATAATGTTGACTGTTAAAGTAGCAAGAATATCTCATTCACTGTGGAAAATCGAACCACGACTTTCATAAAGCAGAAAATCCGTCATTTAATGAACTGTCATTGTCGAAGCCATGTTTGCAAATTCCGTTTGCTTCAACATGAATAGCAGCAGTTTTTTCCTAATGAACGGTAACAAATCTCGGAGTAAGCCGCTTGCTCGCCGTGTTAGTCATAAATAATACTTGCACTCGTGCATGACCGAGTTTTTGCTTATTATCTTTCAAAACTGAATAAGCTTCATGCTTCTTGGCAGACAAAAACTAAATAGAACGTATAAAATATGTACCTTATATTATTATGGTACAACAAAGGGTGAGCCCGCATCATTAATGTCAATAGACGCAACTAAACGTTGGTTTGAACCATGGTCATAACGAAGCAAAACATTAATGGGTATCTACGGCAGCAAAAAGCGGTACACGGCCGATTTCGATACCGTGCTAAATTACAATGATTTTTTTTGCGTTATTGATTGATGTATGTACATATCGCAACACGTTCCGGCCGTTTTAAAAATGTATCCAATGCAGTCTCTGTCAGTTCATTTTGACACGTAATAAATGTAATGTATTCATTTCATTGACATATTTAATCGGAACGATTGTTGCTCAATCACCGTAAAATTACGGATCTTAGTACAATAACGCTTCGTCTGGAGATCAACGTGCCTTTGAATAAATCTTCAATATTATAAGGCTATTTCTTTTGAGTGTAAAAACCTAATACAAACACCATATCTTTTTATGCGATCACGAATTTTTTGTATTAAAATCCTGTATTCTGGCAAAATAATTTTAATGAGGCAGTATTTAGAAATTTGCGACATAAATATCCATAACAGTATTTTAAAAGCGAATTATTAACTATAATTTATGTTATACCTATTATATAAGAAGCACATTATAGATGGAATAAAAGTGCATTAATTCACTTGTACAACGTGAAAGCAAACCAAAATCCCAATATTCTGCAACAGCAGAAACGCATCTAAACTGAATGCATTTATTTATGCAAAATATCCGTTATCGCGGCGGCACCGAGACAAGCTCCCGTCGATCAATAATAATAGCGATACGGGGATGCCTGAAGACGCATGCAAATTAGGTAGCAGGAACCACTGTTTGTTACCTGTGGTGTAACTGTTATTTATTATGTTGTTTGTATTTCTTAGAACCAATAAGTTGGCCTGTAGACTACTTGTATCTAGATAGTGATCATTGGGCCTCGTTACTTATATTAAATCTAAATGGTGACTAAGGCAAAACCAGAAGATTTGACGAAGCATATTTTAATACTTCGAAAAGTCAGAGGTGCGTGCCTAGTAGTAGTTTAAACCTGCGACCGCCGAAATTCTCGACCGCGCGCTGAAACCTCGAGGCCATCGCTGCTTCTTTACCTCTGACTATTGGAAGTTATGTGTGTATTCACAATGAATTATCACTTGCTTGAACGGTGAAGGAAAACATCGTGAGAAAACCTGCACACCTAAAAATTCTTAGGAATTTCTTAGGTGTGTAGTCCGCCTACCACGAGGTTCCGCCCTACCTTCGGCGTCTGGTGCAGGCGTACTTGTGTGACAGGTACGTCGTGTATCCGGGCGCCGACGGGTGGCACCGTCGGGCGGTGTCGTGCGGTGTTCCACAGGGCTCGGTTCTCGGGCCGCTCCTGTGGAACATCGGTTACGACTGGGTGCTTCGTGGTGCCAACCTTCGGGGCGTCGCTGTCGTCTGCTATGCGGACGACACGTTGGTGACAGCGACGGCCAGGACCCCACAGCGGGCCGCCCTGCTCGCCGGGTTCGGGACCGAACTCGTTGTGGGCAGGATTCGGCGACTTGGCCTCCAGGTGGCCCTGCACAAGACCGAGGCTCTGTGTTTTCACGGACCTCGGTCTAGGCCACCGCCGGAGGCGCACCTGACGGTGGAGGGCGTGCGGATTTCCATCGGCTCCCAGATGAAGTACTTAGGTCTGATTCTGGACAGTCGGTGGAAATTCCGCGCGCACTTTGAGATGTTGTCGCCGAAGTTGGTCCGGGCAGCGGGTGCTCTCTGTCGCCTGCTGCCCAACATTGAGGGTCCTGGCTTCCCTTGCCGTAGCCTTTATGCTGGAGTCGTGCGGTCCATGGCCCTGTACGGGTGTCCCGTGTGGGCCAATTCCCTCGGCGCTCGCTGCGTCCGCTTGCTGCATCGTCCGCAACGTATGGTGGCGCAGCGAATCGTTAGAGGGTACCGCACGATTTCGCACGAGGCGGCCTGCGTTTTGGCGGGTACTCTGCCCTGGGAGCTGGACGCCAAGTCCCTCTCGTCAGTGTTCTTCTGGCGGGAGGAGGCGTACCGGCGAACCGGACAGAGACCGGCCCCAAGAGAGGTCGAGGCCATGTTGGCCTCCCTCCGCAGCGCCGCCTTGGAGGAGTGGCGTTCCAGGCTGGAGAGTCCAAGTGCTGGCGTGGCGACCGTCGCGGCAGTGCGTCCTGTCCTCCAGCAGTGGATGGACAGGCGCCACGGTGCGCCGACCTTCCGGCTGACACAGGTGCTCACCGGGCACGGCAGCTTCGGTGCGTACCTGTGTCGCATCGTCGGAGTGGAGGAGACCGCCGTGTGCCACCATTGTGGCAACTGCCGTGAGGACACGGCCCAGCACACGCTTGAGGAGTGCCCAGCCTGGGACGAGGAGCGCAGCGCTCTCGTAGCGGTCGTGGGGAGAGACCTCTCGCTGCCGACTGTGGTCGCCGCCATGGTCGGCAGCCGGAGGTCGTGGAAAGCTATGCTCTCCTTCTGCGAACGTGTCATTTCGCAGAAGGAGAGCGCGGAGCGGGATCGGGAGCAGACCGATCCCGCTCGTCGCAACAGGCGACGTAGGAGGCGCCGGGTCAACACGTAGCCCGGCGCCCAGAGGCCACACGGGGCCGCCGTCCCTACCTTGGCGGCCCCCGAGATGAAGACGCCACACGCGTCAGGTCGGTGTGCCTTTTGGCACCGCGCAGAGGCGGTCCCGGGTCAATCCATAGCTCTGGCTTCAGGGTATTCCGGGGCCGTCTCGCTGAATGCGCCGATGGTGGCCGTCGCGGGGTTTTTAGTCGGTATTACGGCGCAATTATTTTGGTAGGGACCCGGCCCAGCGGCCGCCCGCAAACACGGGCGGTAACATCTATGCTGGGTCGGAAGGCGCCGGTGAGTCCGACACACCCTCGCCCCTACGGGGTGGGATGGTCCGTAAATGGATTTTCCCCGCGGGGAAAAAAAAAAAAAAAAAAAAAAAAAAAAGGTGTGTAGTCCGCCAACCCGCACTAGGCCAGCGTGGTGGACTAAGGCCTAACCCCTCTCAGTTGTAGAGGAGGCCCGTGCCCAGCAGAGGGACGTATATGGGCTGATGAAGGTGATGATATTTTTTAAGAAGTAATTAATCTACATTGGTATATTACGACGAAATGTGTTTTTATTACATAATTTATTGGCTAGTTATTCGCCAGTATTTTTTCGAATGTGTGTCCTTATGATTTTTCACACAACTTGTTATATTTACACTGCGCATAACACTTACACTGCCCGCGAGCGCTTGTTGAGGTATGAATGCCATGGCAAGCGATTTGTTTGCCTATAATAAGATTAACAGTACAGACAAGTATTGGAGTAGAGACCGCGCTTAAGCAGACGTAGCGTGGGACGTCCTGCAGCACGATGGTCCGACGATTTGAGAAAGGTGGCGGGTATAAAATGGATCAGGGCTGCTAAAGACCGGGATGGTTGGCGCTTTCTTGGGGAGGTCTACGTTCAGCAAGGGACGGCGAGAGGCTGAGTATATAAGGTTAACAGTAAACCGCTCCTTACTAAAATACTTACATATCTGCAGTATTTCATAGAGGTATTTTTGAGAATATCTTCTAGGTTGAGAGAGTTGTGATCTCATTTAGTCCAAGAGCTATATGCTGGCGTGCATCAATATGTTTGTGTGTTTGCATATGCAGGTTTTCTCATAATTTATTATTTAAAACTAAATTAGTATTATATAACTGTTAACACGTACATCTCGTTTCTAGCTAGACTGTTGCTTACAACACTTAAGAGTGCAACACGACTTTGAACTAACAAGTTGTTATGAGTGATATTCCACTAAATAGAAATGAGGAAGTTGATATAATATTGTTGCTACTGAGAAATGCGAAATTAATTATGTTAGCATTGATTATAGCACTAATTAATAGTATATTTACGAGCCTGTATCGTTATTACTACACCCATAATAGGCAGTAAATAATTCATAATTTATTGCTGTCTTACAGTTTATACGGTCGACATAATCTCTACTAATGAATAAAGCTGAAGATTTTGTTTGTTCGTTTTGTTGGTTGACCGCGCTAATTTTAAGAACTTATTGTTTTTTTTATATTAAATAGTTAATTTGTCAAGGAAGTCTATGGCCTATATATCATCACGCTATGACCCATAGAAGTAAAGCAGCAATAAGTATTGTGAAGTCAAAAAATTCGCGGAAGGAGTTGCGGGCTACAGATAGTTTAATATAAAATATATTTGTAAGTTTAATATAAAACTTCAACGTAATAATACGGAATATTTTAGCGTAATAATTACGGTAATTTTAACTACAGGTATTCCACAACGCCGTGTAAGATGATTACCCCGAAGCTCTGCTTGAGCCAAGTGAATTTTAGCTCATAGCAAAATAATTTGCATATTAATACATGCTAAGATTTTCAAGTTTGCGAGGTTGTTGTATATGTAGTAAAAAGTTTTGTAAAGATTCTCTTCAGCAGTTACTTCCTTAAAGAATTTTAAGTTTCTAACCAAATAGATAGATTCACTGAATTATTTTGCTTTTCATGTAATGTTCATAGTCACCCACGAAACTGTGGCACATACAGGGATCACCCTTTGTACATCTGATTACAAATAGTGCTGCATATTTTTGTTGTTTGGCAGAAGATAATAGAGGTGTGATCCTGTACTTGACGGTACCTCATGGTTCTGGTAGTAGTTCCGTCACTTTGACTTAGCAGTACCTATTCAAAATAATCATCTCAGGGCAAATAAAGGTAAACGTGTTCATAAACGCTCAAGCTGCGCTAGTAGAAAACTATAGTCAACGTATTTCTGTTATAGGCCAAACGGACACAATATAAATACATAATATGGGATAAAAGTGATATTACGAGTATAAAAGTTATTTTTTTGTGAATAATAAAAAAATTTTGAATATTAGAAATTAGTATATAGCGATCCAAAAAGGAAATACTATGACTATGAACTGAAAGATTGTTTACGAGTCAACTGGACTTTCCTCGTGCTGTTTAATTTCTCAAATATTTTTGATATTATTAGTACATTTCGTGGTAAAATTTATAATAAAAACCATGTTTACCTGTAGGATAACATATAATAATATAGTAAAACATATTTATTTAGAAACGAATACTGCTAGACTAATAAATATAAAAGAGCGAAAACATATCGTTGCAAGTGATTTATTTGATACAACACATAGACGCTTATAAAGGGTGACACCAATACACCCCGCTGTTACTTTATGTTTAATGTTATTAGGTCGAAATGGGTTTCATCTGAATCGTACCAGGACAGACCTTTTCATTGTAAAGCAAATGATAATGGTAATGGCCGGACACCATGTTGCGCTTTGTTGGGAACCGTCACAATAAACTTTATAGAAGGGGCACGAGTCAGGTGTCAAAATTTAAGGATTTACAACAATTTTTACTGCTTATTTTAACTTTGACCTTTTTGTTGTTGATTTTGGAGGACAATAACGTAACAGTAAAATTTGTACAGGTAGAATTCGGAGACGATTAGCATTGTATTCAAACTTCTTATTTTTCGCTTATTTATATTGGTTGCAACATTGGCAAAAAATTATCTTTGCGTATAGTGGAGAATATATTTCATTACCCAATATAAAGTATGAATAAAGTAAAACAATGGAATAACGTCAAACAGTAGACTAATTTACTGTACGTGTTTCTAAGCTAGGCACGTTGAGCGGGACGCAAAGAAGCGTATCAAGTTGGTATGACTGTGACGAATGACGGGTGATGAGCAGTATTTTACCTACAAGCCCAAGTATTCAACTCATTTTGGCCGAAGTATAAGGCCAAATCTCTAGGCCGATGGCGGCAAAATGAAGCAAAATCGATGATATTTTAAAGCGTAAAGCAAATTAATTTGCAGAATGCTCTCATCATTGTTTTTTTGTGCTAAAAGACGGTTACTTCTCGCTTTCATTCGATTCATATATGTATACAATAACACATTATTACTATCAAGCCATTGATGCATCTACCCCATGCCAGTATACAGAATGGAATAGTTTTAATTTTACTGTGAACTCTATACTATTGGATAGCAGTATTTCATAGTACTATACGTTACACGGGGAAAAAGTTATATAACTTTGCACTCTACTAATTAAGCTTCTCCCTTTATTACATGACATGCTTGAAGTATAAACTTTCGCAAAAATCAATAAAAAATTATATTGCTCTCACCGCGCCGAGCAGTTAAGTTATTAAAAAAAAACTCGTAAATTATTCGTGGTTCCCGTAATCAACTGGTGCCTAACCCTGTTGACATATAAACTTGGAACGGTTTCACCAACCGGTTACGACTTTCGCAAAAACAATTCTTAATTACTCAATTGTTTTCAGTCAGTACTGATGTTAATTGACGTCTTACCAGTCATCATGAATTATGTTAAATGCAGACCTTTATAATTCTCATTGCAAGTTCTCGTTTAAGGCATTGCTTTTATTTTTTCCTTAGAAAAAACAAAATTGTAATGTGCTTTGAAAGATACGTGCGTGGGTTTTAAAGCTTTTTTTGATGAGATGAGACATACTCTCATATATTAGTAATATGTGCTCCGTTTTCTATTGAACCACAACGCTATTACAATGAATATAAAAATGTCCAGAGGTAATTTATTCACAATTATGTCACTAAATGTAAATATGTTATTAATATAGGTAATATGAATGTGTACGGGGAATCATTAAGCAACATCTTAACGAAATCAATTCCTAACTATACTTCTTCTTTTCACTCCAAAGTTATGCTTGGTCCCCTCAAAAGCCAACAATCATTTTATAAGTTTGGATCCGAATGGCCGGTGACGCTCACTTACCAGTTCATATGTTTCCTCCTTCCTATAATCCTGGGTCGTAAGCGTATAGTATCACCTCAACAGGCCGGCTTAAGAGTATCGAGTAACATGAAATGGGAGTTTTGCTACTTGGTAAACTCCTTGATATAACTTGGACTGCACAAACAGCATCTATAGTCCCATCCATCTTTTCAACAAGGTTCAATAAAATCCTTTCAGCGTTTAGGAGGTAAGACTGTAATAAACGAGCCAATAAAGAAACTCCCGCATTGGTTAGTCGAGATAAATGAGTAACTGTTATGAAATCACCAAAATATACTCAATAAACCACACTCAATAAGCCACATCTAGAATTATACATCTGTTATCCCACGGGACTGCGCTGTAGGTACTGCGAGATAAAGGGTTGTCGTTATTAGTAATTTACTATGGAAATGACTAAATATGGATGCGAATGATAACGTAACTTTAATAAAAGGTACTTTATTTGCACATAAAAGTTCTTTAGAATACAATTTGGTGCAAGGAAAGTAAAGAACTTCAATAAAAATTTATGATTACAGTATAGAATATGAATTTAGACAAGTAATGATAATTTATGTTACTAGATACGATTATATTGAAAATATAATTTATAAATTACACATCAATAAATTGTAGAATTTTGTAATAGGTACTGCCTCGTTGGTCCTAAGGCACAGGTTATTTTTGAAGCTGATTAGGTACTAGGTTCGGCAAAACGGTTTTAGTTTTGGTTTGGTGGGCCCAGATAATATGTATTTCTGTGGACTCTTTCGCGGGTGCGTAGATTAAAATAATTTTAGGAAGATCTTCCCACAGAATCATCATTTCTTTACGTCTCTTCAAATAACATTTATATATCAAGCAACTAAATGTTGTATTTAAGAGCCCGTCTCGTCATAGGTCGTTTGCGATGCGCATCACGTAAGACATTTTGAAAGGCTTCACTCAACAGAATAGCTTAAGTTTTTATACAGAGTGAAATCTTAGATCTCGACTGACATCCGTGCAGGATAAGCAGCACAAAGCTCATAATATGCAAGTAAAAGCGCGTAAGTTCGCATACAATTTTTTTTACACAATATTTCTGAGGTCCCAACTACTATTCACTAAATAAAGAGTACGTAGTGGTATATTTTTACCCACCCAGCTATAATTTAAGTCCCACACGAAAGGAGACGCGCGCCTCGTCAATTACAAGGCATGTTTAGATCTGCATCCTAGCTGCACAAAAAAAATCCTGACAAAAAACTCGTACGAATCAATGTAGAAATTGAATTCCTCAGCCTTTCGTTTCATAGAGACTTCTTTGAAGCTTCATTATCTATTGTATGATTCTGGTGCCCATAAAGACTTGGATTTTCGAAATCTTTTATTGTAATGTAATCTAAATCTAATAAATAAATACTCAACATCTTATTTATAAGATAAAATATTCGTGATGATAGTAATAGTATAGATGTATTTGCCATAACAATGTTATTGGTCGAAATATGAAGTTGAGAGGCATGTCGCCCGCAGGTCAATTGTGGTTAACCGATGCGGGCAGACGGAACGTCGATTCCGTCATCTCACTGTTTACAACTTCACGAAACATACTTGTCTATATCTACTAGAATCGTAATTAGGGTCCAGTAGAACAAATATCTAAAAGTATCATGACGAAACCTACTTATGAATTGTATGGGATAATCTGAGGTAGACGAAACTCCTTTAAACCATGATTGGATCGGATTGCATATTCAATAGGGTAGATAAGGTGTCAAGCTCGGTGTTAGAAATATACTCAGGCTATCGCCGCCCACTGCTGAACGTAGGCCTCTCCAAGAAAGCGCCAACCATTTCTCAAGTCGTCGGACCATTGTGTTACAGGAAGTCTCATACTACGTCTGCCTAAGCGTGGTCTCCACTCCAACACTTGTCTGCTCCACTGGCCATCCGACCATCGTCGGCAGACATGGCCGGCCCACTTCCACATTTTCTAACACTTTTTTTACTAGCTAAAATTTATTCAAAATTTAATATATTACAATACTTTTGTAAGCCTAAGCCCCTTAGAACATGACATAAATGGTGTATTGAACATTCTTAAAATTCTCAGCATGGATAGTTAAAAATAAATTTGTATTAGTTTAAATTTATTTTTATGATTGAAAGGCATAAATCCTATTAGAGCAATTTAAGTTGAAATATAATACAACGGGACCTTTTTTTCAACATCATTAGAAGTACTTAAATCTTGAGTTATTTAAATAATTCCTGGGCTCACTATAGTACTTGAGTTCTTCGTTCTGAGTTGTTATAGTGAAGTAGTGACGTTGATTAAGAACAATTATAATACAGTAAAAGCCGTAGTTGATATTAAACTGCGAGTAATGAACTTACAAAATGGTTCACATCGTGCATGTTAACCAACTTACCAAAAATATATTATCTCTCTCTCTCAAATCATGCAGCTATGATAATTACAGTAGATTTTGAGGAAACCAATCTGTACCTTCAAAGTGGCAGTACGCGTTAAACCACTTTGCCTTATTACGTTAAAAAATCATGGATAAGTCTTTCAGATGCCTATTTTAAGTATCTAGGAACAGTTTATTGAGTAAAATCGCATTATCTACAAAGTATCCAGGAACCAGTAAAAACCAGCGGATTAGCATGTCGAAGTGGCAATGGGCCGGGCACATAGCGCGGAGAACTGATGGCCGATGGGGCCAAAATGTTCTCGAGTGGAGGCCACGTACCGGTAAGCGCAGCCTGGGACGTCCTCCGACAAGGTGGTCGGACGACCTAGTAAAGGTCGCGGGACGTCGCTGGTTGCAGGCTGCTTCCAACAGGTCCCTGTGGAAGTCATTAGGAGAGGCCTATGTCCAGCAGTGGACCTCCATTAGCTGATGGATGGATGGATCCAGAAACTTGAGGTTTTTCTCGCCAAACATAGTCGATTTTCTATCTCACAAAGCATCGAACTGGGTTGCCTTTGTTCTAGCATCTTGATTATAAACATTTGACTGTGCATTTACATAACTATCTAATAAACGCAAGCAAAAAATATTTTGCGTTTACCATGTAAGACGTACAAAAAGCCAATTTACTTTGTTCATCTAAAACTCCAAGCACGTTTTGCAGAAGTGGTCATATTTTTTGCTTTTCGTAATTTAGAATGTAATGAATAAGTTGCTTGTTTCATGCGATTCTTTTGGCAAAGAATTGAGGATCAATAAAAATAGATACAAGTTCTTTAATTATTGCATGATTTAAAATCAATAATAGTTTATCGGAATTAATTCCTAAGATAATAATTTTCGTGGTCTCGCGGTACAAGTATGTGCCGAGCGATCTAGAGGTCCTGGGTTCGATTCCCGGGTCGGGCAAAGTGTTATTGGGTTTTTCCATTAGGAAATTCTCAGTAGCAGCACGTAGTATGGAATTGTGCCCGAAAAACGGCAATAGGCTCGCCCCCTATTACGTGGGACTGATACATACCTGGCGAAATGTGGGTGCAGAAATGCACCTCTGCGTACCCTTTCGGGGAACACAGGCGTGAGTTTATGTATGTATGTATAATATTTTTTCTTTTTTTTTCTTTATCTGAATTTCGCATGTGCGGAGTTGAAGACTTGAAGAGGTACGCAATATATAATACGCAATCGTCGTTAGGACATTAAATCTCGTCATTTAAGACTATCGTTCAACTATTTATTCTCGATTGATTACGAACGGCGACGTAGTACTTTTGTTTAACTATTAACATATCAGATCTAACTGCAACTGTAAGCAATATTTTATCCAACCGATTACAAGCTATTACAGCTTGAACATTAGCGTCAGCTATTTATATACGTCAAGTACATTAAAATTTATAGTCCGACTATGTACTGTGGGAAAGTTACAATAAATCAGGTTTTAAGAAATCTACTGCTGACAATTCGCCTACGGGTAACAGGTTGCTTGTAATGAATTCTGCAATTAAAAGGAATTTTGTTTGCAAAACTATCCGTTTTCATGCAGTTGTAATCGCCTTATTTGATTGGTATAAAGTTTAAAATGGCTTGATTTGATGTATCACAAAACAGCCTTAATACACTTTACGTTACAATAAGTAGAAGGATAAGAACTTGTTCCACATTCTTAGCTTATTTTGAAATGAGGTAACAGCACAGATTTTATCTGAAATCCATAACAGGCAGCGACAAATAGTTGATTGCATAACTAGGGATTTCATTTCTGCTGTTCATACCATGTTGGTAATACGCTTATTATTTACATTATAGGTAACTTAATAGTGCGTTTTAAAAACTGCTAAAAATTACGATATTTCTTGTATCTTAGGTAAAAGAAAATTAATGCGTAAAAAACATTTATTATTATAAATCACACAACTAAACAAATAATACGAGAATCGATCTTGCAAATTATCTAGCACTCAAAACTGATTTTCATCCACAGGATCAATTTGTTACTGCTTTAAATCGAATCTATTACGTATCTTGAAAATTTATATCTGTGTCATAATAAGCGTCTATGAATTACAGTACTATTATTTCATTAATACCCCTCACGTAGGTGGATTTCAGATAGACAAGCAAATAACCGAAAATCTACCGGTCGGACGCACGTCAACTGCGGTAAGCCTCGTACACTTTATTGTATAGTTGCTCGAATATACACCTTATCACGATTGTATTAAAGATACCAATCGCCTAAAGTAATTAGATATGAATACACTACTCCAACGAACGTGACGTCACGTGCACAGCTCTTCCCATCCGGCCTTCGATTCTGCAGTTGGCAGATGGTAAAATTATACTTAATATAATAATAATGTCTGTCTGTCTCATCCTTTTATAATACCTTATTAAACTAAGATGAGTTCTTAGGAATTCGGTTATGAAACTAAAATAACAATGTATATTGAAAATTGAACGAAGATGGCAGTTATACCTATGTATTTTCCCATATATATACATGTATATTACTCTAGAGAGAGACCCTAGTCTACCTCGCTGACCTAGTATATTTAAAAATTGAAATGCCTAAGTAAGAAATAAATAGTGTACTGCTACATGAATTAGTTGCATGTTTTGCAATAGTTAATTATATACTTTCGCTTTTCTACAGAGGAACCAATATTATGGTAGAAGACAGATTTAGTCCCCATGACATTGCGATTTAATAGATTTTTTTCCTATAATCAACCCATCTACTGCAGCAAGGAAGTATGGTAGTCCAACACACTAGCGTGGAATAACGGCCAGTAATACGACGTAAATGGCCTGTTAAAGATAGAATATAACTATTAAACATATTAAAAGCAGTTTAATGATGCTGTGGAAATTAAATAAACTTAATGGAATGTTGATGTAACTCCGCTGACACATAGATAAATACATCGAAGGGTATACTCACGACCAACCTTTGCATGTTGCTATGACGTTATTGGCTCCCGAATGATTACATTAATGGATACCTCGTTTTAACGATCTTTTAGCTCTTGAAATCGACTATAAAAGAGATACGGCTTAATTTACGACCATTAAGATGTTACATCTAGCCGGCTACCACAGAATTGCTCCCATGCGAATTCTAATCTGGTTTTGTCTATGGAATCAACGGTTTTAAAGATCAAAGTAATATATTGCGTACTTTCCTTGATTAATGCCTTTGTATCTACGTTTTGATAATTACGCAGAGTTAATGGTTTATGACGTAATGTAAAACATTCTCGTTTCGGAGCTTTGGGAATATAGAAGTTGTGTCTAGTTGTAACTCAGCTAAAACTGGTTGTAAAATATTTGCCTAAAAAGGAGTTTAGGAACGTTGTATTGCGTCATTGTATTCTTGAATATTAAAATAAATTTTCAACCGAATGTTCCTTTGATTTACAACTTTTAAAATAATTTTGCAATGGTAAAGTGTAAATCATCTCGTCACTATGTGTCGTTTTATGGTGCCACGCTAAAGCTCCATATAAATAAATAACCGCAAAATTCAATTCAACAAACCGTTATAGAATCACCTGGAGGCTACAAAGTCAAATCGTTTTGCGCGGTTAACCACAGCGCTTTCTGTCAGGTAAACCATGGATTTGAAAGTTTACGTTTAAGAGTCGTCTCGTATCCCTACGTTATTTCAAATAGTACATCAATACGTACGCTTTTAACCTACTATTTGCATACCTGTTGATCTTTGGCTGCGAACACTCACGCCAATGGATCTGCAAAGCGTGAAACAATTTTATTTTACATTATGCACTTCATGTTTGAAATTCACAGGCGTACGTAAACAGTCGCTTTCCATTTGGAACAAAAACCCTGATCTCTTTTTATTTTACGATGTTTAGCATATTTGCTTGGTTTCAGTTGAACACAGATTTTATAATTTATTATTACAATCAATATGGTACACACTATTTATATTATTTGAACGTTATTTTTTTTACTATTTTTGCAAGACTTATGAATGATCTCATAAATGAAATATATCATACACATCACCATAAATTAAATACACATACACAATAATTGCAACACATACGCAACAATTGACAGCCCCGTGGCGCAGATGGCTAGACACCAGCTTGCGAAACGAGAGACCGCGGGTTCGATCCCCGCACCGAGACAAATGTTTGTGTGATCCACAAATATTTGTTTCGGGTCTGGGTGTTTGTGAGACCGAAAAGTCTCTCGTAGTCTCTGATACCCACGACACAGGACTTGTATCCAAGTGTGGGGTCAGAACTATGTATGTGACTGTTGGGTGTATTTATTTATTTATTTATAAGAGCTAACATACGTCTATTCTTATCTGTTTATTCAAATTCAATTACTTTTATTCATTGCACTTTAACAAAACCCCGTATCACCATATTTATTTTTTATACGTTGCATCGCTTTGATAAGTTCTAAAAGATCCAGTCCAAATTATCAACCGTTTTCGATCTGTCAAAAATTTGCATTACAAATCTAGGAGAAGACGCAGACAGGCTTGTGCGTTAACATTTTGTATTTTGTTTTCATTCAATCTCTTCTGGTTTTTGTTTGGCTCAACGGTCTGTCGCCCTCTGACAAAAAGTTACTTTAAATTATACCCACGATATACGTTCCCGTGCGCGTCTTGAAAACGTCCCCCGGCTATCCCTAATACCCGACGAAACCAATTTGAATTCAATTTAGCTTTTTTTCGAGCAAGCTTTTGTTGGCTCTCAGTTGTGTTTACCTTATTCGATTTCTGTAATTTCATTCATAACAAACTGGATTTGGGGTTCGAAAAGCCCATCGGGGTTGACAGGGGCGTTTGAAATAATATTCTCTTTGATAAGAACCGGCTCGGTGCCGCATAAGTGGTGGGGTTCGCGCTATCAGCCCATAGATTTCGAATGGGATTTGTCAATGTGAAGTGACAAAAACTAATTATATACACAATGAGTTGGCAAGGGCAAGGGACGCGATGGTACCGGCGCGATATCGATTTCATCTTATTGGCTTGTGTTAGTCAATGAATTGGGTGCGAGTGGCGATGTGTGGGTATAGGGTAACCTAACTAAGACCGGGTACAAAGTACATTTTTCTAGTACAATCTACCAGATTATATTGAAAATAAAATTTGTACAAAAAACAACAATGTGCAAAATTTTTATCGCAACAACGACATTGCTCTTAAACTACAATCGTAAACTCACTTTAAAACCGCTTTTGACAAGAATAGCCATTTAAACAACATAGAAGGACATCACAGAAATGAATTTAAGCAGGCTAATTACAAAGCCGAGCGGCTAATTAACATTTCCATAACAGACTGTTCATAAATTGAGTATAAAGTAGATTCCGTTATAATTTCTCCATCAATTTGCCCTCCGTCTATAACAACAGCGTCCTGCTGCGAGAGTGGGACAAGACAAACAATAACATGGCACCCTGCGGATACTTATTGTCTAGCTACAGCACCGATTATATCTCATCTTGGTGCTAATAGACCATCGACAGAAGGTTCTTCCGTCTTAATTGGACATAACGAAGCATTGTTACATATTTAATACTCAATAATTAACGTCGTGTCGATATCATAATAATATTGCAGCATTATTAATATGCAGTTTTTATTCGTTGACTGATGTGATACAAATTGCAGGACATTCTTGGATGTTACGTAGTTTTAACACACATTGGGAGTTCGGTGAGTCTGTGTTTCATAGAACATATTATCTAGCTGATGATGATGATAGTAATTATGTGTAAACATAAAAGCAAGCTTTAAATACAAAGTCAAGAATAAACCTTAATTAACTAAAATTCCTTTTAATAACAAAATCTCTTGATTTTAAAGGTTAAAAATTATAAAGATATTTTTTCAAATAATAATACTTAGTAACTGTAATATGCTAAAATAGCGGTCTGTTATTTTTAAAATAATCCATTTAATAGATTCTGAATATTAATAATAGAATCATTAATATTTAATACACGACAAATAAATCCATCCCGCTCAACCGAAGGGATTTAAAAATGCATAATTTTATTCTTACGCTTAGCTGCATTCAAAATTGAATTTTTAATTACACGAGCCGGCTTTATATTTGTTCCATTTATCAATTTTTTGAGTTAATTAGGACACATCTTATGGGTACCAGGGCCCCGGGCTACTTTGCCCTTCATCTACCGCGCTCTCTTTATTAAAGGGCCCCATGCTTACTTCGTCTGGTACCTCATTTTAAACGAGGGGCTAAAAATATTCAAGGGGTTTAATATTCTTTTTAACATTTGCAAGTTTTCGTACCAGCGTGTCGTATTTACAACACTTTTATAATGCAAATTACGGTGATTATAAAATATTTAAGTAACACTTAACAAAAAGTTATTTGCAAGGCATATTTGTTACTCTGTAATTAGTTTGCAGTCTAGAAGTAATTTGTAATGTGGCTTTTGTCACTGCATACAATTATTTAGCAGCCGTTTACTGAGACGTCTAATATATTTCACTTTTTATCGTCAATCGCATCTTTAATTACTGAATACTTTATATCTAATGGAGCAACGAGCATAACAGCTACTCCAAAAATAGAAATAAAACAAATTTTATATTGAGTACTTTTTGCATAAGTTAAATATACTTTTTGCGCACTGATTAGAATCAAAATTTAAACCGAATAACGTGTCTAATATAGCCACGCACAAATAAACGATTACAGTTCCCAGCTATTAAAAGCAAACATTATAAATCAAATGGAAATAATTGTGCTTTGTTTCGCCCGAGGTCGGAGTAATCAGACTTTAGGTTCTTTATTTTGTTTTCGGAGCTTTAACATATTAAATATTTATACGCACCTACGATTTTTTGTTCGAGTGCTTATGTAAATGGCCTTGTAATTAATTTACACAGTTGATTGGACTACCTGTATATCCTATTATTCAGATCGTAATTTAAAAAAGACGACTCTGACTATGACCTATTCGAAGATTGAACATAAATTATTTTCGATTTTATAATTACTATCATTACTCAGAAAACATACTCCGCTTAATAGTTTTTCTTATTATTGATATGGAGAAATTAATAGCAACTCTAGAAGTCAAAGTAAAGAGTATTTTATGACTGTATATTTTGAAGTAAAATATGAAATGAAACATTGGTCGTAATAAAAATATTTTTATGTAATAATTGAGCGTATTTTTCCTCTATAGACACCAATAATTCTGACTTAAAAACAACTTAACTAGGTATAATTAAGATTATAATTACAAAGCCCTGCATTAAGTTAACAAATATCATTAGCAATATAGTTGATACAGTCTTACCTTACCTCACAGGGGAAATTAAACCAAAACATAACCGAGTTAATAGACAATGGACTGTTATACCAAGACAACTTTCTAATAGGTCTTAAGGTGTTATAGTGGTAGTTTCACATAGGACAGTTAATTAATTCTCAGGTAATCTTGCACGTTGATCGACGTTATCCAAACTATCTACGGCATCTAGATCCGAAGTGGAGATTGTTAACGCTGCGCAACAAGTATAACAGCCATACAACGATGTTATGTCGCCGTGATATTTATCGTTCTTGATAGATCCACAGGGAAGTATAATCGGACAGCAACCGTATCACTTTGTGAGTGATAAATCGGCATTGCTTTAATGAGAACAATTTGCGAATATTGTTATTGTGGTAAATGGTAAATAGGCATTATTAAATAACGATTAGAAACAGGGCAGTGTAGTTTTAGAGAGAAATAATTAAGTTGGACAAAATATAACTAATCAGTGTTGAATTTTCTCAGTTTATATACCCGACGTTCTGTTTGTGTGTCTTTATTTATTTATTTATTTATTAACACTTTATACAACTAAACACATAATTGTAAAGGTGGACTTAATGCCTAAGGCATTCTCTGCCAGTCGAACCTTGGGTGATGCAGAGATGATGCATAGTAGGTGTGCAAATAAAATCATTTATAAACATACACATACATATATACACATATTATAAGCTAATATACACTGGTAAAGAAAATAAGTAATGAATTTAATGTAATAGTAGTAATAATAGTAAATATGTAAATATAATATGAATATAAATATTATACATACCAAAATACTATAATACATACATAAAAATAATGCTATTATGAAGATTCAAAGACAATGTGTGGCTTCACACACATTGTATTATACTTCTATAATACAAAACACATATGTATATTTACTTACGTCTATAATCGAGAGGGAATCAACAGAATTATACTCTGGCAATGTATTTAAAATCCCATCTAATTGCGGGAGCCTAATGCCATTTATCGCGTATATTTTCAAACTTCATTCTGTTTGCATTTACCTATTGCAAAACCCACTAACACTATTCTCTTTCTGGGAATCGAACCTGGAACTTCTAATTGACTAAGCATTTGTGTTGTATTAACAATAATATACCTCCTTTTTAAATATAGTGATACTGAGTTTACTGTTCTGACCCATGAAATAAAGCCCTTCGTCCTCTTCTTCCTTATAAATGAAAGTCCGCATTTAATAATACTAGTGCAAGCTGCCTTCCCAATAGCCACTTTCGGTATAAATACTTTCAAACTGGTTTCTAAATGCATTACGCACTACGAAATCTGTATCTCGTTCTGGCATTTGTTTATTATCATTATCAGAATCAGCGATTTATCTGTTGCACCAGTTGATATTCTTGTCACAAGTATAAGTTTTGATCGAAGCAGTGACTTGGAATAGAGCATAACTATATTTTCTATAGTATCTGTAGAAAAATATTCAAATATAAATGAAACCTTCGAACACCAAAATATAATTACGTCATGGAGGGAATTGATAGATGCAGCTTTTTTTTTGCTAGTATGTATGAATAATAATAAAAATGGAAAGAAAATCATGAATACTAAATATTATAGGATTCATAATTTTAAATACTCGCCACCAATAAGCTCACTTGACTTTATGAGTAACAGAAAAGCAAAAGATGTATTTCTGGACTCTTATTAGTTTATGCTTTTATGATAATTATGATTCATGAAATATGTTATTTCCCAATATCAAATTTAAGCATTGCTAACTTTAATCTCATGCATTATATCATTACTAAGCCATGCGAATAAACAATACATAGCGTAGACAGAAGCAACATTGAAATATTCGAGCCGTTTCAAATGTTCTTTTTGGGTTCATAGCTGCGGCACTCTGTTAAGCCGAAGCTATCTAAATGTCACCTTATTTAACTTTAACACCAGGTTAATTGACCATAAATTAAGTGCTGACTTAAAGGCTCGCTAACTCACCTTGTTCCCTACCTTCTCTTATATTTAGATACGCGAGGCTAAGTTGAAACAACAACAGTTTGTCCTCTAATTACGTTCCTGTTCTCCTGTTTTGTATTGTTATTTTTTTCGACAAACTCGTTTTTATCCTTTAACGCTTTTGACTCATTAGTTCGGACATTCTATGCGGTTTACATCAGGTTTTGCACTTTTAGACATTGGCAGCAGAATTGTAAATATTTGCTTAACGACTGAATATAAATTATGTATTTTGTAAGTTATTGAATTAATCTATTTTAATTTTATTTTAATAACGAGTAAAATCTATTTTTTGTCTCCTTTATCCTTGATGTGGATCGTGGGATCCTTTTGTTTAGTTTCCAGGTTCCATTGGTTCGAAAAAGTTTAACAACATAAAAAAATCAGTGAAAGATTTAATACCAATTAATCGACAAGCGTTTTCTTATTTAAAAAAATCCAAATTACGACAGAATAATAATAAAAAATAATGACTGCACTGACCCTATGCTAATGTAATTTAGAACGTAAAGTATCCTCTTATGAATGCTCAAAGTAACCTAAATTGTAAGTAGATATTAAAATTATAAATATATACTATGAATACATAGTAACATATTGGCAATAAAGTAGTTTTTGCTGAGTACATGCGACTACTATATTTTTCGAGTTAAAGCAACATTATTCGCAGACGGCGCATTATACTAACTGCAAAAGTTGTAGTTGGCTTTAAAACATGTTATCGCTCTGACAAGTGCCACGAACTCATAAAAATAAAGTTATTTGAAAGTGAAAATTTGAAATCATTGTAAAAGGTAATTAAACGAAAGCAAACCTCACAAGGTGGAACAATTGTATCAAATATTGGCTCAAATCGTCTCAGGACAAAGGTAGTCATAATCGTTTTTCCCAGTCGACAGTCTATTAGGACCAAGTTGCAGTTATGGTCAGAAGCCAGTGCAGTTAATTTCCTATGCTTATATATAAAAAAATTAACTTGCCGCAGATGTCTTGTAATAACAAAACGAATGAAAATAGTCATGATGGCCTCGAGGCTTAGGCACGCGGTCGAGAATCTCGACGGTCGCAGATTTAAACCCAAGGCACACACCTCTGCCTTTTCGAAGTTATGTGTGTATTCACAAGGAATTATCACGTAATTAAACGGTGAAGGAAAACATCGTGATGAAACCTGCACACCTAAAAATTCTTAGGAATTTCTTAGGTGTGTAGTCCGACAACCCGCACCAGGCCAGCGCACTATGGAAAACGTTAGAACAAGGCCATATCAAAAATAGTTTTTAAAAAAGTTACTTATTACCTGTTTTGATGATTTTGTTTTATAGTTAAGATGTTAATTATCGAAATAGAAAGAATTATTACCTTTTGGAATCATGATTTTAATTGATAAACAGCTTTGAAAAACTCACATTTACTATTAAGTAAATTTGTCAAGATAATTTTCGTACATTCAGTATCAATTTTCATATTGAAATTGTTAAAAAACACCCAATAAATTATATATTTTTGGAAAGAATGTTTCTTTCTCATAATTTTGATAAAATAATATTTACTCTAAGTAGCATATATGGTATATAATGATAAAATTTATAAATCTAGATAAAAAAATCCAGTTTACAATTTTCAAATAGGTATTTCTTTATTATCGAAGCTTGCCGAAGTTTTGAATTTTGTATTTATCAATAGCTTAGGTCTTTAAAAATGACATATAAAAAAATCGTCTGCTTATACGTGCTTATGTAGAAGTTATGATGATAAATATCGACCGAGTACCACGTTCGCGAAAACGTTATCTTTGCGGTTAAGATAAAATAGTGTTGTTTTATGGTCTTATTGACTATGTAATTGCCAGGAAATGGTATTTATATAAGTTTTCACACCTTATATGTGGAAAATATATTGTTTAATTGCACTCTACACTCATAGCTTTACTACATTAACCACAGTCGAGGGTGATTATTCCATCACAATTACTTGTGAATCATTAGTATTCAGGAATAAAAATTACAGTGAAAATGGCCAGTTTTACTTGTTTAAAGGAAGAAATAATACTATATTATATAAAAAACCATAGACAACCAGGGACCACATAAATTTCATAATTGAGGATTTTCAAAAATCTCTTTTGCTTTGCAGACTGCTAGACTTTATGTCAGCAAATACAACTGGTATTACTCGTATATGCCATCCTCCGTGCATAAAATATGAATACATGGAGAGAGTATTATAAATCATTTTTCAGTGTTACCCATTAGACAGCTTTCAGAAAATGCCTAAGAGTCCTGAAATAAGGACTATAAGAAATTTAGACTGCATTACGCAAGATGGCTGGCAGCGGTTGGATGAGGAAGGCCGAAGATTGAGCCCAGTGGCGTGCCATAGGAGAGGCCTATGTCCAGCAGTGGACGTAAGAGAGGCTTATGATGATGATATGCAAGAAAATGCTCAAGGTCTGCTAGGAATGAAGATGTTTTTCATACTCTTTTATACACGTCTGATCCATACATATCCAGTATTCGAAAGCAATACTTAAAAAAATATTAAAAAACTTGACGAAGACACTTTGGTTCTTTCAAAGGTTCATCAACTAATTGTAAATCCAGCAGAACAAGTTACATATGTTTAAGTTATATTCAATAGTTATTTCATCGTTCGAATTGTGAATCTGTATATTAAAATCAATTATAATAATTAATTAACTATAAGATAATATTTTGTAATTTATTTATTTTGCGTTAAATGTTAAAAGTAAGTTTGTAAGTGCTATAAACTTATTTTTTTATGTTAATTGAAGTTTTAAAAACCCAATATATTTATTTTTAAGTAGTCCCTATTTATACATATTAGTTTAGATAGTTATTTCGAAAGTGTAAAATAAATTTAGTTTTTTTTTCCTCAAATTTTAACTTTGAACCCAAGCAAAACCGGGTTAGAACATTAGTATCATAAATACATGCAAATCCCTAAATGATTGTACTTCCGACTATATCCATGCAAAATTTCAAAGCGATATCTTTATAAACAAAAAAAGTACAGATTTTTTATATGAGAATGACCTATTTTGCCCATAGTGCAGCGTGGTGGACTAAAGCCTAAACCCTCTCGATTGTAGAGGAGGCCTGTGCTCAGCAATGGGACGTATATGGGCTGATGATGATGACGACTGATGTAGGATCTAACAACAAAAATACTTAAATATCAGCGGTGTGTGTTTATTTATTATATTTTTATATGTGAGTAGGCTGCGAAGCTTGGACTCGCAACCGCCTAACGTCAAACGATGGCGATGGTACCGTTTTTGACGTGTAAAACATCGCGGCGTGCAAATTACTCGTACAATATTGTGCAACATTCCTTAGTTATTATTCAAAAATTGCTGTTAGTGTTTTTAGTGAAGTGTAAGTGAAATTTGTGTCTATGAATGTGCTCAGAATACAAAAGAAATCTTGGTGTGAAGAAGTCCACGTCGCGTCACAAACATGATTTTATATTAAAAGGTAATAAGCTCACCGAGTGCGAATTAATATCGTATTATTTATTTTGAAAATTATTTTAAGTCTTTTTCCCTTGAACTATTTGCAACTTGAACTATTTCGTCATAATATCTAAGGTTGAATCTACTTCTACATTTAAACTTTTGTTGTTCTTTTCACTTTGTCACCTTAATAGTCCCAGGATTGTACAAATAAAACATTACCAGACCGCAAACCTTATACTTACTTCATTTCAATAAAATAAAATAAAAAACAATTATATCCCAGTACTTAAATGAACATAAGACGTCATGTCCAAAAGTTGCAAGTTATCCAAATGTCAATTCACCACCACCACCAATACATCAAGTATTGAATAAAATCTTGATAAACGCGAGAGCATCAACTTCGAAGTTTTCGTGCCACATAAATAATACAGATTAATTTTAGCGTGTTATTTCGTGAAGCATTTATAACATTAATCATTTCGAAATGTCACAAAGAAAAATAAACAAGTACGTTCAATGTGAATTCAAAATGAATTAATGCGACTGCTGCTACCAGACCTTTTGATTGTGCGATTAATAGGTAGTCAGAAATTTTAATACAAAAAAATAACAAGTTAATTGTATATATTTGTTTTTTATTGTGTATATTACCAGTTCACCTAGTATTACCGGGGCAAATGGAATTAATTACTACACAAGATGGACGAGACACAATTCCTATTACTAGTTTATTGTGGACAATAATAATCAAAATCAATATTTTAATCCTAGGTCGATGTTTTATACAAGTCAATGTAAAGGTCACAATAGTCAGATTTTCTCATTTATAAGCAATTCACAATAATCATCTATGAACGTATACGTTTGACAAGCTTTTATTTCAAAACTCAAAAAACTTTAATAAAATCATTTAAACAAATGCCGGATAAAAATAAACATAAATATTCCTATACTTAATAATATAGATAATTTTGATTATACTAAACAACAGTAACAAGATATAATTTCCTTCTATATTTATGAAATTTTAAGTAAATCTATAGAGGTCTTTAGATTAAGAATATATAAGTTAGTTACTGTAACAACACCGCTATAAAACGTTCTAACACAACAAAGCAAAGGTAAAACAACTCATATTGTCACTTTACCTCAAATGCAACGAATTAGCCAGCACAACAGACAATATAACTTTTCCAATAGAGACGAGATAACCAGAACAAAGCTTAAGCTAGACTCGGCACTGTGGCTTCTTCCCTGTTATCTGTGGACCACACTTGCCTGACACGAGACTGTTTGCGGCCCGAGGTCTAATTAGCCTTTGTAATGACTAGCGAGAGTTCATTAGTCAGGGCACAGACTATGATGTACACAACCTCACCAGAGATGTTCTGTTAATACTAATGCTGACCCAGATAATGTACCGCTCAATTTACGTGGAATATTGGCTGTCTTGTGAGAAAAATATACGTGGAATGATATAGTATCATCAAGCCTAGGTGCCAACACACAAGATCTTAATAATAATTAATTACAATCGAGCCTATGTGAGGCTAGTAAGCAATTTAAACCTAACTTACGTTACTACTTAGAAGCTATTCTTAAAATAACAATAATGTAGGTACCTACTTATTCCAGAATTAACTAATACACCGCAATACTTCGACGCAAATTTATTATCAGTTGACACCATTTTTTCATCAATCATATTGTTGACTCCAAAATTCGTAAGTGCCCTAACCTCCATAGCAATGCCACAATCACTCACATATATGTAGTTCTAATCTCAATATAACCGATACATTCATGCTGTAGTCAGATAGTTTGTACAAATGGGCTACTTCGACTGGGGTGGTACTAAAAACTTGCAGAAAATTCGAACTTCGTCCGGTTGTAGATTACTTATTATACATATTTCTAGGTGAGGGGATCAAAACTGCGGCGTAAGGTTTAATAGACAACTACCCAACTGTTGCACCTCAAAGGTTTTCATTTAATAACTTAAAAAAAAGTAACAGTTACGTATTTTTCTTCAAAGCGTTTTTGAATATTTTCAAGGCAAGCCCACTTTGGACAAATCCATCATGATGATTCACCTGTTAGAATTTTTAAGCTTCTGACACAAACAAGTATTTATTTTGACATATTTTTTTCCTGAACAACGTGAACAATTCTTTTTGTACCGACATTTAAATAAGTTCTTGATTAATAATTGTTTTTCCGTTGTTAATTAAATACATAAGAAGTTTTGTTATGAGTTACGCAAAAACTGTCAATATCATATTGATTGGCTGTGAATGGACAATCGTTAATCAAAACAACGATACGTCCGTATTTATTTATATGGCAGTTCATTAATATTTGAAAAAAGTTTAAACAAAAAATGTTATTTGGTTTGCAAACATGGTCTATTACAATTAAAATATCCATTAGAAAATATATCTCAATGAGAAACAGCACATTTGCAAAAAATATAATATATGTGTTTTTCCTTTCTCGAAAAAACCCTTTACGCAATAAATTTGAACATTGAATAACATTTTCTATATTATTATTTCTGCATCGTCGGTCTCGCAGCGAGCAAAAGGTATCGAATATGGGACTGTTCGATTCCCGTTGTTAAGTTAGGAAATTCTGAGAAGCAGCATGGAGTATAAAAACATAGTCGTTAAACAGTAACATTTCGCTACCTATTAATTAATCAGGAAATAGTAACTGGACAAATATGGATATAGAAATTCAAATAACACTCTGCCTTTGAGGGGCTAATTTCATAAAAGACTATTTATCAGTGTCAAATATTAGTAACTTACTAAAATTAAAACTTAGAGGTGAAATACCTGAAAGTTCCTTACAATGCTTGAGCGCAATCAAAATACTATCTGAAACACTTTCTTTACATCCGCTCTTCGGATATATGCGCATACATGTCCATACATTCTATACAAGTTCTTTCACTATTATTGACTAGTTTCGAAGCTTTAATAAATATTTAAAAGGGTTGTTGTACTCAGCAAAACAAGAAATATTCGTGACATGACTTGAAACAAAATCTCTTATGAATTATGTTCTTTTAAGCGCGACAGCTGCTAACAATGCAGCTCTTTGTCCCGGACTGAATTATCCGTACAGCTATGAACGTGTTTTTGAAAAATACTCTGGAAATATAATGAGCGCTGCATTTTTTGTAGTAGCAGAATGAATGTGGTTAACAACTCGGCTACACCGCAATAAACGTGAATTGATATTTATGTCACGTCCAATAAGCATCGTCAAATGTAACATTATGAGCTTGTAATTATTTTATTTTCGATTACAGACATAATCGCGTCTACGATCGCTGATCGGCGACATATCGCGCTCGACGTTTCAACTTCAAAACAATAATAAGCTCTCGTTCCTTTATTTTTTACTAATAAATTATTCATATCATAATCCGAGTGATGGGAGCGATGGCGTGGCCGCGCTCCGTCGACTCATCCGACAGGTCTAATTTAATGCGTGCATTTATTATTGGTAATGGAATTAACCGAGCCCGATTATCATATGATTTGATGGACGCACTATCTTCCGATCGCGGCTTCGTGCCGCCCACTGCACTTAAAAAAACCGACCGGGTCCACGGGCGACGCGGTCATTACCGCTAATTATTGTTATCTTTATGGTAGCAATCGGTCTGCCGTGTTCGTTTAGAGGCCATCCTTCGATAAAACGCTACTTTATAACGCAAATTCTTTGTCATTTTGTGTCGTCCGAAAAATGTTGAAAGGTTTTTTTTGGGTTACCATTTGGCGGTGAATTAGTTTTTTTATTGTAATGACACAGCGGCGCCCGATGATTCGGTTGATCGTACTTTGCCGTCATTACTTGCGGTGATACGGATATTCTCACTTTTTTCTTTAAAATCACCTCCAGTCATTATTTCAATTATAATTGAATTACAATTTTTCGATATCATGTTTTTGTTTCAACCGGAAACGTCAAAATTATTCCTCTGGGAGTAATTTCGAAAATGTTATTTTGAGTTGATGATACCGTCGGTCGGGGCGAAGTCCATTGTTGAGATTAATGGTGCTACCGTGCGGAACTACTAATCCTTCTGTATTTTTAAATGTTGACATAAGAAGTCGCCGTGAGGAATTCCTTCTCAGTCGCCGTCCCTTTTAGGAACGAAATAATTTTCTTTTTTGCATTTTTTTCGATGTTTTGCATTGTTGTCAAATTAATCTCGAATGTTTTAGTTATTAGTAAATTCCATACTGATTTTATTTTTACCTCAGAAATAAATAATACTAGAACTGCAGTGGTACGTCTTAGTTCATTTATTTACACTTTATACAAAGTTTGTACAGGTGGACTTAATGCCTAAGGCATTCTCTTCCAATCGAACCTAGGGTGATGCCGAGATGAGATGAGGCAGGTCTGTAAAATATCAAAACAATACTATTGAGAAAATACAAACATATAATACACATACATGTATATATACATTATACGTATATAAATTCATATACACATAAAATAAGTTTTTTAACCTGTAAACCTAATAGTTAAAGAGGTTCACACTGTAACTGCAGGGTAAGGTAAATGGAACAATGCTCAATTTGGACGGCGTAACTAAAGCGCGCAGCTGCGTTGGACGTGACCACTGAGGCTACAAGGTATCAGGTTGAAGGGAAATTAAAAAAGAAAATTATATTTGAAGTTAGAGAGGTATAATGTACTCTATTATCTCGGAACAGCCACTTGGGTCACGTCTTGAAAATATGGTTTAGTAGTTGCTAGCGTGAAGTATCAAAGTTTTACACCGTTGTAGACGTTCCAGAACGAACTTTGTCAACAGTAGTTTCAGTATTGGTATAAAAATGTAAAATAAAAAATAATTAAAAAATATGATGAATTATAAAACACAAATAACCTTTCATAAGTTAAGTATTGTTAGTCATTAGTACGTATAGAAATGCGGCGTAGTGGTGTAGCGGACTAAAGCCTAACCTCTGTGAATTATATAGTAGGCCAGTACACAGCAATAGAACGTAAATGATATTAGTACGTTGATGATGAATAGAAGATAAAATGCATTAAACAAGACGCGTTTCATAATATTATTATAATATTTTCACGAACATAATATAAGGCTCTGTCTACCTACACTCGGGTGTAACGTCCGAAAGTTATTGTCCATATTTGTGATGTCATACTAAAATTGTCAAAATAGAAAAATACAAACAGAGTAACTTTTTATTTATATTACTTATGATTTGACACCAATACACACAGACCTCCGGCACGTGAGCCAAGAAAAAAATAATAAAATGTCTATAGGAATCGTAAGTGTGAAGTGATTAATCGTCGCCGTCAGTAGAAACACATGCGACGGGGCGTTATTTCGGAAAGAATGTTGGGAACGTGCTTCCATGCTGACCCCCACAGAGTAACAAATGCCCGTCGTGAGGGGACGGATGTTAGCCATTCGTTACGTGCGATCCCTCATTTGAATTTGGAATTGTGTCTCAATTTCGTACTGTTTTCCATTATTGGGTCACTTTTGAGGCATTATGCGTGATTTGACCCTCTTTCCGGATTTGGAAATCCTTTACCATTAAATATGGATGTTTATTTTATTTTTATACTTTTTCGAAATGGTGATGTTGGTGTTAATGTGTGCACTCATACACTCACGTTTGTATTTCTGGAGGCGTTGGTAGAGATTACGAAACTCAATTTTTACCAGTTGTAGGTTGCTTCTACTGAGATAGGTGAAAAATCATCATACACCATGTCGCCTGAACCAGGAATCAAATCATTGGCAGCAGTCTATCAATAGTCAAGTGTCCATCATCATCATCATCATCATTAACAGCCTTTCTGACGTCCACTGCTAAACATAGGCCTCTCTTATGACAGTAGTCTCTAGTTTAGTGTCAATAGTGTGAATATTCCGACACCTCGGCACAAATATTATTACTAAACGTTACTTATAGGACCAAGCGTGATATTTTAATTTCTTATCTTGAAAATAAGATTTTTTTTAACCCTCTGCGACTGATGTGGTAGTCCAACAGACACCGCGAAATATAAAATTCGGTTTATTACCGTTAATTTTCAAACTTGAGCGCCGCTGCTTTTAGTACCTTACTATAGTGCGCTCGCGCGTCGTTCGATGTGCGGCGGGCGGTCGCAGTGAGCATGTGTGTGAGTAGCGGAAGGAAGGTGTCCACGAGACTACTACGTCAGCGTTAAGGTAAGTGTATACTAGACTACCACCTCAGTAAAATGTTCACTTATAAAATTTCGTGTTATCACTCAGTAATCAATAATAAAGGCGAAGTATAGTATATGGCGAAGGAGTACCTAAAGTACACGCGGGTGAACTCTCAGCGCTAACTGTATATCATTTAAAATATGTATATATTTCTTAATTTTAGATGGGTAACTAAGTAACAACGCTAGGCCAGCTACAAGAAGTAAGAGGTCGTAAGAGAACGTTGGCTGGAACTTTTGTGTGCCACGGAGATAAAAAATTAGAGTTGCTGTAATAGGGAAGTAAACACGAGTTTATTGATATTGGTAATGAAGTTCAAGATCCTGCCTTTGAGCTAGAAACCCAGCACTTCGAAGACGATGTCATCTCATCTGAAGAAGATCTAGAGCCATAGATCTAGAGATATAGAAGCACAATAGTACCTGTCACGTTGGTCGAACATCACCGATCTTTAGACAAGTCACAAGAGCACTATATAGGCAATAACGGTTTGATTATGAATATCCCCCCTCCACCACCAGTAGTTCAGTCTGTTCCACCAAGTGGCTGAAAACTTTGTTCTACTTGTCCAACAAAAATAAAAAGGCAGACGAAATACTGTTGCTGTGATTGTTCGAAGTCAATTTGCCTTCAGTGCTCCAAGCCACTATGTTATAATTGTCAAACAGAGCTGTGACTTGGAGGCTATCTAATTTTGTATTCAACCAACGAATGTATCTCATATTTCCTGGACTGATTACTCTAATTGTTAATTTTTAAAATATATAATATTAAATTTTAAAATAGTTGATTTTGTAATTATTCTAGGTCATTAATGTATAAGTAGAGATTCATAGTCTGATTTATGTGAAGTCAATAAACACAGTTTAATTTTCAAAATACACATTGTTTTATTTATTTAAAGTAAAATTATCATAAAAAAATAGGCTATAAATTAAATACAAATAAATAAAATTGCTGCAAAATTTAATTCCATGAAAATATTTGCTGTTGAAATGGTGTCTCATGTACTACCACGTCAGTACAATAGTAAAAATTAAGCCACGTCAGTCGCAGAGGGTTAATATGAAAAGAAATACTAAGGCGTCTGTTGAACCATTGATGGCGGAAGCTCATCAAGACGAATTCCCAAAGAGAATCGTCTAGACGGGCTTTGAATAAATCTAGCTGGTCGATATCTTGTTAAATCATAAAGGAACATTGACATCACTTTTCTATCACAATTCTATTTAAAACTTGGTGTGCGGGTAGCTGCAACTAATATGTTCATGTTAATAATTACTATTGTCATACGTAAAAATGTTTAACCAGTGACAAAATTAATCATAAAAAAACGTAACTAGATAAATTAGCATCTAATAGAAACTCTTGTGCTTGCTTTGTTGCTTAGCCTCCTTTCTCTTATACCAATGTTGACATTTACAAAAAAGGCATACAATAGTGTGTATTGTTTCGTACACTGTATATTGAAATATTGCGAGAATGAGCTTGTTTTTCTACTTATAATTGTGATGAATTCGTAAAATATTATATAATAGATACTGTTTATATATTTTATTCAGGATAGAAGTTAGGTTTCTGATATATTCATTAGAAAAACAAGACGTACAGCCTGTACTGTTGTGATTACATTCATGATTTTAATTTCTCTGTAGAGCCAAATCTACAATCCGGCAGTCAAAGCCAAGAGGTTAAATTAATAGTGATTATCACTATTAATATACTGATAAGCAAATCAGCATGCATAATTTATTTATAGCAATTTCCTTAAGCACATTCCACAACACCGGAATATTACAGACTATCATGCTATCTAAATTTAATGCCAACAGAAGCGCTATTATTTTTCCCTAAAAACGCGTATTCTATATAAAATATAATTTTCGTCTGGGGCACCATTGTGTACGGGTGTCATGCGAGTTTTGGTGATACCTCCCGTCATTTGAAACTCCTTTTTGAAACAATTTTAAAAGCGAAAATGTAGGTACTGTTTTGTGTAGAATGTAATTTCGCGTTTGAAAGATTGCACGTCTAAGATTTTTCATGTGTTATTGTTCTGCTTTCATATTGTACTCATTTATTAAGATACTCAGCTTTAATTAAAAATGTTTTAAGACAAATGTAATTTAAAATTAAGCAGTATGATGACTAATATTTATGTTAAAATTATTAGCATTCTATACAACTGTTAGCTGTAGATTTCTAATTCAAGTTTTTGCAACACAATTAAAATTAGCAAAAAATGATTTTAAAATAAACGATTTTTTACCAAGTCTATTCTTTTATAAAGTAGTAAAAAGTGTGAGATACTTCGTTCCGGAACGAAATCAACAGCCGTGCAAACTCCCATTCAAATTAAATCGACCGTTTCGTATCGGCGAGTGATAAACAAACATCAATTTTTCAAGTTAGCTGACATAATTAAGTCGCACTGCTACGTTCTATTTATGAAGAAACTAAAAATACCTCGAAAGCTTTCTCTTTAAATGTTACAACTGAAGAGAAGTCGTGCTTATAATTTCTACCGCCTGCGGTCTTGTTGCCGTTGCATCCAACAGCGCCTTGGGCTTTTATCAGATCACCAATCCATTTAGTGAAGAGCTGCCTAGACGTCCAATGTCGTGAATATGCTTTTCTCGTAGATTACCTTCATCCTATCTAGTAATTCACTTACTTTACTTCTTTTAGCTGGCTCTTGCTATTTTTTTAAATTTTAAATTTTGCTTATTATGGTTCACCAAAATATGTTTACATCCATACAAACTATAAATACAAAATAGAAAAAAAATGCAACAATCACTAGGCAAACACCGCATGTACCTTTCAATCAGTTACACCATTAAAAGAGAAAAATAAAAACATTAAGAAAACTTAATTTAGTTTTATTCATTTTTTTCTGAAACGCTAAATGAGTAAAAAAAACGTTAAATACCCTCTCAGTAGAGGAGGCCCGTGCCTAGCAGTGGGACGATATATGGGCTGATGATGATGATGATGATGAATTATAATAAGACAACTATTCAAACAACAATTAATAACAAGAAATCCGATTTTTTCCTAATTTATTAAAATTATTGCCATTAGCCACTGAGGCACACAATATGACAGATTGTAACTTATTGATTGCTTGGTGCCTGTACTCTTGAATGTTTGGCATTGAAACTGATTTTATTTCTTTTCAATTGGATTATACTGTATATATGGAATCAGTAACATTAAATAGTTAAAATATTATGTCTATTGAATGAATATTCAGAAAGTGTTAAAATCTAAACCCAAACAACAACTCAGAACCCTCATTTCTCAAATCTTGAAACCTCACCTGCATTGGTGAAGGATTTTTATTGTATCTTCCATCATTTTTACAGCTCTAGGGGACCGAAGAAATCTCCGGTGTCTAATGTTAATTTGTAACAGAGACATTTTAAATAAGCGCTGTCAACGTGTCAGATGTTTTATATAAATTGTAGTCTTAACGATGTCGACACTCAATAAAATTTATTTTTTAATAGCTTTATGGGTCTGGATTTGTAACATTTTTTACGCTTTCATATATTTAGAGCTCATTTCTATACAGATCCGTCTGGTAATGGCATTAAACTGTTGTTTATCACATGTAGGTACCTACTTTAATAATTAGGGAATTATAATTTTCAATCATGAGATATCGGCGTTTTAAATCAAGATGGAAATAACTCTATTGAAATTTCTCATCGATCTAATCTTTATTCGTTTCGAGGTTTAAATTAAATTAGTGGAAGTAGTTTCGTTTTTTTTTGGAATGTGGATGATATCGGTTCGAATGCATGAGACGGTACGACAAAAGGGCGGCCCCTAACATGTTTACCCGGCATTGTTTGAGACTGGTTCAAAGACTTATCGAGTTGATCAAAATAGTTCACTTAACAAGTCTCACGTTACAATAAGCATATCAGAGCGTAATTCCGGAATCGCACAATGTGAAATATAATGAGTCATTAGCTTCATTACGGCAACCCTTCATAATACTTGCATTATGTCACGCCGGTAAGGGTGTATTTACATTCCCCAAAATATCGCGCTTTTATATCGTGCGACATGCACGTAACTAGCCGAATTTAAATAATAAACTTTCAAGTCTTTTTATCGCGCTGTTAGTAGTATTAGTTTACTGGATCGTTAAACTCTGGTTTTATTACGCTTTAAAATAAACAATTTAAATCTGAGTCAATGACATTTACAACCAAGGCAGTAAGTGCTTTTATAAAATAATTATTAGTAAAGTTAAATACATCAATCAAATGTCGACTGTAATTGCAAAATTTTATTACGCATTATAATTCAGAATAGGCTATGATTTTGGTGGTTAAATGGCGTGACGTCGTCAAAGTCAAGGGAAACGTCAAGGAAGACATGAATCGCACCAGTTACAGATCGTTTAGCAAGCTGCATGGAATGAATGAAATTATATTGAGTGGGCTGTGAAACGCTGATTATGCGCTTACGCTGGCCGCTTCTAACAATATGCAATGAAATCTTTGACGGTGGCTTTTATCTTGCAGATGATTTGTTATGACATATACAAAACAGTCACACACATAGTTCTGATCCCACACTAAGATACAAGTCTTGTGTCGTGGGTATCAGAAACTACGAGAGACTTTTTGGTCTCACATACACCCAGACCCGAAATAAATATTTGCGGATCACACAAACATTTGTCTCGGTGCGGGGATCGAACCCGCGGCCTCTCGTTTCGCAAGCTGGTGTCTAGCCAACTGCGCCACGGGGCTGTCAATGATAATGAATTAACGCGCACTTAAAACGATAAAGGAAAACTCATGAGATAATTCATACCTATTTAATTCCTGTCGGGATTAAAGTCTACCAATACTTATCTTCCCAGCATGGTTGATTAAGGCATAAATGTAACTTAATCGTTGACCGTGCTCGGCTGTGTAATGTTAGGAGAATAATAGAAGTGATGAAAGTAAATAGAAATATCACACATCTGCTAACGTGACGGAATCATGTTAGTTACTAGTAGTAACTAGTAACTCTCGTATTCTCCGTTATAACGAACTATGAAAGACGCGCACCACGATGCAAAGTCGTTTTGTAACAGAGATGTATAGGAATAAAATTCATATGACTTGTCGTATTTAATAAGGCATTTTGAATACCCATACAATTAAATACTTTAAAATATATCATGTATTCAAAGTATATATTCCCAAAATCAATATTTTTTATCAAATGGATACATATTTTTGTATCACTCACATGGTCTCCAGAACAATTTCAATATTAAAAATTCAGCAGCGTCAGAGTACTGTGACTACTTATACAAAAGCGTTAACAAAACATCGCGACGCGAAGCAACAAGTGTACAATAAGCTCAAGGCAGGCTGCGCCGTAACTACCATACTTCCGTGACCAATCGTGACGGATAGGGCTAATTTATCAAAGTGTGCTTCAATTTTATAATAACTCGCAGGTTGCGTGTGTGACTGAATATTCTATTACTAGCGTCTGAACGATTAATCTGCAGGCTACGTTATTAGTGTCTAAGCTGGATTAATGGTTGTTTGTTGTGCGATCGAACGACGTTTTTTAATCTTTTAAAAAGTTATTTCTACTTTATCAACGTCTGTGGCAGGATGGGATGCAGTATTTGCATTATTTTTAATTTTATGCCATTATCTTTAAACGTATGGTATTTAAAGTATGGTGATTATATTTATCTTTAAAATACACTTTTATTATATCTAATACGAGTATTTATTCTTACAATTAAAATATACCTATCTGTTTTTGTTTAATTATTCTTGAATTTGGATGCAGGCTGGTTCTAACGGGTCATCAACGAGATGTTAAATGAAGTCTAGCTCACTATTTTGACCCCTTCTTCAAAGCACAGTATAAAAAAGGTTTAAAAAACTAATGACGTCACGTCCATCAATCCATGATATTTTGTTGCATGAGAAATGTGACACAGGATATAAATAGTTCGCAGTGATGAAACTAAGACTACAGATAATGGAATTAACCATCGACGATTATCATATATGTAATTTGATGGACGTGATATCTCTACAGTCAGTTATAGATAGTTATATAATCAGTACAATAGTTAAGATTGTATTTAGGAATCGATTGTCTTATTTCACGAGACACTGGTACTGTGCTTCATGCATTACTTGCTTGGTGTTAACGTCTCTTTAATTTTTCACGTTTCGCCAACTGTGCTTTGAGTCGTTCGTTAGAAGGCAAGTAACAATCGGCAAGAGGCGATCATCACTTAGTCAAGATTATATAATCATGCCGTTTTGCTAACATACACCTAGACTTGCTTCATTCAAGGATATTGGAAAGGTAAAAACAAATAATCAGGTAAACTAGCTTACAACAAGTATGGAAAAGTACGTGAAATAGTACGGAAAACTTGCAAGGATTTTTGTTTAACTGGAACCCTACTATATAATTCACAAGGCTCTGCCATAGTTAGAAGATGAAGTTGTCGAATTCAATGAAATAATAATTATTATACCTCAAAATTTTTATTTCACAGTAATTTATTCCTTTCTACTATTTGTTCTAAGCTCGACAGGGTCCATGATGTATTTGAATTAATATATGCCCATTTATAAATTGTAATACATAGTATTAAGTATTATGCAAAACCTTTTTATAAATTGATTATTTCAACCAATTATGGTCAAAGGTACAAGAAATTAAAAAAAGGAGTGAAAATGGTTTTATGAACATTATAAGCTTATATTGCTACTAAAATACATAACCATTAACACAAACCACGTATTGAAATAATGACATAACTCAAAATGGCATGCATTAATGTAAATACATATTCAAAGAATTCAACAGCTGCGGTTGCTTTACTGGACACTCAGTAAATGAAGTTAGATCATGCAATTGAAGAAAAAAGCCCCCGGCTACCACCATACCATCTATTACATCTAATTACTATTATCTCTCTCGCTCTACGCTTCACATTTATTTTCATTTTTCTTCCAGATAAGTTTCTGGTATAAAAGAGGCAAAAAACTCAGACGACATGAGTCATTCGTGCTATGGCGGTGTTTGAGTCAGGTCACCTAAGTAATTACTTTTAGATAGATTTACGATTGGACGATCTATTTTAGAAAAAGCAATTTGCTACTTTAAACGTCAAACTGTTCTGTATACTAACAGTTTTTTTTGCGCAATTTAGGTAGAGAATTTTGTCGTGGCCACTTCAGATTAAATCGGAGATATAACGTGACAAAATTGAAATACCATTGTGAATCTATTATGATTTCTAAAATATTATTCGATATTTCTGGAGTTGACGTTTTTACGTTGTAGCAAAAATAAAGCAATTTCGAATTTAATACCAAAAAAATAAGGTTAGACTTTTGATAGACGTATGAAAAATTCAGCTGCAACAGAATTTACTAAATAATGACAACTTGCAATGGTAAAAACTTGCATTAATTCGAACCGTTATTCTAAATCACAACATGCATAACTAAGGGAACAAAAAACTTTGTAGGATTGAAAATATTCATTTATTTAATTTGAAGATGTATGCTTCTTCTTATTTGCCCTATTAATCATGTTATTAAAACCCCAAGCACACGCCACTAACTTTTTGAAGTTATGTGTGAATATATAATGAATTATTAGGTACATGTATCAGTAAAAGAAATCATCGTGATGAAACCTACACACCTAAAAATTAATAGCAATTTCTTAGGTATGTAGGCCGCCAGCCCGCACTAGGCAAGCAAGACTAAAGTCTAACCCCTCTCAATAGTAATGGAAGCCCGTGTCCAACAGTGGGACGGATATGGGCTAATGCTGATGAGTTAATTTTTAACGTAACTTATTGGTAGAGCCACGCCGTAGAAGCCCAAAAGCGTAACTCGTTAATAGTGTAATGTGTAGTTTATAATTGTTTATTGTGGAGTCAGGATATTCTCATTAATATGTCAAAATGCTTTTGCTAAACAAACATTTAAAGCTTAAAGATTATTATTCAGAATTTTGTAAGGCAACCTGGGCTTTTGGGCTTCTATGGAATAAGCCAGCCATACTACAATCATTGCAGTCTTTGTTTTCGTCTAATGAGGGTACGGGAAAGAAAGGGATCATCTTTTACCAGCAGTCTTTCACCAAATAACCTTATATAACCGGTCATCAAAATGCAGTTTTAATATAAAGTAATTTTTAACACTTAATTCCAATTAAACTCCACCTATCCGAAACATATTTGTAATGATTGACTTCGTAATTACCCATGGACGAGGTAAACTAAGAATTCCCTTGTAAGCGGTCAATATTAAAGAACCAGTTAAAACCCCGAAGTTAGAAATGAGTTTCATTTTTATGATTTGAAAACGGTATAGTGTTTAATACGTGAATGTTATTTATAGGTCTCTAACGAATATGTCAATAAATAATACTTTCTAAGTTCAGACGAAATTTCGATAGGATGCACAGTGCAGGTGGTTGCGCAACGTTCAAGACTTCGGTATTCAACTGTATCTTATCTATCCTCTAGTGGTTTATGATGTCTTTAGTTTTATTGGTGAAGTTATTTTTATAGATTGTACTAAATTAGGCTACTTAGTTCGAGTTTTATATTACGCTGTGTATGAAACACTTAATGCCTATAAAAATCAAATGAAATGTAGATATGAACATTCAAATTATAATTTGTAAAGACATTTATAAAGGCACCTATTTGTGTGTCAGAAGTATATATATATGTATAATAATCTCAAAATAAAAACCAAATACAGTCATAACAATATCTGCACTGGTGTAATATGATCGAAAAACAATAATGTAATTTTAATATTTTCAAATAAAGCTAATACTAAATAAATAAATAAAATAAATACACCCACCTAGTTCTGACCCCACATTGAGATACGAGTCTTGTGTCGTGGGTATCAAAAACTACGAGAGACTTTACGGTCTCACAAACACCCAGACCCGAAACAAATATTTGTGAATCACACAAACATTTGTCTCGGTGCGGGGATCGAACCCGCGGCGTCTCGTTTCGCAAGCTGGTGTCTAGCCAACTGCGCCACGGGGCTGGCTACTGACTTTATTGGAAAAAATCTTTATAAAATATCACTTATCAGTTGTTACGACTAAATAATAATTTTATGTTACACATACATACATACATAAACTCACGCCTGTATTCCCCGAAGGGGTAGGCAGAGGTGCATTTCTGCACCCACATTTCGCCAAGTATGTATCAGTCCCACGTAATAGGGGGCGAGCCTATTGCCGTTTTTCGGGCACATTTCCAGACTCCGTGCTGTTACGGAGAATTTCCTAATGGAAAAACCCAATAACACTTTTCCCGACCCGGGAATCGAACCCAGGACCTCTAGATCGCACGGCACATACTTGTACCGCGAGACCACGAGGCAGTCGAGTTTATGTTACATTAAACAAGTATGATGATATTCGTGTTAGACTTACTCAAGTTTTCGTTTAGAACCTAGCAACAGGTCTTATGCCTTAAACTAGACACGAAATAGACTTCACATAATTCATCAACGTAGACTACAACGTTTACTGTAATGAAGTACAATATCTCTCGCAAGTTTGACACGGGGGACATAATTTACCCAAACTTTAATACTTCCGAAAGACGAGGCAGAAGACAAGCATTATCACAAATAACAAAAGTCATATGTTATGACTGTTTAACCGCCCATATCTTGGTAATTAAAACGAGCCAGCCATATTTGCTCATGCATAAAATGAACATAAATATTGCTCATTACGTAACTTTTAACTCGTTAGTTAAAAGACATTTTTATTGTCGGAACTCGTAAATTGTTGAAAAGTTGTTTGTTCGGGCTGCATCGTTTTTATTACGGCTTTATATGACTTTACGACAATGATTCTAAACATGTTGGCCTTTTGAATGTATCAAAATGCCTTCTATAGTAACGTTGTTACCACGTTGTTTGCTTTCATTATCGAGTTTTATATTTTTTTATTATTTTTTCGGTTAGTCATAAATTTTACTAGAAAACAGAACACATTTTAAAGAAATTTATTTATAAAAAAATAAACTGTATAAACCTAAGCGCAAGTGTAGTGTCGTTGAAACAAAGTATGGATTTGCGAAAAACGATCACACCTATCTTGCATCTGTTGACATAATTATGTCAATCTATATTTATCTATATTACTGGATATACACCATTTGAATCCGGAACGTAACACACTTCCGTGGGACCATATGGTTGGATCACACATATTATATATGTGGTGCTCTCGATTTTCCCAATATTTTTCTGTGGTGCCACCACAATACAGCCGGTAGCCATTGGTACCTTAATTAGTTTCAAATTTATCTGATTATATTAATGTGTCATTTGTTTGTCTATATTTATTTATTTATTTATTTACACTTTATACAATTAAAAACATAATTGTAAAGTTGGACTTAATGCCTAAGGCATTCTCTGCCAGTCGAACCTTGGGTGATGCAGAGATGATGCATAGTAGGTGTGCAAATAAAATCATTTATAAACATACACATACATATATATATATATACACAAATTACAAACCAATATACTTTGATAAAGAAAGAAGTAATGAATTTAACGTAATAGTAGTTATAATAGTAAATAGGTATATAAATATAATATGAATATAAATACATACCAAAATACTATTGTATAATACATACATAACAAATACTATTATGAAGATTCTGAGATTCTCTTTAGCAGCAACTCGCGAACCTTTGACTTGAACGACAGACGAGTCTTACACATCCTCATCCTATAAAATTAGACTTTGGTATATCATCAAGAGATAAAAATATAACAGAAAAGTAAAACTCTGAAATAAATAGTTTGTGCTAGCCTGATAAAAATCTAAATTAATTTAGTAACGTCGAAAAGTATAGAAAGCTATAACTCAATGAAATTAAGAGTATTTTTTATTTATTTTGGCAAACCCGAGTGGAAAGCTACAATTCATAAAAACATTCGATAAAACTTATCGAATTCAGGGATAGGCCTAGGAATTGGTCGAAGGTTGATTAACTTTTATTTCATTTCCAATTATTATTGAAAAGTCATTAAGTATAAAAAAGATAGTGGCGTCGATCTGAGGCATCCTGTGTTTTAAATATTCAATTTTGGCACAGAGCTTAATGGGATACATGCGTTGATAGTAGGTTACTCCTTAACACTCTTAAGCTATATTCAAAATCTATAGTAATATTAATAATAATGCCATGCCGCGGGCAAATGCTAGCATGCTAACAGCATGTTAAAACACCCATTCTTTCCTGGAGCATAAATCTTAGCGAAAAATTTGTAGAAGTTTTTTATTTTTTATTTAATATACAACTAAGAAAAAGATAGTTTTACAACATTCGAATGCTATCTATTCTATCTAACATTTACATTATGTTGGGCACGGGTCTCCTCTTCTATCGAGAGACGTTAGACCTTAGTCGTTCCCGCTTAATTGGTACAGAATAATTGACGTGACTTGTCCAAAACATTCTTTGTGACAACTTTAAGCATGTAGTTCTTCTTTAAATATGTATTTTCTTTTGCCGTTAGATGACGTTTTAGTTTATTGAGAATGCACCCATAACTTCTAAAATTCCTATTTGGTTCCTGGGATTAGTAACCGCGGCTGTCGATATGTAGTCTCGGTAGATCGCGCTTCTGATCTTCAAGACGGTCATGCATAAGAATTCAGTACTAAAGTAAGTAAACTAAGTATTATTCTGCTATGTCTATAATAGCAAAGCTCTACCACATAATAACAAATTTATATTAAAATCTAAAATAAAATCGTCAAGTCGCCACCTTCAGTATAATAAATGGATATGGCTTTTTATAAAATATTCTATATTTACCTCAAGTCTTTTGTTTTAATATATGAAAAATATGTTTTTAAAATGCTAATGAACATTATATACGATCGATTAGCGGTCGTTTTGAAAACTTTTATTTTGTTAAGGACCTCGTCGTGACTATATGTTGATTTTAATTTTATTTAAATAAAGTTGAAGAAGCTTATTTTAATAAAACGGGTACCTACTAATAAAAATGAAACAAAATTAGTAATTTGTAATGTATTCGCTTATTGCTATTACTGCTAATGAATCTAATAAAAACCAGTTGTTATTTCCTGTATGAGTTCATCTTGGGTGGTCAAATATTAAAATGATTATTTTTATATCGAGTTTTTATCGTGTCGCGGAGAGTACCTTCGTCCTTAATAAAGCCTTAACGGCTACCTCTCAACAGTGGAAGTTATTTTGCCGGCTAATTATAATTAACCATTTAAAATACATTGGCTGATTATGGAACATGACTAACTGTTGAGGGTCACTATAGCAGACTTTACGCCATACATATTTATGTATGGTAGCCGCTACCTAGGCGGATACATTAGATAGAACATTGTCATTATTAAAAGCAAATCGCTTCGTGTGAATAAAACACAAGGTAGATGTAATTTATATTTTATTTTACCTGCCTATAAAAGAAGTAGGTGGAATATTCGACCAGTATTTGTAACATTAATAAATATTTTAGTCAAACATGTGTCAAGTAAATGACGTATAGCCGGAGCCTATATTTCAATATTTTTTTTAGATATAGTATGAATATAAAAGTGTACGTAGAACTAGATTGAAAACGTTTAAATATTTATATTTAACAAGTTCTCGAAAATAGTTTCCAATTGATTTAATTTAAAAGTGTATTTTTCACTTAAATATCACTTAATAAAGATTTATCTTATCGTAGAATCAGCGCTAAAAATATTTCACCTTTACTCCGCAGCATACCAATACGTAAGAATTTTAAACGGACAATTAAGATAAGACCAATATTTACGCGCATATTAATATAGATAATATACCTTTCCAAGGCACTGTATTAGCATTTTTTTATTACGATCCGAAAGATTGAACCAGAATTTTATCAGTTACAAATTCATTATAATGCTCGTAAACAAATCTAGCTACAAACGGACTCCTTATACATATGTACATATTTTATCATTATCGCCTGCTTTATGATTCCAAATTCGAGTTTGCATGAATTTTGTTAGTCAGTATTATAAAGAAGCAACCTAATTCTCAAGAGTCCTAACTATTTAAGTAACAAATATCATCAAATCAATTAAGAGATTACCGGTTAAATTTAATTGGGATTATAATTACTTAGGATTTTAGTGACGTGGTAAATACCTAAAATTATAACTAGTCTGGCTATAAATACTGTTACATAAAAACTTTTCCTTTTACATTTTTTTAATTATTTTGAATTTGGGACACGTACATTATTACTTGCATCGATTACTAAATTTCCTGCTTTACAGCAAATCGTACCCCCACGGACACCTACTTTCAAGTAAAATCTTGTTCTTCAAATGTGTTCTTGTCATTGTTACTCTTTACAGTAAAATATATTATGTATAATAAATACCACAATCCATAAATGTAATTTACATAATAGTAAGTTTTGTCATATATCTTGCTAAGATTTAATGAAACTGCATAAATCGGGACGAAAATATTGTAAAAGGTATGACTGAACTATTCCGCTATACTTAATATAAAGAGCTACTTTTAATTATGCACTAAAATAGTACTGTTTAAGTGTTTACATACTATCTACTTATGAAGAATAAATTAAAGCTTTGACACATTTTACCCTAAAAATATAAAACCAACCAACCAACGACTTGTCTGTTACCAAGAGTCTTACCCCACACTCAGACACGGCACCACATTATCGTCCGACATTAATAAATTGGATTCAAATTTTGCGTGCTAGGCGGCGCTGACAGCGTGACACCGGCGGAACAACGTATCGCCCGGTGGCTGCACAACGGCTAAAACATTGTTAAATGTGGGCCATTGTATGAGTCATGAATAGGGTGAGCAGCTTACGATACTTTGCGTTACAGATCCGAGTAAAACTTCATAGATAATTTAAGTATTACTGTAATAAAATATAGTATTGAATGAAGCTGTTTATTTTTATTCTAATTGGTGAGTATATTTGTTTTTGTTTCTTTACCCACAGGATGATTGTATTGTAGTAGTTAGTCATCGAACAGATTTTTATTTGATATTAATTTTGTACTCGCTAGATTATAGTTGGGTAAATATCTACGTGTACCCAAATCTTACTTGGTGCTAATTGGACAGCATCGTGCTTACGATCAGGTTAGTCAGTTTATCGTTCTAAAAAAAACTTCGATCAAACCAAACATTTGCGAAGTGAGATCGATACCCGTCAAAAAAATTGAATCTGAATGAGGCGGGGAGAATAATGCAAATAACACAAAAAAATTATCCTATCTCCCCCGTTCCACATATCCTCGTATTTTTTATCGTCTCAAATTTACACAAAAATATTTGGTATCAGTACACGCCGACCCGGCCGTGACGGCGTATGAAATGTGCGTGTTTCTGCGTGACAACCCCGCCTGATTGATTGACAATGCAAATTTTTCTGTTTTCACAAGTGTTGCTTTGTCAAATTGTGAATGTCACCTTGAGTTGAAAAAATTAGAATGGATATTTTGTTATTTCAGCCGCTAAGTATGTAGAAGCTGACAGCTCGTGATTCATGTTGAAAGCGATATTTTAGAAATGTTAAGGTTTTTGCTTCATTTTTGCCACGTTTATAGTTTTTGTTCGAGTATTTTTCTTTGAGAATTGCTGGTACGAATTTCATATCACGCGAGTGTCGTGTTTGGGAATCAGCCGGCATGATTTAATCTACTAGTAAGAGTGACAGTAAAAAAAAATAAAAAGCTTTAGCAAAAACTATTCAAATGTTATATGACTAAAAGAAGCTAACCGACACGTGACTATAAAGTCGGTTTGATGACGGCATTTAACGTAGAGCTGGCTTAGGACAAAATTTAATCGTGGAATTATTACAGTTATTAAGAATTTGACAATGATATAAGTAGGTTTAACACAAAGCCAATATGATGGTGAATAAAGAATCCGTCCCTTTTTGATTTCATCCAAATAAAAAAACATATAATTATAATCTATTAAAAGGCACAAATGTGCCTAATTTTGACATTTAAACCAAGCTATGGGACGAAAGTAGGTAGTGAAAAAAAATACGATTTAAAAACCTGTTTGCGCTTCCTTATGCCGTGAGAGAGTATGTAAATGCATTTTATACGTATACATATTTGATTCTAGAAATTATCTCAAGAGATCATCTGTCTGCCTCCGTTCTAGATTTATTGATGTCTGATACGAATAAAAACTTAATGTATCCGCCTTGCAAAATAACATTCATATTACTAATTGCTGTAACTGATTGCTGACTAATTTGCCTTTTTTTACTGCACGTTATTATGATTTATACTTCTGAATTTAATTGCTATGACTATCGCGCAATAGGATGTAGTAGTATCGAATATGTGTACATACGAAATTACGCCTTTTTTCCCCGAAGGAGAAGGCAGAGGTGCATTTCTATACTCACATTTAGAGAATTGTGTTTTCGTCGCATGTAATAGGCTCACTATTGCCGTATTTCGGCCACATTTTCAGACTCCGTGCTGCTACTGAGAATTTCCTTATGGGAAAACCTTTAGATTGCACAGCGTATACATGTAGTCACATATTACAATCTAGAGCATACACCTTAAATTAGTAGGAACCATCATGGTACATGTGTGCTTGAATGTATACAAGATTTCAAGGTTATATGAAATCCATCAAACCGAATTAGGCTAACGTATTGCAATGAGATATGACCCTATTCAACCTTAGTAGAAGCCTTAATCAGCAGTCAGATGTATTTGTAATCGGGCTAATATGCATTAATAATTGTCCATTTGGCAACCTCAATATAACTTAGGAGGTGTATGTAGTCCACAAATGTCTGTTCTAGTTTTAGTTGTTGTAAGACCGAGAATTATCTTTTTGTATCACACTCACGAAAAATTACATCTTTGATCTTATTATAAAGTGTACTATGGGTTACTGTTGACTGCATTTATTTCTTACTTATTAACTCTTACTTACTTTTAATGCAAAAATAGATTTAGTAAATAATTTTATAAACGCATGCTTGATGGCGTGCGCAAAAAAGTGCACAAAGCTGTACAATTACGATATTGAAAACGCTTTAATGGATATATAAAGTTTTATTACATCTCGCAGAGAAATGCGTAGCGTAATAAGTTTGTTAATAGTTTTATTTATGTTTATAGTTCATTAGTAAGACAATAAGTATAATAATAGTCGGTCGTTAAATAATAGTAAATTGTTATCGTTTTGTATTTATTTTTATTTTATTATTTTGCAACATGCAATAAATCGACCTCAGTATTCGATAAGCATACGTAGTAGACTAAGAGATTACCTCTTCATATCGAAGTTGTGCCAAACGGTTAAAATGTTTCCAAGTTTGACAACCGTGTTGAGCAAAGTTTTACAGGGGTTCTTCATTTGTAAATTATCATTGCATGAACCACAATATGCCGCGAAAAATGGTAATAGGCTCGCTGCCCATTACGTATGTCTAAAAATACATCTGGCTAAACGTAAGTTTCGGGGATGCAGGCGTATGTAGTATGCGTGTGAAGACAGTTTTTTTAAGTCAAAACTTCTTTGGGGGCGCTGTGCACTTTTTTTCGAATGGGTAAAAAATTACTCGCGTCAGATCACGTGACCCTGATCAAAAATGCGTAAGATGCATTATGTAATATAAATTGTCATGTTTGTGTACGATAGCGCAATAAATATTGTATTTAACTACATAAATGTTAGTACTTTTATTTCCCTAACCATTTCAAAAATTCAAAAATTCACAACCTTAATTTTGAAGTTTTCACTTCTACCGGCACTCCCGGAGTGCCACCCTTTTTTTATTGTACCCAACAGTCACATACATAGCCTTGGCGCCACACTAAGATACGAGTCTTGTGTCGTGTTATCAGAAACTACGAGAGACTTTTCGACCTCACAAACACCCAGATCCGAAACAATTTTTTGTGGATCACACAAACATTTGTCTTGGTGCGGGGATCGAACCCACGGCCTCTCCTTTCGCAAGCCGGTGCCTAGCCAACAGCGCCACGGGCTGTTAATTGTCATTTAGTCATCATTCACGACATACTTTTTGCATATGATCGAATATTATTAACAGCAATTTCTCAAAAAAATCAAATTAGGAATCATACTAAAATAAACATGTTTACCTCACAACTAAACAATACGCATGACAACGTCTGCCAGTTCTGAATAATTTTATTACGGAGGGTCAGGATCAATGGCGCAGAAAATCTTTATGAACGACATGTACTATCGGAAATGGTCAGGAAATGGAAAACAAATAAGATATGGCGTGACCTCGCCAGTAGGTAGGAAGAATTATAAGAGGGATAACTACGTAACAGGATGTAATGCTCTTGTAAATACATTTCGCGTGATATTATTCTATCTTGTATGGTTGTGACAGCTGGGAGTGCCAAATATTCATGGTTTTCTTGTACGATTCCATTTCACGGAATTATTATTTTCAAATTTTTCCTATATATATATATCGCCCCCTATTACGTGTGACTGATACATGCCTGGCGAAATGTGAGTGCAGAAATGCACCTCTGCCTACCCCTTCGGGGAATATAGGCGTGAGTTTGTGTGTGTAATTTTACCTATACATAATGAAATAACTTTTGCCTATTCCTTGGGTACAAATAGTTTTGGTAAACCATTGTTCGAAATTTTAAGATAAAATAGGGTGTATTACCATCTCTTAAGTGCCATTTGTATCAAAGCCACCAAAATTGGTCTAGCCGTACGTGTATAAGCTAGAAGGCATAAGAAACTAACCTACGCTCGTGTTTTTGATACTACAGTTATATTATGACAGCCCCGTGGCACAGTGGGGTCGGAACTTAACATCAGGTGGCTCACTAGCTCATTTGCCTCCTTTCCCATAAAAAAAAACTATGTATGTGACTGTTGGATGTATTTATTTATTTATTATAGAAACCTTTACATATTAGTCTCGCAGAAATTGCTGAACTGATATAAATAAAATTAATACAATGATCGTTTTTTTAATGGCTACAGATAGAACTAGACATATACAAGATTCAAAAAATATATTATTTGTGTACAACTTGTTGATGAAAATTTTAACAGCCGATCGTAGAATAATATAAATTTTATTGCTTTCACTTAAGTTTTAAAAATTAATACTATAATTCCGATAAACACTCTTAAAACTCTTGCTATCGAAGGGTACGTCGATAAAACTGAGTAATGTAAAGATAAATGTTTAAGAAGTAGCACAGATTAAAATAAAAATTTGAACGTGCAAAATAGTGTAACAGCATAATGCGTTAATAAATTGCGGAGGCCTAGGCGCAACGCTAAGTACACTTAAGGCTATATTGAGCTCAATATAAAATTCGATACGAGCCGAAGTAAACACAAGAACCCACGTAAGTAGCAAAGTACAAAGAAAGAAACAGAATGGATAAAACACCCGGCGCTGGTAACGAGCTAGCTTTCGTGTAGCATTGCGAATGTACGAGTATCAACACTACTTGCCCGTTTGTTATTTTATTTGCTCTCTACTCAGTAAACTCTATTACCCAGTCGATGGTTTTGATTCTCAGAACTCAATGTTTACATTGAATGTTAAACTAATGTCATTGTCACAATATTTCACATCCAAACCATTCGATGTGAGAAAGTTCGTGGACGTCGCCGCCGCCGGCCACTGTTTGTTCAACCACTTGATTGTACCTACATCACTTTTATCATCTTTGGTACAATGCATAAATTTCTGCAACATAACACAGTAGCGGTAGAAGGGAACTTGTTTTTATTTTGCTTTCAATTCAATTATCGATATTTCCACTCCCAACACTAATGCGTCACTGGCTTCTTAGTCGAAACAACTAATGGACTACGTTATTACTGGCTACCTCAACGAAAAAGTGCATTAGCGTACCGTAAGTGGGATAAAAGTATTTGAATATGGAGCTTAAGTAAAGTGCGCTGTGAGTGCTTATGCCACTTAACATACAACGATTTGCCTCATTTACTGTAATCGCCACAATTTTATTTTACTTCGGTTTCGGGAGCTGCTTCCACGTGATACAAACGACTTATGTTTTATTGCACTCGGTCCGGCAATTGAAATTCGAACGAAATGGTTTTTAATTTCGGCTTGGTAGCAACACTTTGGCGTTTAATTTTCGTGCTCCGTTTTAATGTTTGCGTATTTCTGGACATGAATATTGTTTGATATCGTCTCCAAAATAAATTGGTCTGAATGAGCTTTCGTTTATGTCGTATTTACATACGTCACTCGTATCTTTAAGGTTTATGTAGAGATCTGTATAAGTTGGACGGTATTTAGTTTGTGAAGTTTTTGAATTCCCTTCTTTGGCTCTTATCACGGTTAGTTAGGTGCGCCCGGGGAGTAGCTGTGGGTGTATGAAAGGGAGTTCCCTCCTTTGAATATTGCATTTGACATCTCAGAATTTAGCGTATCAGTTTTACGCCGAATGAAAATGTTGGCAATCTTTTGTTCAATAAATTATATTTGTTTTAGTGCGCACGCCCACCTCATGATATCCGACGCAGGGGTTTTATGAAATCATAAAAATTATAATGAACACGCCAATTCTTTTTGAATGCATCATTGTATGCGTTTAGTTCCTCGCAATAAATTGAGTCATTAAAAAGTAAAAAATTATAGGTTTTAAGAATGCCAGCGTTAAATTTAAATAAAGTCCTTAGTTCATATTTATGAGTCGTATGTGCAGATTTACAGTTTCTCGCTTAGTTTCACATTGCAACTTTATAGTCGGCCAGTTAACAGACAAAGCGGATGGGCATAATGAATTTTGCGTTTTTGAATTGGCAAATAAATAATTCATTGTGAACAGAGCGTTTGTTCCTAGTAATATAAGAAAGCATATTTTAGCTCATATCGTAAAGTGCAACGAATGACAACAGTCGTAAAATTTTATGTCCCGCACGAAGTCCGGTCCTGTCTCAATTACAATTACAAATTATTACAAATTTTCAACTCGAGCCAAGTGTCATGTGCAATACGCCAAAACCAATGCTTACAATGTGCGACGTTAATTTTATGTCTTTTATTCATGTGTATGAAAGGACGCTGCTTTTGATGGCGGTGTTCACAATATAACATCGCACTAACACTTTGTTACAGAATACAATTTTCCCGTAATAGCTTTTGCATTGAAGAGGCTTATACTCAGCAGTGTGTTTACGTGGGTTGGAATAGAGTATGGATAGCTATGGCATGTAATAAGAATTTAGACAGTGTCTGTGCAAAACAAATAGTAAAACCTATAGTAATATTATAAATTGCGCTTTCATACATAAATTTCTTTGCTGAAGGACATAGGTATTTTTTTTAAATTGCATCTGTCATAGCTGGACGGACGAAAATTTAATTGCCGAATATAATGAAATTTTCGGTAAATTAATGGAAATATTTCGACTACTTTATCTGACCTATCAGCCTGGTCACCATAAACTATATACCTATACAAAATAATAGCGTTCGAATATATTATTACATATATATTTGGATTTATTGTCGTCTGTTTCGTAGTCTCAATAAAATAGTAGCTAAAAAATATTGCAATAAATTCAACTAATTTTGGGAAATTATTGCAGTAGTAGACCAATGACTATGACAATGTTTGCAGTTAAAACAAAAAATAAGTGAATGTTTCTTAAAACCGGTGGCCCAAATGTGCTTGTGTGTTTGTGGTTCGGTATCCAGGCCAGGCGAAATTTTCGGGATGAACCGTATCTGGAAAGGCAAAAGAAATTATATAGCTATTACCTGGGATAAAAGCCTTATGGACTCATACTCAGTATGACAGTATGTTGATGTTATAGTCTACATAGAGCACGGAAAAGAAAAGCTGCGGTATTGATATCTATAAAACGAAGGTTTTGATATTTAAATATTTGTCATGGACCTAGGATCACCTTAGTTTTAAGACAACAAGATACGTAACACAAAAATCCTGATTACATACATAACCTCACGCCTGTATTCCCCGAAGGGGTGGGCGGAGGTGTATTTTTGCACCCACATTTCGCCAGGCATGCATCAGTCCAACGTAATAGGGGGCGAGCCTATTGCCGTTTTTCGGGCACAATTCCAGACTCCGTGCTATTGCGAAATTCCCAATGGAAAAACCCAATAATACTTTGCCCGACCCGGGAATCGAACCCAGGACCTCTAGATCGCACGGCACATAATTATGATTTGAATGAACTCATTAAAACAAAAATATAAACAATCAATTTACCCTACCATGGCGGCGGAGCACGTAATCACAGAACAATAAATTTGGTACACATCGTAAGTATGATGCAGCTACATTATTTAGAAAGCCTTACTGCAAATTGCCGGCAGCTATATCTAGTGTCTGACCTACTATTAAGGATTGTCTCAGAACACTTTACCCATACGCGTCCCGAGCTCTGTAATTTGTGACAGCGAACAATGTGAGTTTGTGATTTATTTACATAAACCATAGAGTGCGGGAGTTTAAGACGACTATTAGTGATTTTCGAGGCTTTGCACGCTGCATAATACGTTACACTAATTATAAACGGGTTGGTGGTATTCAATTACAATGTATTAGTCGAAATTGCTATGTACGGATACAATGACAGTTCTTTTGTTTCTATTTAATTGACTCCGTTTTTTTTTCTCAAATGTTTTTTTTTGTCATAGATATATTTTATATGTTCTCAATTACTTTTAGGAAATAATATAGATTCTCGTTTGTTCATTAAACTAGTTTGATATATACATTTTAGAGGTTGTTTAACGATATTAATTTTTACACAGTCTATGTTTGTTTATGATGTAATAAGCATTACTTTTATTACATGTAATTGCCCTGACATTAAACAAATTATGTTAATTAATAATAACCACGCTATAACGCAAATCATCAAAATAATTGGCACGCGAATCGAATTGCTGTTGTTATAAATAAAATAATTTTCTTTATGGCAAATGTTGACTATTTCAAACTAAATTTTACAACAAAAATGACCAGATTCAACAGCATAAAGTATTCGGTTCAGCCGTACGTATCCCATCCATTTAAGTTCCATAAAGCAATTACACGGACTTGTAAACTCCAAGTAAGTCATGCACTCCACATAAACGAAGTCGCGGAGACGTAACACGACTTCAACCGATGTGATTATGGAATCTGCATATTTCTGATGCGCTGTACTTTGCTTGGGTTCAAAAAGGCATTTCTGAAAGAAAGATATAGAAGGATTTTAGTACAATGGACGCCATCTCACATCATCCATCATCATCAAAAGTAGAAAACAAAAATATGATATAATTAATGATAGAATATATGCGAGACATGCGTTATTAATAAGCCCTCACCTTTCTTAGATAAACGATACAAATGATATTGATTATTCACTTCATGTCAATTACAGCTTTTATATGAACGAGTTACTCCATATTGGTCTGACACAGGCTGAGTACATGTTGCATCCAGGCTCGACAAATCATAACATAACTTACCTTGTTTTGGCCAGAACTCATTAACTGCTTTGAATCTTTTTTTTGCCATTCACCGAGACACATCATCGTCATCATCAGCAGCCCCGTGGCGCAGATGGTTAGACACCAGCTTGCGAAACGAGAGGCCGCGGGTTCGATCCCCGCACCGAGACAAATGTTTGTGTGATCCACAAATATTTGTTTCGGGTCTGGGTGTTTGTGAGACCGAAAAGTCTCTCGTAGTCTCTGATACCCACGACACAGAACTTGTATCCTAGTGTGGGGTCAGAACTATGTATGTGACTGTTGGGTGTCTTTATTTATTTATTTATTATCATCAGCCCATATACGTCTCACTGATGGGCATGGGCCTCCTCTACAACTGAGAGGGTTTAGGCCTTAGTCCACCACGCTGGCCTAGTGCGGGTTGGCGGACTACACACCTAAGAAATTCATAAGAACTTTTAGGTGTACAGGTTTCATCACGATGTTTTCCTTCACCGTTAAAGTACGTGATAATTCTTTGTGAATACACACATAACTTCGAAAAGTCAGAGCTTTGTCCCTGGGGTTTAAACCCGCGACCGTCGAGATTCTCGACCGAGTGCCTAAACCTCGAGGCCATCACGATTTCACTTTCACCGAGAAACATATCCTCCCTGATTCCATTAGAGTCCCATTTTACTCCAAAATATGTTCTATTTTACTAACGTCGAATGTTTTGAATATAATTACTTAATCACACTTGATTATTTATTACCTGTATCAATTCATAGGGAATTTCTTTTCACCGAATAAAGATATGTGTTTTAAGGGTAATTCAATCAGTTATCCAAAAGTGCAATTTCTATCACTAACATAATACCATTTTTTTTTCTCTCGACTGATTTTTAAATCTACGTCAACAAAGTTCCGTGCCTAAATTTTTAGTAGGTACTAGATGAAAATGTCAACACTGTAGCGAACAATATGCGATAGCTATTTCATGAATTCCTAATCGGTCCCACAGGTAATCTATCGAACGTCACCGATCATCATAAGTTAAACATTTGGTTGCAGTTAGAATCTATGTTTTCGATCTGGTATGCACGTTTCAAATTCATAATGTAGTATTATATAATTGATTGTTTGTGATTCATGATTTTCACTTTGTAAAACACAGGCTATGTTTATCTACTTTATCAGACTATTATTATTACTAAACAATCAGTGGAGGTACTTCCATAGAAGTAAGTAGTGATGGCCTCGAAATTTAGGCGCTCGGTCGAGAATCTCGGCGATCGCGGGTTCATACCCCAGACACACACCTCTTACTTTTCGAAATTATGTGTGTAATGTGTATTCTCCATGAATTATCACTTACTTTAACGGGGAAGGAAAACATCGTGATGAAACCTGCTCACTTATAAGTTCTTTGGAATTGCTTAGGTGTGTAGTCCGCCAACCCGCACTAGGCCAGCGTGGTGGACTAAAACCTAAACCCTCTCAATGGTAGAGGAGGCCCGTGCCCAGCAGTGGGACGTACATATATGGGCTGATGGTGATGATGACTTCCATAGAAGCCCAAAAGCGCTACACGTTAATTGTGTAAGGCCTAGTTTCATCATAAGCCCATATACGTCCCACTGCTGGGCACGGGCCTCCTCTATAACTGACAGGGGTAAGGCCATAGTCCACCAGGCCTATGGCGCGTTGGTGGCCTAGTTTAAAATTGTGTAATGTGGAGTCAGGATATTCTAATTTATATGTCAAATTGCTTTTTTTATCAAAAGATTTAAAGCTTAAAAGATTATTATTCGGATTTTTAAAAACAAGCTGGGCTTTTGGACTTCTATGGAAGTACCGCCACTGTAAACAATGTAATGTAAATTATCACTAAATCTGACAATTATTTTCTATTTATACACATAAACTCACGCCTGTATACCCCAAAGGGGTAGGCAGAGGTGCATTTCTGCACCCACATTTCGCCAGGTATGTATCAGTCCCTCGTAATAGGGGGCGAGCTTATTGCCGTTTTTCGGGCACATTTCCAGACTCCGGGCTGTAACTGAGAATTTCCTAATGGAAAAACCCAATAACACTTTGCCCGACCCGGGAATCAAACCCAGGACCTCTGGATCCCACGGCACATACTTGTACCGCGAGACCACGAGGCAGCGAGCAGTCAATTTTCTATTTATCTCCGTGAGAAATTTATAACAGACATTCATAGCATGCATTTACAAAATCTACAATTACTAGTTTAACACGCAAGGCATGATGTGTTGCGTGTTAGTCAAATGCAAGTTTAAAGCAATGTGTAAACACAAAGAAATAAACCTGAAGTCTGTGTGTATTTGAAAATATGTATATCTTGACTGATTCATGGCCTCGCGGTACAAGCATGTGCCGTGCGATTTAGAGGTCCCAGGTTCGATTCTCAGGTCGGGCAAAGAGCAATTGTAAAAGGTAAGGAAATTCTCAGTCGGTACAACAGAAAAAAAATATTGCAAAAAAGTTGATCTGTCTGCTTTTTTGCTTGTCTGAAAAACCGCTAGTCTGGTTTTGATGGTTCTTTCGCTGAGAGATAGAGAATTTTGTAAAGGCTATATACTTTTACAAAATAATTATCGGGCGAAAACTATTAAAAAAAACATTATAGTCATAAAAAAATTAATTAAGAATTCATCGATTCCTTCAGTATCTTTTAATAAATATTAAGTACAATTCCCGACTGACAGTTGTTAAAAATACTATACGAGTGATAGACGAAATGATGACAGGGCGATATTTCAACGAGATCACTGCGTCTGTCGCTGCACCAATTTTATGTTTTTATGTATTAGTCTATAAATAAAGTTAACTCCCCCGTCATAAACAAGGTATGAAGATAGAATACAGCTTTTAATCTTTCATGCTTCATGTAGATACAATTTTGCTATACAAGCTCAAACACGTCGTAATATTGAAATAGATATATTTTCTCATATATTTTTTTGTTTACCATATTAAATTCTAATCTGTTGTATTTAATATTTTGTGATCAATTTTCTAAAACCAAATATTATTTAAAATCTTATTTTCCTTATTATATTTCTGATTACCTGCATTCATTTTATTATACAAGTTAAATAGCCCTTACTTTTATCAATATTACAACTGTAATATATGTAGGTACAAGCGAGGAAAATATTTCATACTCAATAAGATCACATAAAAACGCAAAAAATTAAAATTGTAATATTCGATTCTCTCATTCTCTTCGCATTCCAGGAAAGGATATTGAAATCAATACAGAAAATATCATCGGCTGCCGTTACGTACCGTTGCTCTGTTTGTAATCCACAATTGACCTAATTAATGTACGGACAATCCCTGCTTCGAAGTTGGTTATTAATTTCCGAAAATCTTATTTGTTTCACTATAATTTAGGTCTGTTTTATCACGATGTTTGCATCGCTTGCAACACCATGCTTAAAATTTCCACTTTATGTTAAAGGCGTATAAAGTCTACGTGATTTAAGTACCGACACACTTAAGCCTAGCGTCTCTTAGCTTTAGAGAAGACACGTGCATAGCAAGGCAAAGTGTAACATTGATTTTTAAGGAAGTTTCGTTATTACTATGATTAAATAACTCTTGGTGACATTAATGATGACGGCCTCGAGGTTTAGGCGCGCGGTTGAAAATTTCGGCGGTCGAGGGTTCAAACCCCAGGCTCACAAATCTGACTTTTCGAAGTTATGTGTGTATTCACAATTACGTACAACTTTAACAGTAAAGGAAAACATCGTGAGGAATCCTGCACACCTAAATGCTCTTAGGAATTTCTTAGGTGTGTAGCCCACTAAACCGCACTAAGCCATCGTGGTGGAGTAAAGCCTTAACCCTTTCAGTTGCAGAGGAGGCCAATGCCTAGCAGTAGGTCGTACATATATGGGCTGATAATGATGTATACATTGGTAAAAATTCCTGAATTAAAAAAGTTTTTATTAAAAGTTAGCTTTTTTAAACAAAGCACTGTCGAAATGCAACTGAAACAGGGTAGTACGAATAAATAAGTAAGTGAAACAAAGGCACGGCGCACACACGGTCACAATAAAATTTATTTATTATTGTGCAAGCGCGCTCCGCACGCACGTCTATTTCGTGAGGAAATTTATTGTATGCCGATTTTGCATTATGCTGTACGGTCGGCAACACAGTTTCCGTTGCAACGGTTACTAGAAATTCAGTTTTGACTTTTAATTGGATCGGCTGTATTGTATATTTTAGCAAGTTTATAGGAAAGTGTGACGTAAAAATGTTATTTTATCGTTAGTAAAAATTGCCGGCTAACAATAATTTGCGAAAGATTGTTGAAAGACTGAAATTCCATTTATAAAACTTTAAATTTTCTGAAAAATAATAATTAAAAAATCGAAACTTTTGAAATGTACATACAAAATGACTAATATTTACAATTAATACGTAAATATTAATTAATAATAAATCGTGGCGACATTTGAAACAAACTAATATCTTCGACTTCAATAAAAAAAGTCTTTAGTTCCAATAAAGATGATTCCAAAAGAAAATTACTTTTCCGCTATCCACAACCATTTGTAAAAACACAATACTCACGAGTTTAATATAATTGGAAACGAAAACTCCTGCTTGAGTAGTTATTAGGGCTTGGTGTATAATCTTACAGTCTCCTCTTTGCCTACTCGCCTGTTCATGAAAGCAATATATTAAATGGATGCAGCGGCATATCAAATTTGTTTCTGTATCACCAACGTTGTATCGAAAATGTTTTAATAACATGTAAACTTCCCCTTGTTTTCGTTCACGGGGGTGACGTTATGTTAATACGAAGGTACACATAGTAGGAACCACAATATTGTACCTACCGTATAAAATGAGCGTGAAATTATGCATTAGTTAGCCTGCTACAGAGGAGAAATCTGGAGACAAATTTATTTTGGGAGTAAAAAGGGTGTAATCAACGGGTAGTAGGATATTTGAAATGCTAAATATGATGTAATAAAATTTGTATTTAGAACTTAAAGTAACTATGACTTGAAGACAATATTATTTCTATTTATCATTAAAAGTCAACTATAAACTTAAGATTTTGAATACTAGCTAGGTAAACAATTGTAAATTTAAACCTTCGTGGGTCATACTTAGGTTCAATCTGTACTTTCTTTAGGAAATAAAGAGGCATGTCCATCGTAAAGTTGGATGATACACGCGGGCTCCTAGCAATAAAATAAAACGCAAACCGATGTGTTGTTATCGGGATTTTGAGAACATCGCTTCGTTTCCATCGTATAGACAAAGCACAATGAAACCGCCAACGTGGATTACGGAACAAAACAAACTGAATATGATGAGTTGTGACTGCCTGATATCGTTTATTGATTCTTTGAACATGAAATGGAAACCGTTTGAAATATTGGCTTAATATCTCAACTTGTGAGAAAATTTACTAAAATTTCAGTAAAAAATATATACTCCCAACAGTCACACGCATATTTCCGAACGCACACTAAGATACAAGTGTTGTGTCGAGAGTATCAGAAACTACGAGAAACTTTTGGGTCTCACAAACAACCAGACCCGACACAAATATTTGTTGATAACGCAGATATTTGTCCCGGTACGGTGATCGAAGCCGCGGTCTTTAGCTGCACAAGCTGGTGTCTAGCCAACTGCGCTACGAAGCTGTCATCATTGTCAAGGATTTGCTTAAGCCTTTTTGATGTTATAGAAGATAAGTGTACTCTATCAAAAGCACCGAATGTTGCTTTCTATTGTAAATAAAATGATTTTCTAAAAATATTATCAAGGTTAATCCTACTACTTTGTCAGAAATGATTGTGACAGACGCAAAAATTATGAGGAGTAAAACTACCCAAGTGTCGGTAGAAACGATATCTTTTATCTCGGGAAAATTTTGTACCTAAATAAGTAATGACCGTACGACTGTAGACATGTGTTCATCATCATTATCAGCCCATATACGTCTCACTGCTGGGCACGGGCCTCCTCTACAACGGAGAGGGTTTAGGCCACCACGCTGGCCTAGTGCGGGTAAACCAATATTAAATATCTTAAGGGATGCTATAGTACGAGCTAATGAGTTAAGATCTAGCTTTCATTAAGCTTATACTCGTACTACAATTTCACATTATATGTGGATTTATATTCCGGAAAATTCAATTAAATATAAATCCTAGCCAATCTAACATCAGGATTTCCAATAGTGTACTTTCAAGATATTTTATTTATTCCTTACTGGTATTCGAAGACCTTGTGCAATGATCATTAGTTGAATTAAATTAAAACTTTGAGATATATGTAAGATCCCTTCAAATTAGAGTCACTAACATAAAACTAAATTGCCTGCATACAATTTTTGGCGCTTTCCTGGAGGAAAAGTTTTTAAATTCACGCCATACCAACACTTAAATATTAATCACAGCTACGTTCCTTTAATTTGCAAATTTTGTGAAACGAGGTCGCAGTAATTAACGTTTTAAAATTCGCTTCTTCTAATTTCATAAGTACCAACCACACGTTTAATGGCATATTTGAACGTTACTGACTATTTCTGGGGGAGCATAACATGACATCGTTGGCACCAATTTTTTTAATACATCATCGCGAGTTCGAATCGTATCGAATAGAATCTTGGTTTTCCATCACGGTCTTTTCACACCCTGTATAGTTCTCCGGAGTAGATATGTTTCGTTCATATATTTATCCCGTTTACATCACATCGGTATAATTATGTCAAAAAATGACAGCTTTTTTGAGCGTATATGCAAATAACTAAATATATGAGAACATGGCTTATTATTTGAGTTTTACAAAATTAATTAATGAAACAAAGAAGAATAAATACCTACTAGTAAAGCAAAATCTACCAATAAATCCATCGATTTCAAAAACGTCGGCGTAATATTAACTTTGTCAAGTCAAGGTCCCGTTTTATGCTCAGTAAATCCATAAAAGATAATTTAATTTGAAAATTTGAAAAAATTACAGCTTTTTTGAGCGTATATGCAAATAACTAAATATATGAGAACATGGCTTATTATTTGAGTTTCACAAAATGAATTAATGATACAAAGAAGAATAAATACTAGTAAAGCAAAATCTACCAATAAATCCATCGATTTCAAAAACGTCGGCGTAATATTAACTTTGTCAAGTCAAGGTCCCGTTTTATGCTCAGTAAATCCATAAAAGATAATTAAATTTGAGGAAGGAAGTAATAATTAGCTTCCGCGAAGAAGATATTGGTTATAAACGAGCTCCAATGTAAATAATCTAGTTAGCTTTATGAGGTAATAAAATATCTGCAAAATTTCTTACCCATCTGCCAGACATTTCTCACAGAAAGCTACGTCAAATTGGGTAGGGTAAGACTGCTAGCGATTCTGTAATAATTGTATTGTTTTCTTATAATTAAGTGGATAGCAAAAAGTGTAGTGTAGAAATGTAACTGATGATTTATTTTGATCTATCTAAACATGAAAAACTAATATGACTAAATACGAGGCTAATGCGTCATCGATGTCGACTTTACACTTGTGGACGAAAACGAATATCTTAGTAACATCATATAAAAGCTTAAACAATCATACTTAACGAACTAAATGCAAATTAGTTTTTTATTACATTGGATTTTTAAAACAGTGACTCAACTCCGATCACGTCTTTCCAATCGTATGTAAATTCTAAAGGTATATTATAAATTAATTCGGCCCTTACTTACTCACTGACGCGATTTCATCATCGGCCCAAATACGTCCCACTGCTGGGCACGGGCCTCCTCTACAACTGAGAGGGTTTTAGGCCTTAGTCCACCACGCTGGCCTAGTGCGGGTTGGCGGACTACACACCTAAGAAATTCCTAAGAACTTTTAGGTGTGCAGGTTTTATCACGATGTTTTCCTTCACCGTTAAAGCAATTTATAATTTACAATCTAGATACTCATCAAATGACCTAGTTTAGGTGGGATCTTTAAACTATTTGAAAGAAATCCAATGGAAAACATCAGTATCTATTTGTAGGACGAAAATGGCTGAAAATTCAACAATATTTAACATGAAGTAGTGGATAACTTCTCAAGAGTTGACGCAGGGCAAGAATTCAAATCATAAGCTTAATCTTTACTATGCATTAAAATCATGTAACAGCATCCCTTCGTAAATGAGGGATAAGGATAGGTAGAATTTTAATAAGTAAAAAGGTTTGTACTAACCTGTTACAGTGAGCAATAAAACCCGACCCTAAGCTCCTATATTGGACTTTCTTATCATCCTAAGTCATGAGACGTGCTTAGAAAACTAAAATTAGCAAAGGATAAATGCTAAAGCAAAGAAAAGAATCCGTCTCCAGATGTTACACCCCGATTACTTTTTATGGAACGGAATCAAAATGAATCATGTTTTATAATGAAGGGACTGCATAATGCATAACAACTCTTGGGTTTTGAGTCATAAAATTGGTTCCCGAAACTTATTTTTGTAGTCGTAAATCAAAACAAAGGCAGTTTTGATTAAAAAGATATCCTCACGGGCACTTTTAATCGAAATTCAATTGAATTTTAATATGATTTGAATTTACAACAACTTGAGCTTAAGCGAGCCGTTACTTAGTTGGTAATGGTCTGAACTGCCAATACGATGGTCGTGAAGCTTGGGTATATAAATCTAGACTAAACATTTGAAGTAAATTATTATAAATCAAGTAAGTACCTATCGCTTATAAGACAGCGATCGGACAAACCCGGTAAACTAGGATTTTTCATAAGCTTTCTAAAACATATTAAGTATACTAAACCACTTTGGGACTGAATGACAAATGTCCTATATACCTATTAAAAGTAATAATAATGGATGAAATCATTATTTTTTTTATTTGAACATCGAATTATAATTTAAAAATATATCTGTCATACATTATTTTAAATAATACAATATATTTGAACTGATATTGTAGCTATTGGTAACTATGATAAATTTTAAGTTTCATTTCATCCACATTTTAGAAAAAGAATTTTTATTAATTATACTGCAGGTTCAACAAGCACTTGGTTGAACAGATATAAAATAAGTTTAGCATACAAATCATTGCCTCGATTCGTTGATGGAAACCGTAACCTGCAACCAGTCGACTTCTCGCCCACTATGACGTGAAGAATCTCCATGACATGTACCCAATAATTTTCAAATGTGCAAAATACAATGTGAAATTCAGCCCAGACATACACAAATATAAAGATGAACTGCATGTGATAAAGGCTGTAGACATAGGATGTAGGTGGCACATAAGTTTGACTTGTGAGCATCCATAGATAAACCTACGCTTGTAGAATCAAAGTACATATATATAAGTAAAGATGGAGCATAACCTGGACAGGCCAGAAAACGTCCGTATTATTGCGATTGTCTTAACCTATATCTATCCATCTATTTATCTACATATATCATGTATGTCGCAATGCTGGATACAAACCTCCTCCACAGCTGGAAGAGATTAAGACTTAATCTATCTCGCTGGCCTAGTGTATACAGGCTAATATTTAACTTAATTTTTTAGTCTAATCTTTCTTTAAAAATCGATACTCTATTTCAACCGTCCTGGTACTGACTACTAAGTTGAACGTAAGTAATATATTACAAAAGACCAAATGTTATTACACTATACGATGTAAAGCCTAGACAGTCACGAATGCCATACAATGTGATCTGAATCGTAAACATAACGATCACGCAGACAGCAAATCACTTCGACACCATTAACATAAATGAATTTATTTTGATCGTATGCACATGTTTGCAAATTTCATACAAGCACCTGCCCTTGCATTTCAATAGGCACGAAACTATGTAACTTACCAACTATTAGCAAGTCAATTGATGCAAAATTATTGCGGTTAGCGATGCCGACTCACTATGTGTGTATAAGTTTGCGTCGGGGCGGTCAGGAGGTGAAGCTGGCTTAGAATTCACGACATTAACCGATGGCACTGTATCTTGCAAGTGAAGTTCGGAGAAATTTGACGCATATGTAATTAAAGGGTCGACAATATACCTACCTACCGCTTAATGCTCTTATCTACCAAGACGCTATTCCGAAAATACCCGAGCTAAACCTTAGTTACATATCTCAGATATTTCTTATTTACAATTACTTTTTAATCTCACTACAAAAGGTTTGAAATTATTCGAATTACTTTTTTTTGCTATTTTGGGGATCGAACTCGCACGTATTTCTTTCAAAATGTTTTGCAATCTGCCTATGAAAGTTGTCAAAGTTTATACCCTTCACTCATAAACTTTCTGGAGATTTGGAAATGCTGAATAAACACACGAACCAATAGTTTAGACTTTAGATCAACAAAACCACTCTAAAACGTATGAGGAAGTAGCTAGTGCCTCACTAATGCTTCGAAAGACAAGCTCAGTAGCTCACTTAGTCCGCATTTAGCGGGCCTTAGGCCACCGACGCTCTGAGGTTAGGTTCTTAATTAGCCATCGCTCGCAGCTGACCACTTGGAAGTGAGATCTAGGCACACTTATGCAAATGCAATGTGGCAGATTCAAGCGAAAATTAACTTTATCACTAAGGCAGTAAGGACTAAAAAAGCTGCAACAGAAAATTGGGCAAAGCCTGTGTGGCGAGACGCCGAGTGACATTCACGTAGTGTATGCAGTTAAAATAGGGGGCTATCGATTTGAATAGATTCGATGTTAGGGATAATTTTAATTCATAAACTATACAATATTGTTACCATGTAATACTTAATACATAACGTCTATATAAACATGTTTGATTCAAACTAAAATAACCATATCCATAATATCCATGAATGGACATACTTTGACATAAAAATATTCTGACAAAAAGACGTATTCCCACATAAAAGTATTATTAAATTAATAAAATTATCTAACTTAAACTTGATAATAATGAGAAATTTATATGATTAAATAAAGACATTAAGAATTAAAATATAATACTTCAGAGCAAACCACATAACGCTGATAAGACAATCAACAATTAAATCCTTTAAAGCAGAAACCGAAAGGGTTCTAAATGAGGATCACAATTAAATTCGCTCGCAAACAACATAATATAAAATGAAATGAAACGTCGGAATTTATTCCGAGACATAATTACTAAACAATGCGAGCAAAATTTATGCCCGAACGAAATCTCTATGAAATACGATGTCTCTCGACGCGTCACCAACTAACAATGCTATGCTTTATTATCATCTTTTTACGAGTGATTTACTGCCCATATATTATTTTCCCTTTCACTTTGTAGTGGATTTAATTTAGTTATTGTATCGGGGAGCGGACATCTCTATTTTGTGTGAACATATTCGATTCAATGAATGAGTTCATAGATTCGTATTCTTTCAATGATAAAATAATTTTGCTAATAAATCAATACTCACGCAGACTTAAGCTTAGGTTTCCAGTATATATATGAATTAACTGAATGCTTATGCTGTAATAAGTGATAAATAAAAGAAAAAAAATGAGAAATATTTTTAAGCATATTTTTATAGTAATTATTGTTCCTAGGAATATGTCTATAAATAAGTTGACACCCTATCGCATTAACCACACATATCGATAATCATTTTCGATGAGGTTGAAAATAAACAGCTTCTTATAGATTATCCTTACCTATACTTCTCACAAGCGAGGGCAAAATGGGTTATTAATTTTTTACAACATCCAGTACATAATGATTATTAAACTTGTCGCAATTTTTGAGTAAAACACCCCTGAGCAACCACAACATCAATCATTTTTTCTCCATACAAGATGAAGGAAATGAATTATGCTCAAGTGTACCCAGTGGTGCGTGAAAGAATAAATATGTGAAAAATTACCTCGGCTACCTTTAATGATAGAATGGTGTTATATCGTCACCAGGATATTACCCTATATCAGAGTAGCATCATGTGCTTCTACTTACATGTTCGTGATATTACGATGGGTACAATTTTAATTTCCGATAATTCCATCCATTTCTTGTATTAATAAAATATTTCCAGAACTATTTATAATGTCAAAGTTTTAATATAAATCACTTTCAGTTGCTCGGTAGATTTCCCATATCTTATAAACAGCGAAATTATTGCATATTCAAACCTTTTTTCCAGTATTGGTAAGGAATAGAGAAAAAAAATAGAACACATTCAGATTGTTATAATAGTGAGATTGAACTACCTCATTCCCATACAGCAGCATCTGCCATGCTTATATTATTTAACAACAAAAAAAAACTGTATACTGTTTATTTTACTTCTTACTGCTGAGCACGGCGCTCCTTAACATTTGGAATGTTACCTTACTTTACAATGCTCGCCTAGTACATTTTAGTGCACAGGATAATAATCAGCCTACCAATATTAATTTATTATATTAATATAACTTCATTGAACTATCTTTTATTTATTTAATTTATTTAATTAATCTTAGATGATTCAGAATTAGCTACGTACAAAACCTCTAACAATATAAAAAAAAAACATCACAAGCTTCATAGCTCTGATGACCATGTCTCCATAATTCTCAATCTTCCAACAGTATTATAGATATTATATCTGACGGGCAATGATTAATTTACTTATATTTTTTTCTCTCGTATTAAAGTGTATATCCTTATTAAATTGAAAAATAATTGCATATTATCAACAAAATGACATGTAATTTTATTCAGAATAGGGTTGTCGACAAATACTGCCGGGACTTGAATATTGTATACGAAATGGGTTCTCTAGTTGCGACATTGACATAACGAGCAACGTCTCTAGAGGCTTTTATCGAAACTGCACCAGAATTGGGACTTCGCAGAAAACATGGGATAGTTGATGGCGTAATTTAGCTAGAAAGTGCAATCGGTACCCAGTGGCGGTACTTCCATAGAAGCCCAAAAGCGTTACACATCATTTTGTAATGTCTAGTTTATAATTGTTTATTGTGCGGTCAAGATGTTCTCATTTATATGTGAAATTGGTTTTGTTAAATAAAGATTTGAAGCAGAAAGATTATTATTCTAAATTTTCTAAGGCAACCTGGGGGCTTCTATGGACGTACCGCCACTGTCGGTACCTACATATTCCAAGCTATTGAAACCTTTTATAAGAGATCATTTACAGCTTATAATAGATAAACTACTACTAGTGTTAAAAAAAATACACCAAAGAGTCACGTACATAGTACCGACCCTATACTAAGATTCAAGTCTTGAGTCATGGGTATCAGAAACTATGAGAGACTTTTCTGTCTCACAAACACTCATATCCCAAACAATTAATACTTGTGGATCTCACAAAATTTTATCATGGTGTAGGGATCGAACCCGCTGCCTCTCGTTTCTCAAGACTGTCAATGTTAATAAAATAGTTATGTTGTAAAATTTGATTGAATGAAAATAGAAGAATATGAGAAAATGTTCTCAACTGGACGTAAAACTTATTTCACTAGTGCTAGATCACATAAAATATAGGTAAGTATTTTCAACGGCCAACGCCAGGCCGTAGTCAATAATAAAACAAGTCATTAAAAGCAAACTTTCATCAGTTTTCTATACCTAGTTAGAAACTAGTTCTGTACAGAATCTAACTTCGTCACTAATATTATGTATGTGGCTGAAACTGATAATTAAACTGGCATTCTAAATCTAGTTCAGATTTAGATAACGTAGCTTTATTTAGTTAAATTACAAACGGCTTACTTGATAAGTAATAACCGGCGCTACTGTTAATTATTATATTATGCGCGTTACTAGCCATTTAAGGCGGATGGAAAAAGAGGAGACCAATCGAAATAAGGTAGAAGAGGGCAAAGAGAGTATAAAAGTCCTTCTTTTTTAAGCTAGCTTGACAACAAAAACACCTAGAATTTTTGGGTTTTGATGATCCTGCTCTATATTTCGAGATCTCGCAGAATATCAGCTTATTTACTTAATTATACTGCAGCTTAAGCTGTATAAGGTGGCAACGTATATAGGTATAGAGAGAACGTATTTGATTTCAAAAATACTTTTTAATATTAATTATTTCCAATAAGTCCTACACAACTTAAGAATACAATCAAGCTAATGACATAAAATTGCTCTCAGCACTTACATTAGTCATTTCGCGTTATAAGCGGAGACACTCGAAACCGCATCGATTGGTATACTTAAAATTTAAAAGCTAAATGGAACACCTAATTAGCATCGAGTAATCCGGATTGGAAGCAGCAATACCAATAAACAAGAAGATAAAAGGGCGGCCTATAAAGCGGCTCGAATAAATATTGGATCTCACTAATTATCATAAAAGTACATCCCTGCTTTAGTCGTGAGCCCATTACCGAATAGCTGTCATTAAGGAGCGTACTTCGATAAAGTCGAACTGAATAAACGCCACCCACAGCGGCTGCAGCGCTGCAAGCTTGTAAGTTGGAATTAAACAATTTTAAATCTCCTAGGAACACTGGCGCTATCTCATCTGATAGCCGTTGAATACATATTACTCTCAAGTGATCGTGATGGTTAATATTTCACGTCGATAAATATCGCGTACTAATTTTCAATCGGCAAATTGTACCTCTGGTGAGGTGCTTAACTGGATAGTTGGGGATGTTATGCAAATGCATACAACGGTTAAAAATAAGTGCAGATAACATCGGTGCGCTATAATCGCTTTTATTGGATGTAGCGTACAAGGATATATTCGTTTATGGTTATTTGTATTGATTATTATAATTGCGAAGTTTTTTTTTTATATTGCACACATGAAAAAACTTTAGTTAAGATAGCAGCATATAATTGGGGTCTTCAGATATAAAATAAATGAGTATTAATTGCTAGCTGCCGATACTTGGACCAAAAAAGAGAAAAGTTCTTTTAATGTAAGGACGATCGTCTATTACCCAGAACCCTTAGGCTTGATGCCTATACATGTTGCTAGGGAAAGTTAAAAATACTGACATACTCTTTTTTATTTCGTAGAAATAAATAAGAGAACGTGGTTGGTTTAAGGCGTAATGCTTAACCGCAAATGAAGTTCGTGTCTACTTATTTATTATTATTATTTATTTATTTATTTATAGACAGCCCCGTGGCGCAGTTGGCTAGACACCAGCTTGCGAAACGAGAGCCCTCGGGTTCGATCCCCGCACCGAGACAAATGTTTGTGTGATCCACAAATATTTGTTTCGGGTCTGGGTGTTTGTTAGACCGAAAAGTCTCTCGTAGTTTCTGATATCCACGACACAGGACTTGTATCCTAGTGTGGAGTCAGAACTACGTATGTGACTGTTGGGTGTATTTATTATTTATTTATTATTATTATTTGTTGGGTGTATTTATAAAACTCCTCATAAATTAATATAAATTTTTGGGTAAAATCATATTTTTAGAAGGATGTTGAACTGCACAGAACAGCTGAATGTTCTGTGTTGAATACCACTATGCAAACAAATTTGAAGTTTAAGAACAAAACCACGAGCCAAAGTCCATATAAATATGAACTATAATTTTTAGACGGCATAATTACCAAACGTTATTGTCCGTATAAAATAACATTTTGAACAAGATGCCGTACATTTTACAATGACCTTATATCATATGGTGTAGGGAAAGGTTTGCGTCCCTTGGCTTTCGACCCCTGCACTGGAAAATTTGTACGGCGTTCATGGGTAAAGTATCTGTATATGTATACAAAAAGAATTACACAAATGCCGTACAGTAATAAATGACCTATATTGCTCCTAAAATTACCGGCGAATTAAAAACTTCCGGTACCACCACTTTAGTACGGCACTAGGTTTTTCGACATTTATTTTTAATCATCTATAAGTTATAATAAAAGCCGTACATTAATAAGTAGTCGTAATTCCTCCCCTGTAGCAGAGAAATTCCATTTACTCTCGTACTCACTTGTACCGCTCAGAAATGACGGCATAGCGCTCAGAGTTATTGTATGATATAGTAACAGCCTTCTAAGCGTTATTCACGGTGGTTCATTTCACAGGTTAATTTTTACCATGGGCTTGTAGTCTATTAGTTTATATTTACATACTCTCCAAATACAAAGACGCAAACTTTGGTCGAAAAACCTCTAAATCGGTGCAAAAATACACCTTCGCCCACCCCTTCAGAGATATAGATGCAAATATATGAACATGTGTTTGTCTGCCTTGAAGTGCATCTTATATTACGTCAAGATTTTGAGGTTTGATAATTTCTAACTATATGACCAAATATGATTAACTAGTTAACTATACCTATTTTGTAAATGATAAACATTGCCTATCTTGACCTTAAACTTTTCAAGAGTAAATTTTATTATTCAACTATATTCAGTATTGCTAGCTTTAAAGCATCACTAAAGAGCATAGATTACGCGGTTCTCCAAAGTAGAGGATAAGAAAAAGTGATGTGTAAAGTTGAGGCATAAATTTAGCTCGAAACGTCTGGCGGCGGGTCGATCCGATCCGCGAGATTATCCCACTTCGACGGTTCGACACAAGTTTTTCGGATGAACTTTACGTAACACTATAACCTTTTCTTGATGGAGATGTAAAATCATATTTATCTTTTTCCTTCTATCTCTCTAATATGATACACTAATCTACGTATTGTGCGGATACGTGTTAACTCCTAGAAGAGAAGGAGCCGTGAGATCATAATTCACAGAACTGTCTCAATATGAATCCTTAATTTCGCAAAATCATCAATTGTGAGAGAAGAAGCCGAGAACGTGGCTAAAACTAGAATCTTGTCATCATTATTCCTATCTTCCCTAAGGAAACCTATATAGCGATATTAAGTGATAGTAGTCCTGATCTTTCTCTGAGATCCAAGTTAAATGTCATGGGTATAAGAAACTACAAAATATCCTAATAAGAACCAAAATTTGAATAAGACTTCATAGCTGGCTTTAAAGCAGCTGAAACACTTAGGCTAATAGTATTTGTTTAACTAGACACGCACCACTATGCCTATAAATGAAAATGTGCGGTGGTGTTTCTAACCTGGTTGTAAAAATAATATTTATTGCATCTTCATATAGACATGAACGTTCTTATTACATCCACAAAAAAGAAGTGTAATAAATAAAAATGACTGAGAATTTATTTTTATTACCATTGAATACTGTTTAATCTCAGACCTGTCTCCCAAATAAAAAGAATTACTATTCCCCCGGCCTCGAGTAATTGTTCTTTGACTGTGACGAAACAATTTGGCCGTAAATATTAGTTTTGTTTATAGATAATAGAGTTTTGATCCATAAATAAAATATAATTATACACAATGAATCAGTAAAGCATGTTTTTTATGAGTTTAGTAATAATGTCGTCACGATAAAAATCAATTGCGATAGCTTCTCCCGGGAGCTTGGTAATAACAGTGATCTGGGCTGCCCGGAGGCGGTGGCAGTGACCGCTCGTTTTACTGCACTATTTTATGCCGCAAGCATCAACCTCTATGGTAATCTTTTTTTGCGGGCAGTCAAACATTTAAGTAATTCAGGCGGATTACCATTAGGTAACGTTAGTGATCACTTTGCTTCTGGAAAATAGCGGACCCAACAACCAAGAGGTAACTTAGTAACTGATGCTCTTTTCGCTTCGCTTCTTTTCCGAAGAAAGTGACGGACAACCGGACCATAATATTTATTATTTGTTAAGATGTCCGTTAGTCATAAAAGACGGAGTTGCTGTAATGTGTTTCGTTTTTTTTAACTTTTTTTATTCTTACAGTAAGCGCATTGATGATTTCTAATTAATTTGACGACCGATCGTGATCCTTAAAAAAGACTGGGGATTAAAGGGACAGTGTTTTGGTATACACAGTTTATGGTATTCGAAAATCTAGTATAAGTGCTATTTGTAATTGTCACAAAAGAGATGTCAACCCACGAACCGGGGGTAAATAAACATTGTATAAAAAATAAGTTGTCATATAAATTGATAACGATCGAATTTAAGTATTTATTAGCACTCAATACACACTCAAACACATAGGTAGGTGTTATGTTATAATAGAACTGCGTAACTAACGTTCAAAACCCTTAAGCTTTTTTATGATTTGTTTGTGAATAACACACACACACACACACACACAAAATACGCACACACATTAGATGACTCTACTGTCTTACATTCAAAAACTGCTGATATTTAAATTTCCCAACATACTGTAGCTACGGATGATAGCTACATGCTAATTATATTTTGTTGAAACCCAAGTACAAAACTTTATTAGAATGGAATAAAAACATTGGACGACAATGCCAATTAAAAGTTTTCGTACATTTTACTGGAATAGCAATTCTTAATTGCATGTCTTTATAGCCTTTGTGTGCATTTGGGGAACCGCAGTGAAATAAAATCCCAATGTGAACGGCCCTTATTTGAAACAAAATCTAAAAGTAAAACTAACAGAATTAACAATTTACTATATTGTTGCCAGCGCCTTTATTTATACTGAACGCAAACATAAGATATTCTTCTATATGAGCTGATACACGTCCCACTGCTGGGCCTGCTCTACCATTGAAAGGAGATAGACATCAGTCCACAATGGTTCCACAATGGTGCTGATTGGTGAACTACACATCACATAACAGAAAATTATTCCAATTTTACGAGCTATGTGCGAACAAGACCGTTCGTAGAGTTTCAGTAAACCACGCACCTAATCTTTAAGCCCATCAAGCACTTCTAAAACTAAATCACTATATCTTAATATACATATATACCTTATACATTTTGCCTATACACGTGATCGCATTTTCGCACTTCCTAACCCTGTCATCTCTCTCACAACAAAAAACAAAGAATTTTAAGTATACATAACTTCTCAAAAGTATAAAATGCAAAGCACATTCGGTGACACTGTTACAGGGCACTGACAGCGTACCATCATTTAAATCGTATAAGCCTCGTATAACTCTGAAAGCAATACAAACAAAACAGCTACTTGGATTAAACGCCTTTTAATTCCCAAACCGGTTGCCGAATTAAGGTTCTAAGTATAGGCAATAAATACCGCGGCAAAAAACGAAGCAAAATAACGCCCTCAATCGACATGTGATTAAATCTCGCCACGATTTGACCTTAAGCACCGATCAAGCAACAATTAAGATCGGCTCGGAGGTAAGGAATTTCGCTGTGACGGCTTTTTAATACACCATTTGGCCAGTAATGTTGTCCTTAAATTATCGGGAAAGGTTTCCTTTAAGCCTTTATTTTTCATCATTAGTATTTTTTTATATAGTATCAGTATATATACAAAGAACACCCGTAGAACAAGCCGATCTGGTCTGACACGACAAAAGAATACTTGTTTTTTTACTGGCCGCAGACACAGTGAAGGTGCTCCAAATTCTTTACAGTATCATATTCTATTGTTTTATGTCAGTCTTAAATGTAATACATAAAAAAATATACAAAATATTATACTTAATTTATTAATTTTACATAAAATTATACTGTTGATCTGTAACTGTTTCATCAGGACGTAATATAATTAATATAATTCAGTTTATTATTATTTTTTTCACTAAAAATAGAAGACGACCGTATCTTAGTCTCAATGACTGGATATAAAAGCTACTTGACTATTATAAATCTAGCTAATATTTCCATCATCATCATCATCAGCTCATATATGTACTTCCCACAGTTGGACACGAGCCTCATCTACAACTTAGAGGGTTTAGGCCTTAGACCACCACGCTGGCCTAGTGCGGGTCAGCGGACTACACACCTAAGAAATTCCTAAGAACTTTTAGGTGCGCAGGTTTCCTCAAGATTGTTTTCCTTCACCAATATGGTCCATAGGTACAATTCAAATAATAATGTAATAAAAAGAAAAACATTTACGTAATTTTTCACTTAGTTTTACGATTGCTGTTTTAATGTTGTTGTTTCCCTTTGGTTAAAAGTTTCTTTCTTTTGGTTGTTGAAGAATACTCGGATTCGCATGGGCAGCGGCCATCACGTTTACTAATTCCAAAAACCCACCATAATGATGCTCTCTTGTTTTGCAATTCGTTATCAAAATGTGGTATATCTATACATCCTAGGTCCCTTGTGTTTAGAAAAGGCCATAGAGCAGGCCGATATCTCTATATAGAGTGACATGACATGGGACTCAAAAACATCCAAAAAACCAGTAGGTAGGTATGTAAAATTGTATAAGTAAAAAAATACTATAAGTATTTAATGACTATCAATATAAGTGGATATTTGATTATTCATTTAATTATACTATGTAGGCTTATATGTTGGAACAACAACGTAAATACGACGACACTAGAACTATGCGCCCGACGCGACGGTACGAGCCTCTTCAGACAGATCGCTCCAGATATCTTTGATAGAGAGAGTCCTGCGTCTCGTGTGTTGATTATAATTATACATTGCATTATAGTGATGAAGTAAGACTCATAATACTTCCCACGTAAAAGGGGGGGAAACTATTGCTGTTTTTTGGCTCTTCAGTCCGTGCTGCTACTAATAATTTCAAAATAAAACCACTCAATTAGACAATGTCTGACCCAGGAATCGAATACGGGACCTTCCGATAGCATGGCGTGAACTTACAAGGGATAAACCATTCCGTCACATATTAAGTAATACTTAATACTGTGATGAACCTCGTACTTGATATACAACTGAAATCAATTACGTAAAATATTTTAAAAAAAGCAAGGGCATCGCATAGCTTCACTGTATCAGACACGCCATCGTCACATCCGTCGAAATACATAAATACAGGGGCGTGAGTGAATAATTTCGTCTGATTTATGTGTATCGTCTCTACGGAACCAACGAGTCCTGCCTCATTACAGGTTGACGTTGAGTGATGATCTACGCTCGAAGAAAAATGCCGTGTTTAACCCTACACTGTTTATGATTTAATTCCTATTGGCAAAAAAGTGCGACGAATCGCCGGTTGAATGAACTCGCACCGGGTAATTTAGGGGTAAGGGTGCGCTTGCTTTTTGTTTTTTAATCTATGATATATTGTTTCGTTATAGTAAGTTAGTATAAATAGAATAAGTGTGGTTGACGTTTTATAGTGATTTAGTGTTTCCTTAATGAAATTAAGTTAATTCAATATTTATTGTAATCATTATTCTAGAAGGAATTTTATTGAGATCGCATCAATAAGTAAGTTGTATATAAAACACATAAAAAGAATTAATACAAAGTTCAAACTCCATACCAAGATATAACGTATAGACTTGTGTTTTATAATAGACTTTTTACTATCACTAAGAAATTTTGTATTAACATTTTTTTTATGGGGATGGAGGCAAATGAGCAAGTAAGCCACCTAATGTTAAGTGGTCAACACTGCCCATGAACACCTACGACAATCCATACAATATTTTGTCTGGTTATCTGGGATTTTACCAAGAGCTACGTAGGCTATCAAACCAAATACTTTGTATTTATTTCTCAAAACGAAATCAAAATAAACTATCGACAGCTCATAAAATTGTAGCCGACTACGCTTGATCATTTATGCCGGATCTGAGATTTTTGGATAAAACGAAAACAATAGATGTGAGCCGTTTGCGCAGTCTGCCATTTACAGGAAACGGATGTTAGTCGGCACTTCCGATATCGCTCCGGCGGGGCACCATGCCAACAGCGTGACTATACCGATCTGACTGTAACAAAATGTCGAGGTAATTATATAAAAAATAGGTTTTTATTTTTTAAGTATAATTGAAAAATGCCAATTGTTTTTTTGTTTTTGAGCTCGCGCGTTCATTTAGCGGGGCAGCTAGAAAAGTAGAAATGCACATTTTATACTCTTCCATAATTCAAAGATATTAAGTCGTGATGGCCTCGAGGTTTAGGCACGCGGTCGAAAATCTCGGCGGTCGCGGGTTCAAACCCCAGGCACACACCTCTGACTTTTCAAAGTTATGTGTGTATTCACCAAGAATTACCACGTACTTTAACGGTGAAGGAAAACATCGTGATGAAACCTGAACACCTAAAAGTTCTTAGGAATTTCTTGTGTGTAGTCCGCCAACCCGCACTAGGCCAGCGTGGTGGACTAAGGCCTAAACCCTCTCAGTTGTAGAGGAGGCCCGTGCCCAGCAGTGGGACGTAAATGGGCTGTTGATGTTGTATGTTGTTGCTGAAGCCGATGTTTGGACCCTATACAGTACAGACTACACAAACAGTACAGTTGCCACAGTGGCTCGCCACTAGGCGATAATTTTAGATTTTACTACCGTAGCCAGGCGATGTCTTTGATTACTCTTTAAATATTGATAGATTTATAGCATGATTGCTATAAACATGATAATTATTTTAAAAAAATGAAGTTCAAAATTAATCAGCTACTTACCAAGACGATCACACGACTGTTGTAGTGAAAACCAGTATACGTAGACTGTAAAGTCTTATAGTCGATCTCTCCATCTGACGATGTTCCATCTAAAAAATAAGAAGTTTTAATTATAAGGTCATTACGAAATCAAAGAAGAATAATAGACTGGATGGGTGGAAAATGAGAAGGCGAGAACTTGTTATTTTGTAAGTGATGACGTCTTATGGATGCTGGTGATGATAATAAATATAATTAGAAAGTAATGACGTAAATGCTTAAGTCCTTTCAAAGTAGCAAAATAAGATTTGTTTCAGCGGTGGCACTTCCATAGAAGCGTAAAAGCCTAGCTTGCCTTACAAAGTTCCGAATAATTATCTTTAAGCTTTAAATCTTTATTTAACAAAACCAATTTGACATATAAATAAGAATATCCTGACCCCACAATAAACAATTATAAACTAGACATTGATTGTTCGTACACAAATTTAACTCAATATGTGATATGCTTTCACGTCCACATACTTCACCCTAGATCAATGTAGATAAAACTGAATATATATATTAACCGCATCCTCAATTCATCTTCCAGGCCCGAAGCCTTGCTTATGACATGTAATCACATCAGAGTCGCGAAATACTAAAACATTGTAACAAAAACGGCTCGTTCCAGCCGCGCTTATGAGACTACACAAAAGAAGCTCATTAATATCGCGGGATAAAAACGTGTGATAGATAACATTCCGGTATTACCATCCATCGCGATACTCATATCTGTGGGTATTTTCACAAAACAAGTCACGTATTAAATGAGAATATTCGGTCGAGCCTCCAACTTATTTATCATTCTTCTCAGAGCACACCCCATGAATTTTATACAAGATTGAACGATTTAGTGAACAAAATTGATGGAACATCTATTGTGTGATGTCAGCAGATTGAATAGTACTGCCAAAATTCGGAGGAAAGCTTTTGAGAAGTTACATTACGGTAAAAAGGGAAAATGTTGTTTAATCGCGCATAATACGGGAAATGGGAATGGTGAGTGTATTTTTAAGACTTGTTATAAGTCACACAATCATATTTGATGTTTTTTTTTATCGGATACCCTAGACTTATATATTTGGTTTTTATAGATGTGATGTGTGTAGAAAATTTACTGCAGAGTAGTTATTTCTTTACTTATTAGAAGCAATTAGGTCACTCAACACAGATTTATTAACAATAATACTCGCACCTGTATCTTCGAAGCAGTAAAAAAAGGGCATCTTTACGCTCAGGTACCTATCGCCAGCTGTACTTTAAGTCCTAAGTAGTTCTCATAAAGATAATTGATATTATGTATGTACATAATATTATAAATTACATTGTATTGCTTATAATTATGCTATTTAACCGTCAAGGAAAGAAAGATAGGGGCATACATAAATTAAAAGCTCAATTCCTACCCATTTTAAAATAATTTTGACTCGGAGCAACGACTCCATAAACCATAAAACAAGATATTTCGGCAAATATATTACTTCCTTGAACAAAGCCATCATAACGTCATTAAATGTTATCCAAACACTATGAATTATATTTATAAAGACGTGAGATTAAATTCAAAGGAAGTGGACTTTACAATGTTTACTTTCTTAATCTCGGGTTTTTTTCCTTTAATGGCCCATTCCAGGTTAATCCTGGCACCCACTCCAGGCCTCACATTGTGTGCACTCTCGACTGTCATGTGCTGATAAACCACTCATCCAAAGGGCTTCGATCAATCCCGACTCCCTTTCTATTGTGCTTAGGAACAAAGTCCTTTTCATACCGTGTGTAGGCTTTTGAGGGATTTCCTATATTTCTCTGCGGTTATACACTTTTTCAAGCTTAAGTGAAGTGTATTTTTGTTATCATATGACCACACGAGAAGTGAAGATTGATCAAATTTATTCGTCCTTTTCCTATAAAATAAGTCATGCGTATTAAATAAATGATACTTTATATCCACTCAATAATCACATGGGTCCAATTAAATAACTTAGTCGTGGAATCACATTTATCATAATTGAGACTTTTCTCAGAACATTCAGGCATAAAACAAATGTTTGTGGTTCATACAAATATTTGTTTCTCGACGGAAATCTTATCACTGCCTATCAATTAACAGTTGTATTTAAACTGACTTTTCTTTGTATACATTATTCCTTCAACTAGAACTCGAATTGACGAATGTGTATTGTATGAGTTTGCCGAACATATTACATGCTAAATATATTTCTATTCAATTTTCCTTTAACAAATCTCTCTGTGACATACAGGTCAAAAGGCATATAAATTAGCTAATACACGAATATGGCTTTCCAAAGGTCAAACGATGTTTAGTCGGCTAATTAAAATGGCATACACAAGTTGTTATTAAAAAGGCACGAATATAAACATTACTTTTCGTATATGTTGGATGTATAACACGCCCACATAAATCTCAGCATTCATTAGTGGCAAAACTATACTGCCGCACTTCTTAAATCCATTTATATTGCAATGACTACGACTTTTAATGCATAAATTGAATTAACTATATTTTTAGTATCATCTATTTTATTTTTGTAGCGTAGAAATTTACAAAAACATAAATGACCTAATCAAACAACCTGATGTATAGTTTTTTACATTAGTTTTCAATGCGACAATTATTATATTATGTTCCATCAAAAATAGTAAATGTGAGTTTTAGTGACTCGTACTAAGTTTTGTATACGAAGCCATTAAATTTTGTTCCTAATATTTAAAAAAAAAAACTTAAGATTCCTAATATTAAAAAAACACGCATGCGTTCTACAGCAAAAAAAGTAAACATAAAAAATATCGTGTCATTGAAGCAAAACATAAATCTTCTATGAATTCTTAACCTCACACGAATTCTTATCTTTTTTTTAAAACTTGTAACAAATACTTCGTTTGTATATTTTATCTTGTTGTTTTCAAGTTTCAAGAGGCCACCCACGCTCGAACTAGTAAAAACCTGACCTTAGAAATACGCAAAAACTTCTTCCATAAACAAGCAGATGTCAATCAATATGCCAATCGGAACACTACATTATTTTCGTGTCAAAAAGTTTGAACACAGCAAAGCCTGAATATTATGTGAAAAGAGCGTTACGGAATATTTTCTTGCTATACAAGAGCTGGTAAACTTTCATAATGTCGTTTACATTCGCATGCCAAAGTAAGATAAATACGGCAAGTTTCGTGGGAGTTCGATAAGTAGCTAACTTATGGCTTTATAAGATCATTTAGGTATTTTTGGTAGTACTAAGTAAGTACTACCAAAAATACCTAAATGAACCGATCGTTAATATCTCATATTTATTATATTGATTTCATACTAAATATACGAGGACTAAGCCCTAAACCCTCCTGACTGTCATCGGCCTTCGCTCACCGAGCAGTTCAAAATTTCAAATGTCATCGACGACCGTAAAAAAGTGAGAAGTTTAGAAAAAAGAAACTCAATAAAAGAGGAAGTAGTATAGTCTATTTTATTAATGACAATCATGCTCACGAATCAGGATAACATCCTATTTTAATATCACTTTGAGGCTTTCTGATTTTCCTACCATACGTAGTTCTCTTATGACAGTTGGTGCTTTAATAATGCTAAAAAAATGTGAAAAATTATTAATTAATTTTAATTATTATGAAATTTATAAATATACATATTCCATCCGTCTTGTGAGCCTTCCATCTCTGTTACCTTAAAAGTTTTGTCATTCCAACGGCGGTGACATGACATGACAGTATCACCGCTTTCGTATCCATCAATGCAAGTGATGTCTTGCATACAAATTCACGACATATTCGCATTGCAGTATCACCAAATACGTTAACTAACTTAGCTGTGAGACCACAACTCATAGGTACCTCATTAATAAATAAAGTAAAAAATGACACTAGGTGGTCTGAGCCGAGCCTCAGTTCACTCATGCGAGCGATAAGATTAAAGTGGTCGCGTATTGAGAAAAGATGAGCATCGTTCCTCACCTGTCAAGTGAATTCGCATAAATATAAAAGTGAATGATGTTTGCAGTGAAGCCGTCAGTGCTCTGAGCATAGCAATTAATTACAATTTTAATTGAAACCCGTCGAGTTTCTTATGCAAAATGCTGATTGCAGTTTCCTGAGTAGGCCATAGGCTTATTATACGTACAAATAATACACATAAACGGGTTCTTCACTGTATTCCTAAAGGTATCGAGGAAATATGCAGCTACAACAGGTTTATGTATTGTTTATGCTTATTGGTGACTGTAAAAATGATGCCCCACATTCAATTAGGTGAAGCTTATTATTTTTTAATAAGATACTTATTAAAATAAATACTTTCCTTTCAAGGTATTGTGCACATTAACTTCACATTTTCATTTTGACAGGCGATAGCAGATCTATAAACAGATAATTTGGATAGAGGTATTCGCTTTATTGTACAAAATACATGAAGCCGAAATTCTTGTTATTAATTTTGTTAAATATTATCATGGACCACATATCATGACGTCATTTTTTGTTAAAAATTAAAGTGCACGTAAAAACTTAATCTATATACTTTTCAAATCAAAAACACACAATGCAATTTGCTTAGTATATGAGAATATTAATTACCCTTCGTATCGTAATCTATTCGCTATAAGCCTCCCAATTAATTCCTCTACAATCATAAACCTATAAATTAAACATAGTAATACTAAATTTAATATTCAATGTATAAAACGTCAGAAAAAAGTAACGATAGTAGCCAAGGAGTAGACACTTCATCATGCAAAGATTACGGTAAAAGACAGCTCGATGATAGCCACTGAGGTAGCATATCGATCGCAGTAGCAGAATCGGACAGCGATATTGATTAATAAAAAAAGCACGCGAGCTCAAATCGATTATAGCGTGAAATAACTTTATCGTGATTGGTAAATCAAACACAGGGTACATAACACTATACTGTTTGAAATGCAATTTTTTGCTGTTACCTGAATCTATGATTTACAACGCATATCAAACTGTAAATCCCGTGCTTCATCAATCTTTGTGTATAACGTTATGAACAGTAATAACTTTCTATCGAGTATGAAATGAAATGAAATGAAATGAAATTATTTATTGAATCTGTAAAATGTCAAATACATCACTTAGATTCAGTCATTTCAAAATTTGGTTTACCACCCTGTTCGGAAGGCAGTCATCACTAGAGAAGAACGGGCAAGAAACTCTAGTGTTGCTCTTTTCCAATCAAGAGATAGTTTACAATATTGATACAAAAAATGAATTTCTCAAATTAGAGCAGCTCATTAATACTATACCAGATTATTGTATTGAATATGAGAATAACATAGTCATCTTGAATGGAGAAACTGACATTTAACTAGGTTAAATTATAAATTTAAGTTTAAGTTAGGATAAGGTTAAGTTCATAAATACAAATAAGCAAAAATAGGCAGACCAGTCCACACAAACAGCACCCGTTCACGAGTATGACGCATGTGCCAGCCATCGGTCTCCTCAACCATTTCATAGGGAAGTGACCGACCCGACACACGACGCCGCCGTAAGCACAGACATTTCAGCGAGCATGACATACCTAATTGCTTACAAAGTACTAAACTAATAAGTAAATATGTATAAACAGCTATGTCCATTGAAGAAGACTCAGTCAGACTTGGGATTACAATAATTATTAATTAAACCCAAGCTTCGTTATCCTCCATATATTCTGAAATTGTATAATAGGCTTTGTTACATAACTGTCTCTTAGTAATTTCTTTAAATTTATTGTAGTTTAAGGCCTTAATATGAATAGGGATTTTATTGTAAAAGTGTATACAGTAACCCTTAAAAGATTTGCTGATCTTGTGGAGCCTGGTCTTATAAATAACTAACTTATTTTTATTGCGTGTATTTCTATCATGTATGTCAGAAACCTTTTTAAATTTATCAATATTCTTATGAACATACATAAGATTTGCGTGTATATATTGAGATGCCACTGTCATAATATCAATTTCCTTGAACTTTTCTCTTAAAGAATATCTAGAGCCAAGCGAATATATAGATCTGATGGCTCGCTTTTGTAGTAAAAATATGGTATTTATGTCAGCAGCACCACCCCACAGTAGAATTCCATAACTCATCAAACTATGAAAGTAAGCAAAATACACTAACCTAGCTGTATCAATGTTGGTCAGCTGACGTATTTTGCTCACCGCAAAGACTGCTGCACTCAGTTTTTGAGCTAATGTTGTTATGTGAGGACCCCACTGAAGTTTGGGGTCTAATGTAATTCCCAAAAACTTAGTATTATCCACAAGGCTCAGCTTATCCCCATTCATTAAAATGTTAGCATTGGCGTATTTTACATTAGGTGTTATAAACCTAATACATTTAGTTTTTTGACTATTTAATAAAAGGTTATTAATGTTAAACCAATGCACGATTTTAGTGAGAGTGCAGTTTACATCGTCAAGAGTTGGTTGATTACGCTTTACCTTAAATACTAAAGAAGTGTCATCAGCAAACAGCACTACATCACAGTCGTCCCTTATAAAATAAGGCAAGTCATTTATGTATATCAAAAAAAGAAAGGGTCCAAGAATTGAACCCTGTGGAACTCCCATAGTAACAACAGACCCAGGAGATCTTTTTCCATTTACATCAACTACTTGAATTCTATTACTTAAATATGATTTAAACAATTCAAGTGCAATACCTTTGGTTAGGCAAGCCATATATCTTTTGATAGAATTTACCGTTCTCACTTATAAACAACTGCTTTGATGTGTAATTTGTGGGTGGGACGAGAATAGCTTTTGCAATTAACTACTCGACTTCCGTAATTTATGATGATTTTTGATATTAAGTTATATATTTGGGAACAAAAATAAAGTGATTTTTTAAATAATTTATTTCTACAAGCAATTGGGTCGTCAATCGTAAATTACATGGTGAAAAAAAAAAATGGTAATGAATTTTCGTTCTTTTAAAAAAGATTAGAAAATAAATATTTTTGTTGCCTCAAACCAAACGCCTCATCACAAATAATGTAAAATCTGTTATTGCACGATTGCTTAAGTGAAATTAAGAATCCACACTGGTAGAGCTAGTCCACTCGAATTCTACCACTTATTATCGCACTGGAATACATAGAATAATTTACTTGTGATATTTTTCACATATAAATAAATGAAACCATAAATACACATCCATCAATTATTTATTTATCATAATAATAAAGTTTGTCGAATTGCCTTCTGATTTATCAATATTATACAGCATTACACTATAATACTAGCTACTTCTATACAAACCGAGGCGCTGTGAACGTAAATAAAATATGTTCTGGCCTTCAAGTCATAACTCCGTCGATCTCAAAAAGTAACACTGGTTGAATACAAAGCATTTTTATTTATAAGTTTGTCACTTGTTCAAGTGGCAGTCATTCGTAAAATGTTCTCCACAGTTCATTATTCAAGTCTTATCTTTATTATCCTCTCTGTAAAAGAACTTTAATTGGTGCCACATGTTGGAAACGAATGTTTCGTCCCTGTCGACGGCTGCTGTCGCACATTTGGGCACAAAATTATTTTGTCAACGTGCAACATATTTTTTTTGGCTATAATTTATTAAAGATCTTTTAAATTTTGATCATTTATTTATTATGAGACAACCAACATACAAATTATTTTTAAAAGAAATAAACTAAAAAATACATATAAAACTTTAGCTCTAGCTTATAAAAATGCAAAGCTTAGAAAAATATTTAGGTAACATGATACAAGAATAATGGCCAAATGTACTTAATATAAATTACAAATTTTATCCTCACTAATATTAGATATATATGAAAAAGTGAGAATGTTAGTCCGTTATGTCTCTACATCCAAACGGACGACCCGATTTATGAGACTTAGGACATGCAACTATAAAGTTTTATCCTTGAAAAATATTGGTAACTGAGAGATTAATTGATACAATCCATGTAAAAGTGAGCGAAGCTGCAAACTAGCTTGGATACAAAATACATTAAAATATAATATGTAAATAGTTTGCCTGCACATCAAGTTGAAGCGAGCTAGATTGCGGCCTAGCGTGTATCACGTTGGCTTAAATACAACGATTTTTTTTTATTAAAGCTTAAAATTAAAAAATAACTAATAAATGAATTCACAGAATTAATACGTCAATAAATCAATTAAAGTGTGATACCTAATTTTCAGTGTCTCTCTGACCAGATTATGACAGTTTTATAATATATCACTTATTTCAAATAAAAGTCCGCATCGTATACGCCAAATGACCTATTTACCCATAAAATATTGAAATACATATTCCATTTTATACATTAAAATAAAATACTTTTTATAAATACGAAGATAATAATGGGTTAATAGCAAACCAAAATGTATTATAGTGCCGTAGTATTTTAGTCCTTGAGCGCAGAAGAAAAGAGTTGTTAATTTTTTATCGTCGAATTTACGGCTCACGAAACGGAAGTTCGAAGAGTAAAGGAAATTGAAATAAATCCACTACAGATGCTACGAGTCATTCACGGCCTATAAAAAGTGAGCTGTGAAAGGGTTATAAAAATGTAGACGCTGTGTACGAAAATAGAAATGATATATTGTGACGATAGCCCTCGACTCGTTAGAATACTTTATTTTAAAATAATATTTACTTGTTTTACGAGCTGTATGTAAACAAAGCGTCATAACTTTATTTCTACTTTCGTCCTCGTAACATTATCAACCTTTTTCATGTTCTGTTACATTTTTTATAGGCATAAGAACCATTTTTAATAGCACTTTTTGCGCATTCAGCCCGCTCGTAACTTTAATATGCAAATAAGTTAAATGAATAATACCGAACTTGACTTAATGATAAATTAAATTCAATTTTAATTAGGTTCATTAGTATGATTGTTTTATGAATTTAATGTTTTCAACATTTCAATTTATGGCATTGATTATAATTATTATCTTAAATTTCTTTTTAGCAATATGAGGTTACGTTTGTTTGTAATTTCATTTGTTTTAGTCCTTATTTATTTGCTATTTCGTTAAGGGGCAAAATATATGCCTAAGTTTTATTTTATTGATGTCTTGTCATAAAAAAAATATTCAGATACTATAATTTATCACCGTAATAAGCTCTCGTTAAACTACAGCATGAAAAATAGATTTCCAAACAGAACATTTGAACTTAGAATTTACTAAGCCATAAAAGTTAAATTTTAAATATTATAAAAGTACTTTTTTTTGACATGCCACCATTTTGTCCTGGTGTAAATTTAACATTGTTAATCATAATTCATCAACGCAGAATAAAGTGAATTTTTATGTATTTAAACCAACGTACTTGAGAATTATTCATACAGGTTTTATTTACCCTTCTCGTCAAATAATCGCCTCCCTCAAGCAGTAAATGAAAGTTGCTATTATAATCAAGCCAGTCACATTACCTATTTCATGTGCAAACATTGCGTAACCATACCAAAGCACAATTACAGGCCACCTCATATTAGCCGACCTAACATTAAATTCACGATGTAGCCCACAATGTTGCAACCGCATCCATTCCAAAATGAAATTAACAATCCGAATATAATTGTCATTCTAAATTCACATGTCGTACCGAACACTCTTTACGACATATTTGTATTATAAAACGATGTGACGCACTCAGTCTCCGAGTAGTAATTTTGCTGTGTAATGGCCCGTCCAGAGTATTATGAAGTACGGCACTGATACGAAATGGGATCATCGTCACAATTTAGTTGACGGCTTTATTAATGCACGAGTCTGTAAACTCATATCCTGTGCAGGATGATTTAATTTACTTCAACTTCGAAGTGGTGGATGACTGTGGGTTCTTTTGCACCACTCAAAATGTTTAGATGATGAAGCTTTAGATTTAAATAATATATTCCTTGCTTCATTCTCAGGTGGCGTAATTTCTACACCTTCATCTCTAAGTTTAAATTTTTTCTACAAAATACATCTCGATACACGTCTTCAAATTTATCATAAACCAAATGCTGTTTTAATATTTCAACTTGAATAGTTATGCCATCTGTCGCGTTTGTTCTACCCATATTTTTGGGGTAAGTGGTTCAATATGAGAGGGTGAATAATATTTTTAAAGACAAATATTTTTGCAATACTTCCATAAGTATATAAATACTTACGTATCTTACATTGCGTACATATTAGACAGGACATGCCAGCGCTGCTTATTAAACCGGCAACACGTAGCTAAATATACGTACAATAGAAATACACGTGTGAAACTAATGGGAGTCCAGCCAGCGTGAAAGATAGAAAGCGATGAGACAGCTTAATTTGCAGACGTGTTTTGTCACAATTTGTCTTGGTACCGCGAGCCGACGTCCTAAACATACTTCGTCACTATACGACATTAGTATTGCGTTACTTGTGCGAATTCATTGTTGTACCCTCCCTAGTCTCATTCCAGTATCCCTCAGATATAAATATGTGGGCTGTGTTTTATTATATATTTGCGTGACATTTTTCTCTATCAAGCTTTGGCTTCACCTTATCAATTCCAATGTAGGACGTCTATTCGTTTTCTTTTCCAATCATTTTAACAGATATAAGTTTATTTTCGTTTCTTTATTATTTTTGCAGGTCTATGGTTTCTATATTAATATGCGGTATCATTTTAATATTCTTGTATTTTCGAATATCAAGCCATTACATATTAACTCAGTAGTTTATGGAGCATGGACAGAAAATAGCAAGAAGTTTGGTTAGTTATATAAAGTTAGTTAAAAGTAGTTATGGCCTCGAGGATAAGGCGCGCGGTCGCGGATTCAAACCCCAGGCACACACCTCTGACTTTTCGAAGTTATGTGTGTATTCACAATGAATTATCACTTACTTTATCGGTAAAGGAAAACATGATGACATCTGTACACCTAAAATTTCTTAGGAATTTCTTAGGTGTGTAGTCCACCAAGCCGCACTAGGCCAGCGTGGTTGACTAAGGCCTAAACCCTGTCAATGATAGAGGAGGCCTATGCCCAGCAGGGACGTATATGGGCTAATACATACATACATGAAGTTATAAATTCCAGCATCCAGCATGGCAATGCAGTTAACCGATGATAAAATGTAAAAATGTTAAACTCATTAATTGATATACGCGTTTTTATTGACAACCGCTTCGTGCGCGTATTGATTTATTTTACGTAAGAAAGGATTATTATGAATGAAATGAAAAATTATGGAATGAAAATAGATTGCCATTGTATTTATGTTTAATATCATAAGGATTTGTCACAACACTTCCGACGTGAACATTTACAAAGCGACCAGAATACGTATACGAATGCGACATATTTGTTATCGTGTGGATTCATTAATCACTGCTGGGTTGCTTTGCGGCAGCTTTCCTCTAGTTCGGTGTTTTCCCTTCCTTCTTCGACCTAGACACTATTTGTGCCAAAGCGTACGTAATCTACTAAGTGATTCATGGTATTATTATATATTTTCTCTATCCCGATGGAAGCGGAAAAAATGTGCGAAATAGTATTTAGCGTTCTCTTAATGTTATTGTTAATTTCGCAAATCACGCGCCTTTTGTGCTGCCAACAATTAGTTTCAGTTTTCTGTTGCGAGCACATTTTATTCTGTCGGATTTCGTCAATAAATCCCTCCGTTGATTTATTGACAGGCGCGTCCTATTCTTAACAGATTCAATATAATTTGTTAGCCAAATAATCCGGGATTTCGATGCGGACCCCACGAAGCTATAAATAAAACCATTTCCAATAAAAGAACGGAGACAATTATGGCACGCTGTAGTCGAAACGAGCTAAATTTCACCCACATTATAGCAAATAATGGCAAACAGTAGGCAACGCGTGTCACCCTCCGCCGCTTTGCATCGATATGTTACGCCCAAATCCCCTTTACATCTAAATGCACAACAGGAGATCCGAGAAAAAAATCGCAGAAGCGTTGGGGCAGGAGCTAAGCAATAATGTGAATATTTATGTCCTCGGCACGTGTTGATTTGGTTTAATGCTGACATGGATTTCGCATATTGGTAATTGCAATATGGTAGACTCATATTGCGGACACATTCAGCGATATTAATACTAAGTCTCACGTGAGGTGAACCACGAACAATAAGAAACTGAGAGAAATAGCGCAATAAACAAAAATAATGACTCTTAAACAAAAATAGCATGTGTATTATGAGTTACTATTCGACGCGGCAATTTTCCTCGACTGTACTTTAATATCAACTGCGAGCGACACGGGTCTACAAGCTATTGGGTTTCCACACAATGCAAGCTCGAACTAAGCTGCACTATTTTACATTTCACACCAGTCGTGTCAATAATAAAGTTCACTACCACCTGTTCCGTGTACTGGTGTATTCTAGAAACGTAGCTGTTTTCCTGCAAATGCTAACTTTTATTCGGGAACTAGAGATGTAGAAGTTGCGTCATCACTCGCACGCTAAAAACAGTTTTCCACTGTTTATGGTCCGAACTACATAGTTAGCATATAGTTTATGAGTCCTAAAAGGCTAGGTAACTTCTGGCAGTTACAGCAACAATGTACAATACGAAACAGACCTGCACCGGAACTATTTTATATTAAACAAGTATTTATACGAGCTGAGGAGCAACAAAATACAGTTAGGTGAGCGGCGGTACCACGGCAGAAGTTAATTCCCTTTTTTTCAGTAGCATTGCATCTGGCACGATAGGGACATGTTAGCCCCGAGGGACGCAGTCGCAGTACGTCTCTAAGTCTATTAAGACGACTTGCTGCGTCCTCGGGGGAGATCGGACCGCTCGAGGGCAACACGATAGAAAAACATTTTATAGTGGGAAACGGCACCTGCTCGGATAAATAGAGAAATCTCCTTTAATCCATAAGCGAGTCCTTTTGTTGTCTGAGTGGGGATACAGATATCTCAATGACAAGCTCAGGGCCGATATCAAAGCTGAAAATCCAATTCAAATGTAAAACAGAGAAAACAATGACTGGGAAGAAAATGGAACTGCAGTTTTTTAATTGCAATCGGCTGGGATCTCTTACAAAAACAGACTAAAAACCACAGAACAAAAGGTACCAATGAAAGTCTTACTCGAATTGATTTATTGTGCAATATCTATAAAATAAAATTGTGGATTGTAAACCACGCTACACTTTTATAGTTGTACTCGGCCAACAGATGTAGGGACATTCGGTGCCTCGGGGGACGCAGGGGCCTGTGTAACAATGTTACTGGAGTTCAAGCAAGGCCGAGAGCCATTGCGGGGCAAATTGTGACCGTAGGGTCACCGTTCGTCTATTTGCTCGGCCAAATTACTTCGACCGAAGCAAATACGGCGTACGTTATTTAATAAGCCAAACAAAATTATCCACGGCAAATTGCTGGCCTTTATTTTTAAACTAAAACCTGAATTGTATATGTCATAACACTAATGTATGCACCATTTGCAAGCAAAGTTATTGCGTCCCGAACGTTAATCCGTTTTATTATAGAAATGAGCTGTAAATCCAGTGGCGGAGCGCTATGGAATTGATTTAGACTGGCCGCAACAATAATTAGAATCGCATGATATATGGTCCACGGTAGCCCGACCGTTGTTATCTATTTGTGTCGCACAGTCGCACTATTCCATTATTCGTTTCTGTCTTATAATTGACTTTATGATATATCTAGACCTGCACGGCCGTAATGTTTTGTATCAATCATAGGAATTCCATAATAACAGTATTATCCTGGCTCCAGTTATTCATTTTATTTTATGGGTGTATCTCTTATATAAAATCCCTGCTCGTAAGTTAGTTAGCTGCGCGGTAAAATACCACTATGGCACTCAAATGACGTGATTTAGCATTCCGGAAAAGGTTAAGTAGCTATAATTTTGAGATATTTGAAATACGATATTTAAGGAACGTTATGGTGGTAGGTGTTTTCCTGTGGCAATAAATGTTAACGTTATTGAAACCTAACGGGTAAATAAAATTTTAATTCTATTAGAATATGGCAAGTCATAAATTTCAAGTAAATTATGTATTATAGATCATTTAATATAATGGCTATGGCTTTTCCTGTAAAACGTATTAAAATATATGTACAATGACATTAAATGATATGAACTTTAAATTGATTTGAACGGCATAAATTAACCCGTACGGCCGAGATGACCCGAGGTCGATTCCCATGTTGACCAAGTTTTAGTGAGATTGAATCTTGGGAAATAGTATCAGCTGCTAGTCTAGAAATCTTTTTAGGCTAGGTTTTATCATTATTACGTGGGATTAGTTAGCTGGTGAAAACTTCATGATACCACACATCGTGGAGTTGGGGTGTGTGAATTACACATCTGCCAACCATTTCGTTGACATGGTGTATTTAATTGATTAATTTGTCCCTAACATCATTTCGTCAAATCTTCTGATACTAACATGTCATATAATTTAACAAAATACACTTTTGCATTAGCGCTGAAATATCACAAAGTTCTTCATTATTAAGGGTTTCATTAAGAAATCACGTTCTATTTACCCATCCTCCTTATAAAAGGCTAATAAAGTTCACGTATTACAGTTCCCACCCGATACATTCGACATGGCAAGAACAATACTCTTTTGTGATCGAAGCGGTCCACTGGTTCCACGGCATTGTGCCACTCTTTTCAACCCCCGATCATGTCGTTCTATTTCCCATTTATAAAACGAAAGGCTGAATTATTTTTAGCCTTTGTTGGATCGACGACGCTGATACTGTTCAGATATATGTATATTGTATATAGGTACTTACAGAATACAGATAGGTATGTTAACAAAAGTAGTACTGATATTGCACGAGTGATGTTATTGAAACTGATTTGTAAATTAATTCAGAGCCTAGCAGGAACTTTTTAATGTGGAAGTGGTAGTATAAAATCAAAAAGCAGATTGAATGAGCTAGTTAGTTATTGCTGTATCACAGGAAGCCGTCGTCAACAACAATCGTCGCATATTGTTTTGCACATCGAAAGGACTTCGTCGCGCACCTTTCGATTTCTCTATGCCTCATGACCCTTTTGCAATTTTTTAAGTACTCACTCTGTTTGGCGTGATATTGGAACAGTGCTGTTACAGAAATTTCAAGCCATTTCAACTCAAGAACTTCTATATAAATGATAATTTATTCAATCATAACGTAGTTCCCAAAGGCGTAAAAAATAGCCATAGTTTAAGAAAAAAAAAACAATTCACCTACAAAAAGAATTAGTTAGCCGCAATATGAATGAAACAATATCGTCCACAGACAGAAATACATGTAAGTTTAGGAGCGATGCCAAATCTGTCAATGAACTGAAAGTAGCCGCTTGGGCAAATCCTAACATTGGATGCTACCTAACTAGGCGTTAATTCATTTCTTCTTTCTGGAAATATTTATCTGTGTATATTTGAGCTCTAAGTTAGGATCTAGGTCGAACGATAAATTTTGAACGAATTTTCGAGAATACTATAATAATAATTTAATAATATAATATTTTCAACAATACACACAATAATAATTTTAATGTAATTCCCATTCGAATACATACTGTATTTATTGGTGGTTGTAGTATTATTAATCCTTCAAAGCTTGCGTCCTTCCGGCTTATGATCCTAACATATTGTGTGTTCAAGGACGATAATAAATAACCACGTTAGTCACTTACTCATTTGTCAGAATTAAGCTATAAGAAATAAAATTATATAATAAAATAAATAATAGAATAATAAAATGTAATGTAATGAAATTATCGTTTATTTATCGTGTAGGCAATAATATAGCACTTATGACACGTCAGTACGTTTATAAACAAAGGAGAAAAAAAATATAGGTACTCAATTAATTGCAACTGTCTAACGTATCAAGTATACACTGGTCAATATGTAAATTTTTTATGAAAACTAAGTATTTTAATTTTATTTATTTTTTTGGATAAAGACCTGTTTGCATTAAATTGTAAGAGGTTAATGGACAATATAAATTTCCAAAAAATATGACAAAAGTGAGGGTTATGTCTCACATTCAAATAAGTGAATCATATCATAGTAAACAACTACGAAGATTCTTAGATCCCATGACGTACGGAAAAGGATAAAATTAGACTTAAAATATTTTTAATGGTGGAATCCGAATCTTTTGACTTATTTTACTTTATTTTCTTACGCAAAACAATCTAGCATGCATATCCTTTCCTAAAATTCATTAACTTGTTCACTTTTATTACTACACTGTTTATGTGATTGGTGTAAATAATAAACTTAATTATAAGGATAATAACTTCTTTTTAAGTAAGGCAAACACAAATTGCCAGATGCATAGCTTTCATAATTATTAAACTAGGTAAGAGGTAATAATATTTTGCGTAAGATCCACGTACAAGACAACATTCTAAGTCATGTGAAAAAGTTGCAAGCAGAGTTGAGAAACAACATAGACGAGTGTAATATTTCGAGTTATAAGACTACAAGAGAATAAAGCTTAAAGCAGCAACTAAAATAACATCAGCAATTTTTACCTCCATTAATCTTTCAAAGAGCTTACACAGGAAACGCCCGGGGTGAGGTTATAGTAAAGAAGGTAATTAAATTCAGAGCACCCGAACGTTCTTTGCATAGTTGAGGATTAGTGACAATGGAGTAATCCTGATAACAGCTCGACATAAATCAGCTAATAGTCGCGTCAGCGTGCCGCGCTACCGCCACCGACTCGCTACACCCTAATTTACTATCGTATTAGGCGAACGTTCCGCCGATTATTTTATACAAAACGCCAGGCTTAAAATTAACGTAGCGGCCATTTTAATTTACAACCAACGTCCAATTAATTCCATTACGTTGTCGATACGTCTGTTTATTGAGGCGGAACTTTTATTGTTGCGTTTGCGTTTGGAACGAAATTCTCAAATCCCCGTATCACTTAGCGGGTGCTTATCCTGACCGAACAAAGATGTGTTTGAGTGCGCCAGGACGAAGGCAACAGGCGAGGGCCACACAGTTAGGCTCAATTTTAAACAATTACTGTTGAGCGAAGGGTAAATGTTTGCGTTCGACTTAGAGCGGCCGGGTGGATCGGCGGATCGGTGGATCGGCCACACGCGCGCTTGACAGGTATTCATTACATTCACGATGCACACGATGCAGCCTTCACGACGGACTGCCCGCTCCGCTGATTTTTTTACAATCTCCAACTTTTGAATTGCTTGAGAGTGAATTTTTATTAATTATAACATACTATCCGCTTCTGTACGATTTTAATTCACATATTCAAAGCCCATTTTTACTTCAAATAATTGTTTACATTATTAAATACATTTAATCTAATAACATAGGTACATTTAGTGCAAGTAGTTCCTGCGCCTTGCAGTAAGAAAATAAAATATTCCAGCATTCCACTAATAGTAACTTCTAAAATTCAATAAACAAGAACAATATGTACAACAATATATATATAACATATATTACGGCTGCAATCTAAAAACTTGCGCCTAACTCAAAACAAACAGGAGCACAGCTGTTCGCAACGTCTTATTAGAAGTATAAACTACAGGCTACCACTACAAATCCAAAGCACATATTACCCGAGCTAGTACAAACAATTAACAACAAACACTTGTAATCTCAAAGTTTTTACCTCAACAAATAAATATCTGTCGGTCTAAGACAGTGCCAACTGGCAACCAACACATGGCAAAATATATATAGTTAGATAACAAATTGGTGGCGGGTAGTACCACCACGTCGGCTGCCTATATAACAGCGTTCTGCACGTCACTCGCTCTCTTACTCACCGGCCGTCATACAGTGCGGAAGCTCTGCCCGAACGTCTAAGCGTGCTTGTTAATAATTTATCCTCGTGAATATTAACATTTAGTCAATTCAACTTTGATAATTTTTGTAATGGCCCCTGGTCGAATAAATCTTTAAAGTGATTTCTTACTTCAGAAGTGGGATACACACAGAGTTTCTATAGCTTTGTGTGTATCCTACGCCTACTCTGATGGATAGAATTTGCGTGTTTAAGAACTCGGTTTTCATGAAGTTTATCGTTATGAAATTTTTAATTTGTGCGTAACGAGAATAGTGCGTTTTGTGTTGTTTTGTTCCGAGTGATTTGAGCCGTTCGAAATATCACGATAGCGATAGAAGGTCTCGTGTTCTTAATATTTCCAGTGATAGTTCGGTTGAGCGCTAGTATAGGCCGTCTAAACAGTGATACCTCGCGCGGGTCATGAAATGGTTCCCATAAGCATCGTTCCCGTGATTAAGCCACGTGTCGCGTAAGGCGTCGAGACGAATTGTTGAAACGTGTTTGTGCTAGTTTAGATGCGTTTGAAAATAGGTTGGAACCTGCGGTTGCCGGTTGTTATCGCGGCCGCGTAGCGAAAGTAATATTCAACCGATGCCGTCATTTGTGACAGCTAGTGGGCATAACAGGGGATACTTCACCTCTGTGCGATGATAGTGATACGGCGAGAAAAGACTCAACGTATAAAATTGTTAAGGCGTTATCCGCGTTGGCTCACGTGCTTTCTCAAGGTTTGTACATGTCGCCGTTTGATCCCAGTATCCTTTAATTTGACGTGTGGTGTGCAGAATCGGACCGCGGTTGCGAAATAAATAGGTGGGATGATCGCGAGTATCTCGAGCGGATATGGTAGTTGTCTTAGTGGTAATGCAAAGTTCAACGAGTGGGTAACAAATAATTGAGGGACGTGGAATAATTTTAAAAACTGAATTTCGCTCATTGTATCCGCGAATACGGCTACAGTTTTATATGAAGTGATGTGAAGATGATGAGATGTGTACTAAGTGTAATAAGTGCATCACTTGTGCAGAATACCCTCATAAGTCGCTTTTTACGTTTGAATATTGTCAAGGGCTTGTCGGACGAATTAAAAGACACTTAAGGCTCTGATAGACACGGGTAGGTTTCTAAATTACATAGACGACGTTTTTGTTCTGTCTAAGTAGACGATGGCCTTGAAACTCTGCGTGAAGTTTTACGTGTACTTACGGAATCAAGGTTTTAAATTAATTTAAAGAAAGGCACGTTCTTAGATACTGAACTATAATATTTAGGACGCTTAATTGGCCATGGTCAGGTTAGACCGAGCCCTAGATAGATAGGCACTTGTCAAGTCCCATAGACCCACGCATCTTAGAGAAGTGCTCCAATTTATGAGGCTCGCGGGACATTTTCGTCGGTACATATTTAGAGGGATACACTTAAAGTTTTTATAGCTTTGTGTGTGTCCTGAGTTTACTCTCATGTTGATATAAAGAATACTGCATGTTGAAGTTGCATAAATCAGTTTCACGAGCTCATGAATATGTCACTGTCAAGTAAGCAAACTAGTAGTAATAAAAGACTTGAGCGTTCTCCGAGTCCTGGCCTACATCAGCAACTTCAATAACCTGTCTGAGTGTGTTGTAAGATAGTTCTAGGTCAAGCGGAGCGAATGTCGTTGGCGGACGACCGTCGATGGTGGTGTTCTGGTACAGTGTGGGTGGCCCCTACACCTGCATGAATCCTGACTACGAACTATCCCCGTTAACGCCTGCAGCGGTGTCACAAGCTCCGAGCGACTACATTGCTGGCGGATAAGTTTAAGCGATAAGTGCATTGAACCTGGTAAGGTCTAACAACATTTATATTTTAACTTTTGATCCGACTTTAAATGATATTAATGTTTGGTGCGATGATGTCGACCACGTTCGTATTGCTAATCAGTGGAGTGATAGGGAGGGCTATCAGCAATGGTCAGGTTAGGCCAAGCGCGTATTAATTTGACGCTTTTTGGAGTTACTACCCGTTTGACTAGTAAACTTGTTCTCGATATTTTTAATCCCATGTTACCTACTTACTGAAGTGCATACTGTTGGTTCAAACATGATACCTACTGTGAAAGGTAGAATGGTGCCCTGAGACACGCACCTCTTGTCATTTGGAAGTGACTCATGTATTTACAAACATCTTCAGTTACAGATGGTGTGCCCGTCTTACAAAGCGAGGTGCCCACTGAGGTGACCAACTGAAAAGCGGTTAGTCCGCCCAACGTGTGGTTAGTCCACTGCGGTTAGTCCGCCAACGTGTGGTTAGTCCACTGCGGTTAGTCCGCCAACGTGTGGTTAGTCCAATGCGGTTAGTCCGCCAACGTGTGGTTAGTCCACTGCGGTTAGTCCGCCCAACGTGTGGTAAGTCCACTGCGGTCAGTCCGCTCAACGTGTGGTTAGTCCACTGCGGTTAGTCCGCCCAACATGTGGTAAGGCCACTTCGGCTAGGCCGCCCAACCTGTGGTAAGTCCACTGCGGTCAGTCCGCCCAACTTGTCGTTAGTCCACCGCGGTTAGTCCGCTTAACAATTGTGGAAAGGTATACCGGTAAGGTATAGACAATCATCATCATCCGATCATCCTGCATTTTGCTGTGTTTTATTGATGCTATCGAGGCCATCTTAAACCTAATCATTGTGTTATCATAATCTTTTAGATGAGGGTGACAACACGGGCCAGACCAGCAGCAACAAACCCGCAATAGCTGCGCACCCGAGTGGAGTCGAACAACGAAACGTCGAGGACGACTCGGCGTCAGGAGAGGCCGAGTTAGATAACAAATTGGTGGCGGGTAGTACCACCACGTCGGCTGCCTATATAACAGCGTTCTGCACGTCACTCGCTCTCTTACTCACCGGCCGTCATACAGTGCGGAAGCTCTGCCCGAACGTCTAAGCGTGCTTGTTAATAATTTATCCTCGTGAATATTAACATTTAGTCAATTCAACTTTGATAATTTTTGTAATGGCCCCTGGTCGAATAAATCTTTAAAGTGATTTCTTACTATATGGATTGAAAGTTCTGGCACCAGATTGACCATTTATAAATCAATCCGTCCTACGTCCAGCTAACAGTACCTAATCTTACTTTGTTGACATACATATCTTATACGTAGGCCTTCTTGGAAACTCTTTAAAAATCTGATGAGAATACCATAATTATTACTGGCAGCACGAAAATAATTGTTATAAATGTAAAAATCTATTCAAACTGCTTAACAAAAATCTAGGCAGTACACTAATATGATGGTCTTGATGAGAAAAATCTCGGTGATCGCAGGTTAAAATCATAGGCACACAACTGAAACTTTTTCAAGCTGTATGTGTAGTCACAATGAATTTTAACGTACTTTAATGGTGATGGGATTACATAGTAAGAAAATATCCACATCCAAGAAGTCAACCAACATGCACTGCAGCAGTGTAGTGGGCTAAGGACTAACTCACTCGCTGATACAGAGAAACCTAGCAGTCGATGGCATAGGTATAGCCCGGCTCAGTTACAACATGTTCATTATTTTGACAAAGAAACTGAATGGTCCAAAAATTCTCTCTCTAGTCAAACTCTCGCCAAAAAATATTTTTTCTGTCCATCAACTGCCCATCGTTTTGGGTTTGCAATCATAAAATCTAACCTAAATGAACGTGTGTGTTAATCTACGACCTGATTTACATTCCACACGGTGCCATTATAAGCGAACTGTACCACACACGAGTAATCCCTAGAAACAAATTGTGGACATACGTAGTGGAATGCAAATCATATCTGTCCACAAACTAACGTCGTAGTAAAATATTGACCGACACGACATGTTACGGTATAATCTACGAGTGGAAGACAAATGTTTAACACGGCTTTGTTGTGTCGGCGCTTATTGCCGCCCACGTCCACTATCGTTCATCAACCGCTGGGTATAAACAGTCATGTAGGTACATAGGCATGTTTACAAATCATTACATTGTCTCGAGTCATAAGTTTGTTCTGCCAACATTGCCATCTGAGTGATATAATTGGTGTGGCTATGATAAGAAATTTAAAATTCGAATAGGAATTCCGAGATAATTGTGATGATTGATGAAAGATAATAATCGAAGTCGTTTCTAAACATTCGATACTATTCGTATGTTTAAAAAGCACTGCACTAACAGTCGCTTGCCAGTGTAAATGCTGTTGAAAGCTGCCAAAAAAAAATATCGATGTAAATATTTCAATTAGCATCTATAGTTTAACTGAAAATTTGGTACCATTTCGTGTAAACTTCTAACCATTTTTTATGCTGATGTTTTGTATTCAGTAAATCAAAAAAATAAAAATAATAACAAGTTTTTTCATAGTTTTATGGCCAGGATTATTTGTTTCTACTGGATATATTCAAGCCTTCCCAAATAGGTGCCAACCACACTAGTCTTGAACACCCTACATCTACAACCACAAACTTATCCAATTTGTTGGTCTATCGTGCAATCGAAAATCCCTCAGGATTTATTTTAATAACTCCATGGTATAGTTCTTTATGAAGAATATTACAATGAAAAATGCCTCGAAGCGGATAATTTCCGTACTGCAGTAGAAATCCGCATAACAGAAAAAACTAAGAAGGCGAACGGAAATTCCTATAACTAGTTGCTTGACGAATGTCCGCTGGGGTGTAATAATTGAACTTCTGAATAAGAAAGCCACTACTTTGAAAGAAATGGCGAGTCAAGATTAAAAAAGCCATCGTCGCGAAACGGAGGAAACGACAAAGATGATTATTATGAAAAATATTAGCATTGAGGATATAATAATGTTGAATATAATAAATTATACTGATTTTTAATATTGACTTCTGACTTAGTTTCTCAAAGTGTGTAATGTAAATTAGAAGTTTCGAATATTATTTATCAACTAAGAAATCTAAAAAAAAGTGATAGATATATATATCTATCATTTTGATATTTCGTGTCAGAATTCCTTGAGTCAACGCTGTTTGTATGTTTTGTATTTGTACTAAAACAGAATTGAATTGTATCGTTGCAGAATGTCTTGTTACAAGTTATCTAATAATTTTAAGTATTTATTTTTTGTATCTTATGGATTGGAAAAAAGATCAATTTAGAATATGATTACATTACATGGTCGAAACCAATAAAACAAAATTTCTGTATTTAATAATCCAAAGTAGCGACATCTATGAATCGTAATTAACGTTTTATAACTTTTTCTAAGCTTAGCCTAACAAAATTCGTGTTGTAATCTGTGCATTAAAAACCTCGGTAAGACGATTACAGCATTAATCGGACAGAAACGGCTCGTCAAGACACGTGATTAGAAATGAGTTCTGAAGATTAACATTCCGACCCTTAGTTACGGTCCAAAAAATGGAATAACATAGGGGACGTTACTTTTGAAATTCGATATGCATTTGTGATTTATTGAAATATCTCGAAACATCTTGGTGCTGTATAAATCGCTAGGATTAGGGTTGTCTTTTTGTGTTTTTTGCGGGACTTATTTTTTGTCCAAATAAATAAATACACCCAACAGTCACATACATAGTTCCGAACCCTCACTAAGATACAAGTCTTGTGTCGTGGGTATCATTAACTACGAGACACTTTTCAGTCTCACAAACATCCAGACCCGAATCAAATATTTGTGGATTACACAAACATTTGTCTCGGTGCGGGTATTGAACCCACGGCCTCACGTGTAGCCAACTCCGCCACGAGGCTGTCAGAGTGCTTTTTTCGTTATTGTTATTAAGTGAAAAAAAATCGCTCACCTGATGTAAAATAACATAAATTGATTGACAATAAACAAGTGTACAGTTATGTAGTATCATACGTTCACATTTGGTATGAACTGGAAACTTATATAGCTGGTGAGCTATGTAAGTTCCATTTATAAGGTTTGCTTGTTGCATTTGCCTTTTTTAAACTTGACACTGCTGCTGAGCATTTCCTATAGGAAAAAAGGTAAAACTTCACTCGACCCGAAATGCGAATCCGCGACCTCGGTATTGCACGCGTCAATTTTGCCACCACCTGACTTGTGTTTAATGAGTATAAGAAAGCGCGTAAGTATAATAGCATATAATATAATAGCATAGTAGTATTGTCTCATGTCTATTGTTTTTTTTTGTTATAATTCAAAACTATATCGATCATATTAAAAGTATGTAAACGAATTCCTACTTCATAACTAACTTCAAGACTACAACGCTATGAAGGCTCTCATATTTTATCAAGATAAATAGACGCCAGAAGCTTCTGAAACGGACTTAAATAAATCAGTATTCTCCCTAAAGGAAGCAAGACTAAATTAAAAAATTAAAATTATAGCCCCAATTTTTCATTACTTGTTACTAATTTTGAAAACGGCAGCCCTAGTCATTTTGCTAGGGGAGATAAAACCTTCGTTTGCCGGGAAGGTTCGTCTTACAAACAATAAATCATGACGTCATCCGCTAGAAAAACGATATTTAGGTGTTAAGTTGTGAGGATCGCGAGATAAAAAGTAAGCACAACATTTTTTACTTGAACATCTGTTGTTTAAAAAGTCGTATTTTGACTTGAGTAATGGATTATGTGTTAAACTGTTACTGATTCATATTTTTAGAATAAAAAATGAATGAAAGTACGTGATATTTATTTTCAATTTTGAAACTTATTTCATATTTATCATTAGCACAAACAACTATAAAGAATAAAAATGTAGGGAAAGGACTGTAGTCCACAAAGCAGGATAAGTGTGGCATAGTATGAGAATTCCTTGTAAATACATCTCTAGTACCCAGTTTTTCCCACGATGTTAATCTTCACCGTCACAATGAATGAAATAAGTAACTATTAATGTAGATGCGAAAATTCATACATGCGTGACCTATATCAATCTCCATCAATTTACCTACTTCATAAAAAAGTAGAAACGCCTCAAAAAAGGCAATGTTATCAATCAAGATTCCACACAGAACCTCTTTATCCTATCTCAGTGAAAAATGCCGAATATATTCAAATGTAATCGACAATTTCAGCTCATGAAAAACGGCATCAAATTTTTAACAGCCGAGCTGTCGCGAGGCTAATTATAATTGATAATTTGCAGCGTTTTTTTTGCATTTTTATTAGCTATCCTGAATGTAGGACGACGGTCGGACACAACGCCGCGTGTTCCCACATAATTAGCAGGCCCCGTATCGTACCCGCCCGCACCTACTTTGCATATTTTGTTTGTGCAAACATTGCCACTGTTTAACTGTTAAAATCAAGGACCTGCTTCCTAACTTCAAAGGACAAACAGCCGGAGCCATAGGTCATCCGTGCTGCCCCTAATTAAACATGTGTTACGTCACTCGGACGTGGAATTACTAATTTTAAGGGAAAATTAGCGAAGTTTTAATAAAACCGTCAAATATAGATTATGTTACAACCAAATTGTGTTATTTTTTTTTCTTTAATATTTTAAATATATTTTTTTCTGTATCACAGCTTAGTAAGGTGCTTTCAGATATTAAAGAAAAACTTTAGATAATAAAAAATATGTGCCCCCTTTTTTTTTTTTTGTTCTCGAGGGGAAAGCTGTTTATGGCTCTACTTCCCGCCAGCCCCGGGGGAGGGGGGGCGGGAAGCGTATGTCGGGGTCACCGGTCTTCCAGCCCGGCGCGCGGCGACGTCATGTCCGCGCAGATGTTAGTGCCGGGCTGGGTCCCTAACAATATCCCTAAACCGGCATACCGACCAAAACCCCCCGGTGGCCATCTCCGCGCCGAGTGGGGCGACCACGGTACGTTAGCGAGAAGCGCCAACCGTAATGCCGCAGCCGCCCGGTGCGCCTCCGAGACGTATTTGTCTCGGCCGTCTCGAAGTGTGTAGGGGGCGCAGTTGCACCCCCACTAGCTTGGTTCGGGCGCCCGGGTTGTTGATGGGCGCCCGCGACGTACACAGGCCACAGTGCCGCCGCCCCTCTCGGGGTCACTTTCAGTGAGGGCGCGCCGCCCCCGCAGCGCGCCCAGCGACCCCAAGGGCCCCTTTGAGTCGTCTTTTACGACAGGCAGGGGATACCGTGGTGGGATTCTAATGCCCCCTTGCCACAGGGCAGGGCGCCGGGTCTAATTATCTCTGTTGACCCGGCGCCTCCTTCTCTGACGTCTTTGGCGGGCGGGATCGTTTCTCTCTCGATCCCGCTCCGCGCTCTCCTTCTGCGACATGACGTGCTCGCAGAAGGAGAGCACCGCTCGCCACGACCTCGGACTCTCGACCATCGAAGAGACGACGGCCGGGAGCGAGAGGTCGCCACCAACAATAGCGCGGAGAGCGCTGCGCTCCATCTCCCAGGCTGGACAATCTTGTAGTGTGTGCTGGGCTGTGTCGTCCGGGCAGCTGTCACAGTGGTGACACACGGCCGACTCCTCCTTCAGAGCCACCCGACACAGGTAGTGGCCGAAGCATCCGTGCCCCGACAACACCTGCGTCAGGCGGAACGTCGCCGCACCGTGGCGCCTGTCCACCCACTGGTCGAGGACAGGACGCACTGCCTCGACGGTCCTAGCACCAGCGCTGGGATCCTCCAGCCTGGTACGCCATTCCTCCACGGCGGCCGTACGGAGGGAGGCTTTTATAGCCTCCACCTCTCTCGGGGCCAGTCTGTCCCCGCGACTTGACGCCTCCTCCCGCTGATGGTATAGACGAGAGAGGAATTTGGCGTCAAGGTCCCACGGCAGGGACCCGGCCAAAACGCAGGCCGCCTCGTAGGAGATCGTGCGGTAGCCCCTGATCAGTCGCTGCGCCAGCGCACGCTGAGGCCTGCGCAGAAGAGCGACGCAGCGCCTGTTCAGGGACTCGGCCCATACTGGGCTCCCATACAACGCCATAGACCGCACGACTCCCATGTACATCCTTCGGCAAGGGATGCCTGGACCTTCCAGGTTGGGCAGCAGGCCGGACAGAGCGCCGGCTACCCGCAGCAGCTTCGGCTGCAGCACCTCAAAATGGGCGCGGAATTCCCACCGACTGTCCAGCAGCAGCCCCAAGTATTTGAGCTGCTTGCCGATGGGAATTCGCACGCCCTGTACCTCGATGTGGGCCCCAGCAGGTGGTCCCATCCGAGGCCGGTGAAAGCAAATGGCCTCGGATTTGTGGAGAGCCACCGTGAGGCCCAGCCGCCGAATTCTCCTCGCCACGTTGCCAGTTCCAACCGCGGCGAGGTCGGCGGCCTCCTGGAAGGTCCCGCCAACTAATACCACACCTCAAGATAAACCAAAAATGAGTATATTTTAGAAGGCCGACTTAATCAGCTTTATGTGGTTTCTTCGCAAACCCCATAATCTTTAGAGTTCCTAAGCCCTTCTTGAATCATCTTACGCTCACAAATTTTCCATTTCACAAGCAATTTTACAAGGAAACAATTCATAAAATTGCAACTAACAATTCTTTGGATTTCTGAAGTCTATTAAGACCTGATGAAGGTCGCGGGTCGTCGCTGGATGCAGGGTGCCTCCAACAGGTCACTATGGAAGTCATTGGGGGAGGCCTATGTTCAGCAGTGGACTTCCTTGGGCTGATAATGATGATGATGATGATGATTAAGCCATAGACTAGTATAAGGTCAACAGCGGGACATTTAAGTAATCATTTGATTTTTAAATAGACTAGAACTAACAATAAATTGTTAAATTTATAACCTCGAGTATCTTGGATGGCGTTATTTCTTGAAGTCTAGATTTTTCTTTTTATGGTGTCCCGGGTATTTTGATGCCGTGCTATTTGTTTATTTTCGCAATTCTCCGTACTTTGTTTGAATTAATCAGCTCATGAAAATTACGAGCAAAATTTTATTATAATTGTTTGAAGACTTTAATCCTTATGATCAACTGCCGTAAAATTTTGACGTTTTATATCAAAGAAACTTTATAAAGAACTTCACAAAATGTTGCAGTAAAACCCCAACATTTTAAAATATAAATGTCCTTGCTATTGAATGGGGCGAGTGGCATTTGTCCCATTTTTACAATTTTAATTCATAAATCGTGAATACATTTTTAAAACGACAGTTATTGTCAACTTAAATCGTCTATTCAGCACTCACGTCAAAGCGGAACGAAGCACGGCAATATTAAAACGGTGAACAAAAACGTAATTTTTAAAGAAATGACCGAAGAAAATAATGTTTTATTTCGCGTTGTCTGATGGCAACAAAGACCCTTTTAAAGAGATTTTCATTGAGCGGACGGCGAATAAGGAAATGTGAGTGGGCTTAGCTGAATCTCATCGGAATTAGAGGTTCAGATATTGAGCAATTCCATCCTTTCATAGCTGTAATACGTGGTCTTTTGACGGACATCGACGGATTGTGTCGATGTCTGTTCAAAGGATTTACGTACCATTACATGACAGATTTTGTGAAATGCGTGAAGCTTCCTACAATACGCTTCAACTACTTATGCGTCGGATTAAGGTTGTATATTTTTTCGCACCGATTTAAAGGGGCTTTCAGGTCAAACCCGTGCAGAAATTCTCGTATTTGCAGGCTTACTTTCACCGAATGTATATTGTATGTATTTGTTTTTACCCATTTTACATTAGTTAAGGACCGCATTGGCACCTAATGGTATCTCTAGTAGAATCCAATAGATCGTCAACTGAAGATAATAGATTAATCTTTGGCCATTTGACATTACATATAATAGTGAAGAATTGATTTTACGTGTGTAGATCATACTGCATAAATTCTTTCTAAATTGAGTTAATAACGCGCTCTCGTCAATATTATTATGACGTAAGATTTCTGTAGTCGTCTTAACCTAACAGGGCCATATTTGTGCAGTAAATAAGCTGGAGTAAGATAAATAAGATGGAGTAAATGAGCTTATATAAAAGGTACTAATCTGACGAATAATACGACACTATAAGTTTAGTCGTTTAAATTAATTTTCAAAAGTAAAAATATATCGTGGTCTACAATATACATAAATATGTAGACCTACTAAATAGGAGTGCTCTGTGCTACAATTGTCTAATAACAAAACGACTTGTTAACCTATTTTATTGAATGTATAAAGTAGCTACAACCCATGGCACATACCTTCTGATAGCCTTCGTTACTGCATATAGTAATTCCATACAAATGTTCATGTTTTTCTTCCATATCCAACAATATTCCCTTGGTAAAATTGAGTATATTAATCTCAAACCAGCGTAAAATAACACGAACAGCAATGTAATGAAAGGATAACATACAATTAGATAATTAAATCCCCGCATACATAACTTTTCCGACCGTTTCATTAGATGTGTAGTACGCTTACTCACGGCTTAAACATAGCCCTTAAGCCCTCAGCGATATGTCTAATGCCCAGTGATTTATCGAGTTCAGTACTTACTTTTTCAAAGGGAGTGCGACTGAGGGTAGATAACACTCCCGCAATAAGACGGAACACGTTACCAGACCGGCGGCTTTATCAAAAGCGAATGTTTAGTGTTGTGTTAAAATATTTTTAAAACTATAAGTGGCTGGGAGATTAAGTCTAATAATCTATGTTTAAAGAACATTTTATCTTTGAAGAATACGCTCGTATTTAAAGGCGAACTCTAGGTTGATGTTATTGCTCCGAGATAGTGAAGTAAAAATATAACTAATAAATTCATAAATTCACCCTTATCGTGCAGTAAATATGATTATCTTTATGAAATATGCACGAGAAGGTAGTAAAATTATGTTTTATTGATACTGTGCAGGTCGCCTTTTATCTAAGGCTTACTTGGAGTTAAATGTGTAACAAAAATGTCCTTTTAAGACCGTTTATAATTTAATTACTTGTAATTTGATGATGTTATTGCAACGGCGATCTGATAGTAATGCATGTGTAAGTTTAGTTTGAAATTGTAATGATGATCATCAGCATACGTCCCACTGCTGGGCACGGGCCTCCTCTATAAATCAGAGGGTTTAGGCCTTAGTCCACCACGCTGGCCTAGTGCGGGCTGGCGAACTACTCACCTAGGAAATTCATAAGAACTTTTAAGTGTGCAGGTTTCCTCATATTTTCTTTCACCTTTAAAGTAAGTAATAATTCATCGTGAATACACATAACTGCGAAAAGTCAGAGGGTGCCTGGGGTTTGAACCTGCGACCGCCGAGATTCCCGACCGCTCGCCTAAACTTCGATAACCTCGCAATTGTAATAAGAAAATCGCTTTGGTGTGTATTATTATTGATCGATGATGCGATTTCCCTAAAAACGTTGAAAGTGACCTGAGTTTCGTAATCCCTCTTCCTTTGATGACTAATGTTGCAATAATATTTTTTTATAATTTTAGAAATATATTGAAAGTTATAAAAAGTAGAGCTTTTAGTCTACCTTATAGTACATTTCATATACGTATAACTGCAAGTTATTGTAGTCCAATCAGACTACTATCTCCTACTTTCTCGAAAATAAAGTGAAGTGGTGAAATTCACTCCTCTTAGTGGCCTTTTTTATATAGTCTATAAAGGACTTAACTGATACTTAATTGTAAGTGTAGTACGATCCAATTAGAGAAATGTCTCCGGTTATTCCTCACATAAATGCATCGACATAGTTGTATCATCCTACAAGTACGAGAATTTCGTATTTTTTTCTCCACCCTTATAATCGAATTAGTTTTTAGGCCACGCGAAACAATAAAATAAGAAAAAAGTCAAGGAAATTATAAACAAATTATTGCAACCGTGCACGTTCACGTAATAGCAAAACACATTAACCATTTATAATTCACCATCAAAATGCAATTATTTATAAGTTACCTCAATTCCCTAGACCGGATACCATCCTCCACACATTACAAATCTAAATTATTCAAATATTACATTATATCAGTAGAAATCATCCATTATCGCTATTGTTGCAACGTAAAATTACTGTTCACATTATCAAGAGCGCATTTCCCTGGGGTAAGGTCGGCCATTAACGCCAACTGTTCGCATCGGCTCCTTACTATCGTTATATATCGCCCATGTGGCACCACTGAATGTGTTGAGTTATGATTAATAGGATTCCGCTTGCGGCTTTCAATCTGTTCGGATTGGTCACAGTTTGCATTGTCTCTTAACAATGCACAAAATTTGCAATCACAAAGAAATCTTGTCGCCATTTACCAGGTCTTAATATTCAACGTTCGATGGAAACGGGTTCATTGTTTTCTGCACTCGCAATTTCGATCATTTTAAATCTCGAGACAAAAGGTGGAGTGTATTCGGATTACCCAGCTGTCTCGAGTCAGATATTGAAGAGAATTGAAAACAGGTTGCTATTGCTAAAAATAAAAATAAAAAACAGTTTGTATGCGTGCATTAACAACTTGGGCAAATAGCGAAAGACTTATCGTATTATATAAGTCAGTACGAAAGCGAGAAATAGTTTAAAGGTATAGACAGGCCAAAATTATCCTACTAACTTTAGATATCTCCTTTGGCTTTTAATTTCCAAAGAAATCATATCAGACTGTGGGTCTTCCTGAATTTGACAAATATAAAATCAATTCATACATTTTCATCATCATCATCAGGTACATTCATATATTAACCAATCACAAATTTAAAATATTTATACTATACTATGTAAGTAAGTGATATTTACTTACATACATTGAAATAATCACATCTAAACAATCAACCAATTTTTTAATTTTTCTTTAGAGTCAAATTGAGTATTTTGAAAAAAATTGCTGCCTTTTTAAAGTTGTGGACGTCCAGTTACAAAATAAAAGAGAAACACTTTTTTACATCTGCTGACGCTGAGAAATGTATAAGAATCGTTTTACAAAACAATATAATGTAACTTGAGGACCAGGTTATTTTATTTGATTATCTCTAAAATTAAAGATGCTGGTTAATTATAAAGTATTCCGATTACAATCTTATCCGTTGAAAGAAATTTAAAATATAACATTAAACTGATGTGAATAGCTTTTCTGTCAAGTCTTGTTTGATGGTTTGGCTTTCCGGAGTGATAATTAACTCATCATCATCATCATCATCAGCCCATATACGTCCCACTGCTGGGCACGGGCCTCCTCTACAACTGAGAGGGTTTAGGCCTTAGTCCACCACGCTGGCCTAGTGCGGGTTGGCAGACTACACATCTAAGAAATTCCTAAGAACTTTTAGGTGTGCAGGTTTTATCACGATGTTTTCCTTCACCGTTAAAGCAAGTGATGATTCATTGTGAATACACACATAACTTCGAAAAGTCAGAGGTGTGTGCCTGGGGTTTGAACCTGCGACCGCCGAAATTCTCGACCGCGCGCCTAAACCTCGAGGCCATCACTGCTTGATGATTGATGATGATGATGACTGATGCATAATTAACTGTGCCCTTTTATTCCACACACACCTGCAGAGTATATCTTCGTCTACACAAACATTTATCTCCCCTTTTTCTCTCAATACTACTAGGAACATTCTTGCAACATGTTCTGACCGACTTTTTTGTCAGCTTAACGATAAAATTCTAATGAAAAAAATATAATCTAAATATAATTTCCGCCCTTCTAACTAATAGATACACCTCTGATATTTATGTAATCAACAATATGTATGTTAAAATATATCTTTTTTTATTTTCACAACACATCATAATTTCATTGTTAATAAAAAAACACAAAATAATATCAACCATTCTACGGGAATCTTCTTAAATATAAAAGAATGTAATAGGAATAACCAATGGCCTAACTAACATATTTCCTTCCTGATATGAAAGCATCGTAAAATTAATGAAAGAGTTCCAAGACAAAGCAAGTTACTTTTAATAGGCAATTGGAAGTAACGTGGGGCGTTCATTAACGTCATGCAAATATTCACTTAGAAATAATGAAGGGGAAATAAAGTGACCTAGATACTGCGAAGTCTGATAACATAACTCAACTGAAGGTAGGTATTATCATAATGGCATCAATGAATAATGTCTTGAAGTGGCAAAAATATTTTCCAGTACATACTGCTTTGCCAGGTATCATTTCTGCTTTCATCGCAGATATAAGGTAAGATTGGGATGGTGTATTTTTAAATAATAAGTACGTGTAGACTTCAAAAATATCGGACTAAAGGTATGGGTAATACTTACCTTATATTTTAAATAATTTATACACAGACTTTTTTAAGAATGACATCTAAATTATAGAGTACGAATACGGGCAATCTCTTTGAACCCACGGCAATCACATTAGCTATCACATTTCCGAAAAGTAAATAAAAATACAGATAATGTCCAACTTGATTTTACTTCAACAACATTGGAAACCTTATTGAATATGAACTACCTACATATTTTTGTATAAGCAACTGGTTGAAAAAATGTTACATAAGTTTAAATAAACTGTGATATAAATAACCATTAAGGCCGAGTATACAGTAGGTTCAACAGTTTTTCGTAATAAATAGTAATTATTCAAAAGAATAAGTTAGATCAGGAATATTATCAGTTTTTTTGGAGCTTTAGGTATCAGACGAGTCTACATGCATGCATACAATGCAGAATAGAAAACAGAGCACAACACTTTTTTGTGGTATATAATTGCGATGGTAGGGTTTTTTGCACGACATTTTGAACTATTTTCTTTTAAAATTATACTAATGTTTATTATTAAAATTTTGAATTATATCGATGATAATTATATATTAACGATGTGTCTATAACATATTGTGCTCTCTAGTCCCGGCTTACTCCAACATGCAGGTGTAAGTATATAAAGGTATGAAATATTAAAGAAAGCAAAAAAATAGCACGCACAGAAATTCTCATGATTTACAAACACAGTCCATTACCGTTAGAGCGGTTAGCACGGTTTACTACGGATGTTATGAGTCATAATAGTTTATTAATAAAATGTTTTGCCGGCCATATTTCACGAAACCCTTTTATAGCACTTAAAGGGTTCGTTGGCAAACGTTAACCAAGCTCTCAAGGCAACACAGACCAGATTTAGGCCATGATAAGGACGTCATCACACGTGGCGGAAAAGTAGACTATTAAAAGGTTCATTTTCACACCAACGCCCTTGCACTGTGTTTTTATAGGTGTTCTCAGTTATGATTTTTAAATTACTCTCAGCGTCACATGCAAACGGCTGTCGACCTATTTCTTATTTTATGAGTAATAAATGTTCCATTTTTGCCAGCTCTTTACCTAATATATTATAAAAATATATTCACTTGTCCCGCGATGTTTTTGCTTGGAGGGAACTTGAAATGTCAGAAATGTTTACCTAATTTTTGTAGAAGCTTTCTGATTACTCGTTTTGTTAGACTTGTTATTGTTTTATTGTTACTTTTTATACAAAACTAATTCATACGTCATAATAATTATTCTATAACATTATCCTATATTTTCTGTTATGAATTTGTAAGTTTTACGTTTAGATGTTTGTACTCAATTAAGAAGTAATTTTGGCCAAAATTTGGCACTTGCGTTAAGGCTTAGAGAGGTTAGCACTTATTCTGCCATGTTTTCCTCACCTTCGAAATTCTTATGGGGGTATATTTTCTCGACCACCTTTGTCGAGTGAAGGCAGATGTGAACGTATGTATATGTAGAGTTAGAATAAATGAGATCCTGGAACAGTTTACCAGAAAGTTTATCTTTAAATATTAATGCATAAAACACTGTCAATATTGAATCAAACAAAGCTGCGGATAAAAGGTATAACATCACAAAGGGTAAACTAGTCGATTTTAACAATCAAACACCAAGGGCTTCACTTGAAACACCTCAAAAATAAAAGAGCTTATACTCCCCTACAAAATTGGGAACTTATTCGCAAAATACAAGTTTGATACTTGCCCTTGGGCAGTGTTAACGACCCCTGTCAATCTCGCTGTATCCTTTAACCTCCATACAATTTATTATGATTTGGGCATCCGTTATAAGTTAGTATGATAGAGCAGTATAGAAATCTATTTATGTTTAGAAATAGCCCGTCTTATTTTACCATTTTGCCTTATTGGTAGTGTACTTATTCGGTAATCGGCAATATGTATAGTATTCAAATTGATTGACATTCGATCTAATGATATAATACATAACAATTTTGCCAGTTTATTCCAGCAATTCATCTTTATACTTTCCTATTGCAGCTAGGGTTTTCTTAATTTTGTATTTTTGTTCCTTCAAAAGTACTTGAGAGGAAAAAACCGCAATAAAATTCTCACTGTCGGTGCCTATTATGAACCCTTTTGATAACTCTTTATACCATAAAATGTTAGACTAACCGAGGATCATGGTCTTAACTTAAAGCAGAAACCAGTTGATCGTTGGAAGTAGTTTTGAATTATTTAGATATTTTTCATCTTGCAGTACCTACTGTTCTAATTTATTACCATCTGGATAAAGCACGTTATCCATCATACGCACCTCTGTGAATATAAAAGTAGGCCCTAATGGTGCATATTTCTTACTGTTCACTTTTTATACACTAGAATGCCTACACGACTTCTTAAGTTATGACCTTTAAAAACATTCTCTGTTTGTTTTACTCGTATAAGCTTTTACGTTGTAGTAATTCAAAGTCGTAAAGGAAAGATTGTTACGTATTATGGCACTAAATAATATTTAGTTTGTAAGCTTGTAATTTTAATGCCATCAAATTTAAATTATATCGCTTCTGAGAATATGCAAAAGGCGTACGAAGGAAACGACAACAGGTAAAAAAAATGTTAATTTTAAAATTACCTTCCAAGACACACTTAGTAGTGTAGAAATACGTGAAATAATTTATACGTACTTTTACTTTGATGATCAGAGTATTTCATTTCGGTTTATTTTTACCATCATCAAATTAGTTGAAGTTAAGGTAAGTGACCCAACGTAACAATGATAACTTTTTTGTTACCTCTAATTATTATTTTTAGTAGTATTGCCCATATTTTTTTTGTTGTGGTCAATTGCAACTATTTGTATTAAGTTGTCTCATAAGACAAAACACCTGAGTCTTAGTAGATAATAACTCAAACAAACAACACTAACTACAAACAACATTATCACTTTATATTTACGTTTTATTAGCGTGAAATCCATCAATTCATAAAATATAGCCATTTAATGCTTAATTAATGCAGCAATGATCGCATTGCATGCAAAGCTGATTGCAACGCAAATTAATATCGCAAACTTTGCACAGTAAAAGAAGAATGATAAAGTAGAGAATTTTATATTGTTGGCTAAAACATCGGCAGCAAAAACAAGTAGGCTACGGTAACAGCTGGCCGTAACGACATCACGCGAGAAAGCAATATATTGCCACTGAAGACGCCATTTTCTATGCTTCGTCGTGGTTGTACCCACTTTTTAGTATAAGCTACTTATCGTTTTCTGCGTTCACTGAACTTTATAAGCCTGTATTCATTTGTTTTCGCACTCAGTCTGCATTTTAGGTTTACAAAAGATGTGGTTTAGCATATTCATTTTTAGTTTGGTTAGATGTACTCGTATATACTCGTACTTGTTCATAACATCGCTGTCGATAAGAAGTATACAAATTACTTTGACTTTGCTGAAATCTTAATGTTTTCCCAAAGAACATATCATCATCAGCCCATATACATACGTACCAATACTGGGCACGGGTCTCCTCTACAACTAAGAGGTCCACTACGAGACAACTTAGTCCACCACGCTTGCCTAGTGCGGGTTGGCGAACTACACACCTAAGAAATTCGTAAAGTTTCCTCACGATGTTTTCCTTCACTTCACCGTTGAAGTACATGATAATTCATTGCGAATACACACATAACTTCGGGAAGTCAGAGGTGTGGCCCGGGGTGCGAACCTGGGACCGCCGCGATTCTCGACTGCGCGCCTAAATTTCGAGGTACTCACTACTCTCGATAAAACAAAAACATCATCAAAATAAAATCGTCGCAATTCGAATCTCGCGTGTGCATTTTATTTCTATTTTTATCTAAATTGTGGCACTGACGAATACACTACACCTTTTTTTAACAATGCTCTGGAGATAAATCGTTGATCGTCTAAAATCACTCGATACAATTATTCCGGTCTAATTCGTGGTTTGTTCAGGCTTTATTGATCTATTATTATTCAACATGTTCAAACAGCAATCCATCAAATAATATTGAAAGACATAACGTATAGAGCATAGTGCAGATGGCGCCACTGGTAATACATAATACATACTTAAACTGGAAAACGAAATGCCCTGTTTTACTATATTGCATGGTTTAATTATTTTGCCCCAATTACTGTAAAATAATGTCGAAAACAAATGTACATAAAAGTATATCATAAAGCCAAAGTACGGTACCAGTGGCGCCCCCTGTGGTCAATTATTTCCTATTACAAAGGAACTCCGATACTAAACGTGAAATTTAAATAAACTTACATTAGTTTCCATTAAATACGAATACCATAGTGTATACGCGTACAGTAAGCGTAAAATCCATTAAAACGATACATACGGCGCAATATAATTATTCTAACGTACAATTAGCGAAACCGAAGCCATTACGTTAAAGTACGAGTTAAATTAATGTCGGGTTACAGTCACTCGAAAGTTCCATTATCGTTAGGAACCGCGGTAATGCTTAAGGTACATCTTGGTTCGACATACGTTTTTTTCAATAACAATACATAGAATTCAAGGTACTTGATCCATTTATCATTGATCCATTCGTCATCAGCCCACATACGTCCCCCTTCTGGGCACGGGCCTCAGGTTAGGGCTTAGTCCACCACGCTGGCCTAGTACGTGTTGACGGAGTACACCTATAAGAAATTCCTAAGAACTTTTAGGTGTGTAGGTTATCATCACGATATTTTCCTTCACCGTTTACGTAAGTGATAATTCATTGTGAAGACACACATAACTTCGAAAAGTCAGAGGTTTGTGCCTGAGGTTTGAACCCGCGACGGTCGAGATTCTCGACCGCGTGCCTAAGCCTCGAGGCCATCACGACTCACTTGATGGCCTCGAGGCCACTTGATCCAACAATATATCAATAAAGAGGAGGGCTGTCACAAGAAAACTGACCATGGAGACAGACTCAACTTCCACATGTCTGATGTTTATTATTATTATGTTACGTAGATTATGCATTGACTCCCTCGTGGCCTTGCTGCACAAGTGAGTGTCGTGAGGTTTAGGAGTTCCAGATTCAAGTTAAAGTGTAAATGGATTTTCCGTTAAGAAATTCTCAGTAGCGGCATGGATTCTGGAAATGTCCCCCCCTGTTACGTGGGACTGATATATGTACCTATACATAGCGAAATTTGGGCGCAGTAATGCACCTCTATCTACCCTTTCGGGGAATACAGGTTATGTAAGTATATATGTATGTTACATCAGTAACTATAGATAATTTAAGTGCAAAAAGTCGAGACGTTACAAATAATATCATTCATAAACACATCAGAATGGCAATATGTAACACTAATAGAAAATTTTCAGACTCCGATAGAGACTTATATTTACTTTCCGACTTTCCATCATACTTTATTTCTCATGGGGCGAACTACGGAGTGGAGCAGACTTCTTTTACTTTTATACCAGACTTGCGACGCGTAATTTTTAAATTCATTCCTCGTCGCACATGCTCCAAGTGATTTTATTATATTGCTTACATTTTCAATTCATCTGAGTGATATCACCGCACGGGCTCCAGACAATTTAACTTTATCTCAGACATTTAACATACATCTAGATGTTGGATATATATTTTATTCTATGGAGACGTAGGACCAGTATCTAAGTTGTTGGTTAAATGAACTTAATAGACTCGACCAGATTTCACTTGAATATTTGGGAATATGTTTATCTTATTATCTTTTTCCTTTGAGAAAATTGCTTCAATTTAATTTAGAAAAACTCTGCTATAAACATAACATAGTCAACATTTGCTTTTTGATGACATTTATTATTTAACTTTTTTATAGTTGAAATGGAATAGGCGTTTGTCTTCCATCTCACCTGATGGAAAGTGTACTTTAATTTGGATATGAGAGCTGATCGCTGATCCATCAGTAGTTATGTAACATATTGAACCCTCAGGGGTTTTGTTTGGAGTTCAGACTCCAGAAATGTCAAAATACAGCCAAGCCACTGCCCCACAAGCAGGAGTTCTTTTAAAAGTGGTGATGTAAGAAGGGATTCATTTTAAATGCATTGATGTGTGGTATGGTGTAAAAAGGTGGATTTACACATAATCTCGAACGATGCTTCAGAGACTTTTCCCATGGAGCTAATTTTGAAGCAGACAAAGTGTGGCAATAGAACGTTTCATAAATTACATTCTTTATATTCCATGCAATTGATATGTCAAAAATAGAAATAAATGTTCTTAAAGAAACCCTAAACATAAGTTTGTATTTCAAAAGATGCCGTAGAAATATAAAGCACAAAACTGGGTCACATGTAGCATCTGAACAGACTAATGCTGCTCTTTACCGCCAGACGACACAGTTTCACAGAAGATTAACAGCCATAATTTTGACGGAATACTGCGAAACAGAGATTTCATCACTTACTATTCACCAACGGAGTAGCAAAAACACTTTTCTCGACGAATATACAGTTAAAGCTTGGCATAAATATTGCAGTAAAAATTATATATCATACACAATTGTCAGCACAGCTCTTCAGCGAGCTCGTAAACAATCATCTTACCCGGATATCCAGTTATTTCATTTTATTTTACTCTCTTTTATTGCAATGAAAACAATTAATATTCATCGATACAGTCTTCGGTTCACGGCGCGCCCGTATTTGAATAATTGGCTGATTTTTATGCAGTTGAATTAATGCAATCGGTAGGACAATTTTATATTCATTTTTTCGATCAACCTACTCTGGATTTCTGTTATTGTTGGCGATAAAGTCATTTTGTGTCATGTTTTATGTAATTGAACTTTTAATCTTTTCAGAATTTATCGTCTCATGTCATTTGGACACAATAGATATTATAATTAATCTTTATTTACCACAAAAATATTAATTTACAATATTTTCTATATTTACCTACATATGTTTTTTTTGCAATATTTAATGTTTGCCAGAGGACCCTAAACTAGGCTAAGCCTGTATCTTGAGGACCAACAGAAAGTTACTTTTTATAATTCGTCGTCATATGAGTATGTTTACTTACTAGCTATCAAACATAAAATTTATAACACATTATACTAAATAATCAAAAACTGGAATTAAATAGATCAATAATTACGAAAGAGTTTTGATAACAAAAACTATGCACTACACACACAAGCTTAGTTAAAAGTAGGTATACATATTTTTATTTGAGCTCCAATACCAATACAATGTGCAAGTCTTTCTTCAACGAAGTTGTTCACATTTTATTTCCATTTTGTTTCTTTAACTTCTTTTTAAAAACAATGTTCCTGATAACTGTTGATGTTTCAAAGAAAACAATTTCAGATAAACGAGTAGTTTCAATGCTTCTGGGGAGCATTTATAGAAATGTTAAACATAACGATAATAGTTAATTACTTTAGCAGAAGCGTCGCAGCGTAAACAGTTGACGGTGTACGTAGAAGGGAAAAGTTCCAACCGCACTGCGCATTAATTCAGCTTAACTTTAAATAAAAGTTAACTATAAAATTTCATTTTACAACTCATTAATTTCAATTCAATTTATTTTGTGTTTAATTTTTACGATTTTCAACTTTACTCATTCACGTTTTGGATGTGCGGTTTGTAAATAATTTATTTTAATATGATTATTATGTCTCATTAATCTTTTTAAGTATGTATTTATTACATTTTTATTAAGTGTGTATTAAACCATTGGAAATATGAAATTTTGCGCCATTTACAGATACAGATTAAAGATGACAATTTAATAAGAAACTCATTCAATAATATCAATTTTATTATATATAGATAGGAGATAACGTTACTCAGCTATAGCTAAAAGAATCAGGAACAAAATATCAAGTGTCATTTACATGGGTCTATGGACTAATCCTAATATATCAGTGCAAGCTGAAAATTCAATCCGTGCTTATCCCATGGGAACACTTTATTTTTCAGGCTAAAAATTAGTCTACATAATTTCTCAAAACGCTTTATATGTCCGCACCAAAAGCCTTACAAATCGGTTCGGTAGGTTTTAAGGTAATTCATTAATAACATTAAGAAAAATTAAACCTTTCCTCTTAAAAATAAAATAAATAAATACACCCCACTTTCACATACATAGTTCTGACCCCAGACTAGGATAGAAGTCCTGTGTCGTGGGTATCAGAAACTACGAGAGACTTTACGATCTCACAACCACCCAGACCCCAAACGACTGTTTGTGGATCACACAAATATTTGCGTCGTTACGGGAATCGAACCCGCGGCCTCTCGTTTCGTAAGGTGGTATCTGGTCAGCTGCGCCACGGGGCTGTCATTAGTATACAGTATTAATATAAGTATACAATATACATATATATACAAAAACACAAAATTCTACCAACTTCGAAGATGGTAAACAATCTGGCACATCCTATCGGTTACAGAATAAGTAAATAAACAGAAGAAATTCTTTTAATGTACGTGATTATTGTTCCAAACCAATTATCCAATTTCTGCAATAAGTTGCCTGGAGGAAATCGTTTGTTCTGTAAGCCTGTTTATTGCACAATTCATTATATAAAGCAATGTTAGCAATTACATAGCTAATATTTTTTCAATTGCGAATACAATAATAGTTTTCATAACACCTAATGATAAATGTTACTTAATCGTATGTATATAACACATTAACATGACTATAGTTTATTTAATAGTAATGCCGTAAAACCAAAAAAACATTTTCTTAAATAAATTTAGAAATAAAATATTAATGAATAATAATTTATACGAGTTCTAAATTTCATTCAGATTGTTCATTCGTATACTATAGTCCAAAGTTTTTATCAACTACAATTTATAACATAGGTATATACTGCCTCGTGGTCTCGCCTCTGTGCCGTGCGATCTGGAGGTCTTGGGTTCGATTCCCGGGTCGGGCAAAGTGTTATTGGGTTTTTCCATTAGGAAATTCCCAATAGCAGCACGGAGTCTGGAAATGTGCCCGAAAAACGGCAATAGGCTCGCCCCCTATTACGTGGGACTGATACATACCTGGCGAAATGTGGGTGTAGATATGCACCTCTGCCTACCCCATCAGGGAATACAGGCGTGAGTTTATGTATGTATGTATATACTATAACGATGTCTGCTTATCATTGATTTGCAGAGCAGACTTCGTAAACCGACTGTAGGTACTGAAGGCATGACGTGACGTCAGTTTGAACGGAAGGGTGAATATCAAATCGGTCAGTGTCATGACAGATGCTGCAGCGGACGCATCCGCAGATTGCTAGATGCAAAATTAATTTGCTGTTGTTCGGCATGTGTGAGGAAACTGGTCGTATATTATACAGTCATATGTACGTAATTACCGATTATGTTAATGGTTCAGGTCGCGGTTAAGTCCGCTTTAGATTTAGTATTCCGTGTGGAGCCGGGCTTTCCGCTAATTTGCATGCTTAGCATCTGAGGACTCGAACTACAGAATTGCTAATCTTGTAAAATTTCGTTGAATTTACATGCTTTAATTAAAGTTATCACTTACATTTATTAGGCAATGTATCAGGTTTCTTCAATAGTAGACGTCTAGATATTGACCAACATAATATATTAACATGAGTAAAAGTGTCTGATAAACATAAGTAGAGAGAAAAGGCTCCTAAAGTTCCTTCCAAAATTTCCAGTGCCTCGTGTGAGAAGATGCAGTCGAAATACATATGAATAAGAATCAGTGAAAATAATTGACCCAGGTGCACTTCTTTAGTATATTTCAGGAAGTGATATGCGATATAGATTTTCATATATTTCAATCTTTCCAAGATATATAATAATCAAATCAAATCAAATCAAATTATCTTTATTCAAATAGACTTTTACAAGCTCTTTTGAATCGTCAATTTTACACTTCTTATTTTTTTTAAACTATTGCCGCTTCGAAACGTGTTATAGCTGTGGAGAAGAAACGGCAAGAAACTCCCTCAGCAACACGACTTGTCATTTTTTTTCTTAAAAACAGCAATATTATTATTATTTTTTAATTCACATTGTTTCATTTTTACATAATAAATGTCATAACTATACATGTCATAGAGATACATGTCATAGCGATACAAACTGTAGCAACACGATACAACTCCGATCAATTTACTTACTCCCAAGGCTTATCTTCAATAAAATCTGAAATTTTATAGTATGCATTTTTGCAAAGTTTATCTTTAATTGATTCCTTAAACTTATTCAGGGGAAGCTCCCTAATAGCCTTCGGAAGTTTGTTATAGAAGCGTATACATTGCCCCATAAAAGAGTTACTAACTTTCCGGAGACGAGTTACGTGTTGTACAAGATTACATTTGTTCCTAGTATTTTTATTGTGTACATTACAAATTTTATTAAATTTATCAAGATTCTTTTGGACGTACATTAAGTTTTCGTATATAAACTGACAAGTGACGGTAAGAATATTTATTTCCTTAAATTTTTCTCTAAGTGAAGCCCTGGGACCTAAATTATAAATAGCCCTAATGGCTCTTTTTTGCAAAACAAAAATAGTGTTAATATCCGCAGCAGCTCCCCACAAAAGAATACCATACGACATAAGGCTATGGAAATAGCTAAAATAAACCATTCTTGCCGTTTCCTCGTCAGTCAGACGTCTGATCTTTTTAACTGCATATGCCGCTGAACTTAATTTGCTTGCCAATCGTAGAATGTGCGGTCCCCATTGGAGTTTTGCGTCTACCGTAATGCCCAGAAATGTAGTAGACGCAACAGGATCCAGTTCTTCACCGTTAATTTGTACAGTGGTTTTTAATTGCTTAACATTGGGCATTGTGAATTTTACACATTTAGTTTTATTTGCATTTAAAAGTAAATTATTATTATCAAACCACTGAACAACTTTACGAAGTGCATTGTTTACTTCGTCAAAATTATCGAGACGTCTTTTTACATTAAATATAAGAGATGTATCATCCGCAAACAGCACTATATCGTTTTTATCCCCTACGTAGTAAGGCAAGTCATTAATGTACACGAGAAACAGAAACGGCCCAAGAATTGAACCCTGTGGGACTCCCATGGTAACCGACGATCCTGGAGAAAGTTTTCCATTAACGTCAACCCTCTGGACTCTATTATTCAAATACGAAGTCAGAAGATTGAGAGCTCCGTTTCTAATGCCATAATGATGAAGCTTCCTGACAAGAATGTCATGTTTGACGCAGTCAAAGGCTTTGGACAAGTCGCAGAAAATGCCAATAGCATCCCGCGACTCTTCCCATGCCCTGAACACAGTTTTTAAAAGTTCAACTCCTGCATCGATAGTTGATCTACCCTTAGTAAATCCGAACTGTTTCCGATGAAGTAAGTTATTTTTATTGAAAAAGTTCAGTAATTGATTAAGTATAATTTTTTCAAATAACTTACTAAGAGTTGGTAAAACAGAATCAGGTCGAAAATTTGAAGGGTCTGAGGTATCACCAGATTTAAAAAGTGGTATTACCTTACTAAGCTTCATCAGGTCAGGAAATACTCCAGATGCGACGCAACGATTGAACACAGCTGCCATGCGAGGTGCTATAATATTGATAATAGAGGATATAGTAACTACTGATATTCCCCACAAGTCTTTAGTCTTTTTTTTACTAATTTCTTTAAAGGCTTTTAAAATATCATAATGACTAATTGCTGTAAATTCAAACGATGCATCACATTGAGGAACATTATCTTCAAGAAGTAACACAGCAGACCTAGAAGACGACTGAAGATGTTGAGTAGTTACTATGGGAATATTTGTAAAAAATCTTTCAAATTCAGAGGCCACTTCAGTGTCTTTTGAAACAATATTATTATTAACTTGAATCCTAAATTCATTGTGGTGTGCTATGTGCCTTCCCGATTCAGAATTGATAATGTTCCAAGTGGCTTGTATTATATTTGGGGCTGATTTTATTTTATTTTTAAGGTACATTGATTTGGCAGCGGAACAAACTCGTTTAAAAACCTTAGAATATAATTTTACATAGGCAATAAATTCCGGATTTTGGTTATACATTCTTTCATTATATAAATCATACAATTTATTTCGGCTTTTAAATATACCAGTAGTTGCCCACTCACTAAATGTCAAACTGTTCTTCAAATTAATAGTTTTTGATTTAAAAACCTTATTGTGTTCCATATTTATATGACCAAATAAGGATGCATACATTTTGTTGGGATCTTGATGAGAGGACAACTTGGTGTAGAATCAAGGTCCGAAGTACACACAGAAAATCAAAGAAGTAATGGTATAAATACACTTTTAATAATATTCGTACAACACTTACATCTGCTCGCTGCGAACGCTCGAATCAGAATGCCTCGCTCCTCTCGGCAACATAACCGTTGTTGATTCAAATCAACAACGGTTGGCAGTGTTGCCAACAAAATAATAATATTTTATTATTGTCTATGCTTTTAATATTTTATTTATATTGACTTTAATTATTTATATTTTGATGTTTACAGCTCGGCCATCCTCATTCGAGTGAGTCCTCTCACTTTATTACAAACAGAAAACGAAAACACGAAGATACATGATCATATAAAAAAAAAACTAATAATTATACATCACTCATTAACAACTTGACATTACTTATACATATTTGTTAAAAAAAATACAATACATTGAAATATTTCAGTTGTTATTTAAAAAAAAATACATTACTTATAATAATAATTTGCAACAATCTACAACCATCTTAATGACTATGCACGCTGGTGGATAACAATTATTATTCTTAATCAATATCAATATTTATTAATTTATCATAGTCTGCTATATTACAATAATTTAATAATTAACATAAGTCAATCATATCTTACATCTAAACTCAGTCTGCGATGATCTACGATCAGTTATGCCTCATCATTAACCGCTCATGACCCATGTCACAGATCGCCCATAACACAGTCTGTCATGATCTGCGTTTATTATTCATTGGCATTGATCGCTCATGGCCTATGTCACAAAATCCGCAAACACAGTCTACTATGATCTACGGCCACATGGGTCCACCCCAACCGCTCATAGCCCATGTTACAGATTAACTATGAACACAGTCTGCCACAATCTACGACCACTGACCGCTCATCGCCCAAGTTCTACTTATAAGTTTTGCATAGTCTGCTATAATCTATGACCATCTATACATCGGCACTGATCGCTTACGAAATTCAATCCTCCCGTAATCTACGATCATCTATGCTTTAGTACTGATCACTTATAGCCTATGTTCACATTTAAATTAAATATTCTACATGGTCTGCTATAATCTATGACCATCTATACATCGGCACTGATCGCTTACGACATTCAATCCTCTCGTAATCTACGATCATCTATGCTTTAGTACTGATCACTTATAGACCATGTTCACATTCAAATTAAATATTTTTCAAACATTTATACACACACATATACTATAATTCAATCATAAGTTCTGACTCTATTCTTTCCTTTAATAATTTCCTTATATGTATATTATGTATTTATAGTTTTAACTATAATTTTGACTGGTTTATTTGGGATCATTATCATTATCTTATACACTAACCATGAGCGAGTCTTATCTAAAGCAATAACATTGTCATATAATTTTTTTTAATACCTTTTATAAGTTACAGGGAGTATCTTCGATTACACATTTTGACATTATTTTAACCCTTTAATGATACCTTTAACCATATCATCATATGGTGCATGAAATTTAGAAACGAGATTTCTAGACTTTCCCTGATGAACCTTATCATAAATTGTTCTTTGTACCCTCACTAATCACAAAAATTATACTTGGTTACCGGTTTTCTAGGTCTATTAAATTGTCCCTTCACCTTTGCTGTGTACTTTCGACTCTATTTGCGACTCTTAGTTTCTCTTCTTAATTTAATTTAATCATCAGTTACATGACCAAATACTTCAGAAAATCTACACCCAAATAATAATTCAGACGGACTGTTACCAGTAGTCGTAATTTAAGCCCAACTCTTATCATCATCATCATCAGCCCATATACGTCCCACTGCTGGGCACGGGCCTCCTCTACCATTGAAACGCTGGTCTAGTGCGGGTTGGCAGACTACACGCCTAAGAAATTTCTAAGAACTTTTAGGTGTGCAGGTTTCATCACGATGTTTTCCTTCACCGTTAACGTACGTGATAATTCATTGTGAATACACACATAAGTTCGAAAAGTCAGAGGTGTGTGCCATCACGACTAACTAGTATATCACCCACGTATCCGTCCCACGAGTTATCATCTTTCCCATGACATTTTAAAGCTAACGCGTCCCAAAATTGATCTATTAAAAGCTCAACTTGTCCGCTGGTTCTTTGTGTAGCTACAGCATTTAAGATACGTTTGACCTCTGAACCATCGATAAAAGATTTGAATTTTCCACATGTAAAACAAGTATCGCGATCCGTAATTAAACGTGATGGTGTACCGAACGCAAAATACTTCTTGAAATGAATTTTTTTTTAGGGAATTATGTTAATCCATTCTTAACCTTTTTTTTTTTAAAGATATATCTTCCCTCCACTTGATAATTTTTTTTAATATAATTATCTGCTACCCCTTCCGTTTTAGGGTCTTGCAGTGCCTAATTTTCTTAATTTCATCGTCACTTTCCTGCACAGTGGGTATTCAATCTTTTAATCCAACGTGTAAATGTCAAGTATCTCACAATTTTCATCACCCGGAATAGGCTCAGATACAGGAGCATGACTATGCGCATCTACATGTCCCATTTGACTACTGGTCTAAAAACTTCATGTTTTTTTTTTTGCAATAAAATTTCTGCAAAACCCAATTGACAGGCACCCGTATGAAATTTTGTTTATAACTTTACATAATGTAAGCTAAGACCGATCGTTCCATAAGCTTTGGTTTGAGCAATTCAAAGCACTTTGCACTTTGCACATTTTCAGTTAAAATTGGACCTCAGTAATTCTGTGAAAGGACGCACAAATGAACAGTTTCTAACGGTTATTCTTTAAAAAAACTGGGCAAACTTATAAAACGTGTCACATCAAATATATCGGCGTGGTGACAAAGGGAAATCGCAATGGTCTTATGAGATCCCGGTCTAATATCTTTACCGTAAACTTCAAATCACAACAAAAACTTTTGTTGTAAAAAATAGTTACACTTTAATATTTAAAGTTAATCCTACATCCGTTAGAAGTTTTAATACGTTTCTAACCTATATAGTTCCTCCACAAAGAACTTGCCGGAATCAAAAGCTAATCAACCTTAGATTGAGGGTTTATTTTTTTTATTTTTATTGCCCTTTGAAAATCAAATGAGGCATTTGCTAATCCGAAGGGCATACGTTAAAATTGGTATTATCGGTTAGGCGTGGCAAACGCAGTTTTATCATGTGAACTTTCCGACAATAGAATTTGAAAATAACCTTATGCACAATCGAGTTTATGAATAAAGAATGACCCGCTAACATGTCTTAACTCGTCATAGATTAATGTTAAAGGTAAATTTTGTTTTTTTTTTGCTGAATGTTTTAAATAATTAGAAAAACAATTAAATAATATTTTTTTTAACTAGGGTTTAAATATTTCTATGTCCTTTTGATATAAAGATTTGGCATATTTAACATATCACTTCATAAAGTCTAACTTGTTAACTTAATTTAAATTCACATAATGATCGATCGGAAATATTTGCGTCAGCAGTGTACTTTTATCTAAACATATTGACTTCGATTATACATTTTACACTAAGACCGAAACTTGTCCATTTTTAATTTGGTATTCTCCGGGATACAAATAATATTCGTGACGTGGTTTATACCCCACAGAGTCGTTAACGTAAAGGAAACCTGACAATACTTCATTAAACGATATCTTCACTAAACACTTTTTCATTGGAAATAAATTAGTATCCTCACTTTATTGAGATAACGCGACCTTCACTAGTTTTCGTAATTATTATAACGAGTGTTTCAGTAAACGTATGACCAACTAACTTACATTGGCTATTTAATAACATCATTAACGACAAAAACTTCAATATCTTCTACAATATCCTGAACAATGAGGGTGGCAGTAAAACGGCCCAAAAGTACTACAAATCTATTACCAATTTCACACATGACTGGTAACTTTTGTTACCATCGTTCCAAATTATTCCTACAGTTTTAGCGCCACTACAACGTATAAGAGTGCATTGACTACCCAAGCCGATGTCTCCTATCATCGAATTTTCGCCAACTTAATGTCTTTAAGTCCAGTGTTAATTTGCAAAACGTTATTTTATTTCGGAATGTCAGTCTAATATTTGTGATTGCGGGTAGTCTAGAACAATTTATGGAAGTGTGTCCTAATTTATTACAGATGGTGCATTTCAATATTTTCTTAGCACAATTAAAACTAAAATGACCCGGTTTGTTACAATTATAACACATGCCTGGTACCATGTTAACTTGGGGAGAGCATAATGTATTTGATCGTCACTACATTTGTATAACTCGCACATTCTTTGATACAACCAAATCACATGTGTATACAGTACACACTGCCCTTTAATAATTTAATCGGATAAAATTCAGGTAAATCGTTCCCGATCACTGGAAATTTATTTCCTTCAGACCGACTATTTGCTAAAGATTTTAACAATTCCAATATAAGCGTTGAAGTATCGTTAATAGCATTACATTGACATACCCATTGTCTTCTCAAATCGCTCTCGCCACTTAAGCTCGTACGCTGACTTACGCTCTGTCGTCTGCTCCGCCGACGTGGCGTATGGCGACTACGGCTGCCGCTCCAACTAGCGTGTTTGATTCCTTTGACGCCTGCGGTGGCTGCTAATGCGATGTTCACGCGAAGTACTGCCATGTTCGTCAAACGCCTGCTCCGTCTGCTCAGATTGTCTCTTTTTCTCGAACGTGACTTGCCGTCCATGCCATTCCATGTTGATGCAGCATCGTTATTTTCCATGAAAAAAAAAACGACAAGCATAACACGTTTCGAAGCGGCAATAGTTTAAAAAAATATTAAAAGTGTAAAATTCAAAAGAATTAAGATTCAAAAGAACTTGTAAAAGTCTATTTGAATAAAGATAATTTGACTTTGAAACTCAACAAAATATTCGGTGAGCCTTGTTCATACCACTTCTGAGATGTAGAATCAAGGTCCGAAGTACACACAGAAAATCAAAGAAGTAATGGTATAAATACACTTTTAATAATATTCGTACAACACTTACATCTGCTCGCTGCGAACGCTCGAATCAGAATGCCTCGCTCCTCTCGGCAACATAACCGTTGTTGATTCAAATCAACAACGGTTGGCAGTGTTGCCAACAAAATAATAATATTTTATTATTGTCTATGCTTTTAATATTTTATTTATATTGACTTTAATTATTTATATTTTGATGTTTACATTGGGTATATTTTGTTCCATATTTGTTTTAAAATTATTTAAGCGGTTAGCAGTAATAGGAACAAATGTAATACTTTTGCTTGTTACTTTACATGTATGCAAAGGTAAAGACACCAACTGGCCACAGTGATCAGAATCAAAATTATTAATAATAACACTTGAAATTACTTTAACATTTGTAAAAATATTATCAAGACATGTTGCACTTGTGGCAGTGATTCTTGTTGGTTCAAAGAAAACATTATTCATATTATATGATTTAAAAAGATTTATTATGTTACTGGTTGCCTGAGAGTTTTCTAGAATATTTATATTAAAGTCTCCGCAAATAATCACCCCTTTATTTGAATTACATATTTTGTGCAAAGCATCTTCCATGATTTCCATGAATGATAAAAGCAATGCACATGGTGGCCTGTATACACTTAGAACAATAAACTGATCAGATTCAATACAAGCTATTTCTGTAACACGTTCAACAGAAAGTCTCACTATATCAATTCTTTCTTTATACTTTATTAATTTATTCATAATTATTAAGGAGCCCCCATGTATCATATTTGTTCTGTTGAATGTGCTAACAACATGATGGTTATTAAAGTTAAACATCAACTGATGGGACTTCAGCCAATGTTCAGTTAAGCACAAAATATCAATATTATTTGAATTTAGAAAAAGTTCTACTTCCAATTCTTTATTGTTTAAACCTTGTATATTTTGATGAACCAAGTTAATAGCCTGCTTATTTTTGCTACAATTTATATCTAATTCACTAACATAGCCAGAGTTTGTCTCTATTGTCTTATAACCTAATTTAAATGCAATGTCTTAATGTTCAGATTTCTATAATCTGAATTTATATCAATCTGCTCAATAGAGCATAGTCTATTAGCCAAGTTATTGGCTGATACCCTAATATAATATGATAGCACATCTGCTATCTGTCTCTTAATAAACAAAGGGAGATAAAAATTATCTCTTGTCCTAGAATAAAATTTACTAACATACTTGTTAGTGTCAATAACATGGAATGATTTATTGTTATTGCACAACATGTGCATTGTTAAATTTAACTTATATCTAATATTATTTTCTTCCGCTGACAATTTTTCACTGTAGGGTAATGTAAACATGACTATCTCCTTCAGATTTAATAAACAAAGCTGTTCATAGAATTCTATTAATTTATTTTTGTTTAGATTACCCCTATTACCAATTAATATAATTAATTTAGTGTTAGGTTTAAACTTATTGCAATTATTTAAGCTTTTTGCAATCTCTAAGTAAGGCTTATTAGGCATACAATTATTTAATAATGTTTCTCCCCTTTCCAAACTAACCAATGTTCCCATTGTCTTGCCCATTTCATCGCTGTACATAATTACATGGTCACTTACTTTGTATGGGATGTTCAGTTTATTCCCATATTTTTCTATGGAGTTATTGGCTGGCTCTGTATGCTGTAGGCTGTTACATAAAGAAGATGTTGATGAATTTATTATAATTATAATAACATATACTTATATAATGTTTTAATAGCATTCAATTACTAAATAATGAATTTCACCATAATGAGATCGTAATTTTTGTATCCAGTATATTTGGACTTATTAAGCGCTGGGTCAAAGGATAAAGGTCAACCTAGATCGGAACTTAATGGTTGTCTGGGTCTATTTTTGTCTGACGAAAAATGTGTTAAGCTTTTTTTTGTGCCCGGTTCAGACAGGCAACAATATTAACGTTGTACTGGTAGGAATGATTACAGGAATGTTTTGAACCTTTTATTAGGTACTAGCTGCGGGGCCTGGGTCTGTACAGGTGCAATTTTAAATTCCGTCTTCATCCCATAGAAAATCCGTTTTTTTCTTAAGATAAAAAGTAGCCACGTCATTTCGACTTATTTGATGATGCGGTAATTTGGGGTGTAGTGGGTTGAGAAGAGGTTTGCTCTTTGGTCGGTTTTCAATGAAAACGAGGAGTCAAACCTTGCAACCCACCCTACCAGTGGCTCCAAGTAGCTGTGCGTGCACACAGCGGCCACACCCCGTAAACCACGTCGATCCGTGGGCCAAATCTGGTAGAAAGGGACTCACTCCACCTAAGAGTCTATCATCCTACGGTCATTCCCCGTATGTGCACAAAGTCTGTCCCGGCGGTGAAGGCAACTCGACAGCTGATAAGCGACTGTAGTTGGCGGATCCGGCAGGGTAGCGAGGCACCGTGTACAGCCAAGGGCGGTGGTAGGAATCGTGAGTTACCATCGGCCTGTACACTGCATCCTGATCTCCTCTGGTCGTGGCGGTTACCGCCCCACCGGGTCCAGGAGTGAGCGGACGAGAGAGGGCATTTGTACCAGCGCAACCACTTATGCACTTTAAAAAAATTATCACGCGCATCTGACCTGTTTCAGCACAATGGACATTTAGAAAATAAGCCCTGTGGCGATGAACTGAGGTAGAGAGGTCTGGCTTTGATGTAGGCTGGACTTTGTCTGAGGTTTGCACATAGGCGGCTTAGGGAGAGTGGTCGCTTCCGCACTGCATTCGGGGTGACAGTGCGACTCGGCAGCACCCTCTGCGACGAAGCAGCTCTATTTAGAGAGGCACTGCTTCCCCCGCACAGCCGGGGAGGGGGCTAGAAAAGGTGTCCCCAAACAAATGCTCGCCCCAACAATATCAAGGGGGTAGTAACCACGGCTGCCTGCACATCCTTCTTATCGTGGTCGAAAGTTAAGCAAAAGAATCCAAAAACATGAAACTAAAACTATCTTTGCTACCTGGAATGTACGCACTCTTTTAGACAGGCCAGGCAACGCGTGCCCTGAAAGAAAAACAGCCATCGTAGCGCGAGAGCTCGCGCGCTATAATGTAGACGTAGGTGCCTTGAGTGAAACCCATATGGCAGAGGAAGGCGAGCTTGTGGAACAAGGCGGCGGCTACACGTTTTTCTGGAAAGGTACTCCTGCATCTGAGCCTCGTAGGTCTGGCGTAGGCTTTGCTATAAAAACAAAGTTGGCTTCAAAGTTAACGGAACACCCAGTCGCTATTTCCGATCGTGTTATGACCTTACGCCTCCCTCTGGGTAGTAACAACTTTTTAAGTATCATCAGCGTCTATGCACCGACGCTTGATAAAAGTGATGATATAAAAGACAAGTTTTATGATGAACTGAAAACAGCTCTCTTAAAAATCAAGCCCACTGATAAGATCTTACTGCTGGGTGACTTTAATGCCCGAGTTGGGCGAGACGCTGATGCTTGGCCTCGAGTGTTGGGGAAACATGGTGTTGGCAAAATGAATAGCAACGGACAACTGCTACTGAGCCTATGTGCGCAATTTGATCTTACTATCACCAACACCTTGTTCAGGCTACCCGAAAAGTACAAGACAACATGGATGCATCCGAGGTCAAAGCACTGGCACTTGATTGACTTTGCTATAGTTCGACGCCGTGACATATCACAAGTATTAATAACACGTGTGATGCGTGCAGCAAACTGCTGGTCTGATCACAGGCTGGTCATTACAAAACTCAAATTTCGAATTCACCCACCCCGCCGACCAACCAGAACTAAACCAATTTCATTAAATATACAAAAATTAGAGTCAATAGAAATCCAATCGACATATAAACAAAAAATAAGTTCTGCTATTTCTGCAATAGATTTGAAAGACAACGAGTTACAAATGTCATGGCAAAAACTTTCTACATCTATACTCAACGTAGCATCAAATACCCTCGGAGCCAAGCCTCGAATACATGAGGATTGGTTTGATGACAGCGACAAAGTTTTAATGGACGCAATAGCCGATCATAGAAACCTTTTGCAACAGCATCACCGCATACATAATAACATATCAGATAAGATTAAGCAAAGTGCTAATGGACTAAGAAAATTGACTCGCACAGTAAAAGACGATTGGTGGCAGCGAAAAGTCACTTGGATACAGTGGCTTGCGGATACCAATCAAATGGGAACTTTCTTCGCAGAAATTCGCAATCTTATTGGAACACCATACAAAGCAAACGTACCTCTCAAATCTGTGGCCGGGTCAATCATCACTAACAAATCTGATATACTTAAGAGATGGGCAGAACACTTCAACCTCCTACTCAATGTCGATCGTTCAGCTGATCTGACTTACATAGAATCATTGCCGGATAATCCTCGCCTCGATAGTTTGGACGAACCTCTAACATTAGATGAAGTAGTAGAAGCTATTAAACTACAACAAAATAAGAAAGCCGTGGGGATTGACAATATACCTGGCGAACTGCTTAAATACGGCGGAGAGCGGTTACATAATGCAATTTGGCAGCTCTTTTCATGTATGTGGGAAGAAGAACAAATTCCTCCTGAGTTCAAAGTTTCGCGCATATGTTGTCTGTACAAGAACAAAGGAGATAAAGCTGATTGTAACTCGTATAGGGGCATTTCGCTTTTATCAACCCCTGGAAAAATCTTCGCACGAGTGCTTCTGCGTAGGCTACTTATTCTGTCTGAGACCATTCTACCCGAAACTCAGTTTGGGTTTCGTCCCAACAGAGGTACTTGTGAAGCCATATTTTCATTACGACAAATTCAAGAAAAGAGTAGAGAGCAAAACCAACCATTGTTTCTCTGCTTTGTCGATCTAGAAAAAGCTTTCGACAGCGTACCTCGTGAGGCGCTCTGGATGGTTCTTGGAAAACTGGGCTGCACAGACAAATTTATTAGGCTCATAAGGCTTTTACATGACGATATGAAGTGCTGTGTGGCTTCGAATGGAGAGTTTTCCGACTTTTTTTCAGTAAGTTGTGGTGTTAAGCAAGGTTGCGTATTAGCGCCGACTTTGTTTGCCCTCTATTTCGCAATGGTCATACGAGAGACCTTAAATAATACAAAAGACGGCATACATATCCGGTTCCGTACTGACGGCAGTGTCTTCGATCTTGTAAGGCTGAAAGCGCGCAATAAAGTATCACACCAACTGATCACCGAGATCATGTATGCCGACGACTTGTGCTTTGTAGCGGATTCTTCTGAGGGCCTGCAGGCCCTGGTCGAAAAACTACACAAATTTTGCTGTAAATTTGGACTCAAAATCAGTATCACAAAAACAGAGGTGATGCAAATGGATGCCTCAGATCATGCACCCCTGAGTATACAGCTTGGCGGAAAGGCCTTAAAGCAGGTGGAGAAGTTTAAATACCTCGGCAGCTATGTAACAGCAAAGTGCGACCTTGACGCGGAGATCAATAGCAGAATCGGTGCTGCATCGGCTGCTTTTGGTAAACTTCGCGACCGGGTATTCCGCTCACACGATATCAAACTGAGCACTAAAATCAAAGTATACATGGCAGTAGTTATGCCAAATATCATGTACTCATCCGAGACATGGACTCTGTACCGCAGGCACATATGCACGCTCGATAGGTTCCATTTGAAATGCCTCCGCGACATAATGAACATCCACTGGTCTGATCGCGTAAGGAATACAGACGTCCTTCGTCAGGCCAATGTGTGCGGTATGGAAGCCTACCTGATGCGGCGTCAGCTTCGTTGGTGCGGACACGTATCTCGGATGCCCGATGAGAGAGTGGCAAAGCGCATTTTCTTTTCTGAACTGAAAAATGGTAAGCGGAAACGCGGTGGCCAGTACCTTAGGTATAAAGACGTTCAGAAAAGACACATGAAAAAATGCAAGATTGAACACTCTTGTTGGGAATCGTTGGCAGAAGATCGGCTTCAGTGGCGCGGCACAATCGAGACGAGCGTGAATGACTTCGAACGCGAGCGGAGGCGCGAACTGGATTTGAAACGCGACCTCATAAAAAGCAGACCACCGGCTAAAATCCGCTACAACTACGTCAATGGTACCTTGACGTGTGCGCGCTGCTCGCGCACGTTCGCTGCCAAGATTGGCTACATAAGCCACACAAGAGCATGTCAACTACGCTCAACAACATCTTAACCCTACCTATGCTGAAACAGTCGCCATAGCCGAAATCGGCCAGGATGACATTATAATTATTATTATAATACAAATTATTAATAATTGCTTTAAATATTATTTTAGCTGTATTTTTTGTGTATATTGTATAATTAATTGTTTTTTTTTAATTATCTTTTTGTGTATTGTGTATAATGTATATTTTTTTGTGTGGGTTTGTGCACAACTAATTAATGTAAGCGCGATGGTGTATACTGTAAGCTTGTGTTGTAATTTTAATCTAAATAAATAAATAAAATAAAATAAATAAAATTTCCCTATCTACCTCCATACCAATAATTACTGAAATCGATCCAGCGCGGCGGTTTAGGCGTGAAAGCGCAACTAAATTGTTTTCAAATCTGTGTCTTTACCATACTACCTTTAAGTTTATGGAATGTTTTCCAGTCCATGGGTTTTCCTTATTCTGTAATTTTAGCATAAATATCTCTCGGACTACGAACGTCATTGATGCATAGTACTATTCTGTACCAAATTAAATAATATTCATTTCTACGGCTTTAAATTTACTTTGAACGTTATTTCATTAAAACAAATATTTCTTGTGAAATTTTTCAAATGTTTTCGAAACAATTTCAAAAGTTTTAAATACTCATTGTTAATATAACTCTTCTAATATTTGATTTTCTTGTAGACATTTAATATGCTTTTTTGTTTTTTTAACAATGATTCATGTTATTTCTTTATGATACTTGCTTTTGTGTCGCTTACTTATAAAATTATTGACGACACGGCACACTTCAACGGACTTGTGATGAAAAGTGCAGGCGCAATCCAAAATACAAAAGACTAATATTATGCTAAATAGAATTCCACCCCATACTGAATTAAAAAATAATAATTTAATTATTAAAATTAAACAGTTCAATTGAATAATGATATATTTTAAATAAAGTGATATTTTTTTCAGTGCTAGAAATATTTATCAAATATAGTAAATAGGTAAAGCGCGTGTAATGAAAACAATTGTTTCACAGAAAACAGTCGGGAACAACACTTAAAAGTGTTTTTTACCAAAGTGAAAAAAATGATAATAGTAGTATATTGTATGAGCCTGGAGACAACATTTGCTTTAATTTTATTTTAACGTGCACAGCAAAGGTACCTACAGTGCCGTAAATATAACTTCTACTGGCAAGAAATGTGTATCTCGGCAATTGAAACAGATTCAATTCACATTAGGTAGTAGTAACATGAGGATAAAAATGGCAACGATGTAATGCCATACTTTTCTAAGACATTTTACCCCAAAGATTTTATTATCATGTAGGTATAATTTTCCATAAGGTAATGTTATGCCTTCGATTTTTACTTTGTATGAACAGTTCAGATTCCTAAAAATTATACCGCCACAGAATTTTTATTCCCAATCCGTCTCCTTCTTTTAATTTCTCGCAAAACGCATTCCACAAGCGCGATAAATGCGTGAACAAAACTACTCGCTTCAAAGAAACCTTGTTAAGCAAAGAGTATTGGAAGGAACAACTGAAAATTTTATTCTCACAAGAAGTTTGAACCGTCTCGTGCCTTTTACATATTTGATTTCAGTGCACAGATATGTGTAGACTGGCACAGCGGATGGGTAATTGAATTGCGAGAACGCGCGCCGGCATCACGTGCGGCGGGCCCCAGGGACCCACAGCCAGCAATATTTTGTTTTATCTATTTTTAATGGCGACTTGAGGGTTAATCATCAGTGCAGATTTGAAAGCTCGCGGTTTGTTTTTGCTATCGAATAGAGTAGGGGTGTGATGTTTGTTGTAATGCGTTTGTAATAACAAGATTAAATCCGATGCGTTGGAATAGCCGTAGGGTTGTACCCGTAGCAAAATATTGTTCCGGGGTAATAAATTGCGATATATTTATAATGTACCCAATCATGCTGATGTTTTTTTAACGAGCTTCACTTGTTTTTATTGTATTAATTTCAGTGAAACCTTGTAGATGAATGTATTTCTATTTTTCTCTCGTGGTTTATGATCCGTAATTAGCAATACTTGTCTGTTATTATTACTATAAAATTTTATACGATAGTCACTATGCGAGTAAATATGAACATTCAGCCGCTGTTTACCGCCAAAAAGGTTGTTCCATATCCGTTTTCGGTTCTTGAATATCCTATATGACTAATTAAAAAGGTCAATAGGGTCATTAATCGGCTATGCTCGTGAAAATTAAGGGAGGAAAAAGGATTTAGGTATGCCAGTTTTCTAATTCTTTTTTAACATGCGTGATAATTCATTACAATAGAAATAATGTTTAATAAAAGTCATAGGTGTACCTTTAATTCGTACCAAGGTGTTGTCTTGGTAGACCTCGCACCTCATTGTCGCGGCTGTCACTACCTTTCATATACGTTATGTAAAACCATCTAAAAAGAACACCCACGCCCCATCACATTTAAACCATATCAACGAAGTGTACTCAAACAAAAATAAGTCAATAAAAACAGCTTTACGCCGCATTATCACAATCCATAAACAAGTTACTTTCAAAAATCGTTGTAAAGTAGCTCCTAGGAGCCGCCGTTGTTTTGATAACGCGAGTTCAGCTCGGCAGCAAGTTTTCTTACGCCGCCCACACCAACCAATATGGGCGTAAGTAGTGTACTTACCCCGCCTCGAACGCCAATAAAACCAGCTACTTACTAAGATATGCGAGTGCCGTTAAATTCCAACAAACTTCTTTAAATGACGCCTTAAAGGTTACAGGAGTAGAGTTACGAGTGATTTAATCTAAGCGTTTGGGATAATTGAGTAATCTTTAGGAACATGAATGATGTTTCAATGATGTATCCTATTATTTGTTATCTTCATTCCGCAAAACGGCGGGGGTTTTAAAAATTTATTTCAATGAGGAATTCATAAATCTATCGGTATTAAAAAAAACTATTGCTATTTATTGATAGCAATTTAGTAATTTTAGACTTATCCAGGTAAAAATGCAGCCTATCTCAAAGTTTACATCTATAGAAGTCGAGGAGTGAAACCATAACATAAAAAGCTATTTTCAAGACAGTTTAATAAGATGAAAATGTCTTGATTCATATAGTCTTTCCAAAGATCTTATGAAATGTCACTTTATACCACCGCTTCGATTTTTTTTATCGCTGTGGAGAAAAATCAGGGCAAGAGACACTTAACCAACATACATACATAACGTCACTGAATTCCTCGTAAGGGTAGGCAGAGGTTTCGGCACCCACATTTTGCCAGGTATGTATCAGACCCACGTAATAGGGGGCGAGCCTATTGCCGTTTTTCGGCCACATTTCAAGATTCCGTGCTGCTACTGAAAATTTCCTAATGGGAAAACCCAATAACACTTTGCCCGATACGGGAATCGAACCCAGGACCTCTAGATCGCTCGACACATACTTGTGACGCGAGACCACGAGGCAGTCACAATTAACAAAACCTAAATAATATACTATAACTTCCATGACATATTTCGAACGCCCATTATCAATTCCCACGCGTTTAACTTACCTACAATTTGTAGAAACAAAGTAAAGACTAAGTCTAAAGTTAAATCTTCAACATCGATAGATAACATAACAAATTGGATAAGCTCTGTCATTACCAAACTCTGGCGGTCTGCCAGCGACTCGCCGTTATAATTTAGATTGTTTCGTGTATCATTTCAGCATCGAGAGCTATAAAATTTTACGATTATAGCGCACCATGTGCTGTACGGTTGTCTCCTGGTGTATGCGTAGGTAAAGTATGTGTCTACATTGCCCATCATTTCTTTGAGCTATTATCGGAAATGCGCTTCTGGCAGGAGTAATTGTTTCCCGGGGCGTCGGCGTATTCTGTTACGCCGACGACACGCTCGTCACTGCGACGGGCGGGACCTTCCAGGAGGCCGCCGACCTCGCCGCGGTTGGAACTGGCAACGTGGCGAGGAGGATTCGGCGGCTGGGCCTCACGGTGGCCCTCCACAAATCCGAGGCCATTTGTTTTCACCGGCCTCGGATGGGACCACCTGCTGGGGCCCACATCGAGGTTCAGGGCGTGCGAATTCCCATCGGCAAGCAGCTCAAATACTTGGGGCTGCTGCTGGACAGTCGGTGGGAATTCCGCGCCCATTTTGAGGCGTTGCAGCCGAAGCTGCTGCGGGTAGCAGGCGCTCTGTCTGGCCTGCTGCCCAACCTGGAAGGTCCAGGCATCCCTTGCCGAAGGATGTACATGGGAGTCGTGCGGTCTATGGCGTTGTATGGAAGCCCAGTATGGGCCGAGTCCCTGAACAGGCGCTGCGTCGCTCTTCTGCGCAGGCCTCAGCGTGCGCTGGCGCAGCGACTGATCAGGGGCTACCGCACGATCTCCTACGAGGCGGCCTGCGTCTTGGCCGGGTCCCTGCCGTGGGATCTTGACGCCAAATTCCTCTCGCGTCTTTATCATCAGCGGGAGGAGGCGTCAAGTCGCGGGGACAGACTGGCCCCGAGAGAGGTTGAGGCAATAAAAGCCTCCCTCCGTACGGCCGCCGTGGAGGAATGGCGAACCAGGCTGGAGGATCCCAGTGCTGGTGCTAGGACCGTCGAGGCAGTGCGTCCTGTCCTCGACCAGTGGGTGGACAGTCGCCACGGTGCGGCGACGTTTCGCCTGACGCAGGTGTTGTCGGGGCATGGATGCTTCGGCCACTACCTGTGTCGGGTGGCTCTGAAGGAGGAGTCGGCCGTGTGTCACCACTGTGACAACTGCCCGGACGACACAGCCCAGCACACGCTACAAGAGTGTCCAGCCTGGGAGACGGAGCGCAGCGCTCTCCGCGCTATTGTTGGTGGCGACCTCTCGCTCCCGGCCGTCGTATCTTCAATGGTCGGGAGTCCGAGGTCGTGGCGAGCGGTGCTCTCCTTCTGCGAGCACGTCATGTCGCAGAAGGAGAGCGCGGAGCGGGATCGAGAGATCAACGATCCCGCCCGCCAAAGACGTCAGAGAAGGAGGCGCCGGGTCGACAGAGATAACTAGACCCGGCGCCCTGCCCTGTGGCAAGGGGGCGTTAGAATCCCACCACGGTATCCCCTGCCTGTCGTAAAAGGCGACTCAAAGGGGCCCTTGGGGTCGCTGGGCGCGCTGCGGGGGCGGCGCGTCCTCACTGAAAGTGACCCCGAGAGGGGCGGCGGCACTGTGGCCTGTGTACGTCGCGGGCGCCCATTCACAACTGGGGCGCCCGAACCAAGCTAGTGGGGGTGCAACTGCGCCCCCAACAACTCCGAGACGGCCGAGACAAACACGTCTCGGAGGCGCACCGGGCGGCTGCGGCATTACGGTGGGCGCTTCTCGCTCACGTACCGTGGTCGCCCCACTCGGCGCGGAGATGGCCACCGGGGGGTTTTGGTCGGTATGCCGGTTTAGGGAATTTTGTTAGGGACCCAGCCCGGCACTAACACCTGCGCGGACATGACGTCGCCGCGCGCCGGGCTGGAAGACCGGTGACCCCGACATACGCTTCCCGCCCCCCCCTCCCCCGGGGCTGGCGGGAAGTAGAGCCATAAACAGCTTTCCCCTCGAGAACAAAAAAAAAAAAAAAGGAGTAATTGTTTGTTCTTTATGAAACTTCATTGTTAGGTCTTGGTACGTCACATGGGACTTTTTTCAGATCATCATCATCATCCCATACACTTCCCACTGCTGGCCGCCTCTTCAACTGAGAGGGTTAAGGGCTTATTCCACCATGCTGGCCTAGTGCGGTTTGGCGGATTACAGCTAAGAAATTCCTAAGAACTTCTAGGTGTGCAGGTTTCCTCACGATGTTTTCCTTCACAGTTTAAGTGAGTACGTGATAATTAATTTGGATTGTTGTAGATATGTGCATATAAAACTTCAACTATAATAATTAAAAATCTTCGTATGAATAATTATAATCAATTAAAATGCTACTTCAGTAAATTCTCGTACAAAGTCTCTCGTACGAATACGCTTTCTTAAAAAAAAACACATTCAAAGCGAGTTTTTACTAAAAAAACATCCATGTAACTTGGAAAAGTTAAAAAGATGTGTGCTCTGAATTTGATTTCTCGACCATATACATTCGTCTGAGCAACGTCATAATCATTTGTATGTTTTTCTAATATTTAGAGAAACAAAATCTGTACACAGCTCGTTTGTCAAAGCACACATATTATTTTCAAATTCGAGCACATCAAACAAAACTAGTTAATATTTGTTGGAAACAGAAAAAAGCTCTGGAACAGTGGAGATGTGTTGTGCATTAATAGTGAAGTAACTAAATCAATATTATTACGAGACCAACCTTCTTGGGATAGGTACGGCACGACGGGCGCGGATTCGGGAATCGCTAAAGGGGCTTAAATTTATAGCGTTACTAATATTACACATTTGTTAGAAATTGAATCTGTGTAAAACTCTGGTCACATACTACATACTATTAAAAGCTACTACACTCATTCTATTACTATTAGGTACTCAGCCTTTTTATATCACACGTTCTTGAGATGACGTTCGCTAAACCGCACTCTTAATATATAGCATGTTTGCAATATTAGACGATTATATGGTTATTTCGTCGTTGTTACGTTTTTACCCTCTTAAATTTCACAAAAACCATTGCACACTTAGCTAAACAAAATTCCATGTAGATCAAGATTTGTTGGTCATTTTTTAACGTTATGCATCTTAAGTTGTTTTTGTTATATAAAGTGGGCCCCGGCTTTCACGCCTGACTGCGGTCCTGTACTAAGGTAATAACAGAACTATTCGTGGACGCGTAACTTCAACACAGTAGAGCAAGACAAATATTGAAGCAAACTAAGTTTCCGAGTAGTGAAGACGGCCCCGTACCTGATGTTAATTAATTATTAACTTACTAAATTTACATTTACTTTACGAATTTAAATACAATGTTACATGAGTTACGGTATTAAATAAAGTTTCAGTTATTATGTTTTAAAATAATTATTGCCAACTTTATTTAAGTTTAACGTTTAGGTAATATTAATATTATAGGAAAACTAAAGTTTAGAATTGAGCCTTTTAAAATATGAAAAATAATAATGTCATTCCTGTCTTAAGTCAACAATATTTTTTTTCGTTTCTTGGTAAATCTTAATGATATTAAATTTTTACTGTCATACCTTAAAAAAAATACATAGCACGTCGCCAAGGGTAGGTTAGGCTGTTTCTTATCGTATTTCAATTGTTTTCTCCACTGACGCTTGGTCGTAGTCGTGGATGCCCACTCAGCATTAAATCATTCTTATACTACAGTTGACTTAAAACTATATCTTAATAAAAGCACTACACAGTTAAAAAAACACGCCTACACGTACGCAAGCAATAATTCGTATGTTCTAACTTACTACGTGGCATAGCGCGAAAAATTGGGAGCATTTGTCCAATAAAAACATGACTGCGTCAGAAAACGCCCGCGTGGCGCGGAATTATTTGCGAGGGCACGTTTGTCGAAAGTGTTAACTAAAATTTGCATAGTATGACGAAAGTTGGCCGTGGAAATTGTACACCAATATAGCGCAGTGCAGGATACGCTTCGCAGTCGGATGCCGGCGTTTTAATCACTTCTCCTAGTTGTTTAATGTAATGTATGTCGCGCTTGGCCTTTTTACCGTTTCTACGAACCTTGTGTCACGATTTTCGGAGGCTCTATTATGAGACTCTCGACAAAACGGACATAAATTAGAAAAAAGTATAACTACATATATAGATATATTCACGCCTGTATTCTCAGAAGGGGTAGGCAGAGGTCAATTTCTGCACCTACATTTCGCCCATTATTTTTTCGTCCTACGTAATATGGGGCGAGCCTATTGCTGTTTTTCGGGCACAATTCCAGACTGCGTGGTGCTACTGAGAATTTCCTAATAGGAAAACCCCCCAAAATTTTGCCCGACCCGGGAATCAGACCTGTGAGTTCGTGATGGCACAGCAAATACTCGAACCGCGCGTCTACGAGGTATTCAACAATAACTATGAGTATAGAATAATATTGCTATATTAAGTCAAAATGCGGTCTAATTTATATTATATTCTTTATTAGGTATTGGTCACAAAGGCAATTTTAGTTATGCAGTCAGAAGGTCAAATGCAACTTTTATTATAATCTTACGAAAATATCGCTTCAGATTGAGCCCCGGGTTTTACAATGCCTATTTCAGTAGTAGATCTTTAATAGCTGGTAATCTTAAATCTGCTTAAAAGAAAACTCCATTACAATAAAAATGCTACTTTGCGGCGTAGGAGTAACGATTTTTGTCCATATGCATGTCAGAGACCAATTAAAATCGAACTACAATCAAAAGCTTTAAAACAAGAGACAACCCAGCACCAATTGATTGACATGTACCTAATCACACATGAACATTTTTAGGACGCAACCAAACATAACTTCTAATTACTACGGAAATTCAAAGCTCCGCACTTAATGTAAGGAAGCGCGACATGGTATACCATCGAGTTTAATTAAAAGCCATAAAACGAAGCATCCAAAACTTCCTATGTGTATAATTTACTCGGTCATGCTAAAACCCGTCTGAAAACCACCAGCACGGATCATACATAGCATATTATTTGTCAAGCCCGCTAAAGATCATGTGATGGTTTAGCTCTAAAACTCCACCATCCGCAGTTAAGTGGATAATAAAACATGGTAGGTTGCTTTCATTAGCCCCGGACTCGTATATAAAACCAAGTTAAGCGTATACGCCAGCTTCAAAACGTAACCTTACTTTTATGGCCGATATAAAATTTCAAATTTCGCTACTCGGCGTTGTTAACTTCTCATCTGCACCTTTGTTTACTGTCAGTAGCGGTGCTCAATGTTATTCATTTATTTTTACATCACGGATGAATGGCCTTGTATGGGCTTTAGGAAGATAATTTTCTTTTTTTACTGTCTCAGGACACCGTATATGATAGTGTATGGATTGACAGTTACTCTCGATACGAAATGCTGGTCTGCGAAAAATAATTTAGGCAAGTATTACTGATTGATTTATTAAAATCAGCTAAAACTACTAAAGCTAAAAGGTTTTTAGTTAGCATCCTGATTTCATATTTCTGAATATACATACATACATAAACTCACGCCTGTATTCCCTGATGGGGTAGGCAGAGGTGCATTTCTACACCCACATTTAACCGGGTATGTATCAGTCCCACGTAATAGGTGGCGAGCCTATTGCCGTTTCTCGGGCACATTTCCAGACTCCGTGCTGCTACTGAGAATTTCCTAATGAAAAAACCCAATAACACTTTGCCCGACCCGGGAATCGAACCCAGGACTATTAGATCGCAAGGCACATACTTTTACCGCGAGACCACGAGGCAGTCGTTCTGAATATAATGAACTTTATATTTGGATTCTTGAGAAGACTATGAAGCAAACTATGAAGACTGTTCTTAGAAATTCAAACTAGAATTATATTGACATGTACCATTAAAAGCAGAAGTTCTAGACTTAAAATGCAATAGTTTAGCTTATAAGTACAAAAAAAAAAATTATAGCCCATACATTAAATGATTGTAGTAAAATGTGTAGACCTGTATGTTGTGTGTTTGTTAAATATAATAAAATTGATAATAAAATAAAATAAAATAAATAAATAAATAAACCTATTTTTTGTCCTCAACTGCATTAGCGTGAGATCTCCTATTTATCTTATTCCTAATTAATTTTGTCGTTGGTTAAATACGAAATCTTAAGAGATTTAATGAGCTTCGATCCTTGGTGCCATTCTCTGCTCATTGCAGCCGAACCAGGATTAGTAGAATTTTTACTGGTTCGTATGCGTCATAATATTGCCAATTCAAACTATTTAAGATTCATAATATTGATACGGTAACTACAAGATGTTGTTAGGTTAGCTAATTACGTAATAACTTAACACAGTAGGTCCCTTAAGTAGGGAATGAATTAATAAACCTACTTGGTATTAATGGATCTCACAACTTTTACTTAGAAGAACTGAGTTGCGAAACTTGTTTTTTTTACAGGTTTTGTTTTTTATCCATACTTTCTATCCTAATTATCCATACTTTAATACTTTAACTCTGCGCTTTTAAATTTATACTACCGGACCAATTTCTATAATTTTTGGCATGAAATTAATGGATAATGATGGAAGATTAAAAAGTAATATAGACTGCTTTTAAAAAAATGCGATCGTGTGTAGCTGGGTTAGTACATACTACATATATAAATAAAATAATCTTAATTCTACGCTATATATTTTCTGTACAAAAAGGACTGTTGGGTTGTTGGGTAATAAGGTTAGCCGGGAGCAGAAACTGTGTTCGTTGTTGTGATAGTTTCAGCGATAAAGTTTCAGTAAACGGATACGAATTGGGTAGAAAATATACAGCTGCGTGCAAAAAAGGCATTCGTAACTTAATTGGTAATAGAAAAAATACTGTTATCGCTTTTCTTTTGAAATATAAGTACCTATTAAGAAAACTGTTATATGTTTTTTTTCTAATTTTACATTTGTATTGAATTTCATGGGAAACTGAGAAACAATCGCCACAATAGATAAGTTCACAAATAATTTGAATCAGTCAAGTTAAAAAATATGACCGAATGCAGTAATGAAAACGAAAGCATCGCACATGTTAACAGAGCAAGGTAAAAATTATTTCACACCGTAATAGCTTAAACACGAAGTCTATAAAAACCCGTCTATAAAATCTGCCAAAGTAAGTGTACGTAAACAAAACACTAAAGACCTGAAACCGTTTACGCTACCATATTACTGTCGGGATGTGAATCAGCCAAAATACAACAATAATAATAATTCATATCGTGACATGATAGACGAACAAACTAATGCCCCTACGTTAACGTTTGAGCCATAAAAAACTTTGACAACGTATCTTGAATTATTGGCGGGACGAAGAAAAAAGTTCTCCATTGCCAAGCAACGACCCCGGAACAAGTTCTGTTACAGTTGTAAACATAACAATGATTTACAGTACTTGTAAAAAGTTTATAATATGTAACGCCATGTCACGGATTTGTGATTAATTTTGCACCAGATTGTTCAGCTGTTTATGATTTACTGCAGTGTTTAATAGCACATGGAGGCTAACTTACGCTGTGTTGTGAGAATGTACATTTTGTTAGTGATAAAGCTATGCTGTACTTTCTTACATTGTGATACGGATGGGCCCGCTCGACTGGGTTCAAGGTCTCATAGAAAAGCGACTTGAAATATGCCCGATTGGTTGGTGGTAGGATATTTACGACATCGGCCTATGTTTACCCGGTTAGCATGAGGCCGACATAATAGTATCGACTGTTGGGAAATAAATATAATAATTTAAATTTACTACCAGTTGCAATTGTAGTCACTTTGCCATGTTATTATACGTTGCAGAACAGACATCCGAGCCACTATTTTTGTATGCTAAATCACTACGTAACTTTTCTTAATATTTTTAAAATTTTGTTTATTTTCTTAGAAGTACACCCACTGTACTTAAAAGTATTTAATGTGTCTTTATGATAGCTGAACTGCCAACATTCTTATAAAATAATAATTTCTTTATTCGTAAAAAGACTTATGTCACAGACGAAAATTTATTTCTGAGGAATTTTTCAATAAAAGAACGACAGATACGTTCAAAAGAACTATTCACAATGTTGTTGTCTCTTCCTGATCCTAAGCCTTAAGTCCCCATACAGTGGCGGATAGGTAGCTTAATTATCATTACAAATCAGTGAACAAAAGAAATTATTCAGCTCCGAACAACAGCAAATCATCCGTTGTATCGAGAGCACGTCGACGCGGAGGGGTTTAATTGTGATATAGATATGAATGAATCCGCATCACCCCAGCCGGCCTGGCTGCGAAGGGTAGCTGCATCAGCGTTGTGGTTAACCGGCGCGCGACGGACGCGATGTCGCGTCACCAGAATTTGTCGCCGGTACAATTTGGAACCGAGAGCGGAGGTGATATTTTTAAAAAAGGATAGAAAAGACATTATTATGTACTGTTAAATGTTAGGCAATTGAAGACACTAATAGTAGATCGTCCAGCTTTTCACGGTAGTACCTAATCTCGAAACTAAGATTGCCCTATTACAACCTCATTAAGTGTGATTTTCTCGCCATAAACCTATGTATTTGCTTAAAGTTCCTTCTATAGGTTGCGTATGGCAGCGTTAGACACTAACTGAAGTCGAAGTAGTAATCTGATGGGATCATAGACTGGATGTAGACGGACCGATTCCTCTACTCTATATACGATCTCTATCCACGTGGAAACGAATATCTTACAATAGCAAAAACTGTTGGCTTAACTGGAGAATGAATTATAACATAAACAATCTCACTTCTGCGCATTACTCTGTATCAAATATACTATGTATCAATCCACATTCAAAATCGAACTTGAATTGAAAGGTCATTCGCTCTTGATCAAAACCAAACAGCCTAAATACGAGGTTGTATGTACACATAACAATGTATCGCCAGATGAATGTGTATGCGAGTGATATACGACGTTTGTAATGTTCGCTCCTCTGTATGTTTACGCGTTGTTCGTAAGCTTCACTGACGCTGTGAACGCTGAGAATTTAGTGAATATAATCATAATACCTCTAGATCCCTAAAATGCAAAATTTTTGATACATTACGAACTCATGTTTGGAAATTCTATGGCATACCATCACCATACGGTATATCACCCAAAAATGCCTCTAGTCAAGAGATTGACTTTCGACTGTTTGTCGCATTGATGGATTTTTTAAGGATAAAAACACATAAAAATTGCAAGCATTTTTACATATCACCTATCGGCACCTAAAACCCGAAAATATACCTTCATAAATAATCAGATCTTCACGTTTTTTAGTGATAACACCTTAAAAACCTCTCAATCGTGATTGATTTTCGCCACGAGGCAAAATAGGGATTTTACACGTTACGAAGATCAAATTTTACAAATGGTTATCTCACTCGAACAGCCTCACCTAATGTTTGAAAATCTCTCAATAGGTATTTCAAAAAATATGAAAAGCAATTCAAATATAAAACTAAGATTATTCATAAACTCCAAATCTCATTCGCATTTCCAAAAGGCAACTCGCTATCTAGCTGACTCGATAATTGCTTGTGATAATTGGATTTGCGCTCATAAAAATGTAAAAAACTGGGTACCGTGCCGCCCTTTGCCGCCGAGTTTCAGGGGGCGTCGCTTATTTATATGCTAATGCAACGCTGTAGAAATGCCACGCACGACTTAGGCACTGCACCTGTCCAATTATAAGAACAACATTTTGCCTTATATGCATTTTCATGGAATTTTCTGCATGGAAATTGAGCAAGTTACGCCGCGTATGAACGACGGTGTACCGTGAATATTCTGCTTTAGCACAAGCAACCTGTTTGTGTAAATATTAACTTTGAACTAAAATACGGGGAGATGTATCTTGAAAATGTATGGTGGCACAAATTTTCGTTGCGCATTCTTATTTCGGGAACGTGCTGTGCAATGCTTTTATGGAAAAATAAAGTGGAATTTAGTTTGTAAACCACACTAGTAACTCTCTGCATCAGAATGCATAGTTAATTTCATATAATTGTAACTTATTGGTTTACATAAAACAAATTACTGCACAATAAAAAAAAACATTAAGATATTTGAAGATAATAAATTTAAAAACATTGCTTCTAGTGTGTAATTTATGGACCTACTGAGAAACCTGAAACAAACCTTAAATAGTTCAGTTGCAAAGCAAATACATGACATCACAGGCAATAGTTTTACGAACCATCAAGATCTACAACCAATAGTCATGGTCAAGGTATTTATACATTAGTAGGTAAAATCAACTGGTTTGTGATGATGATTTCTATAAAGCCACTCTACACCTAAATGACACTGGCTGCAGTTGACCCCAGGCGAAATAAGACGAACAACTGGATAATTATAATTCATCATCATCATCATCATCCTCCTCCATCCTCCTGCTGTACCTATGAGAGGCCTAGGCCTATGCCTCTCCTATGGCACGCCACTGGGCTCGATCTTCGGCCCTCCTCATTATAACTCATCATTCATGGGAAGTGGAATTACTTACCATTATTTTAGTAAGGGCACTTATATATTTACCACCTCACCGTTATTATCTGTTTTGCCATTTGGGTTAGTGATGTTTCCCCTATCCCCCCACGCATTAGTATTCATGGAAGTCATTCGATCGAGAAAAGAATTTCGCGGCCCGGTCCTATCTTGACGAGGGCTGTTCTGAGTGGTTGCCATTTCCTCTCGCCCTTTATTTTTCCTCCAACAACTTAATGGAGTCGTAGCAAATGGCCTTGTATTTCATTATAATGTTTTAACCTCATCCGACATAAGCGGGACAATTATGTGTCCTGTGTTTTTATTGTGCCTCATAAAAGCAACTGGGGCTGTGAAAATCATATTCGTCATTAACACATTATGTATGTGAACGATATCTTGATGAAAAATACAGAACCCTCGTGAAGGTGAGGTAATTTTCAGTACGGTCTACATGCTACTATTATTAAAGTATGGTAAACAAAAATAATGTTAAGCGCAGTAGTTGCTACTTTAGCGTGTAAACACAGTTTACTGGACTCTAATATAATAATAACAAGATAAGTAGACAAGTCCAGTAGTAGAAGTCTGATAATGCATAATGATGATGATAATAATGAAGTATATAATGACACCTTCCAATACATACCTGGCGATATGTGGGTAAATGTGGTTGATATGCACCTCGCCTACCCCTTCAGGGAATACAAGCGTACGGTTATGTATGCACTTATGTAATGAGGACACCATGCCTATCGTTAGCGCTGTTGTATATAGAAAATATCATTCCTACCTTGAGTTTTACCATATAATTAATGACGTGGATCCATAATGACATATGTATAAACTGGCGTCAAGATATAACATTATATAATACATACACGACAGTAACAAGGGTTTTAAACAAACAAACATACATATATTTAATTAGTCATGGGACGTAGGATATGAGAGACGAGGGCTTAATATCGTTACGTATTCCAAAAGGGATCTCCGTAGTTATAACTAAATGCTAATATAGTATTAGAGATGTTTTAGTTATTAATATATTCTCGAACATCATCCAATGTAGTTTATTTAGCGCTAACGACCAAATTTTGAGACAAGTAATGTTGTTCCGAGTGGTGCGATGTTAACAAAAGGCTCATCGAAAGATTTTTACTGCTTGATTTAGTTAAATAACTTAGGGTGAGATATGCTATTTAATTTTGCGTGAGAAAAAAGGAAATATGTAGTCATATACGCAAGTGTTAACTGTTGATTACCATAATTAAAGTACCTACGTTATTATCACAAAAACCATGTAAATTTGAAGCAACTTAAAAATTCTTTCACATTCTAGTCAAAGGTGTAATTGTACAATACCGTTACTTTTTATTGATACTTTAACCAGGCGTTCATACTAGACTACCGTAACCGCGACCATTTCAAACCGGAAAACTGCGAAGAATATCAAATTGGCAAGTTAAATGGGAGCATAGCACACAACCATTGAAATAAATGCGAACACATAGAATAACAGAGCAGAGCATCTATTCACTTCTCGCGACTTCCCAACGCAAGAATTTATCTAAAGCAAATCTCATTGTGCCGGGGATCCGTGGAGACGTGAGATGAACTCGCAAGTAAGACAAATTCCCATCGAGTTGATTAAAGTTGTCAGCCGGGAGTGATGCATTTTAGACACAAGCCGCAAATACGGACAGCCGTCTTCGCCAATATGTTCATTGGTAATTGAATTACTCGATTATGTCTACAAGGGTTTGTAGGTAAGAATAGAAAAAACTTATGTCTAGCTTGCAAAAGACATATTATGTCATATTTGCCGAGATTTTGAGATCTGACATCATAATGAATAATAAATAAATAAATAAATACACCCAACAGTCACATACATAGTTCTGACCCCACACTAGGATACAAGTCCTGTGTCGTGGGTATCAGAAACTACGAGAGACTTTTCGGTCTCACAAACACCCAGACCCGAAACAAATATTTGTGGATCACACAAACATTTGTCTCGGTGCGGGGATCGAACCCGCGGCCTCTCGTTTCGCAAGCTGGTATCTAGCTAACTGCGCCACGGGGCCATCAATGGATTTCCTCAACCTAGGAAAACATGAAATGTAAACTTTTACGAAGGTATTTTTATGGTAGCTCTAGATTGGGTGATGTTTCTTGTATAAAAATAAAATAGCATAAATAGTAATGATAATCTTCTGTGGCAATCATTTTTTTACTTATTAACATACATTGAATTAGTTTTCACAACATTAATAATGTAGAATACTAACTTTTAGAATACACCCGTGAATAATAAGAATACGCTTTGTAAATGCAATATTTTAACTATCGTTTGAAGATCAAAGGAGTTGTATACCAGTGCCTGAAAAGCCAAAAGGTTTAATTGAACAAAGTAAGCAAAGGCAAGTAATTGATAGATAACATTAAATGTTTCTACAGCTGAAATTATACAACTATAATTTCAAGGTTCACAAAATCCACCAAAGCGCGGCAGACGAGGTAACTTATACTCCAACAGTAAAGTGGACTTAAGAGGGCTTACTACACAACTAAATATACCGCCAAGAACCTTTCAAGGGAATAAAATTCTCAGAGAATAATAGAGCGTCGCAAAGGAATAGCTACACAAACGCCCACAGCTTAATCTTATAATACAACGTGTCAAAGACTTACCTTTGTATTTTGTGTTATATTTTACATAAGTCTGTTGAGTCTTACGCGTCAATTAATAGAAATAATATTCACGACACCTTTGTCTGTCATGCTACGTCTGTTAAGATAATAATAATACGGAGCAGAAATAGTTTGTGTATAGAATAACGTCATTCAAAGTGATTTCAAACACAAGTTGTTTTAACAAAAATTACATATGTGATGGCTAAAACTTTGGTTCCATGCCCTCTTACAGTCGAATATAATTTATATAGCAACGATCCTCATTTATAGGGGTCTCACTTTGGGGTTTTAAGTTCAGCTCTATGATTTTTGCATTAGGATTTTTTAAACTGCCACCACCTCCCCCATAAAGCTTATTTTGTTTTACACAAAAAGTGGGGAAGCGCCACCGAGGATCTCGGCCACTTCAAACTTTGCCGTTAAGAAATAAAAAAAAAACATTAATGTTTGATAAATACACGCCTTAAATAATTTGCGGACAGCGGAAAGCATGAACTTTATTTTGTCTTTAAAAATATTCATATAACGAATGCGAAATTATGGAGGAAGTGGTCACTTTGGAAAGAGAATGCCGTAGAGTGAAATGGTTTAAAATGCAAAACTTAAACGAAAATTATACCCCAGGACAAGCCCGGTCGGACCGATTGATGAATATTACAGTAGATAGAAACCATAAAGGAATATTACACTATTCTGAAAACAAGCAATTTAAATAGTGCGCGGATCAGCCGGATCTCAAAAGAGATTTCGTTTTAGCATTTCAAAACGCTACATATAAACCGATTTGCATATTCAACACACGCTTATAACAAAATCCCCCGAGAAGACTAAAATCCTTTTTAGACAATTTAATATTAGACGAATTCAAATACAATTCGTTAGATGCAACAATATAGTAGTAAGTGGGAGTAACTGAAGTGAAAAAGCACGTATGTACAATAACGGTTGTTGGGAAATATTTCTGAATAGCACACCGTTGATATTTCTAATCCGCAAAATCCTTGGCACGCGCGAATACGGGGATTACACATTCAAATAACGCATGCTAGTGACTATACGGAGTACGTTTTCCATTAGCGACACAGAGGACTGTGCAACTATGATGTTCATCAATGCACTAAGCGTAGTTTTGAGGAGTGCTCAGCACTGTGGCTTGTGTGTTTCGAGTTGGAATTGCACTTAAGTAAACTGGGATTTAGCCCAATTTCGGAGCTTATGCTTCTAAAGGCTTACTTACACTGAAGTTGCATTGTTATTTCTGCAAACTTCATACGTATTTTATGCAGACGGTGAGTTTGTCACGCAATATTTGAAAGTTGGGTTCTGACGTAACCAATTTCTAATCAATTTCAAAATTAGAAGATGTGTTCTTTCAAACAATTTTCACTCGAAAGCATCATTATTTACGTACTTTAGTTTATAATATCTGATTGCTTTTTATAGCAAATCCAGTTTCGTCTTTCAAAAATACAAGCACTACAGGTGAACTCATTTCTTCAGCTTTCATTCATTCATTCAGCTTTGTGTTCATGATGTGACATGTGACAGAGCATATACTGTGGTAATATTTGCATAATAATATCCTTACCTTACTAATTAGAAATATAAAATAAGCACTGCCTGTCTGTTTCGGAACGTCTAATCTGCTTGATAGTTTTTGCAATGGAGATCGATATGACCTTGAGAAAGGAGTTAGGGATTTTTTTTAAAAGTTGCGCTAAGGGGAAAATCCAATGTAGAAATAAATAGAGACAAATTTTAACCTTTATTTAATTTCAGTCCCAACTTCCAACTAAAAGCAAAGCGAATTGAAGCTAGAAAAGTATTTCTGCTGCTACTCCAATCCAGTTTTGATGTAGGTTACACTGATTTCTCAGAAGCCCAATTCAATTTAGATGCTAGGAAAAAGGTGTAAACCTGTGGTAAAGGGAGCTATTAACGAGCTGCTCTATTCTAAGAAATAAATAAATAACCTTTGCATGTATGTAATAACAACAGCAATATTAATTAAAACTGCCTTTGATTTTTACTTTGCACGTAATAACAACATAAATATTAATTAAAACCACTTTTGATTTCTCGTAGGTACACAATTAAATTGCTAAGTCTAATGAGTTAAATCTAGTGGTATTTTTAAATAACCAATTTACGTGGGATCAGCATCATTGTATGGTTACTTACTACGTATTAGAGCGTAGATCCGGGACCTCAAAATACCACTTCGCTCTACCGACATTCTATTTCGGGACCTCGCGGTCACACATGCCAAATCACGCCGAGAGGCCAACAAGACAACAGTCCCAACATAGTATTCCGTTTCAACTTAAAAAAATACTTGGATTTGAGAGGGTAAATAAATGACACTGAGATGTCTCCTATAATTATGACTTATATTATGTGTCATAATGGTGCAAAATGATTCTAACCAATAAATAGTTTTATTCTAAACAACGTTAAGTATAGCATACTCGTCCTTATTTTCAAAGCCTCTTTTATATAACAAGTTCAATAACCGCCCACGAGATTGTTTTTACAGTATTACCGGCTCTTGAACGAGTACTTAGAAGGGACTTATAGGATTCTTGGAATAAGAACTCAGTTTGTTCTACAGCAAAATACTAACAGGAGCATAATGCGTGGGAGATGCATTCACTAACAGCTACGTGATAAATAGGTAGATACATAACCAATTGATGGTGATTCAAAAGAATCTTTGTAAAACTGCATTAATAAAATAATTTGACTTAGACATATCACAAAGTTTTCCTCACCTCTTAAAAAGACACGTATTTTTTACATCGGAAGCTATAGGAATGAAATAACATACATACAGCAGACTTTTCAAATATTTGAAAGTAAGCTTTATGTCAAAGCGAGCAGATTCTGTGATTGCGGTCACGTACCAGTAACGAAGCGCTTGAGTGACAGACCCCAATGTAGCTGCAACACCTAATAGCATAACACCCCTCCCAAATACCAAGGTAAATGAACTTTGCACAAAGACATAAATCAACATTTTGTCATACATATAGAATGATAAAATTTTAAAATATAAAATTTTTAATGATGCAAAATGTACGATTTGTCATCATGCAAAACAATCGTCAGAAGTGTCCTAAATTTAGTTAGGTTCAACCTTTATCAGATTGTCTGTGTAAAAAACAAGAAAGCAAAAGATAAAATCATAAGTATAAAACAGATATAACTCTGAAAAATTTAAAATACCGCTTGCCGTCGCGTCGTAAATTAACAGCTGAAAAATTAAAATAAATATTTATTATGTCGATTAAATCCGTCCATATATTAACCTCTTGTTTTAAAAAGAGCTACTTGGGTAAATAAAAGTTAATAAACTTCATATATCCTTGAAATTAACATGGGGATCTGTTCAAATTTTCATCAATACAATAACAGTATTGCTTGCTATCAAATACATCTTCAAAAGTTATAGGTGAAAATTCGAAATTCCAAACCACCATGACTCTATTAAATATTCATTCCATTTCTAACGTTCTCCATTGCTTACTGTCTAGACTAATTAAAATTAAAATAAAATTAAACTCGTATTGCATATGCCAGACAGAAAACAGACGGACGTTTAATTTGCATATACTTAAAAAATATACGAGCATTCGCAAATATCGTCATGATAAATGTAGAAGCAAAATCCTATGAAATCAGCACCAATGCATTTACAAATTATCGCATACTATTTAGAAATGCAAGCGCAACCAATACCCGGAACCAAATTCATTCCACTAAATGAACCACAATTACATAAATATAACGGAATCACATTAGAATGCACAATTGGATATCGTTATCTACCATTTGTGCATTTTCCAATACATTTTAATATTATTACGCTTTGCTCATTTAATTAGTGCGACAAATACACGGTTTTCAGCTGAATAAGTCTATACGCCATTTAAATATTTAGACAATATTAGAAACGTGATTGGTCAAACAACGAGATTTTTAAAATTGTTACTGGCTTCAAAATGGCCTATCTGGATGTTATAGCTCCTGTTATCTTGTGTATTATATACATAAAAATCTATAATTATGAATTATTTGTGCGTCATTTTATTTCTTGTTCAGTTTGGTTAATACGAATATTTATGCTTGTTAAATTAGTTTTGAAATTGAGTTTAACTGCTTCTATGGCCAATGACATCAATTAACGGATGCAATCAAAAAATGTTAACTCTTACTTTTAAGAGTATCAAATTTTGAAAATGACTTCCTGTGAGGAGATTGGCCAGATCCAAGAATTTAATTATTATAAATAGCTAAAAATTACCGGATAGAGTAACGAAGACACGTAAGGCCTAAGCTTAAGCCCCTACCCTTACCCCTCAAGTATACAGATATTTGTTCAACTACATCCATCCATCCATCAGCCAACATAGGCCACTGCTAAACATAGGCCTCCCCCAATGATCTCCACAATCACTTGTTGGAGGCAGCCTACATCCAGCGACGTCCCGCGACCTTTACCAGGTCATAGGACCATCTTGTTGGTGGATGTTCCGGCTACGTGGCCTCCATTCGAGAACTTTTTGGCCCCATCGGCCATCAGTTCTATCGGTATGTGCACGGCCCATTGCCACTTCAACTTACTACTCCGCTGGGCTGTGTCGGTTACCATAGTTCTCATACGAATCTCCTCATTTCTGATTCGATCTCGTAGGGAAACCCCGAGGATAACATACATAGCTTTGTAGTTATTAGCACTTCGCCCAAAATAAAGAGAATTCTCGTATTTGTAGAGAATGTTCCCTGTATCAATTCAAAAACTTCAAGTTCCTTAAACAAAAAAATAAATATGAAGAGGCATTTAAAGATGGATGTAATTATGTGTATCGATAACTGGAGATAATCGTTTTATGTCATCGATACCAGATATGGACTGTTACACGCTTAACATCAGTTTTAGTCATTCTACAGTGGCCAATATAAATAAAAACAGCAATTATTTCTTTAACATGTGCCATTTTAAAGTCAAATGAATGATCTTCGTAGTTCTTTAACCTTTTTGCAATATAAAACCATCATTAGTAGATAGCATTGCCTTATCGATGTTCTTTTGTACGTGACGAACATCATATATTGATAATTGCTTAGGGAAAACAATAATAAAATTTTATCGCAAATATTTATATAGCCTTATTAGGAAGATAGGCGTTTTTATCACTAAATGATAATTAATCATTCTTACTCATGAATGCAACACCGCTTAGCTGTTTATGACCATTGTAATGAAACTAATATGACAAATCATCATCATCAGCCCATATACGTCCCACTGCTGGGCACGGGCCTCCTCTACAACTGAGAGGGTTTAAGGCCAACCCGCACTAGGCCAGCGTGGTGGACTAAGGCTTAAATATGACAAATATTGGAAGACAATGGTACTGTTTCAGGCAATGTAAATTTGCATGTCATTAAAGACTTCGATACATCTCAATAGGTTGTCTGTGTCTCTTAATGTAATAAAATGATGATGATATCTAAATTAAAATAAATTTTATTATATAGTAGTGATGGCCTCGAGATTTAGGCGCGCGGTCGAGAATCTCGGCGGTCGCGGATTCAAACACCTCTGACTTTTCGAAATTTCGTGTGTATTCAAAATTAATTATCACTTACTTTAACGGTGATGGAAAACATCCGGAGGAAAACTGCACACCTAAAAGTTTTTTGGAATTTATTAGGTGTGTAGCCCACCAACCAGCACTAGGCCAGCGTGGCGGACTAAGGCCTAAACCCTTTTAGTTGTAGAGGAGGCCCGTGCCCAGCAGTGGGACGTATATAGACTGATGATGATCAGTATATAATCAACAGCCACTAAATTACTTCGCATGATCTGTGAAATGTTTATTATAGTAATCATCATATCGTATCATAAACAAAGTCTGCAAAATATGTGCAGAATTGCAAAACTGTAAAAAACATTGACGGCTAACAGACCCGTTTTATACTTATATACTCAGTCTATCGCCGTCCACTGCTGAACGTAGGCCTCCCCAAGAAAGCGCCAACCATCCCGGTCTTGAGCAGCCCTCATCCATCCGTTACCCGCCACCTTTCTCAAGTCGTCGGACCATCGTGCTGCAGGTCGTCCTACACTACGTTTTATACTTAGTGTAATTTAATATTGGAACAAGTCAATACAGGAGTAATTGTAGCAAGTAGCGAGAAGGTGCAGTAATTAACAATGTTATAATTATTCAAAAAAGTGTAGACGCGATCCGTCAAACCAGAATAATGATAAACTCCTCCCTGATTCATACATACATTCAGATTTACTCGAAATGCGTGACAGCCCTTGAAACGCAAAAGGTTACCAATTAGTTTATACAAGTAACATTGTTCCCCTCGGCTGGGCGGGATTGCAATGGCGATCACGCAACGTGCTAACGTTTGAGTGACGTGACGGCGTGACAGGCCGTCTCGAAATATTGCATTTGCAACCCCTGAACGCATTTTAGTTGTAGTGGTCGATGTTGTACCGCGCTATTCCAACATTATTAACTTTTGTAATAACCTATCACGGTCTATGGAGGGTTAGGAGATTAATATGTTTAATATCAATTTTATGTGTGGAAATTGCATTGCCATAACCGTTTATATTATTTATTTAATAAATTACATTTATATTAAGCCGGCATGATTTTCTCGGCTGGTAAAAATACACACATAAGTTCACGTCTGTATTTCACTAAGGGGCAGGCGGAGGTGCATTTCTGCACCCACATTTCGCCAGGTATGTATCAGTCCCACATAATAGGGAGCGAGCCTATTGCCGTTTTTCGGGCACATTTCAGGACTCCGTGCTGATATTGAGAATTGACTAATGGAAAAACCCAAAAACACTGCCCGATCCGGTAATCGAACCCGGGACCTCTAGTTCGCACAGCTCATTTTTGTGCGGCGTAACCACGAAGCAGTATTATTTTTACTATTTGAACAGCACTATACTTCCCATCAAGTGTGACGGTAGAAAGCATCCTTTATTTTTCTGTTATTAAAAATTAACTTTAATAAAACAGTAAAGCCATGATTCTAATTTGAATGAATTTCTTGCATCAGCTTTATAGCTTCACAACATTATTTAAGTTATTTTAAATTTGTACACAGCCCCATTAAGGCGTTTATGTCGCATTGCCTACAAATGTCCACTTTTTGTTTCAGAAGAAAAAGTCCCGCTTTGCCGTGGAAGGAATAATTATATCTTTTTATCTACTCCTTACAAATTGAATGCGTTAAAGACAAGCTAGGATTCCATAGATACTTAGTGCGCTTCGCTTTTTGGCTTCATTTATGTGCCTGGCTCTGGCAATTGTGATATACAAGAGTTGCAATGAGGGTGTAGTATCCCTACAGTATCATGGTCTCAGAAACTTTGTCGCAAATCCTTAGTTGAATATAAACTCAATTTTTAATAGTATTTTCAATATGACGAACACAATTTTTTAAACATCACCTCTTTCTTCCTTTGTACACGAGAGTAGGTGAATGGGGAATGAAGGGGTATACTAGTATCTCTAGTTTGATAGCCTGATGAGTAGGTCCTACTACCAGGCTGGTTCCTTACCAAAAACCCGGTGCGGAACTTTTAGGTGGTAATTTTAGTATTCTCGAAGTATGTAAGATAATAAAGCCATGATCACGTCAATGCAGCCTGCTAAATAGCTGCTCTACTACGTTGAAACAAAATATATTTTTGATTTTTATCAAATGAGACGCAGTTATAAGCAATTAGTGCAAATACATTAAAATAAAACACCTCAACACTCAAACCTTAAGAGAGTCCATTACAGGCCTGATGATATCCCATTTTACGAGTAGAATAATAAAAGCGGATCACATTAATTAACCGTGTATCTGTTCACTGATTAAGAGTGCAGTAGCGGAACGAAGCCACGGGGTCAACTTTAATTGGCCGGCCGTTGTATTTTAGATGTGCGATACGCCAACCGGGGGTTAATGAATAGAGTCCAACATGTGGACAGTTGTTGTTCTAAATGTTGTTTTGTTTTGTAATTGCGTGATACTGGCCGGTTTAGAGTTAGATAATTAGTGGTGCAAGTTGTTCTCGATTTTAATGCCAAACCACAATGCCGCTGGAGTCGTTTATTTCCTTACCGAGATGATATTAGCTAACTTCGAAGGAAACAAAACACAAGTGTGTGATAGCTTTTTGTTTGTTCATCTACAAAAACAAAAGAGAGCAGTTATACATATTTCGAATTTGTGTAATTATGATCGCAAGCGAGCTATCGCTTTTATTAAAACCGAAACGCTGATGTGACGAAAGTAGAGAGTTCATAATTAGTACCCATTCCAAGTCATATAAAATGATGATGTGTTTTTATAACGGAATATTTATTAAATAGATACTCGTTAGATGCAGTGATGGCCTAGAGGTTTAGGCGCGCGGTCGAGAATTTCGACGGTCGCAGGTTCAAACCCCAGACACACACCTCTGACTTTTCGAAGTTATGTGTGTATTCGCAATGAATTATCACTTGCTTTAACGGTGAAGGAAAACATCGTGATAAAACCTGCACACCTAAAAAGTTCTTAAGAATTGCTTAGGTGTGTAGTCCGCCAATCCGCACTAGGCCAGCGTGGTGGACTAAGGCCTAAACCCTCTCAGTTGTAGAGGAGGCCCGTGCCCAGCAGTGGGACGTATGTGGGCTGATGATGAGATACTCGTTGACAATATCTAATGGTATATTCACTTTCTTTTGCTGGTTGAAACACATCTCCACACTTCGAGTTTAATAGTCCGCCTTACTCGAACACAGCCTAGATATTCGTTAAGCTTTTACAGCGTTTTACTATAAATAGCTTTAAACAACCAACGCTGATAGTAAAAATCTCCCAAATTATCGTGCCTCGTAAACTTGGCGAGAACATAAATTGCAGTAGTACTTAGGTAGCTACGTCAGAAACCCTATCTGAGGATTGATTGGGCCGCCAAGTGGCTACTAGTCACAAGAATAATTAATACAATCTTACATACAAATTGTCTTAATTTCCTTGCTGCGAAGTGCTACTTTTTCTTCCCACATACACGCTGTAAGTTAATACATTTTTTCGTGAAATCGAATACCTACTTAAGAATCCACGCCTAGTATGTTAGCACTGATTAATTCATCATCATCAGCCCATATACGCTGGCTGGGCACTGTTGCTGGGCACGAGCATCCTCTACAACTGAGAGGGTTTAGGTCTTAGTCCACCACGCTGGCCTAGTGCGGATTGGCGGACTACACACCTAAGTAATTCCTAAGAACTTTTAGGTGTGCAGGTTTCATCACGACGTTTTCCTTCACCGTTAAAGTACGTGATAATTCATTGTGAATACACACATAACTTCGAAAAGTCAGAGGTGTGTGCCTGGGGTTTGAACCCGCGACCGACGAAGATTCTCGATCACGTGCCTAAACCTCGAGGCCATCACGACTTACTGATTAATTATTTAATAACAATTCTCAATTAGGCGCAACTCGGCCGGCGAATTAATGATCAAGTAGCGGCCTAATTTCGTCATCAGCAATTCAAAAAGCGAATAACAAAAAGACAGTAATTTGCGCCCGAAATGAAATTTTAACTGAAAATACGCGAAACGAGAAAGTACGCGTTTCGTCGGGTTGTGTATTTAACGCGGATGTGAATTTCGCCGCATCCGGCCAAAAATAAATGAGCTTTCTTCCGCTTACTTAATTTACTGCCGCGGCCGAAGCGAGCTTACAGTCTGAATAAATTAAAATTAATATTTCGCACTCGCTTAATGTCGCCTTTACCTCGGCGTGATTTGTTAACACCAAGTTTTTTGTTTGCCTTTGACACTTTGTCACTGTTCCGTCTAAATTTCAACGCAAAGCGAAATAAACAGATTTTTCTTTAATTACACGTTTCATGCAGAATATAAGCTCGTGCTCAAACGCGTAACTACGGGTAAGGGATTGCTTGTTTATAAGTTTCTCAACAAATAAGTACTCCTAATTTGGAAGTCGGATGTGGGCGCGTAGCTACGGTGCACGCGCATTTATTAAGTACTATGGAAGCAAGACACTAAGCAGATTGGGAATAAATAATGTCCATAATAGACAAACTTAAATGGCATACCGGGTATTAGGTTATTTATGTATAACTAACAAGCTATTCTGCGAAACACGATAATAGCACACATGTCGTACCTTCCGGCTACAATACATGTTCTTGTATAATAAATCATTATCAACATTACGCCCACCATCTAGTGAGCCTAACCAGAAAATTGCCGTATTGCAGGACAGAGCGCTAAATGATTTATTGTTTGCTAGCATTTACCCGAGACTTTGCCCAACAAAACTTATCTCGCTCCGTTGTTTTCCTATGCGACACAGATTATCTATTCCTGCCATCGATTCACAGTAGGTACCTATACAATTCTATAGGCATTACAGCTAGCCTAAACTATATATATCTTAGACTTTATACCTAAAAAGTCAATAAAAATGGATTTAAAAGACTATTCCACTATGAAAACTCATGAATTTATTCGTACTACCAAATTGAAGACTTTTTCTTATTCATTAATGTACAGATTATTAAAAATTTTTGAATGCCTCGTACCACGGTACAAGTACCTACATATGTGCCGTGCAATCACGACGTCCAGGGTTCGATTCTTGGGTAATTAAAGCTATAGGCTCGCCCCCTATTACGTGGTACGAATACCCAATTGGCGAAATGTGGGTGCAGAAATGCACCTCTACTTACCTCTTTGGGGTATAAAAGCGTGAAGTGTATGTATTGTTTAAAATTCATTCTGAGTTAGAATACAAATTTCAAATGAAACAAAATGTCTTAAATGAGACCACTACACTCGGTTGTGATAAAACTCAAGTAGGTATTACTTATACCTCCATTTTATACCAACAACAATAAAACAGGGCATTGATACAGCATAAAGCAGTGGCGGTACAAATACGAGTAGGTATAAAAAAAATACGAATAATTATCTTTAAGCTTTAAATCTTTATTTAACAAAAGCTATTTATTATATAAATGAGAGTATCTTGACCCACTATAAACAATTATTAGGTATAAACTAGACATTACACAATTAACGTGTAACGCCTTTGGGCTTCTATGGAAGTACTGCCACTGGCGTAAAGTAGATAAAGAATATGTTTCAGTTTCTTACCAAGACAAACAAGGTTCTCACAAAATAAGAATTATTAAAAATTGTATCCTCTCATCACCGCCTAGCAACAAACACAAATGCATTTCGTTTCATCATCGCAGACCACAGTGTCTGCATGATATATTTGCAAGGTTCCACCATGAGAGTGATTAATGCTGTGGTGCCGTACTCCGACTTTGACGAATACCTGTACAAACACACGAATACGACACTTGAATCACGAGAGAATACAAAGTGAATTTCAATCTACGGAACAAAGGATTTATGGAAACGCTCCCTAAATATGCAGATACATACCTAATATGGAAAATTTCATGGAATCAAAAAAAGTCGTTATTTAAAATAAATCCACATTATATACAGAAATTCATATTTCAAATTAATCAAAATACACAAAGTACAATAAAGTCCATTACGCAAATGCCAATTATCCACAGCATTTTAAAATATGTCGATAATTCTAAAAAGGCTCAAGTACCTTTTAAAATTCAGTAAAGTCAATGGCGATTAAGTAAGGTCAACCCAAGCAAGCGACCCAATACGAAATACTAAAGACGTAAAGTCAAAAGTTAGGAAAAATCCAATTAAGTAGTGAAACATGCCTCGTATTTTCTGCCGCAGAAGTTCACTCATAAATTCAAATTTGCCGGCTACTTGACCGTTAATCAGCGGAATGTACAGCGAACTATTACGTAATCGATAGTGCTCCAATTAACGATCAGGAGAGCGCCGATTCGATATTGCTCGTAACTTAATGAGTTCCGTTGTAAGACAAACTGTTCGGCTGCTGGACACGGCCGCACCGACGGAGATCTAAAGCCGCTAGATTATACTACGATATTATTTTTAAGCACTGGATTCATCATCATCAGCCCATATACGTCCCACTGCTGGGCACGGGCCTCCTCTACAACTGAGAGGGTTTAGGCCTTAGTCCACCACGCTGGCCTAGTGCGGGTTGGCGGACTACACACCTAAGAAATTCCTAAGAACTTTTAGGTGTGCAGGTTTTATCACGATGTTTTCCTTCACCGTTAAAGCAAGTGATAATTCATTATGAATACACACATAACTTCGAAAAGTCAGAGGTGTGTGCCTGGGGTTTAAAACCACGATTGCAGAGACACTCGACCACGTGCCTTAACCTCGAGGCCATCACTGCTTAGCACTGTATAATGTATACATTTTTATGGATTACCTACTGGTAATCCAAAACCTTAATATTTTAAGGTTAGCGCACATAGACCTCGTTGTATCGCTGTGTAGTCTACGCTTGCAAATTATTAGGAATCTTTTATTTATACTGCCACGGCAAAGTGACGTATAGTGCCGTTCTAATAGGGTGTCGTCTGGTAAGATATGACTTAGATTATTTCTTAACAAATGGTACAATTACGGCGGCTTGATGCGAACCAGATATATAGAGGCCAATCTACTTCCGTGTATTAGACCTTGCGTACGGTGGTTGCAATCCGGGCATTTATGATTGCTTGGGATGACCTTACTTAATCTGACTAAATGAATGACTTACTGGATTTTAAATAAGGCACTTCAACCTTTTTAGATTTATCGAAATATTTTAAAATCTATGGATAATTGTCTTTGCTGACAGCTGAATGTACGCATGTCCTACCACTACGAAGTAACGTAAAAGTATTAATAATAAAACAGGTTACGTCTTGTAATTTGTTTACGAATAATCACGAGAATTTTAACATGCAAAACTCCATCGAAATCCATTAAGCATTTTTTTCTTGATTTACAGAAATAAAACATTCACATCACTATTCCGTAACATTTATGACATAAGAACGATACTATTTTTTAAAACGCAATCAAAATTTGAAATAATTACTTCAAAACTTGTAAGCAATATAATATAGCACACAGTACAACAATCCACACGCAAAATACGCTACGAGAAATAATTAACATAAGCAATTTGCTATTTGCCAAAGTCTCCCAGCAAACACCATTACATGTGGAATGTAAATAGAACATACAGTACTGAATTAACGTAGTACCGAAATATTTAGCAAAATTTTCTCCGTAAAATACTCAACCGTATCTAGTAAATTATATTCCATATTTCACTGGACTGGGACAAGTTTTAATTAAGGCAAATATCTCGCACGAGGCTGCGATGTGACCATTCCATAATAATGTTTATTTGATGATAGCAAATACCGGTTTCGTCTAGGTATACAAGGTAAATTAATTTGCGCTTATTTAAGCCGTTATTGTAGTTTACCAGTAATCTCATCGAGTACTTTTTCAAACCGTATTTTTGGTAATTTTTATACATCATCATCATCATCATTATCAGCCTAAGGAAGTCCACTGCTGAACATAGGCCTCCCCCAATGACTTCCATAGTGACCTGTTGGAGGCAGCTGTTGCTTTTTTATTGCTTTATAGAAAAAAGCGCTTATCTTAAGTATTGATATCGAAATTTAAAATGAAGGCATACATGGTAGCAAAATTCATTTTAAGTACGTACTGATAATCATCATAAGATTTCCGGAGCGATCTGCCATAAGCAGCATAAAGTATCGATGCCATCACTAAAACAGTATTTTCAGTTTATGTATGACACGAAACTGGCCAGAAAACTTGTCTAGCTAAAACTAACAAGAAAAAAACTTTAGAAGGAAATCACAAGCTGGGTTCTGTGAGTTTGAGGGCCCCTTTCCTGCGTTAAAGGCGCGTAACCCCCATCCGCAGAGGGTGAACTCGTCATTAAGAGTGGGCACGCAAAGGGAAATTATCCTCACTTAACCCTCCTGAAGGCGTTAACTGGCACCTCAGCGGAGAGTACTCGGCGGCGATTACTTTATTATACGAATTGGTACAATTTCTCTTAATATTTTTTTATCTCCACGTTTATTTTATTGCTGGCTGTATGTCTAATGCTCAAGTCTCTTGGAAGATGTAATGTCGATAAATATGTTTAAATGTGACTAAAACTTTATCTCATGTGCAAAATTAGTGTGTTAAATTCTCAAAGTATTAAAATTCGCCGTTACTTCACGTTAAACTATTGATGTTAAAAAAATGAGTTATTAGACAAGCCATAGTTTCAGAAAAGCACTTAAAATCATAATAATTGTACATCACGGAGGTGTTTATAATTATTATATTTCCATACATTAAAAAAACAACAATTATTCAATTAAAATAAAACATGTGCACATGTCGCACTACTTAATACAACAAGTTTTGTAAGAGGCACAGTTTAACTGTTAATCGACATAAGTTCTCGCCCCAAGACGCCCATGGCAACTTCCTCGATAACCAACGCTTTGTGCTCCGTCAGTGCCTCACAGTAACTAGCTCAAGGGCACATCAGGGAAAAACAGGAACAAGCCTCCAGGAGAACCGCTCACGCATTCAAAGTGGATGCATAAAGTGATTAACGCGCATTCAAGAAACGACACAAGAGTGTCTAATGTTGGCTTTGTTGCGGGGAATGCGAAACAGTTTTATGCTTTTCTAGTCAAAATATTCCTGCAAAGATTACAGAATGTGGTCGTTAAATAATCACTAATTCTAAGGACTGCAAATAAGATTTGATATCTGTCACTTTATTGTACCCGTAAATTGGCATCATCATCTTCAGCCCATATACGTCCCTCTGATGGGTACGGGCCTCCTCTACAACTGAGAGGGTTTAAGCCTTAGTCCAAATAAAAAAATATCCTTAGTAAATTGGCATAACATCAGAAAAAAGTTAACTTATGCTGATTTTATGTGGAGACATAACATGTTGCTTTAAATATTTTCAAGGAAGTACCTATGTCAGGCTTTATTACATCGCTATCCAATTATTATGTTATCGATCTCAAAAATGAGATCGATTTATTAAAAAAAGTAGCAATTGAGCCAAGATATCGCATCATCAGATTCTTATATAAATAAAATATTTCAGATAATAAGTCTGGTGAGTCTTTTAAGGAGATAATAATTTTGTACGTGACCGGTTCTTAATCACGACCGTATCCGATTCGGAGACCCAAAATGTGCAGACGGAGGTAACTGGTTGAACCTGCCTGTACATAAATTGCTATTGCTGTATTTAAAATCAGTTTTTATTATGTAAGGACTTGGCGAAGTAACGGCACAGGCCTCTGTAGGCGAGGAACTTTTACCATGGTCTCTCTTAGTAATTTTCAATAACAACCCTAATCCCTATCTTCGAATCGATTTTAAAATTACCCAATCAAAATAATAAATGTACGTGCGTCTATTACAAACTAAAACCTGAATTGTAAATGCGTTATTTGGATCATTAAGGTAATACATTTAAGTTATAGTCATACATTTAAGTTGCACTTTTTATAGGTCAAGTGGCATAAGAAGTATATTTAAGGAGTAGGTCACAGATTGGGCCGCAATGACAATTTTTGTAGGTGTAAAATAAAATTAGATGAATAAGGACGTACTTTAAATTTCAAAAACTCTAAATCCGAAAGCTTAACGAATCTTCCATTTTGTCCCTCCAATTCACGAACCCCAATTGTTTTTCCGAATGAACGCATCAAAATAACAATTCGTTAAGGTCCGAACGATCCCTGTTATGTCCAGATGTTTCAGGTTTGGTTTGTATAAATAAAACTACTTAAGCTTGGTTTCAATAGCGTCTGACACGTCCACTCGGTCCGACATCACAGGTAGTAGTGAACCGGTTTGAGTGGGGAACAGCGCTTATATTATGATTTATTTTCACGTTTACCTTACAATTAATTATTAATATTACGTGTACACTACATCTCTTCCCTTTTCAATATTTTTTTAAAATAATTTTATTTTGTATTTAATTCTTTATCTTTAACCAATCAAATAATATTTCATAATAACAAACAAACACTTATATATATTGCGCTACACACATAAACAATATGTTTAGATTTTTAATCTATTTTTTCGTTTTGAATGAAATGAAATAATATATATATTTTTTTAAATCAATAAAATGTCAAATATTATTTCACTTAAATTTTGTGATATCAATATTGAATTTACCGCACCGTTCGGAAGCCAGTCATCACTAGAGAAGAACGGGCAAGAAACTCTAGTGTTGCTCTTTTCCAATAAAGAAATAAATTACAATATAAGTATAGTCCATTCTTCTTCATCTTTCCGGGTGTATGATATTTCTCCTCCAGTCTAGTCCAGTTCATTGACGACTTGACCAGTGTGTGTATGTATCATGTACACAACATCACTGATTACATATACCTTTTATAAAATTGTAAAACAAGAACAATTTTTTTTTTTTAAATCTAGCTACAATTTTTTTGTAAATAATTTGGATCTTAAATCTTACACTTGATAAAAATCATAACACAATTTACCTCCATCAGCTACAGATCCACTGCGTTGTTGACAACCACATTTATGATCTACAGTCGAAGTGATCCTTAACATCCTTGTTGCGACTGAATCTGAGCAATGGTCCAAGAAAATCGACGCCAGTGTCAATACATGACTGAACTGGTCGTTGTTTCTGCGCATAGGGTTAGGAGGATTTGGTGCTAACACCAGAGTATAAACATAACATTTCGTGTCTGTATCAATTTTTTTTTATTATACTTTAGTCCGTAGTCGTGGTTTCATGGCAAAGATTTCGGGACGACTATCGTGAATGCAATAGGAATAATTTAATTTCCTCGTAGCAATAAATTATCTTGACAGAGTTCATTTTCAAAGACCTTGTAACTCAATAATTACAAGGTGTGAATACACAACAGTGTCAATACACTCTGTTCCTAGTTATTTTGGTAAACACCAATTTTTTACTAAGTTATAATTCGCAGTCATTCATACTAGCCTACTTCAGTTCACTTAGGGAAATTGCCAAAGGTCGAGCCTTATCGACTGCTAAATTGAGATAGATATATCGAACGGCTTATTTGGTTATTAAATTGATCCTACAACAGCATAGGATTTTAAATATTTCCCCGTCTCTTCATTTACGACATTGTATTGGCTCACCGGATCGTTTAGCATGGTTACATTGATGCCGCCCAGCTGGCAAACTTGTTTTTATTCACCAATGTGAAACACACAGTTCACATCATTTGTTGGTGATTTTGTGTCCTTTCACTTAGCCTTCTTAAAGCCAGATTTTTGAGTCTTTTAATCTTTCTCTAAATCTTTGCTTACGGCTTGCGAGGCATTGATTTTTGTAGTAGCTTTTTGAAACTACATTTGCCATACATTTGGCCCTTGCGGGATAACACATCTAGTACGAGGCATTGATTTTTGAAGTAGCTTTTAAGACCACATTAATTGCCATATATTTTGTCCCTTGTGGGATAGCACATCTAGTATGAGGCATTGATTTTTGAAGTAGCTTTTAAAACCACTTTAATTGCCATATATTGTGTCCCTTGTGGGATAGCACATCTAGTATGAGGCATTGATTTTTGAAGTAGCTTTTAAACCCACTTTAATTGCCATATATTGTGTCCCTTGTGGGATAGCACATCTAGTATGAGGCATTGATTTTTGAAGTAGCTTTTAAAACCACTTTAATTTCCATATATTGTGTCCCTTGTGGGATAGCACATCTAGTATGAGGCATTGATTTTTGAAGTAGCTTTTAAAACCACTTTAATTGCCATATATTGTGTCCCTTGTGGGATAGCACATCTAGTATGAGGCATTGATTTTTGAAGTAGTTTTTTAAAACCACATAATTTGCCATATATTTTGTCCCTTGCGGGATAGCACATCTAGTACACCGTAGCAGTAAATGCAAAGAGCATTTCTGCTTTGTTCCAATCCTGTTCTTTGCCGTTTTACGGTTTCCATAAATTGGCTTCCAGTGGGACTTTTCAATAGTAACAGAGTCTCAAAGGCAGTCTCGGTCTCAGAATCACATGCATAAGTAAATAAATACACCCAACAGTCACATACATAGTTCTGACCCCACATTTAGATACAAGTCTTGTGTCGTGGGTATCAGAAAACTACGGGAGACTTTTCGGTCTCACAAACAAAATATTTGTGGATCACATAAACATTTGTCTCGGTGCGGGGATCGAATGTTCTTTGCGAAGTTCGGAGGGCTTGCATTTGTTTACTATCTGGTCCAAAAGATCATTGTCTTTGTTTGCATAATGGCATTTGGAACTTTGATCTCGTAATGTAACGAGGAATTCCTGTTTCATTAGGCGAAATACTTGTCGCTCATAGAGGATACTAGGCAAAAGCATCCTGTCTAATCGTTTGGTGTCTATTACGTAAACTTCTGTTTCACGACAACACCAGGGAGATTGTAGTATACGTCATGCAATGCCAAACCCTCCGTATAGCACGCTTTTTTAGCGGCTTGTTTATTCTTCAAAGTAGCAAACAAATTTCGAGAGCCCACTTCGATATTTGCCACCGCTAATCTATTGAGGTCAAATCTCACTATCACAGTCAAATTAGTGTATTTGTAATTGTGCCCCTTTTTTTTTTTTTTTTTTTTTTTTTTTTTTTTAGGACTTGCAATCACGATGAGACCATTCAATTTTAAATTGTAACCCCAGATACGGGTTTTGCAGGATTGGAATAACCTAACAATTTGTTAGTTTTGCATTTCTATGCCAATATATGTATGTATCTTGATGGCTTTAGCCATAATAATTGCGGTGTACTTCTGTCGGGTACACTACCCAACTTGCAAATTCTTACAGGCACTCGTTACTATTTTTTGCACAGTTAGCTTTGAAAAAGTTAAAGTAACATATGATACTTTGGATTGAACACGACCCGCCATTTTAAGATACATAGGCACGTGATGTGTACCATACTATGGATGGAAGAATTTATTCAACTGTGCACAAAATAGTTATTTGTTTTGGTAAGCATTTGCTGGCATTTATTTAATTTTTTTGGCTGTATGATTGAAACTAGTCGAATATGTAAAATATTTTGTTTAACTTTGTTAAACAAATACAAGAATTACTGGTAGTAGAAGACCAGGTATGTCTCACTCTTTTTTTCCATAATTCATAATTGTTATGAATTATAATTAATAATTATTATATTTATTCCAAAGTAATAGTATCAATCATACTTAATCCATTTCTTTGATAATATTATATGTCATGCATATTATATTTTTGTTTGCACTTACGTACTTATTCCTCGTCGCCAATGTTATGTCCAGATGTTTCAGGTTTGGTTTGTATAAATAAAACTACTTAAGCTTGGTTTCAATAGCGTCTGACACGTCCACTCGGTCCGACATCACAGGTAGTAGTGAACCGGTTTGAGTGGGGAACAGCGCTTATATTATGATTTATTTTCACGTTTACCTTACAATTAATTATTAATATTACGTGTACACTACAATCCCCACGCAGCCCTCAATCGTTCATGCACCAACACATCCAAACAAGGAACTGCATTTTGGAGACTAAACGTTAAACCCAGTGAAATGATTCACAAAGTATTTGTTACGCTTAGTGGTGCAGGATGTTTAATTAAAGTTCCGGCTTTGTTTATAGATTGGATGAAGTTTTACCCGATTTTAAAAATAAATTCCTATCATATCCTAATTTTTGAGGGAAGGGTGTTTTACTAAAATAAATGACAAAGACAGTAACTTTGTGGATGATAAGTGTATACATTTTGCGCATGGAGAAAACCATATTGTATACGATTATGCACATTTTTGCAATAGGTAGACAACTAATATTGATTAACGTTTTTTAAGATAATCATAGTCGATTCTCACGACAACACTCCACATGGAATTACCAATTTCAAGAATGAATAGATTTAAATAAAAAAATTAGTATTAGAAATAATTAGAATATATATAACTAGAAGATAATATTTGACGCATTATGATGATGATTATGATTGTGATAGAAATTAGTCTTGTTAAAAAATAAAAAAATGTAAATAATGTAATGAAATATGCAGATTCAATCAAAGTAAACACTTCGCGTTGAAAAATTAGATGCAATTCAAGAACTGAATCATCAATTATAGCACGACAATACTCCGAAGAGGACTTTAACCCCAAATGGATGTTAGAGATAGACATACCCAAACTTGTATACTGTACATAACGTGACCACACAGTTCGTCCATACACTCATGTAATTCCACATACCGTAAAGGTATGTACACGTCGCAATTGCATAGGCTTAGCACGGCCATGGCGGAACGCAGTGACTGAAATCGGCTGGCCACAGAACCGACAATCCCATTGATTCTGCGGCTTTGTCATTATGTCAATGCTAATATTTGGCAATCGCGGGTCGCAAATCGATTGTTACGTACACGCGTGCATATGCTTCAACATTTGTTACTGATGTGCGCAATGCTTTCGTAACAGCTTAAGATTTACACTTAGGATAAACACTAGACTAGTGTTTTGATTTGTCATTTTTTAAACTAGTACTTAGTGTTTGGTAATACTTAGAACTGTAATGATTTTATTCATCTTTAAGTAGTCAAAACAACCAGTTTTTTTTTTTTTTTTATACTGGCACGGCAAAGTGACTCCACTGTACCTGATGGTAAGCACAGTGGAGTCCAAAAAATTAATACCGACCAGCGAGAAACGATATGGTCACCCGCTGGTCGACACAATCATGCCGGCCTGCACATGTTTTGTTAATTTTTAACCGATTAGATTGTTACCCAGTGGATTTACAAAACTGATGCCATAATTACATATATAAAAAACTATTGTTTTTTCTTATTACTTCAAGAAAAAAAATCGTATGTTTCCTTTGAACAATGAAATAATTCGTGACTATTCAACTGTCACGTTTATTGTTTCCTTTTTTCCTAGTGTTCCCGACGATTCATGTTTTTTATAAAGGAAAGTAAGAAGTTTCTACATCACAAGTCTGCGTCACGTCCCATCGGCCTCGCATGCGTATCAAAGTAAACGACAATAAATGCTCAAAGTAGCTTCGTTCCCTAAAGAGATACAACATTTCCTTCAATCCACTTTCATACGAGCTTCTCTTTATTGTGAGAGTTCACATTTTTGCCAATTCGTCACACGTAAAGTCTCCGTTTCGACGTCACGTACCCGTCCCGTAGAAACTTTTATTACTCCACCGTAATTGTGACGAAATACTACTCGTATTACTTGTATTACCTTTAACAAGTTTGCCTTTCAATTTGATGTACGCTTGAGTTTTATTGATACGCACTTGTACTGTAGAAATACTCCGTTCAGTGGAAAATTACTTCTGAAGCACTGGATTTCTAAACTCATAAATGGTTGAATCGTTTTCTGAAATGAGAAGAGTAAGTAATTCTAGCGGTGTATTACTGGTTGTTTGATCACAGCTTAAGCTTTGTTCAGAATTTTTGGATGTTCATCACGCGCTTAGGCCGTAAAGGAATACAATTTTAAATTATAGCTGGAAGAATATTTTTAATCAATTATAATTAATTAATTAATCAAAAAATCTTTTTATATATTTTAGATTTATTTTATTAAAATCTTTTTCAATTTGCTTAAGTGCTGACTGAAATTTAAGTCTTTAATTAAATATGTAAGTACACTTAACACCTCATTCATTCACCACTTTTCGTACAAATCTATATACCGTTATGCGTTTCATTTACCTTTACGCAAAAGCCTTCTCTTTCCCTTCATAAAGTCTGTTGAAAATCCATTTTCATTTAAATTATGGATGACGAATGGAAGCTGTCAATCACAAAATTTATTATGAGCCGTCTGTCATTACTTATTGGGGTGCGTTAAACGTTTTAAACTTATATTGAATTCGCAATGCATTAATGCCAAATTGTCTCCAAATGTGACTGTCATTCCATACGTTAAATTCCGAACGAGCGGTCGGCCATGTTAATATTTATCTTTAATGCTTTATATTCCGGGGCCAATTAATATAATTACTGCGTGATATTCTCATGAAAACGTTGAGGGTTTTTTTGTGGGACTAATATACAATATTCGCAACAAAAATTATAAGAAATTCAAAGACAATTCAAAACTGTCTTCTTTTGTAAGCACGACCACAAGTAAACCAGTATTTTTTTTTTATTGTATTCCAGCCAACTACGGATACCTTTGTAGTAAATGAAAAATCGCCAGCTACTTGACAATTCATGCTTACTTTACTAATAAACTCGAACTAAGAAGGCTTGCTCTGCGTTTTCTTCGTAAGTACAAGTTTCTTGAACGCGGAAGCTCATTTTCGTGTTATAGATAATTTTACTTGTTTATGTGAGAACTTCAACAGTTGTGCCTAGTTAAAAACGCAGTCAGGGGTGTCGTAAGTGATTTCGTGTCTCAAAACGACGGCTGGTTTATGTTGCGATAATTTACGTTTATGTTTTGAAGTTTAAACATAACTGGAAAGGTTTATTGATTACTGGCTGTTGCTAACGGTTTCGTCCGCATTTGATTTGATTTTCTAGCAAAAAAAGCATGTGTCTAAAGTCTAGACTATAATCTGCATAATATGTGCTACGTTTTATTTATATAATATGTGATTGCGTGTCAAACATTCAAACTTTTGTATTTATAATGTTTACAATTTATAATTTATAATGTAAATTATTGCATGACATGATGCTACAGAAAAAAGTTACAGCTCGTGGCTGAGCCACGAAGCTAGATACCAGCTTGCAAAACGATAGGCCGCGAGTTCGATCCCCGCACCGAGACAAATGTTTGTGTGATTCACAAATATTAGTCTCGTGTCTGGGGGTTTGTAAGACCAAAAAAGTCTCTCGTAACTTCTGATACCCACGATACGAACTTGTATCCTAGTGTGGGATCAGAACTATGTGAGTGACTGTTGGGTGTATTTATTTATTTAAAAGGATGAACTAAAAGGAAGCATTTGAATTCAACAAAAAGGTATAGAAATATTTTACGCTGGATTTTTTAGAGATAACATAGGTACTTTATTATTATAGTGTTAAAAATTTACCGTTAAAATAATAATCTAAAGCAGTTCAAAGTAATGAACCAAGAGTTTTAAAATAATTACAATATTTAAGACGCCTTGATCAACGCAGTATAGAATTTACTCAAATACGAAATATATTATTAACTGAACCAGTAAACATATCTATAGCTATACATAAATGATTTTATCCATCGACAGCATTAGCAGTCAATCCGTATTCGGGCATATTCTTTCAAAATGAGATGGCAAGTAATTTCGCGAAAATCCAGTTCTAAAATAAATTATTCATCGGCGACGAAACGCCTGAAGCCCCGTATTCATTTCATTTCTGAATCTGAATTTCTACTTTTCGTTCGAGTTTTTTTTTATACCGATCCTTGCCATTAATAAATTTTAAATAAGCTCCCGATTAAACACAGCAAGCTGGTGCGAGGGCACACTTTTTATTTTACAACATCGTCCCGAGACTGCGTGCAATATTTTGATTGTATGTATTTTATAGGTAAATAAACTCGAATGAGGTGGAAATAATCTTTGCACAATTTAAAACCCAATTTGCTAAAAAGTGTACAAAGTTTTTAAAAATAATTTACGATGCTAAAATTACCCAAATATTAACATTTTATTTGGAATACGGCAATAGAGTTTCTCCCTTCACATGAGTATTGACAAACAGTTAATGTGTGCGTAATATAACCCAACTTACCCTTTCAAGGATACAAGCTCACGCTGGTACACAACAACATAGTCAGTTTAATTAAAAAATGCTAAGTTTTTTTAACTGAACCAAACACTTATAGAAGTCGAGAGTGTATTCTAACAAATCATTAGGGACTTAGTGGGGAAACCAAAAACAAATACGTGAGAACAAAGCTTTTATCTTATATCCAGGTAAACTGAGACTTGCCTATCAACGCCGATAAACGCAAAATTTCGCAGTATCTTGCTCATACAACAGCCAGATATTAAAACTAAAGAAGACTCTTACTAGATTAGTGCCAAAAGTTTTAGATTCAACGCTCGCTGTTAAACTACCAAGTCTTAACACTATCTACACGAGGTATTCAGAAACTTCACCCTCTCTGAGAAACGCTGAACAAACAGCCATAAAGAACGCAACTGATCCCAGTTTCCACTGCGACTATCATACGGGAGAAACATCTACTGTTCTATAACATTTCATATAAAACTAGAACAAAGTTTGTTAGTATTATCAGCGGTTTGTAATGGCCGATTGGTTCGCGCTTTCAAACTAAAGTCATTGGGAGGGTTCTCAAATATTAGGACGTATATAACAAGGGACCAGATAGCTGTAACGAGCCAGATAACGGTATTAGTCATGTAAACTGCCGCTTCGAATTGCTTTTAATACGCGTTCATCGCCTAAGGCTGCGTGGAAATACGCTGTTAATGTTGTTATGTTAACAAATAACGTGATGTACTACGTTACACGATATAGGGTAGTTGTTTGGTACATAGTCTTCATTGTATCTTAGATTAAATGATATTAGCTAGTTAACTCGTGCAAGATAAATATCAAATTCTCTTCTAGAATTAAGTAATTCTTTGAGAATCTGCTTATAGAAAACTATTAAAGTAGATGTTTGGCGAGTACACCCGTTAACCGATTTTCTACACAAATGATATTAAACGTTGCCCTGCTCTAACATTAGCTTGCTACTCGACTGTTATCATAAAAAAAAGATTTCCTGGAATTCAGCGGATGTTAGGTAACATGGTAATGATATTAAATTAAAACTCAAATTTCTTTATATCAATCCAGTCATGTTTTAATATCAAACTACAAACTCTTCTATACCCCTATTCATTCATATATATTTAAAGCTACATATGTACATACAAACGTACACAGTCACGCCTGTATTCCTCGAAGGGGCAGTCTGAGATGCATTTCTGCACCCACATTTCGCCAGGTATGTGTCAGTCCCACGTAATAGGGGGTTAACTTCGTGCTGCTACTGAGAATTTCCTAATAGCAAAACCCAACAACACTTTTCCCGACCCGGCAATCCAACGCAGGACCTCGTGATTGAACGGCACATACTTGTGCCGCGATACCACGGGCAGTCATAGTCATAGATGTAAAACATTCCTAATAATTCCTAAGAAATCAATCCAATAATATCGGCATACAAAGTTATATTCACAGATAAGCATCATGAATATATCCTGATTAGAATAATTATATTTAGCCATCATTATAAATCAATGTGTCATAGCGACAGATTGGTCAGACATACTATTAATAGGATATTTAGTGGTATCATCAATCTAAAAATATACTTGGAAAAATAACTACTAAAATCACACGCCCGGAAGCAATATCATCGTGAACATGAAATCGTCTCATAATATATAAACTAGCATATTTTTATTTTTTATTTTATGGACATTTTAAGACATCCGGGAGTCATGAAGTTTAAATAAGTCCGTGCAGATTCATTATGTGGAAAAGTCTTATAGAAGGTATTTTACTTAAAGATAAATAGTAAAATGTTTCCTTTTTTAATTATTGCAAGAAAATAATCATAAAAAAATATTGTATTAATAGTTTATCACTAATTCTCCGATTAGTACGCCTCGCTCGTATAGTTCATTATTTTGGATTTGTAATTATTGATATACAACAGTTACAAAATAATATGTATAATAGCACTGTGGTGCATAATCCGGGACTGTTCAACCCAAGACTTGATACCGCAATCGATTCCTATTAGCACTGAATGTGTTTACACAGGGACCGCCCCACCATAACTTTCTAATTATGACAGTGACAATTTAAAACTACCGATCTAGCAGCGCTAACATTTTATCAATCATTATTTATCTACCCTTTATACAATTAATTCATTTTTATAATTCACCAAAGTAGTTATTGCGACAACACTTTGAAGACTTTTGAGTCAAGCGGAACGACAAAAAGTAACCATTATTTACAAACGGATGTTGAATTTTATTGTTTCATTCTTACTAATTTAAGTTAATCAATATATAGGTTACATTATTCCAACACATTTCGTGATAGAATCAGATTAACGTAGGATTCCCGTGTTGGATACAGTAGGTAAAATTTAAATCAGATCGGAAACTGGGTTCGTAATTTTATTAAGCTATTGTGAGTGGCATATTGGTGCGGTTTAATTAACAATTCTGGCCAAAATACAGGGTGGGCTATAACTCAGCGGGGTGACGTAGATGCCAGTCGATGTACAGCCCTCGTATCATAGCTACATTGCAGAAGTTGCGCTGTATTTTACACTGCGGTGCTTTGTTTAACTTTTCACCGAAGCCGGATAATGTTCACATTTTTTTGTAATAGTACGTATTTGACTTTAATCGCTAATTTATTTATTATTTTGTATAGAGTTCTTAAGAATGGAGATCTATAAGGATCACCAAACGCCTGTTTCAAATGTAGCTATGACAATAACGTAACAAACGTATAGTTGGAGATAGTTCGATCCTAAAATAGAATACGAATTCAGCATCATATTTGGTTTTCTCGAACTCAACATAGCTCGCAGGTGCAAGTATCTGGTGAAAAATCTCCATATTTTCAACTGCCTCGTGCTCTCCCGGTACAAGTATGTGCCGTGCGATCTAGAGGTCCTCGGTTTGATTCCCGGGTCGGGCAAAGTGTTATTGGGTTTTCCATTAGGAAATTCTCAGTAGCCGCACGGAGTCTGGAATTGTTCCCGAAAAACGGCAATAAGCTCGGCCCTTATTACGTGGGACTGATATATACCTGGCGAAGTGTGGATGCAGAAATGCACCTCTGCATACCCCTTCGGGGAATACAGGCGTGAGGTTATGTATGCATATATGTATGTTTCAAATCAATACTTTCTCAAATTGAAAAGTTATAAAGTCTCTTCATATTTATATGCGGTTAGACAAAGTTTTGCAAATGCGATACTTCTTTCCGCCCAATCAAAAGATGCAAAGCTAAAGATAGACTGGCAAATTCCACCGCTAAACTCTTCGTCAATAAACGTTTTCATCAGAACCGTAACTTGCTTCGTGCGAGACCCGCAAAGAGTTTAATCCGAGTTAAGTACGGAACTCATTTCGATTCCCCCATCCAGTAAAGCTGAGTGAAAAAAATCTCATAATAATAAATATCAATTTATCGTTGGTAAGCGCTGCGCTCCTGGCTAAGCTTTCTCTTAACTTCCTTTTGCACCGAGCTAGTATACCTGCGTATAAATATTTACGTTCTGAAAATGTTTTAGAGATATCCCACGTAATTGTTAATATAATTAAGGATTACTGATTGATGTCCGCGGTTATATCAAGACATAATTTATAAGTAACCATATTAATTACGTGTTATCTTATTTATTTTAATTAATGAATAAATAAATAAATATCTAAAAATAATTCTTGACGTCTTTTTTTGGCAAAGGCTAGTTAGGGATCCCAGATAGGACTCAGAGACCCAATATTTCTCTGAGAGATAAAGTATCACCGTCGTCTGGCTTTAATTCCTCTAGACTAGAAATCCCCAAGCACGGCACTTCATTCCTTAGCAGGTCTTTCACTATTCACGCTGCTCGCTTATAGAATGAACTACCAGTCCCAATAAGAGAAGCCAAATCAATTTTTATTTTCATAACACTCGTCAAGGATCATTTTTTGTCACTCACGTATTATTATGCTATGTATATTTTTCATCTTTCTTCCTGTCATATATTGATTTATTTCCTGCTTATTGATTTTACCTACTCATCAGCCCATTTAGGTCTCACTGCTGGGCACGGGCCTCACCAACAACTGAGAGGGTTTAGGCCTTAGTCCAGGCCTTGTACGGGTTGGCAGAGTACACACCTAAGAAACTTTTAGGTGTGCAGATTTTTAACGACGTCGTTTTCCTTCACCGTTAAAGTACGTGATAATTCTTTTTGCATTCACACATAACTTCGAAAAGTCTTAGGTGTGTGTTTAGGGTTTGAACCCGCGACCGTCGAGATTCTCGACGGCGTGCCTAAACCTCGAGGCTATCATGACTCATATATTTATTAATGATGTGCATTTCTTTGAAAAGTTATACTTTTTCAAAAACCTTTCAGTGACTTCAAGTTTATTGGGATTAAAAGTAGCCCATAAGTCGCATCTACCTCCGTACCCTAAATTATCAAAATACTTTCAACAATTTAGGCACGAAAGAGTAACAAGGGTACACCCTTCATTTATAATAATAAAGATACAAAAAAATGACGAATATTTTTCCATCGAAAATAATTTATTCAAAAGATCTTTTTAAACAGTAAATCCCCGAATATCGCCCGTGTTGTATAACTACAACGAGACAACAGAACGACGAACGTGATTGCACTGCCGCGATAACTTCGTTAACGCAAAATGAGCCTCCAATAGCTAAAGTTAAATTGGGTTAAAACAAAATGGGGGGCACAAAATAGCTGTTTACGTTTCTCCTTCTTTTGCAAAACAAATTAGAATACCGACTGCCATGTTCAATTTGCATGATTACGAAAAATTTTGTCCAACGAATAAAAGAAACTAAGTGTAACTTTGTGTTTTGGAATCCTAGATGTTATCGTAATTTAAACAACAATGGGGTGAATGTTTTTATTTCCTGAGGATAATTTTAATACATAAATATAATTTTGCTTCGGTTATTTATGTCACAATAAAATCAGACATAACACCCCACCTGATGGCAAGCACATTGCTGTCAAAACAGACTAAGAGTAAGAGAATCCCATCTCTGATCAATCGACTCTCTAATAGCGGCTTGTTGAGAATCTTATTGACGATACACTTAAAAGACTCAAGATTTTAAAGTTTGTCTGTATCAACTATTCACTAGTTTAAACTAGACCATCAATTTATTAACTTATAGTAATATTTTTGTTGCACAAAAGCCTACGGCCAAATATCATCCTTTATACTTTTACAACAATAACGTGCTGCTGCCAAATATATCCTACTTTATAACACAAGTACGTATAATGCATGCATATTTCAATTTTATCGAGTTTTACACAAAATAACAACTTAAGTGCTAACAGCGATAAATCATAATGTTATGGGAGGATTATCAAGTACATCATGCGTGTCTGGCACTCACGACATCGTTAGCAATTAATAAAGTTTTATGTATTTACTAGCTGCAATATTAAGTCCTAAAATCGAAGTGAGTTAGCTGCGTATTCTTAAGAATCTTTAACAATATTCACATTCTCCATCATTTTTACATTTTGCCATAGCTTTTTTATTAATTTTTATTTTTTCAATAATAAAATATCCAGATATTTCTGACTTACGGACTTACTTATTGGGTAAAAACTGAGAACTAAACTTGGAATCATCCTCTGATCAGCCACTTTTATCTTCCACATGTTTACTTAAGCTTTTATTGGTACTACCTTGGCGAAGGACAAATTAAAATTGTCGATTAATTCTTACTGACACATGTCGGGGACACACTTCGTATGTCAGAGGCGAAAACACCATGCTCATCATTACCTGGTATACTCTCTAAGAATTCTACATTCTTGAATTCATTAATTCTATTGTAATTTAGTCAATTAAAGGAAGAATCGTAAATGGTCTTATGATAATAATTTACTATTTATGTCGTATGTATAAATTAAGATTTCCTTTGCCATGAAGAGTATAGGTACAGCTTTTCGCTTAGCCCAGCATTTTGGACTTCAACTAACATGTGAGCTAGTCATTATTTATTTACAGATTTATAGGATTGTACTTAATTTATAATATCCACAACCAATGCTTGTTAAAAAGGCCCTTATGTTAGAGGAAGTAATTACCTGAGGCACTAAATACAGAAATCTCCTCATGGCCTCCATCAACCGCTATCACTTTATTGCCACATAAAGAAGCCAAGTCACGAAGTGTGTGAAGGCCAAAGTGTCGGGTGCTCACTTGTTTGAGGAAACCGCAAATAAATATTCTCGAGTACGACTAATTGGTTCCCGTTGGATTCGACAGGCGTCCGGGACGCCGGTGCTGTGGTCCGCCGCATAATTTATTGGGCCGACTGTACTCGCATAGGGATGCTTATTTACCTACCTCTCAATGTACCTGACTCTAATGGTTAGAAATTTGTAGGCAGCGTTTAATAACCCGTAAATAATCAGTAATGGCCTGCGATAAACAAACTATGCCCGTGGGTATTCTAATATATTGAAATAATAATATAATAATACAGTGAAACTGGACTATATATAGGCAATTTGAATAAGCTAAATCTCTCACAGAAAACCTGTGTGACATACACAACTTTAAAAAAGCTACTTTTTTTCAAAATAGAATATAATGTATACATTTGTAAATATGTAAGTGTTTATAAATAGTCCTCCAGCTATCGAGCTACATAGGAAAATACAATGACAAAGCGGCTCTTCACACAAATCTGCGCTAGCAGTGTACTTTTTAAAAGATAAAGGTTGTCTCTAGGTGATAAGCGCAGTAGCACTTCATCATTATCATCATCAGCCATATACGCCCCACTGCTGGGCAAGGGCCTTCTCTATTACTGAAAGGGTGCAGTACAGCACTTATCACTAGGTAAGCTACAACTGAACAACGTAAATTTTGTCAGCAAATTTGACATCTGAATTGACTAAAACAATAACAAGTTGGTTTCCAAAGTAGAGTGGTTGTTGGTAAAATACCGACATAAACTAATAACAAGCCTACAAATATTTACACTAACATCAGATCCAGTTATTAACGTCTGTAATAAAACTCGATATATGTATGAGAAATACTAACGTGGGCGATTTACGCGGACGTTGGTCATGTAATGTGACCACGGTGATCCACAAGGAATGCGATCAAAAGTAACTTATTTTACAAATAATAATGATTTGTTTTATCTACGTCGTACAAATGTATAACTTACTACACGACTCTTGTGTTTGTCAGACAAATTGTAACATGGAAGTAGAATTTTTGAGCTCCTCATAAGTCAGTGGCACAACCGGGGTCGGAAGCTTAAGGTGTTCTGCGATGCGCGGTCACAAGTAAGGCTTATGTCAAGCTCAAGGTGTGCCTCGGGCGGTAAATCTTCGCAGACAAACTAGAGGATATCGAATGGAATCGCTGAAAATTAGATTGTAAAACCAACTGGAATAAAGCACAGAGCTATGGAACCAATCTGAAAATTTACTCTATTGTTTTAATATACGTTAAATGTAGTTTTATTTAAGAATTATAGGTATTAAGAAGAATAACAACAGAACAACGTACATTTAATCCATTAAAAAACAAATATAAACGGAGTATAAAATGGAATTCAAGTAATTTAACAAATGCTCCATTTTCGAAAAGCTACTTTATTTGACGAGGGCACAATACTCCATCCTGTGAATAACATAAGAATTGTAAATAATTTCCAACAAGTCCGTCGCTTTAACTCCACAATAAATCCCCAACAATGAAAAGCCAACTCGTGAAACATTAAATTGATCTTGAATAATTCCGCTCTAGTAAAATTGCAGATCCGTTTTTCACTTCTTTAGCTCACCGTTTTTGCCCATTTGGATTCCGGTCCGTATCCAACTGAGCCTGTTATCCTCAACTTTGCCTTCTCGCTGAAAAACTCATGCTATTACCGTAAATATCAATTTGTATGAAACTAGAGGGCGGAGACGTGGCCCCGGGCTCTGGGCCGCGCAACTTTGCTACAGTCAGTTACAAATTGAAGTGGCTCCTCACAAGGATTTAGGATTTTAAATGTCACATCGGCTTACGATAAAACTTTAAATTGAACCATTTTGGGACATAAAGCTGGGCGAGCTCTATTACGTACCCCAAACTCGACTCGTCGAGTACAAAGTTGTAGTTTTTCACACTACGGTCATCTGAAACTGAAACTCGTGTTATGGAGTCGTAATTTTCGCTGACCCATTTCCAGTTTAATCAAAGATGTAGATTAAACGACGTCCTAGATTACCGTGGCTTCTGGAAGCCATTTTTATCCGTCACGTTTTCTTTCCCCGGTGTCTGAGTGTATAATTGAAAGTCCCGAGATATTGCCCCGTTTCCATTATGTGGAATAGTTTTTACCTGTGCCAGTTTCTTACAGATTAATTTATACGGTTGTAAGAGTAAAGTGAAGTCCTTTTAAACGATAGCTTTAATTGCCTGTATCCCGAAAGTTCCAGTTGAGAAGCAATGAATTTCTTACAACGCACGAGTCACTCATGCATACATACATACATAACCTCACGCCTTTATTCCCCAAAGGGGTAGACAGAGGTGCATTAATGCACCCATTTTTCACCAGGTATGTATCAGTCCCACGTAATAGGGGGCGAGCCTATTGACGTATTTCGGGCACATTTCCAGACTCCGTGCTGCTACTAAGAATTTCCTAATGGTAAAACCCAGTAACACTTTTCCCGATCCGAGAATCGAATCCAGGACGCATGGCACATACTTGTAGCGCGAGACTTCGAGTTCAAACGCAGTAAAAAATTGCTTCCAATTTTTTTTTGCTAGAGTTTTTGAATATGTATTTACATAAAAAACAGTATGTCAAAGTGTACGTGAAAGAGGTTTTTGTGTGCCACATTGCCTCACTGTCCCGATGGGGAGTGCCGCTGTCGCAATAAATTCTTTACCGGCTCTAAGCCCAATTTGTGACTGTGCGTGCACATGTGACGTGCAATTATTTTAAACATAGCAGAATAAGGTAAAAATAATTATCGTAGTCATCAAAAACTTTTTACAGAGGTACTTCAATCTTAATAGAGAGCTTGATTCTAATAAAATATTATGAAATTTAATTATATTTATTTACATATTTACATACATACTATCAAGTCTGTATGCACAAAGGCGTAGGCTAAGGTGTGTTTGTACACCCACCATTTGCCAGATTTTTCATTCTCGCATAATAGACTAGCCTATTGCCGTTTACAGGCACAATACCAAACTCCATACAGCTATTGACAATTAATAAAAAATATTTATGCCGCAGGATTTACTCGTACAAGACGGTCAAATACGACAGTCCCGTGGCGCAGTTGCCTAGACGCCAGCTTGCGAAACGAAAGGCTGCGGGTTTGATCCCCACACTAAAACAAATGTTGGCTTGTTGGCTATGCAATGTATGTGTGATCCACAAGCATCCGTTTTGGGTCTGGGTATTTTTGGGACCAAAAATTCATTCGTAGTTTCTGATACCTACAACACAAAACTTGTATCTTAGCGTGGTATGAGAACTACATAATATATGTATGTGTTATTGAGTGTATTTAAATTTATTTTTGTAAGTATTTACTTCCATACTATTCATTACCTTCTGTTTCTATCACCATAACTATTATATTACTCGACGTAATCACAACGTCTGGCACGCCTTGTAACTTCCTTGCTGATGGAGCAAGTAACGCTTGATTGTCGGCGTAGAGTAGACACTTAACTTGTATATTACTGGGGCCTACATATTACGAAGAACATATAATGTTTACTTCTACATTCAAAGAGCTGATGCAATTTTGGTGAGATTTGGAAGGATAGTTGACACTCTAAATCAACACATGCAACACGCTTTTGTTCCGCAATATTAAATTTGGCGCTGACGAACTCTTAGAGCATAGCTAGTAAACAATATTGGAATCGTTACTAAAATACCTTTTTTATTTTAGATATATTCAAAATTAAAATAAATTATGATGTTTTAACATATTTGGATTTTGAAATGTTATTTTAATTGGCGAAATATGGGTGCAAAAGTGCACCTCTGCCTACCCCTGCCAGAAAACCCGCTTGTGTGTGTATGTATAACTTCACACATCACAACAATCATCTGATTGTACAAATTGTTATATACAAACAGACTATTGTAATATTTATAATCAAATACGTATGTACAGAATTTATCAATATATTTTCGTCATAATTCAAAAAAAAGGCGCTTACACAATCGGAACCCAGGTACAGCCGACAGCGCAATAAATCGCAGCGAAGTCTGCTTCGAGAACTCGGCAAACACAACCCCTATTGGTTTTTCATACTCTGGGCCGGCGTCAACAAAGTTTTGATATTAAGCCACTACAGCGAATGCACGACCTACTTTTGACGAACAATTAACAGACGGGTTTAACGGCCTTTGACATAGCTGTTAGGGTAACTGCACGTAATTGTTGTTTAATTGGATGGCATTGTATTAGTTACAGGCATGCTATCTCTCAATTTTGTTTGCAATAGCGAATATGGTGATGCTGATCAGGTTTAGGAATGCGTTGGGATTACGATGATTGCGAATAATCGGTTTAAGTTCGCGCACACTCGTGATTACGTTGTTCTGAAACAGGTGAATAGGCTAGCATATTTGTCATGAGCATATTTATCGATGAGTCAGCGATAATAACTATTACTTCTCGATTTGTGTCGTTTGGTCCGAGGTTATTTCTTCTCGTTAGTTCGCACAACGTGACCGCACGGACTAATCATCAGGTGCAAGTGCGGTTGTTGTTATTAAGGTCCAACTGCCTTTATCAGAAAATACGCAATAGCAACCACGAGAGGTTTGGTAGAGATATACCAAATATGGGCAAAATTGAAGAAATTAGTATCACTATATTTAAGTTCTGTATTTTGTACATCAAATACGAATCAAACTAAAGATGTACGATCTTATTTTCAAATGTAAATGAATATAACTGCTGTTAAAGGATGCTTTGGACGGCTCTATTGATTTACCTTTCACAAAAGAGAAAACGAGACAAAACATATTTAAATAGCAGTTAAATTACCTTACTATTATACGAGTTTGCAAAGCAATTAAACTTTAAGTCCAGTATACCTAATTGGTGTGTTTCCCCTGCAAGCGATCACCTACAGATAATTTTGCATTTATACTGCAATAAAATCTAAAGACGATCCTTTAATATAATACATTCAGAATAAATAACATTAATTGTATATCCATAAGATATGTATACTGTACATATAAATAAATAAACAATTTAAAAATACTAAGGTAAGCAAAATGAAGAGTTATAGAAAAAAATATTAAATTAAGGCAAAGATAACCGTTTCTTGGAAATAAGGTTTTTAATTAATAAATGGAGACTATTTACGTCAGAAGTATTTTGAATTAGAAACTTACTTACATTTCGCGGTACAAGGCTTGTGGGAAAAGTGGAAAGTGGAGTGGAAAAACCTATTTCTAGGAAATTATTAGTTCGATTATTACCAATTTGTTAAGATAGTTAAGTTACTAATTTAGTTTACTTAGGAGCAGTCACGTAGCCGTATAATTTCTACAAATAGGAAAGTAAACTAATATTAATTTATCAAAACGTAAGAGTATAAGTTTATAAAATAAACTCTACAGTAACTAAATTAATACATAAGCAAGATAAATTTTAAGCGAATGTTTAATTGACGATTATTCCTACTAAGCATCATCATATTTGAAGTAATAATAATAATTTTACGATATTTGTAAAAGAATATACGACACATATTTTTTAAATTAGGTCATCGTCATCAGTCCTTTTGATGTCTTCTCCATCATATACTTCCTATTGCTGGGCACAGGCCACCTCTACAATTGAGAGGGTTTAGGCCCTAAATGATGTACTTTATTTAAAAAAATCATACTATACTATATGTACATCTAAATTCGCGAGGACGAAGGAATATACTTTTTTCTTTTTTTGCACTAACTTGCCATATGCAATACAACTTATAAAAGCCATACAAGTATAATCTCATGCCTGATTTCAGCAGGATTTCTTTTTCTTATTTTTCGGCCACATTTCCAGACTGCGTGATTCTACTAACAATTTCCTAATGGAAAAACCCAATAACACTTTGCCCGATCCGAGAATTGAAACCCGGACCTCTACATCGAACGGTACATACCAGGCCGCAAGGAGGCAGCCAAAAGCCCGTACAGTTAAAACATAAAACGAGTGAAATATTTCTCCCCGTACCCTCAAACACTTAGCTTAGTTAAGTTTAAAGATATTTTCCACCATTTCTAAGCGGTTTCACGTTATTTTAAAACCAAGTATTGCTTTTACGTAAGGTGCAACCAAAACAAACCAGCTAAAAGTATTACAAGCTTTCAACTTTCAGCTGATCTTTCCCGGTCAACTTTTCCACTTCATTTAAGTTCTATACTTAAATTGTACTTAATGGCAAGAAGTTGAGGACTTCAAAAAGATTTAACAATGCTTATTTTGAAGGGACTGCTCCACCCTCTTTTTGTGTTTATCTCGAACGGAGCCTTTGTAATGCTGTAGCGTTTTCCGAAAGCTATTTCGTAACATTTAATGGTGAATTTAATGCGAAGTAATAATAAACTGCTTATAAAATTTGATTGCAGGAAATGAGGAATGAGGATAGCTCGTAACCGGCTAATGCGGAGTAACTTAAAGCAAGTCGTGAATAATAACAATTTCAATTTCGTGCTCTACGTTCAATTTTATTCAGCCTGTATAAGTCGTACTTCTGGACTCGCTTGTTATATTTATATCGCTCATAGTAGTGATGGCCTCGAGATTCAGCTGCACGGTCGAGTATCACGGCGGTCGCGGGTTCAAACCCCCACCTCTGACTTTTCGAAGTTATGTGTGTATTCACAGTGAATTATCACTTACTTTAACGGTGAAAGAAAACATCGTGATGAAACCTACACGCCTAAAAGTTCTTAGAAATTTCTTAGGTGTGTAGTCCACCAACCCACACTAGGCCAGCGTGGTGGACTGAGGCCTAAACCCTCTCAATGGTAGAGGAGGCTCGTGCCCAGCAGTGGGACGTATATGGGCTGATGATGACATACATAGGCTGTAAATAAGGTTCCGCGAGAAGAGAGATATTTCTCAAGATAGGGCAAATTAAAATTCATATTTAGTATTGCCTCGTGGTCTCGCGGTACAAGTATGTGCCTCGCGATCTAATGGTCCTGGGTTCGATTCCCGGGTCGGGCAAAGTGTTATTGGGTTTTTCCATTAGGAAATTCTCAGTAGCAGCACGGTGTCTGGAAATGTGCCCGAAAACGGCAATAGGCTCGCCCCCTATTACGTGGGACTGATACATGCTGCCTACCCCTTCGGTGAATACAGGCGTGAGTTTATGCATGCATATTTAGTATCCGGATAAAGACGTGTTTTGTGAAACTACACTATTGAATTTTAAAAAGTTTGAAACCCCGCTACAAATATTGTTAAAAAATTAAAGGGATCTAAAAGTATTTTCCTCTATCTGTTTGAGATCTTTAGTAGCTGCAGCTATTTTAATGAATAAAATTAATTACGTATTTAAACTTTTTTAAAGCATAAAAACTCCACAACAATTTTATTGCCAACGCTCTGTTTAATTAAAGCCACATACGGTTTAATTAAACGCAATTCCCATTCACATATCTAACTCCATAATAATGTATGTATAACACATTTAATCAAAGCAACGAGTGAAATCTCAATAGATGAATAAAAGCCGCGCAAGATTGCCAAGTTTAATTATGAAGTTAATTAGGTTGGTTTGATGAAAAATTTAAATCCTCACTCAAGTTAATTTCCTCTGGATCCCGGGATCTATTTTCTCGTCCACATTGGCCCGGACAAATTTAATTCAGATGAAAGAAGCTTCCTAGATATCATTATTACGGAATTTATGAATTTCAACAGCCTACGGAATTACATCATTAATATTAATGATGTTTAACTTTTTGATGGAATTTTAGCAATATTCTTCGAATATTATGTAGGTATGAAGTATTTTATTACTTTGTTTAAACTAGGTTTGTATTCTAATCTGATACTCACAACTTCAGCAAAAAATCTAACAACTATTTTTTTTTTCATAAAAAAACGTCCTGACATCTTTATTTAAAAAAATATCTATGTGTGGTTTTTTTTTACCTGGTATAATACGTTAAATATTGTTAAATCGTAGCGCTCGGGGGTTCCTTTTCGATCCGCAAATACACAAAGGGGGTAAGTAGGTCACCGATTCACATAACAAGAGTATGTTTTTATCCAGTAAAACTGTGTGAGAAAGGCAGCTAGAAATTTGTATCGTCGGAAAGACAGATAAAGATGTACATTTCAACAACCGTGTTTTTAGTTTTTTTTTTAATCCTACTTAATTGGGGTGAATCTATAAAAAGAGGTTGTTATTCCATTTTTACATTTCTACGTTTTTATTGCCTTCTTTTTATTCGTCCCACGTTTGTAAACATCTGCCAACTGTGTTTGTTCAAGTGCAATGTCTCCATACATGCTGTCAATATTTAAAAGCTTACTTTCCCACTACAAATGTGGTGATTATCAAGCTTCTGATACAACATGGATAAAAGAAAAATCTATAGTTTTGTACTCTAACGTACAATTTAAGTACACGGTTATTTCATTTCAGAGCGACGATAACGTACTGATGATGTCCTCAGTTCAAAATCCAGGGCCAGTTGAGGTAAGTTTTTTTTTTCGAAAGATTAAATATATTATGGGCGACAATAATCTCAAACTGGTGATCTGTATCGTTTTCTGGTATCACCCTGAGTACATCCAGTTACCAATAGGCCGACTGGTAAGTAATGTAGAAATAATTCATTGAAAAAAGACTTTCTGTGGTACTGTAATAAAATTGTGTAGCAAATTATTTGAAACAAATTATTGCATCAATTGATGAATGAAAAAATTCGTACGAAGTGCTAAATGCATGTCACATAATACCTCTAATCCGTGAGCTCTGTCAGTGATCACAGATCACAATTGTGTCTTAGGAGTAAAAATTAATAAAAACTATTTATTTTATACAAGCATATTGAATACAGATATATTGTTACGTGACTTTTAACACTTTTTTATACTCAAATTATTTGTCTAAAGGAAAAAAAAATTACCTGTTGTAACATTAACTATCAATCACTTCGTTCAAATTGAATCTGCTATTTTGAAGAATATCCAGAACAATCAAACCTACATACATCAAACAGTTACTTCATCAGGTACGTTAAAATACTAATACTTATAAGTTGCATGGGACCGGCCGCCTAAATCCGTGCGGTGGGAGGCAATTCTCTGAAATGCCCAGCGTGATAGATTAAAGCGCACTTACTCTGATGCCCATTGTAACATTGAAAGGACTAAACTCCAGCTGAATAGAAATACGGTTGCCATGACAACGAGCAATACAAAAGGACTAAAATAAATCAAGCACCAACCAGTCGACTTTTCTCTTTAGTATACATAACCCGTATATATAACTTGTAAATTGACAAATCTAAAGATAGCATATGTTTGTTCGATGTAGATAATCATTATAATATGACATGATCAAGACAAGCTTACCACCTGAAGGCAGTAAGAGTAAAAGTAAAAGCAGTATTTTTTATTCGTTTTTGCTAGTATAAATTTTTCGCTAAGGGAATCACAATCCGACCCTTTGATCACACAGTAAATTTTCTTGTTAATTTAAAGTCAATATCTTTCACTTATAACCAAACTCTCGTACCCTAGAAGCACATCCTATCCAATAAAAAAAAAGATTCATCAAAATCGGTTAGCATGATATTGAGTTATTCGTCGATTTGTCACGCATATTGGTGCAAATTTAAGACTTTTGTGGTTTTCTAATAGAAGCTATTGTCACAACTAGACCACATTTAAATGGGACCAAACTGGAAGCACCAGCTTTCAATTAAAAAAAGAATTATCAAAATCGGTCTACACAGTCGAAAGTTCTGAGGTAACAAACATAAACAAAAATACAGACGACTTGATAACCTCCTCCTTTTTTTGAAGTCGGTTAAAAATAGCGCCAAGTTCAATCTACAAGAATACAAAAACAAGTAAAACATGATCTAGATTCGTAAAACAAATGATTTATGTTTGTTAATAACGCCCCTTGTATAGGGCCGAATTATTAGTATCAAATTGAATGTGCACCCATATTAATTCAATGTAACGACATCTTTATGAGCTGTGACGTAAAGTAGGACGTGTATACGAAGAATAAATCTGTCAGGGGTGTTAACGCGCGGTCACAAATTGTAATTTACCGTCATATGTGCCGACCAAATAGTTGGCCTTCTATGAGTGACATACGGTTTCTCAGAATTGTCAACCGAATTTTATTTTTGCGTTAATTTAGACTAAAGAATCGGTAGATCAGCTAGATAAGAGAAATCCCTATCAAAATATTAATCCCTATCATGTACCCATAACACAATAACAAGGTGTTTCTGGGTATTTTTTTTATCTTTTAAGACATTAGAAACAGTTAAAGAAGTAAGCAGCGTCGAAAAGAATGATAATTCTTGGTCTGAAGCAAAGCTACTTCGCGTCAGTTTCATTAATTTTTACGACGGGCATCAGTCAATTATAATTTATAATATAAGTGCACTATATTATATGCTAAACAAATCTATAAAATTAATCATTTTTAACCAATACTAACTGCTATTCACCACGTGGCTGGCTCATAATTGACAGAAAAATGTGCGGCAGCAATTATTATTACTTAGTTTTAACTTTTCTCTCTTTTAAATTTTGCTTATAGAAATACACAACAGTATGTAAACTACTTTTTAGTCACACCCATTGATCTCCGGTATACTTATTACCGTCCTTTTGTTACTGTAAATCAACTGACTGCTACACTTATTAATAATACGGCACGAAACGAGACGGAAGCCGCGTTCACAAGGCTAGTTAAAACTTCTGTTAAATCTATTAAATCATACATGGTGAGATCTAAAGGCAACCTCAAATTGGATCCAGCGTGGAGCAGACTTTAGCTGTAGTTTGTCAACTTCAATATTTAACTTGTTCCTTGTAGTTGCGAACTTCTGTCTGTCAAGAACACAATGCCGGTCGCACTTAGCTATGTTTGCGATCTATTGCTGTTTTGAGTTGCCGAAAGTTTTAACTGTTATAGATGCATTGGGGAACTTTGATTGCTCGAACGTTGGCAGGTGACTGCGGAATTTTCGAAGTATTTGAGTGATAAAACACCGGCCGTGTATGAGCAATTTGCTGTTCCAGTTTTCTTGTAAGTTTTGAATAGCCGTTTTATCAGATTGTTAGAAGTTTATATATTCCTATATTCTTTACATACATACATAAAGTCACGCCTGTATTCCCCGAAAGGGTAGGTAGAGGTGCATTTCTGCACCCACATTTCGCCAGGTTTTGTATCAGTCACACGTAAGAGGGGGCGAGCCTATTGCCGTTTATCGGGCACATTTCCAGACTCCGTGCTGTTACTGAGACTTGCCTAAAGGAAAACCCAATAACACTTTGCCCGACCCGGGAATCGAACCCAGGACCTCTAGATCGCACGGCACATACTTGTACCGCGAGACCACGAGGCAGTCATATTACTTACATGAACATATTGAATTAATATTTTTTTTTAATTTATATGAAAAAAAAATGTTTACGTTTTTCTGTCATGGAAAACTGGACATAAAAGTACTCAATCCATTTCTATCCACATCATATTTTACATTGATGTTCAAACATCCATACGAATGAAAAGAACCAAAATTTCCTAATAATTTGGTTTCAAAAGATTTTCATCAACACACACTGAAATTACACGGGAGCTCCGCTCAAATCCAAATATTCGTGGCTTATAATTTTTGAAATCGAACAGAATTGTTGATCCGACGCGATGAATCCATCGGTACCGCGCGACAGTCTAATGAGTGCCCTTGGGAATCGGAGTTTCGCTTCGATTTCAGACCACGCTTATTTACTCACATTGCTAACAGAAATATTTTAATCACATACATTTACGAAATTTTTACTGATGAGCCAAAACGTGACCCATCGATAGACACGATGTGACTTTTGATTTGCGACAGAAAATCTTTTACGCTGCCTTTCTAGTACCACGGGGATTTTAGAACAGGCAAGTCAAACTGTACTAAAAACCATACTCAAGTATATCGACTGAATCACACTGTGTCACTCAATGACTTTCAAAGCATATCCTAAGGATGTTTCAAAGCTTCCTGATAATGTTTTAAGACAGCACGCTTATTGTGGTACGTAGGATTTCCAGAGACCTATAGGAAATAAAATAAAATTTAATATTGTAGAGAGATTTTATACGATTTTATTACCTACCCTCTCAGTTGTAGAAGAGGCCCGTTGCCAGAAGTGTGACGTATAAGAGCTGATGATGATTGCCTACGACGTTAAATAAAAATGGACTTAATGGTTCACGTAAATAATCTATATTTTAACACATTCCTAACTAATATAATGAACCATGCAGGTAGATCATAAAGTGTATATGAGATGTGGTGCCAAACTTGCTAGACTTCCTGAAACTTGAAACAAGATCCCATTGTGGCCGCATGCACGCCATGCACCTATTCGGCTCAGTCTTACTTGCTAGTTATAGGTACTGCTAGTTTCAAGTTAAAATCAGGCACGTTAACTCGCCGTTAAACATCTTTACCTTTTTGCAACAGGTGTAGCTAAGATCTATAATGCTATTGTAAAAAAAGTAAAAACAACTACCAACAATTTGTTGGATGATTTATATGCCGAATAACTACTGAATTTGTTTTACATTTGTTATATTAATTAATGTCAATTGCATGATATAATACTTACACGTATTGGGCTAAAATGGTAATCATTTCAACCCCTGAAAATTCATCTGAAATGAAATTATCATCAGATAAAGCCACATCAAATTGGCAGTCTAAAATTACGTAATAACTTTCACCACTTATTTCACTGTTGTTGTCAGATTTTTTATAGATCCAACGAAATAAAAATTACAATTCCGCGGTTTTTAATTTATTCCTCCCCAATCTCAGCGGAATACAAAACTGGTTTCGGCAGCAAGTTACAGCGGTTGCAAAACTTAGCTCTTGGGTCACAAAATATACATGAAATCAATTCAGCTGTGTAAGACTGGAGAATGAACTCCGCTCCGTAACCCCATTTCCCTGGAGGCTTCGTTTCCTACAACGGAAATGTTCAATCACGGGCGGATTTTAATCATAAATGAAAAATACAGGCTAATGTACTATGTAAAATTTAAAATATGCTTCGGTTTGTTACTTTGGGATAATTGTAGGTACTGTTAATACCTAGAGTATTATTTAATGTCTATTTGAAAATATAATGGTGGAGATATAAATAATTTTTAGAGGAAACGAAATAACAAGGAAAAGGAATAACAAGTATAGAGGAATTGAAAGGTGTTGCCAGTTTTTCTTTTTTTTTTTGCTTATTGTTTGATTACATCATTATGAGTCGTGATGGCCTCGAGGTGTAGGCACGCGGTCGAGAATCTCGACGGTCGTGGGTTCAAGCCCCAGGCACACACCTCTGACTTTTCGAAGTTATGTGTGTATTCACAAAGAATTATCACGTACTTGTAGATTGAAGGAAAACATCGTGATGAAACCTGCTCACCTAAAAGTTCTTAGGAGTTTCTTATGTGTGTAGTCCGCCAACCCGCACTAGGCCAGCGTAGTTGACTAAGGCCTCAACCCTCTCAGTTGTAGAGGAGGCCCGTGCCCAGCAGACGTAATTGGGCTGATGATGATTATGACATCTTTAAAAGGAGATTTAGTTTTTAGCATTCATCCAAAGTACATACATCAAAGGTATTTTGATCCGTAATATAGAGTTTTTCTAATATGTTGCTTAACTTCTTTCTTAAGCAGAATAGGTATAATTAACTAGTTTACTTCATAAAACACATAATTAATGCTTATCTAATTTTAATTAACCAATTTACAACGGAGATGGTTAAAGTAAATAATTTCAGAGTATTTACTAAGGCACATAGCGTACAACAAAATGTAAAACGAACACTATCCTCGGAGGGCACTAAAACAGACTATCTTAAGAGACGGTCTATCCATTCTTTATCTTTAACTACCCAATTCCGTCAGCATAAAAAGCGCTTTCTTGCCATTTAGCGCTGTTTTCGTCCTTTTTTACCTCAAAACCGAGGCTATAACACCTCTCCGGGGTGCGGTAATATTTGCATTTAGAGCGAACGACTGATATTCTGACCTTATCAGCGGGAGATTGTGTTTGAGGGACGAATTCTGATGACGCGACTGGAGGAAATCTTCCGGATAGCGCACTTGCTTTGTTTGTACATTTTTAAGTGCCAGCATTCTCAGAAGCTCAAAATTTTGGTGTTAATTAAACTTTGAAATTTACCTTGAAAATTATTCAAAAGTTTTGCATTATATTTTCGTTCTCAGAATCTTCTATTACAAATGGAATATCATAAATGGTAATAGGGTAACATTTTGCACATTTAAAACTTTGCTTATGCTTCTTCGCTTACTTCACTTATATCTGCATCTCGAAAGTAGTAAGGTAGGCAGAGGTATATTTTTACACCCCCATTTCGTCAGTTGTGTAAACAAGTAAGTATGTATGTATTTAAATCTGATTGGGCATGCAATTTCAGTTTGTCGTTAAAATTTCGATACTTCGTGGTGCTACTTAGATTTCATTAATGGAAAAACTAATAACACTGAATGATCGGGGATTCAAACCGGGTTCTATTTTATTACATGTTAAACCGACTTTTAATTACATGTTATGCCACGAGACCAACTAGTTAGCTTACTAACAGACTTTTTAAAATTGAACACAAGTACAGGTGATTTAAAAACCTATTCTAAACCACGATAGGTAAGTACAGTTTCGCACAGTTATCGCCTCTCCGTCCCGCCTAGTTGTACATTCATGAATACGTTTCTACATTACAAACCACTCTAAGGCCTTGTTTAACTTTGCATACAAGCATGTTTTTACTGTACCGTCTCAGGTTTTCACATTGGAACAAGTTGGACTCAAGAAAGGCTAGTAAATGGTAGCTGGTGTTTTAGAATGAGGCTTAGTCCTTCCCGTGAGTTAAGTTTCTAGTTAGTAAGTACAGTTACTCTATACCAGGTGTATAATACAGTTCATGTATTATTGTAGTGAGAGAAGGTCCTCAAAGCGGTCGCGGCCTATAGTAATAAACTACTGCACTGGGCTTAAATCTTACATATCTTAACATAAATTAAAAGGTTTCTTAAAAGAAAACTATCAAGTTTCTGACTTTCACCGTAAAAACTGGTGATAAATAAATAATTATAAACAAACACTACAATCATCTTCATTAGCTAAAAGACGTCCATTGCTGGACATACAAAAATATACATACACAGATTAGAAAATATTAGACCTATAACCATAAAAACCTTAAAATCAATCCAACCGATCCATTTACCTATTTACGAGTATTTTATTTTATTGCAGGTGACATACACGCTGCAATAAATCAAATTAACATTCTAACCATCACTTACATGTATCAATAACTAATGTTTTATTTTTTAAATAAAGTCCGTAGGAACAAATTGAACTCAATAATATTTACTCTTTTTTTATAATTACATTTCAAACAAATGTACAATGTATGGAGTGTGATCCAAAGTATTACAGAGTTTTCTCAAATATCAAAACAGAGTGCCTAAAGAACTAATTAATAATACAAATTAATTGTAATTTAAAACAGCTGTCGAAACGCGGATGTAGGAATGCATCCCTGCCTACCCCTTAGTAGTTGCTGGCATGCGTATCTATGTTTTTATCGAAATCAAACACCTGTAAGAATCACTCGACCAAAACAATAAAAAAAAATCCTTTCAAATATTTTTTATCACGTACAAAATAAAACAAAACATTCCCAAAGCAATTCCTGACCTGAATAGCAACAAGCGCATCGGTGCAAAAATCAACGTAATATGAAAAGCTGTTACGGCGAAATTAATTAGTGAACTCCTTTGTATGCGGATCTAATTCTAATTTAAGTATTTGCCAGATAAACGTTTGACGCAACCACTTACAAACCCCTCCCGCGCCCCTCCAACCGCTGTAGGTTTATTCTAACGTAATCTCATATGTGTAATTTGATTTGGCAGTCTTTTTAGCGAGGCTTTCGGCGATATTGCGAAATTGAAAATGTTTCAGCTCTTTAATTTTCGCTTAGCCGGCAACCCGCGTATTATTTTGATGCAAGCATAATTTGAAATGTATTGCCAAAATAATGGTTTCAATGATATTGACTCATGAAAAGGCTTTATTTTATCAATAAGTAGGAATCCTTTCCAAACATTTCCAGATTAAATATTACTTTTATTATTATTGACTGTCCGCAAGCTTGATTGAATTGATAATATCGCCCACTTTCTTTTGGCTAGGGTGCCATAAAAAACTATTTATTATTTATTTATTAAAAACTTTATTGTACACATAAGATAACAAATTATGGAGTAGAGTAGACTAAATTAGTACAAATGGCGGTCTCATCGCAGAAGGCGATCTCTTACAGACAACCAAGGATCTTACTTTAATCATTAAAATAAGACTGACTTATAGTCTCGGAGCACAAATGTGTGCCGTACGATCTAATATTCTCGACGTTCGAATACCTAGTAGTTCTAAAAAATACTTAGTGTACCACCTAAATGTAAACACCGCTTTACTCTCATAAAAGTGGAACATCAAGCTGGTGTAATCCCCAGCAATACCACCACTCCATGTTCCTCTCTGAAACAATAAGCACGGAGATAACAATTAAAATATTAAGGCTCGCGAGCCGACAAATTTTAAAACGAGTGTAACGTTCAAAATAACGACGCCGTGTAATATGGGTCAGTGAGTGCTTCGGTATGCCTCGTCCATTATTTAGGAGGATTCTGTACGATTGGTATGTATGGTCGGTGACTCGTAGGTTATTTTAGGACCGCGTGGGCGCCATGAAGCCATGCCAAATGAAATTAGCGCCTGTTAGAATTGAATGAGCAGGTACAAATGTCGAAGAAATTTTTACAGACAACTTTCTAGCTTTCATTGCCTATTGTTTATAACCTTTTTTATAATTCGACTACTGATCAAGCTGGTTTTTTGATTGTCCTATTGTATCCTAGACAATATGACTTTGAAAAAACAAAACTGTAGCGTCTCAACGGTTTTCTGTAAAACAGGAATAATATTATACTATGTTCAAACTGTCCTCGAAAATAATTACAGCGCTTATTTTTTTCACCTTTAATTATATGTCTTATGACAAAGAATTTACTAATAGTTCAAGAACATTGAACCCCTTTTATGATTCAAAATACAGATTACAAAACAATGACATGATGTAATCGTTTCACGTCATGTTCCTAGACAAGTTTATAAAGTGTTTAATTAATCGAAAAGCAGATTAACATCGGGACCAACGCATAACAACCGTCAAAGAAGCCTTTAAACTTTCGTCGTTTCATACATTATTAATATTTTTCTCCGTAAAATTAAATCCTTACCTCGGTATAGAGGTGTAGAGATTGAAAATTTAACCATAACCTCGCTCGAGGACTTACAAATATTGTTATTTTAAAGTATATTTATTTGCTCGTATACGTAACTTAAAATTAATAAGGTTAATTTCTTTTAAATAAATCTTTAATGAGAACATAAATAAGGAATTAACTTTGTCTGATTATTATATTTTTTTTTACAGATGTTAGAAAAAAATTAAACAAATTTTGAAACGTGAAAATATATTATCACGGACAGAGGGCAGTGTGATTAACAAACATTAAATGAAACCACAATTATAATATGGGTACCCACATTTCCAGATAAGTACACAGTGTTACTCTCAGAAATAATGGGCGTGCTTTTTGAACAAAACATATAAAAATATTAATTGCGACCCAAAAATGAGACCGCAATTGTTGGAATTAAACAAAAAAGAGGAACGCCAGTGTCAGAAAAACAAAAAGTAAATTTTCTAGCAACAAAACCGTGTATTTAAATTAACCGCGGAACAGGATGCTCGTTACGTGGCAGGACAAAAACAAAACGTAACAAAACAGGTGAAGAGAAATACAGGAACCGGAATATCATAATAATATTTCAGCGCTTTTAGCCCACTTGTTGCAATTTGTTCGCTAACTGCTCTTGTATATTTTTTGGCTGCTTATATTTTTTTAGGTAGAAGCAGCTGACTATATTTAATTAATTATCTACCATTCCCATATTAATCATGCATTTCTTCAGCGTTCATACAATTGTATGTTTGAAGGTTTTATTCATTTAGAAGATGGCACGCTTTACGTTTTATTTACGAGTAAAATATGTCAAAGAAATCTTCAAAAATCAGTCCGTCACAGATTTCAGTACAAATGAAAGAATCCATACTCGTTAATCCTAATTATTTGTTCAATACAAATGAAACAAATGTTTCTTTATTTGTTAAGCTTAAAATCAAATCGCACCACCGAGCTTGAATACTTTTCATCCTATCACGAAAAACACAACTGTACTATAACCCAAGCATAGATTCGACTGAGGGGAAATTATTAGAGACCGCTGTTTTTCATATCAATTTATATTTTATCGAATATTGAACTTGAACAAGATGGTCCGACGACCTAGTGAAGGTCGCGGGTCGTCGCTGGATGCAGGCTGCCTCCAACAAGTCACTAGAGAAGTCATTGGGGGAGGGCTACGTTCAGCAGTGGACTTCCTTAGGCTGGTAATGATGATGATGATAATGAACTTGACTATTAGTACCGTCCTTCCTTCGTTTGCATTGCTGCCTACCTGGTTCAAAGACTGGGTAATGGTTCCACCATTTCCAACTAGTATTGGGTCATCCTAGTAGACATTTAATTTCTTGCACAAAGTTTTGTATAGAATGAGGCTTGTGGGTTGTATAAACATTATATCAATTTTGACGTGATATCTTTCATCATCATATGGCATCCAGCGACTTTCTGCGACCTTTACGAGATTCTTTATCTAACTATTTGTTTATCGCAAGAGATATCTTTCGCTATTCGATGATTTGGAATATACAAATATGTTCATAAATACACGCCTGTCTCTCCAAAAGGGTAGGTAAACGGTATAAAAGGTATTTACGTGTTATGTAAGTGCGTCCAACTTGACAAAATTTTATTAAAGCGAGCGGAGTCGCAATAATAGTTAATTTGGATTAATAAAAGCAACAATAATCTAAAAAGATTTTATCGAAACAGGATCGAAAAATATATACGATATGTTAAAACATTAACAAATACACGATAATACTAAACGTTTCCAATGTTCCAAGTGGCAATTTTAATTTAATTTAGACACTAGTTGTCCCGATTGCAAATATATGCAGATCATTCTGCGTGGGACGGTGCAGACAGCAATCAAATTAGGCTGCAGCAAAAAGACTTGCAAATGGCGTGTAAAAAACGTATTCTGTTTTTGTGTTGTTTTTATTTTGTTGCGACATAATAGAAGCAATAAATTGCCTTTTATTTTATGGCATTCGAAAGCGAGAAAAACGTGCGCGTAAGTGCACGACGCTGTCTTTTTATACTTCACGTTATTTGTTACGAACTAATAGATGCTTTGTTTTGTACTTGACTTGTTTCTTCCATTCTTTGATTTCTCTGATAATTTCTGACAGCTAGTTGTGAAATAGATGGCCGTTTATTCGATTTCACATAAAGAAAAATGTTTGTCTTATCTACAAATATTTGTTTCAGATTTTAGTGTTTAGTGTGTACTAATACGGCATCAAACTTTTTTTTTTTTTTTTTTTTTTAAGATTTTTTCAAAACATAAATTACCTCTTCCCCGGACGTGAACCGGTAACGTATTAGAAGCGTTTCCGGGTAATAACTTAAATTGGATTATTTTACTTTCGCAGCACATTTTGCGAACAACCTAATTCCGGTTATCCCCGACGACACTCAAAACAAACGAAAGTCTGATAAATGTTGCTATTAATCTTCCGGCCGCTTTGCTGCGCGCCCTTGCGAGAAAAGGACGGAGACAATTATAATAAAAATCTAGATTTGGGTTAAGTGTGCTTAGTCGGACACTTTATGCTGCTGTTTATGCGGCAAATCCTGGACATGTGCGTCGTGCATGGATAAATCCTTTTTATTGGATTAGTTGGACCGAGGGTATTTTTTCGACTATACGAGCGCAAAACGTATTGCTGGTATTAAAGCACCGTTCATTTAGATTTTCACAAATTTATACCGTAAAATGCCATATGTAACATAGTCTAGTCAACAAGTTCAAAAACGTGTTAAATAGAAATAAAACTCCTAAAAATATGTGCCATACCTCATTCGATTCGGAATGACGTCTAGAAAAATGTTTTTTAAGGGCATATTAGCACATAAAAAATTGCAATAGTTATTAACAAAATAAGAAAAAAAAACAAGGTATTTAGTTTTTCGTTAATAACTTTTAAAATAATGATATTTAAGGAATTATGAAAAAAGATCCTGAAAGAGGAGGAAATTTCCAATAAAAAAGTCCTTACTCCCGGAACTCTATCTATATTATTTATAACTTTTATTTAACGCTGGAAATAGCGCTCCGCGAGGGCGTTACGACATAGGCGCGTCGTCTAAAAAGCCGGTATATCACCTAAAATAATTTATTTCTAATATTAAATAACAATTTAAAAATTTGAATAAATTATGGTGTAATCTAGACACTTGAACGAAAATAACCACGGCGAAAAATATTTTTAAGAAATTGTTTAGGCACTCAGTAAGAATATCGGCGGTCGCGGGTTCAAACCCCAGGCACACACCTCTGACTTTTGAAGTTATGTGTGTATTCACAATGAATTATCACGTACTTTAAAGGTCAAGGAAAACATCGTGAATAAAACCGGCACACCTAAAAGTTCTTAGGAATTTCATAGGTGTGTAGACCACTAATCCGCACGAGGTCAGCGTGGTGGACTAAGGCCTAAAACCGTCTCAGTTGGAATCGTACCCAGTAATGAGGCTGACGAGTAGGTCGATATTTAAGTTTTTTCCCCATTATACTGAGAATTACTATTCACATCAGGCCAATGCAAACGATTGGCGTGCTACTACAAAATATATCCTTTGTTACATTCGAACGTCAATAAAACCGGGTGAAGGCACGTCAAGTTGCATTTTGCTGGAAGATAACTACTTATGAAACAATATTACGCAGCCAGAACAAAAACTAGATGGTATCAAGAGCAAATATTGCAAAAGCAATATCTCCTACGCGATTCAGTTCATTTTAAATTGAAATATTCCTTTTAAACCTGTTTTGACCGCTTTATCCTGAGAATTATTACTAATTTATTACAAATAGAAGTGGAAGTATACTGTGAGTCTGCAGCGTAATAATGTTTAATACTGCGATTCCTTAATTGGTTGCTGATTTATAATGAAACATCCACAAGTTACGTGCGTACAATATCAGTTATGGGAGCCTCATTGGCCTAAGGAATGAATAGCATCGAAGAAAATTCGATTATTTCTATCTTTTAAGTGAATACGCTTTTGAGATGTATAAAGATGTGATTAAGGTATTGGTGGGGAAAGACCAAAAAGTATTTAATAGAAAAACCTCTGCATTATAATCATCATCATTATCCATATTCGTCATATATACCTCTCACTACTGAGCACAGGCCTGCTCTTCAACTGAGAGGGTTTAGGCCCTAGTCAACCACGCGGACCTAGTGCGGGTTGGCGAACTAGGTACATACATAACCTCACGACTGTATTCCCCGAAGGGGTAGGCATAGTTGCATTTCTGCACCCACATTTCGCCAGTATTGTATCAGTCCCACGTAATAGGCGGCGAGCCTTTTGGCGTTTTTCGGGCACAATTCCAGACTCCGTGCTGTTACTGAGAATTTCCTAATGAAAAACCCTAATAACACTTTGCCCTACCTGGGAATCGAACCCAGGACCTCTAGATCGCACGGCACATACTTGTGCCGCGAGACCACGAAACAGGCGTACTACACACCTAAGAATTTTTCATCATGACATTCATGGGGTTTAATCTCGCGACCTCTGAGATTTTGTCTCGATCGCGTACCTAAGCCTCGAGGTCATCACGGCTTATAGCATATAAGTAGATAGTTTACAATAGGAAATTAAAATGCGTGAGCTATATAAAGGCTTATGTAAAACAATAGTAATAATTATTAATAGTTTCCTATATAAATAAATTCTTCATAAAATTAATCTCCATCAATCTCTTCGTGCATCAAACAGAGGCTATATTTTAATCCGCGGTATAATTTCACTATGAAAATTTATTGTTGGAGATCGTAAAAAATTTACTACCTCCTTATTACCATAAGAAGGAGAGGCTATAACATTAGAAAGTTATATTTTATACCCCGCATTGTTTCTAGTCCGAATGCTTTGTTTAATATCAATTCAAATATCGATTTTTACGAGTTATTTTATATCGAACAATTTTCATATTTATTTTATGACGTCATATAATGTATCGCCTGCGGTGCACTATTTGTAATAGCCTTTTAAAACACGTAGTTAGCAGGCTGTTGGCAATGGGTATGTCATAAAATTTATGCTAACCAGAACCAGTGTGGTACCTATTACAAAAAGTAAAATATTCTTGAGCCATTTTGAATATTACGACATTATAAATGGAATTCAATAAAAAGTACATATGGGCAGGTTGAGGCGAATGCACACTTGTTCCGCTAATTGTGTATGAAATACGACGTTATAATGAGTAGCCCGCCCATTGCAGTTTATCGGGTAAGTATACCTATCTCTAGATCCATAGAGTACTGAGAATTTCCTAATAGAAAAACACATTTACATTCGGGAATCGAACCACGGGGCTCTCGATTGCTTGTCATTGACCATTTCATACAACCGTTTTTATTTCTTAAATAGATTCTCGGTCTTCATATGTAGTTCCCGCACTGCAGAAATGACTTAAAATAGCAAAACTCGGAACAAACTGGTACTACTCGGCAAAATGCGTTATAATTCATAAATTATATAAATTCTAAACTCCCATAAAATCCGCAAACCAATGGTGTTATCTATACTATTATTATAAAGAGGAAAGGTTTGTATTTTTGTATTTTTGGATTTTTGTATGTTTGTTACGAATAAACTCAAAAACTACTGAACCGATTTCGATGATTTTTGGTATGGAGATAGATGTAACCCACCGAAGTAACATAGGATACTTTTTATCCCGGAAAAGGGGTTGAAAGGAGGGATGAAAGGTTGTATGGAAGTATTGTCATTTTTAAACCTAGAAGCTTGAAACTTATTTTTTAGGCTGTTGATTTAATATAAATAAATATGACATTCTAAGTTTGTAAAAAAATGTACATTTAAGGGGGTAAAATAAAAATAAGGGTGAAAGTTTGTGTGGAAATTCGTCATTTTTGAAGCTAGAATTGAAACGACGTGTAGACGACTGAAACTATCTGTAACTATATTATGTCTGTTACGCTTTCACGATTAAATCATTTGACCGCTGTAAACGATTTTTGATATGGACATAAATGGGACTCTGTGGAGTAAAATAGACAACAACTTATTTTCATTCTGAACCCAACCCTGTAGTCTACGCGGACGGAGTCGCGGGCAAAAGCTAGTGTAAAATAAGATGCTTTACGACCTCGATAACCAATATTGTACATAAAATGAATAATTAAATCGCTGTAGACGATTAAAACTTAGAAACTTAAAAAAAAAAAATAAGGTATATTTTTCTCGAAAGGATATCAAACAAATATACTATGGCACCTGTTTTGCAGATATGCCTAAAAATATCTACGTTTCATCAGCTATCCAACGAGGTATAACAATCTAGGGTTTTATTAATAGGCCCAGGACAACCAGGACAGCCTGGACAACCAGGTTACCCAGGACAACAAGGACAGCCAGGACAGCCAGGTTACCCAGGACAACAAGGACAGCCTGGACAACCAGGCTACCCAGGACAACAAGGACAGCCAGGACAGCCAGGTTACCCAGGACAGCCTGGACAGCCAGGAGGCCCAGGACAGCCTGGACAACCAGGTTACCCAGGACAGCCTGGACAACCAGGATACCCAGGACAGCCTGGACAACCAGGATACCCAGGACAACAAGGACAGCCTGGACAACCAGGATACCCAGGACAACAAGGACAGCCTGGACAACCAGGATACCCAGGACAACAAGGACAGCCTGGACAACCAGGATACCCAGGACAGCCTGGACAACCAGGATACCCAGGACAGCCTGGACAACCAGGATACCCAGGACAGCCTGGACAACCAGGATACCCAGGACAGCCTGGACAACCAGGATACCCAGGACAGCCTGGACAACCAGGATACCCAGGACAACAAGGACAGCCTGGACAACCAGGATACCCAGGACAACAAGGACATCCAGCACAGCCAGGTTACCCAGGACAGCCTGGACAACCAGGACAACCAGGATACCCTGGACAACCAGGATACCCAGGAAAACAAGGACAGCCAGGACAGCCAGGTTACCCAGGACAACAAGGACAGCCTGGACAACCAGGATACCCAGGATAACAAGGACAGCCAGGGCAGCCAGGTTATCCAGGACAACAAGGACAGCCTGGACAACCAGGATACCCAGGATAACAAGGACAGCCAGGACAGCCAGGATACCCAGGACAGCCTGGACAACCAGGATACCCAGGACAACAAGGACAGCCTGGACAACCAGGATACCCAGGACAGCCTGGACAACCAGGATACCCAGGACAACAAGGACAGCCTGGACAACCAGGATACCCAGGACAACAAGGTTACCCAGGACAGCCTGGACAACTAGGATACCCAGGACAGCCTGGACAACCAGGATACCCAGGACAACAAGGTTACCCAGGACAGCCTGGACAACCAGGATACCCAGGACAGCCTGGACAACCAGAATACCCAGGACAACAAGGACAGCCTGGACAACCAGGATACCCAGGACAACAAGGACAGCCTGGACAACCAGGATACCCAGGACAACAAGGACATCCAGGACAGCCAGGTTACCCAGGACAGCCTGGACAACCAGGATACCCAGGACAGCCTGGACAACCAGGATACCCAGGACAACATGGACAGCCTGGACAACCAGGATACCCAGGACAACAAGGACAGCCAGGTTACCCAGGACAACAAGGACAGCCTGGACAACCAGGATACCCAGGACAGCCTGGACAACCAGGATACCCAGGACAACATGGACAGCCTGGACAACCAGGATACCCAGGACAACAAGGACAGCCAGGTTACCCAGGACAACAAGGACAGCCTGGACAACAAGGACAGCCAGGTTACCCAGGACAACAAGGACAGCCTGGACAACCAGGATACCCAGGACAGCCTGGACAACCAGGATACCCAGGACAACAAGGACAGCCTGGACAACCAGGACAACCAGGATACCCTGGACAAACAGGATACCCAGGACAGCCTGGACAACCAGGATACCCAGGACAACAAGGACAGCCTGGACAACCAGGATACCCAGGACAGCCTGGACAACCAGGATACCCAGGACAGCCTGGACAACCAGGATACCCAGGACAACAAGGACAGCCTGGACAACCAGGATACCCAGGACAGCCTGGACAACCAGGACAACAAGGACAGCCTGGACAACCAGGATACCCAGGACAGCCTGGACAACCAGGATACCCAGGACAACAAGGACAGCCTGGACAACCAGGATACCCAGGACAACAAGGACATCAGGACAGCCAGGTTACCAAGGACAGCCTGGACAACCAGGACAACCAGGATACCCTGGACAACCAGGATACCCAGGACAACAAGGACAGCCTGGACAACAAGGACAGCCAGGTTACCCAGGACAACAAGGACAGCCTGGACAACCAGGATACCCAGGACAGCCTGGACAACCAGGATACCCAGGACAACAAGGACAGCCTGGACAACCAGGATACCCAGGACAACAAGGACATCCAGGACAGCCAGGTTACCCAGGACAGCCTGGACAACCAGGACAACAAGGACAGCCTGGACAACCAGGATACCCAGGACAGCCTGGACAACCAGGATACCCAGGACAACAAGGACAGCCTGGACAACCAGGATACCCAGGACAACAAGGTTATCCAGGACAGCCTGGACAACCAGGATACCTAGGACAGCCTGGAAAACCAGGATACCTAGGACAGCCTGGACAACCAGGATACCCTGGACAACCAGGATACCCAGGACAACATGGACAGCCTGGACAACCAGGATACCCAGGACAACAAGGACAGCCAGGTTACCCAGGACAACAAGGACAGCCTGGACAACCAGGATACCCAGGACAGCCTGGACAACCAGGATACCCAGGACAACATGGACAGCCTGGACAACCAGGATACCCAGGACAACAAGGACAGCCTGGACAACCAGGATACCCAGGACAGCCTGGACAACCAGGATACCCAGGACAACAAGGACAGCCTGGGCAACCAGGATACCCAGGACAACAAGGACAGCCTGGACAACCAGGATACCCAGGACAACAAGGACAGCCTGGACAACCAGGATACCCAGGACAGCCTGGACAACCAGGATACCAAGGACAACAAGGACAGCCTGGACAACAAGGACAGCCTGGACAACCAGGATACCCAGGACAACAAGGACAGCCTGGACAACCAGGATACCCAGGACAGCCTGGACAACCATGATACCCAGGACAACAAGGACAGCCTGGACAACCAGGATACCCAGGACAACAAGGACAGCCTGGACAACCAGGATACCCAGGACAACAAGGACAGCCTGGACAACCAGGATACCCAGGACAGCCTGGACAACCAGGATACCCAGGACAACAAGGACAGCCTGGGCAACCAGGATACCCAGGACAACAAGGACAGCCTGGACAACCAGGATACCCAGGACAACAAGGACAGCCTGGACAACCAGGATACCCAGGACAGCCTGGACAACCAGGATACCAAGGACAACAAGGACAGCCTGGACAACAAGGACAGCCTGGACAACCAGGATACCCAGGACAACAAGGACAGCCTGGACAACCAGGATACCCAGGACAACAAGGACATCAGGACAGCCAGGTTACCCAGGACAGCCTGGACAACCAGGACAACCAGGATACCCTGGACAACCAGGATACCCAGGACAACAAGGACAGCCTGGACAACCAGGATACCCAGGACAACAAGGACATCCAGGACAGCCAGGTTACCCAGGACAGCCTGGACAACCAGGACAACCAGGATACCCTGGACAACCAGGATACCCAGGACAACAAGGACAGCCTGGACAACCAGGATACCCAGGACAGCCTGGACAACCAGGATACCCAGGACAGCCTGGACAACCAGGATACCCAGGACAGCCTGGACAACCAGGATACCCAGGACAACAAGGACAGCCTGGACAACCAGGATACCCAGGACAACAAGGACATCAGGACAGCCAGGTTACCCAGGACAGCCTGGACAACCAGGACAACCAGGATACCCTGGACAACCAGGATACCCAGGACAACAAGGACAGCCTGGACAACCAGGATACCCAGGACAACAAGGACAGCCTGGACAAACAGGATACCCAGGACAACAAGGACATCCAGGACAGCCAGGTTACCCAGGACAGCCTGGACAACCAGGACAACCAGGATACCCTGGACAACCAGGATACCCAGGACAGCCTGGACAACCAGGATACCCAGGACAACAAGGACAGCCTGGACAACCAGGATACCCAGGACAGCCTGGACAACCAGGATACCCAGGACAACATGGACAGCCTGGACAACCAGGATACCCAGGACAACAAGGACAGCCAGGTTACCCAGGACAACAAGGACAGCCTGGACAACCAGGATACCCAGGACAACAAGGACAGCCTGGACAACCAGGATACCCAGGACAGCCTGGACAACCAGGATACCCAGGACAACAAGGACAGCCTGGGCAACCAGGATACCCAGGACAACAAGGACAGCCTGGACAACCAGGATACCCAGGACAGCCTGGACAACCAGGACAAGGACAGCCTGGACAACCAGGATACCCAGGACAGCCTGGACAACCAGGATACCCAGGACAGCCTGGACAACCAGGATACCCAGGACAACAAGGACAGCCTGGACAACCAGGATACCCAGGACAACAAGGACATCAGGACAGCCAGGTTACCCAGGACAGCCTGGACAACCAGGACAACCAGGATACCCTGGACAACAAGGACAGCCTGGACAACAAGGACAGCCAGGTTACCCAGGACAACAAGGACAGCCTGGACAACCAGGATACCCAGGACAGCCTGGACAACCAGGATACCCAGGACAACAAGGACAGCCTGGACAACCAGGATACCCAGGACAACAAGGACATCAGGACAGCCAGGTTACCCAGGACAGCCTGGACAACCAGGACAACCAGGATACCCTGGACAACAAGGACAGCCTGGACAACAAGGACAGCCAGGTTACCCAGGACAACAAGGACAGCCTGGACAACCAGGATACCCAGGACAGCCTGGACAACCAGGATACCCAGGACAACAAGGACATCCAGGACAGCCAGGATACCCAGGACAACAAGGACATCCAGGACAGCCAGGTTACCCAGGACAACAAGGACAACCAGGACAACCAGGATACCCTGGACAACCAGGATACCCAGGACAACAAGGACAGCCTGGACAACCAGGATACCCAGGACAGCCTGGACAACCAGGATACCCAGGACAGCCTGGACAACCAGGATACCCAGGACAACAAGGACAGCCTGGACAACCAGGATACCCAGGACAGCCTGGACAACCAGGATACCCAGGACAACAAGGACAGCCTGGGCAACCAGGATACCCAGGACAACAAGGACAGCCTGGACAACCAGGATACCCAGGACAACAAGGACAGCCTGGACAACCAGGATACCCAGGACAACAAGGACATCCAGGACAGCCAGGTTACCCAGGACAGCCTGGACAACCAGGATACCCAGGACAACAAGGACAGCCTGGGCAACCAGGATACCCAGGACAACAAGGACAGCCTGGACAACCAGGATACCCAGGACAGCCTGGACAACCAGGATACCCAGGACAGCCTGGACAACCAGGACAGCCTGGACAACCAGGATACCCAGGACAACAAGGACATCCAGGACAGCCAGGTTACCCAGGACAGCCTGGACAACCAGGATACCCTGGACAACCAGGATACCCAGGACAACAAGGACAGCCTGGACAACCAGGAAACCCAGGACAGCCTGGACAACCAGGACAACCAGGATACCCTGGACAACCAGGATACCCAGGACAACAAGGACAGCCTGGACAACCAGGATACCCAGGACAACAAGGACATCCAGGACAGCCAGGTTACCCAGGACAGCCTGGACAACCAGGACAACAAGGACAGCCTGGACAACCAGGATACCCAGGACAGCCTGGACAACCAGGATACCCAGGACAACAAGGACAGCCTGGACAACCAGGATACCCAGGACAGCCTGGACAACCAGGATACCCAGGACAACAAGGACAGCCTGGGCAACCAGGATACCCAGGACAACAAGGACAGCCTGGACAACCAGGATACCCAGGACAGCCTGGACAACCAGGACAACAAGGACAGCCTGGACAACCAGGATACCCAGGACAGCCTGGACAACCAGGATACCCAGGACAGCCTGGACAACCAGGATACCCAGGACAACAAGGACAGCCTGGACAACCAGGATACCCAGGACAACAAGGACATCAGGACAGCCAGGTTACCCAGGACAGCCTGGACAACCAGGACAACCAGGATACCCTGGACAACAAGGACAGCCTGGACAACAAGGACAGCCAGGTTACCCAGGACAACAAGGACAGCCTGGACAACCAGGATACCCAGGACAGCCTGGACAACCAGGATACCCAGGACAACAAGGACATCCAGGACAGCCAGGATACCCAGGACAACAAGGTTATCCAGGACAGCCTGGACAACCAGGATACCTAGGACAGCCTGGACAACCAGGATACCCAGGACAACAAGGACATCCAGGACAGCCAGGTTACCCAGGACAGCCTGGACAACCAGGATACCCAAGACAGCCTGGACAACCAGGATACCCAGGACAGCCTGGACAACCAGGATACCCAGGACAACAAGGACAGCCTGGACAACCAGGATACCCAGGACAACAAGGACAGCCTGGACAACCAGGATACCCAAGACAACAAGGACAGCCTGGACAACCAGGATACCCAGGACAACCAGGACAACCAGGATACCCTGGACAACCAGGATACCCAGGACAACAAGGACAGCCTGGACAACCAGGATACCCAGGACAACAAGGACAGCCTGGACAACCAGGATACCCAGGACAGCCTGGACAACCAGGATACCCAGGACAGCCTGGACAACCAGGATACCCAGGACAAGGACAGCCTGGACAACCAGGATACCCAGGACAGCCTGGACAACCAGGATACCCAGGACAACAAGGACAGGTTGGACAACCAGGATGCCCAGGACAACAAGGACAGCCTGGACAACCAGGATACCCAGGACAGCCTGGACAACCAGGATACCCAGGACAACAAGGACAGCCTGGACAACCAGGATACCCAGGACAACAAGGACAGCCAGGATAGCCAGGTTACCCAGGACAACAAGGACAGCCTGGACAACCAGGATACCCAGGACAGCCTGGACAACCATTATCCCGGAAAAGGGGTTGAAAGGGGGGATGAAAGATTGTATGGAAGTATTGTCATTTTTAAACCTAGAAGCTTGAAACTTATTTTTTAGGCTGTTGATTTAATATAAATAAATATGACATTCTAAGTTTGTAAAAAAGTGTACATTTAAGGGGGTAAAATAAAAATAAGGGTGAAAGTTTGTGTGGAAATTCGTCATTTTTGAAGCTAGAATTGAAACGACGTGTAGACGACTGAAACTATCTGTAACTATATGTCTGTTACGCTTTCACGATTAAATCATTTGACCGCTGTAAACGATTTTTGATATGGACATAAATGGGACTCTGTGGAGTAAAATAGACTACAACTTATTTTCATTCTGAACCCAACCCTGTAGTCTACGCGGACGGAGTCGCGGGCAAAAGCTAGTGTAAATATATATATGTACATTCTACATTCTAATTAAGCCTCAATTGACCGTTAAAGCCGCGCGATCACCAATAATTGCTCTTTAAATAAAGCCCACACATTTGATCAAACAATTGTACAACAATTGACTAATATATTTTTTTTGTTCGCGTCCCTGAACAAACACTTACACATCAACGGTGAGTATTTGCCCCAACATATGGTACCAACATTTTTCACAATGCAATTTGTCGTAAAATTCATCGGCGGTTTGATCCAAATCAAAGCGAAGGAATGCTACGTGAGGCCTAGAAAAGTTTCGGGATACGAGGACCTGGGTAAGCTGTCCGTGACTAATACGACTGGAAATTTGCCAATGTCAACTTTGCTCGGCTTCAATATAATTTCAGTTGTGAAACAAATCTCGTATTCCGACCGGCGTCGTAACTGTTGGCAATAGGGGCGGCCAGGAGTCTAAGTGGTACACGGCTTTGTGAAGTATGTAAAGTGCTCAATGTAAAGGGATGTAATTGGTCACCCTTTATACAGAAATACAGTTTTTTTAGATTGAAAAAGGTACTTTATACTACAATTAAACGTACATCCACGACTGTGCCACAAGAGGTAAGCAGAGAAGCATTAACAAACCCACGATCCGTCAAATTTTTTTATATAGCTTATTACCAGGCACATTTGGAGACTCCGTCCTGTCAATGAGAATTTATTAATTATTCCTAGACATAACTGTTGGTATTGGCAATCACACAAATACAACATTGAATACATGATTCACAACGCAAAATAATCAATTATACCAGAAGGTTTACAACACAATGCCGTTTCTCGATATTCCTAATAGTTTCTCAATGACACTATCAAAAGACTTTTTTTGGCCCAATCCCACCACACACCCGCCACTGTAACTATTGTGCTCCAGGATCAACAGCGGCACGCACAGTATTGACGCTGAGCAATGAAGCTCAGCGAATCTAAGAGGACCTAATTTTATCATAATCCCGCCATGAAGTTATCAAAAGACTGCCTTTACTTGGTCGGTGTAAGGTTAAAGGTAAAATTCTTCTTATTGTAGCATCGTCCAAATGAAATATAAAAAAGACCCTACAGTCCAATAAAATTATCGAGAACTAGAGTTAGGTAATAAATTCAAAGTTAAATTTTGTTCTCAAATTGTGAGAAAATGTTTTAGATTGCACGACAATAAAAACGGGGGGTTATCACGTTCGTACCGACTGGGGACATGTTGTGGACTCAACTTGCGATCCAGTTAATGCAGAAACATTGTAGAATAGAACGTAATTATACAAACTACATACTTTTTGTAAATACAAACGAGAAAATATCATATTTTGTAGACAATCTGAGGACTATTTAAACTCTCATTGGTTATCATTTTTATTATATTGACCTTTGAATATCAAGACTAGCAATTATATGCGACGTTAATTCTTATATTAATATTAGTCTAGTCAACAAGTTCAAAAACGTGTTAAATAGAAATAAAGCTCCTAAAAATATGTGCCATACCTCATTCGATTCGGAATGACGTCTAGAAAAATGTTTTTTAAGGGCATATTAGCACATAAAAAATTGCAATAGTTATTAACAAAATAAGAAAAAAAAAAAAGGTATTTAGTTTTTCATTAATAACTTTTAAAATAATGATATTTATGGAATTATGAAAAAAGATCCTGAAAGAGGAGGAAATTTCCAATAAAAAAGTCCTACTCTCGGAACTCTATCTATATTATTTATAACTTTTATTTAACGCTGGAAATAGCGCTCCGCGAGGGCGTTACGGCATAGGCGCGTCGTCTAAAAAGCCGGTATATCACCTAAAATAATTTATTTCTAATATTAAATAACAATTTAAAAATTTGAATAAATTATGGTGTAATCTAGACACTTGAACGAAAATAACCACGGCAAAAAATATTTTTTTTGACAACTTTTCAAAAAGTTACACCATTGTTAATTAACTAATGTTTTTCCAATCTCTGTTTTTATAAATTACGGCATAAAAGTTTCAAAAATTAGTCTAAAAATATTTCGCTTCGTGGAGCTCTTCTTACTTAGGTACTTAATAAAGTTATGCAAAAAAAAATATTAAAGTTTATTATTTTGTTAATTATATTTTTTTTAAATAGACTAAAAATGAAATTTCTAAAAAATGTTATCAAAAAAATATTTTTTTGGTAATATCTTATTATTGCTGTTTTTGCATCTAATATAGGTAGTAATTAACATTGGAAAAAAAATTGTTACGTCATTTGTTAAGAAATTGTTTAGCGGTATCGACTAGTAAGTAGGCGATTGTCGCTATTGTTTTTTGCTTTTACACTAATTACACCACATGTACCCTCAATTGAAAATGCGATCATTTTGCTAGCTACTATAAAAAACAGTAATTAACAGAGCATATCCAGTATACCAATAACCATACATTTTATAAAACAGTTGACCCATTCTACAGTTATATTAACTCCAGTTATCTTTCCCTTTGGCGGTAGATTACTGAATTGCAAATTTTATTCAAGAATATAAAATTTCTGGATATGATAAGGTAAAAATGTTTTTAATGAAAGACAAATACATACACATTCATAAACAATCAACCTTGCATCCCATAGGAGTAGGCAGACACTATAAGAACCTCACACTTCGATCCTAATCCACCCTTATCGTTTCTCCCACATACAAATGAATCTTCTTAAAACCAAAGTAGATAGAGACTCAGCATTTCTTATATAGGTTCAGAATTGATTGAAAAATCACATTGAAAGATTGAAAAATCACTACAGCGTCTTGAGCACGATTCTCATTGATAGAATAATGTTTTTTTTGTGCACATTTTTATTTAACTGATATCAAAAGTATACCAGTTTTAGATCCTATGACAAATAAAGAAATAATAAAGAAATATTGTAGACTTCTAAAACTAAATAATATTTTTGATTCCCCAAGATCCTTCTAGGTATAATTTATACCTCGGATGGGACCCATCACGATTGGCTCGTGACGGTCGCTTGTCTCAATTCAATACGGCTCACATGCAAATTTGTGTTGATTGTCGTCTGTATCGGCAAATAATCGAACGGGGGCCGTCTGACCGGTCCACCGTCTAAAACGGAGTTTGATCACTGAATAATCTAAAATTACTACGTAAAGGCGATCGTATACTGTTTTTCTCAGAAGAATTATGACATAATTTGACCTCATAGCAATATCAGATATATTTACCTCTTATTATCGATCTATTTCATTCGAAAATTATATTCCGTTTATTTTTGTGCACCTGACAAAGTAATCAAGGGGGAATAATTACATTGGGATTTAATTAAATATTATTGGCACCGTCTTACATGCAAATTCATACGCCTCTTGCTCAAGCCATAGACAGAGATGCATTTCTATATCCGCATTACGTCAGCTATGTTTATTACGTTCTAAGCCTATTTCACATAATGTTTGTCATTTTCGTTTAAAAAACTTCTTATACTGGTATATCATATGGTACCTAATAATTTATAGTGGTAACAAGCGCAAAGGGAGGAAAAGGATTCTACTTTCCACAGAATTATATCTAATCAATAAGTTCCCGTGCTATACATACACTCTAGGTTCAAAAAGAGAGAAAATGCATTGACATTAGCATTCTACAAAATAAAACGTACACATAAAATAATTTTCCTGCGGCATTGCGGTGAAAAAGAACGAAAAACCCACTAAGCTGAACTCTAAAGCTCTCGCTAAAGTTATTTGAGTAACTAACGAATCTTGATAATCAGAATAGCGCGGCTGTACGGAGCGGAGTTATTATGCGCAACAACTAATCCACAACACGTGCTTGTTCGCGACACGTATCTCTTACGGGGAGAAACGCAAGTATGTAGTGTTCGCGGCATAAGTGATAAGCGACGGCGGCTATTATTATTTTCTAGGCCAAACCCAGCCTTTGACTGTACAAAGTCGTGTAAACGACACGGAAAAAAACATACGAAAATATGAAATACTCGTACATGTGATAATTTGTATACATACATACATACACATATAACCTCACGCCTGTATTCTCCAGAGGGGTAGGCAGAGGTACATTTATGCACCCAAATTTCGCCGCCTCTTCGAGCCTATTGCCATTTCCGTTTTCCCAGTAGCAGCACGGAGTCTGAAAAAGTGGCCGAAAAATGGCAATATGCTTACCCACTATTACGTTGGACGTTAATAATTTGCGAAACGTGGATGCAGAAATGCGTATGTATGTATATGTATATGGGTAACTGTATTGATATAATAAAGCATTAAACACACACGACCATGTAATAGCAAATAGAAAGGGCATAATGGCTGATGATGATGATGTTGATGAAGCGCAGCGCTCTACAGTCACGAATACAGATTTCTCCAATAAGAAGAACATTGCAAATATTAATCTTTGAACTAATCAAGGACTTGTGGTGCGCTTCTTCGATCGAGTTTTGATATTACGTAATTAAAATTTACAGCGAGATTTCATTGTTGTAAAAAACAATGGCACAATCATTACAAACATCCTTCATTCATAATTTGTTCTTATGACATTCAGTGTAGCAAAAAAGAACAAAAACGTGACTATTCTCGTCACATACACCACAAAAGAAGGATATCCAGCTTAAAATAAGCTTAACCAACGTGCAGTGCTAAGCTCATCATTGTTAATGGAATTGACAAACTCCGCGAACTTATAATTAGAATTCAGGTGAATGGCACGCTCTAATATCTAGATGTAGAAAGATGCCATTTGGAATACTCTAAAAATATGCCATAGTATTATTATATTTTTAGTACAGGCTCTTCAGAATCGGAACCGCATCTCTAAAATTTAAAAAAATCAAACGATACATACACTCACAATGAAAACTAAAATATCTTGATGGGGAGGAGAGAAAGATTGGTTGCAGTTCTAAAGATTTTTTTATAAAGTGACAGCGTCGTATTCGTCCAAATAAATCTCAAAGATCACTTAAAAAAATATATAAGATGTAGGTCGGTAGATTAGTGCCTAATTATCATCACTCTCAACCATGGAGAAGAAAAGTGTTGTAATTAAGAAGAAGAAGTATCTATTATTATGCTTCCGAAATGCTCATTTGTCGAAATACTGCAACTTAAGGTGTAACCTCGGTTTCTGTGAAAATCTTAATCAAATCTCAGTACACAGCCCCACAACGTAGATAAGTAACGTTGACAACCCAATTACCCACCAATATGGCGCAGTAACGCTCCAGTACAATGAGTGTCGTATCTATCCCACGATGTTCGGTAATAAATTCGAGTACAGATTTAATTGATGGTTCTCGCGTCATTTGGCTGGGTTGAGCCAGCTCTATAATTGGGCGACGGTAAGTGGTGCACTAACGAGGTCTGCATACATGCCAAAACACGCGTCTGGCTGCAAGACGGAAATGTGATTGGGAAATATTGTGCCACTGACGTTTGCGGGATGGATTCAATTTGCTCGTATTTAATATAATACACTAGACGGTTATATAATTCTTGCCCATTGACCAACATTACAATCAAGTAGACAACAGTGCATATTAAATGGTAAAAGGCTGATTCTCGCATCCGGTTGTTTTACACTCAAATTTTCTTTGAGGTTTAGGTTTTTATCGGATTGAAAGAAAACATAGATTGCAATAAGTGTTTGTTGTATCTCAGTTTCTTGTTAGCCTCTTTGATGTATTAATAAATTATGATTAATTTATTATACAAATACTGGTGCCGCAGTGGGTATCGCGACATACGATCTCTTTATTTCTTAACTTAAACTGTAGATTACTAATTAGTGCAAGTGTAGTTGTGACCAATAAACATATTATGTAGATATCAGACCGATCAATGCTCTTTTTGTTAAAATTCAGCATTTAATAATAACTACACAATTCCGTAACCACGTAAAAAATAGACAAATTTCATTTCGTAACCCTAACAAGGCTACGAAATACAACAGTTCAATTTTTGCAGCTGTTTGCAATAGCAATTCCCATTTTCCTAGAGAACTGAGAGCAATATCGTTACAAAAGGCAAACTTTCGTATTTCACCGAAGTTCTAATGATATCACATCACGGCACAGCGAACAGTTAACAAGCTTAGCATTAATTCAACATGCCAGCACGCGGACACAAGTAAAAACTACAAAGAGACACGGATTTAATCCGGGACCCATTCCTGACTGAATGGTCAAAGTTTTTAGCCCGTCTGGATCAACGTTATTTTTATTCTAATCCTTTCATCGCTGTGCTTATTAAAACTGAAAGGACATCGTACTCTAAGGTGAAGAGAAAATAAATGAAGTTCTTTTTTTGTTGTGGTGCTTTCAAGACTAAGGACGCGTGTTTGGACATCATTGGTTTCATGTGATTTTTAATGTAATATTTATCCCATAAAAAACAAAACTTGTAAAAAAAAACAAGTCTCGCAACTCAGTTCTTCTGCCGTAAAAAGTTGTGAGATCCAGATTATGATACCAAGTCGATGAATTTATTCAGTCCCCGTTTAAGGGAACTTCTGTCTTAAGTTATTATGCACTTAGCTTACCAGATACCATCTTATAGTGACCATATCAATATTTAAAATCTTTTATGTTTTGAAATAAAATAGTTAAACTTGGCAATCGCATTAAAACACAATGTATCTCACTTTTAGTGCGATTGCCAAGTTTAACTATTTTACAAGTTTTGTTTTTTATGGGATCTCATTTCTTTTTGTAGAAAGTCCTACTGTTTTCCTTTTCGGTACCTTCTACTTCTTGATCTTGAGGTACTAACAACGGATATTCTTACAACCCACGCTCTGTCTTTATGAGCTTTGCTTACTTTTGTAGGTAGTCTTCCTCTTCTACATACGAGACGAGTCGTGTTCTTTATTTTAAAATAATAATTAATTTATGCGTTAGTTAGAAAAATTTAGGGTAGCACACGTCAAACATCAGTTAAAGTTAATCCTTTTGTAAAATTGTTACCTCTCTTATATAAATATAAATAAATAAATATAAATACACCCAACAGTCACATACATAGTTCTGACCCCACACTAAGATACAAGTCTTGTGTCGTGGGTATCAGAAACTACGAGAGACTTTTCGGTCTCACAAACACCCAGACCCGAAACAAATACTTGTGGATCGCACAAACATTTGTCTCGGTGCGGGGATCGAACCCGCGGCCTCTCGTTTCGCAAGCTGGTATCTAGCCAACTGCGCCACGGGGCTGTCAGTATAAATTGGTAGGTACTGTCAATGTACCTAATCGAAAATTACAACATAAAGCTTAACAGAGGTATAACTTGAACTAATTTACGGCAATAACTGCCGCACTCAGTTTTTTTTTAAATGAATAAATTACTTATATGTGATTTCCTCACGATATTTTCCTTCCCCGTTGAAGTACGTGATTTATTTATTTTATTTATTTATTTATTAATTCAACACACAGTCATTACATGTTTAGGTACCCAATTCGAACTGGCGGGACTATAACACAAATTTATACAAAATAAAACAAAACAAAACATAATAACAATCACACTACTACTAATAAATTAAGGTAACACAATTAGATTAGTTATAGCAAATAACATTTATAACAAACATTTTGCGAGCTCACTCCGATTGCTTGTAAAAACATCTGCTTTGACATGCACCTCATTAATAGTTTTAATAGCTCGGGTGAGAGGCGTCTTGGCCAAGAGGTTAGTCCTGTATGTCGGTACCGCCAGTAGCATATAATTAATTCATTGCTAACACACACATAACTTCGAAAAGTCAGATAAGTGTGCCTAGGGTTTGAACCCGCGACTGCCGGGATTCTCGACCTCACGCCTTAAACTCAATTCCATCCCTACTTATCTAGCTACACCTATTATTCCATTATTTTATACATATAGATACACTAATTTTATTAACTGCAAATGTATCTTTGTAATCCTATATATTTATGTGGGATTAAAAAGTTATTTATGCAGTTTGTGAATCTAGAAAATTTTTCCTTTAGTTATACACGAAACACTAATTGTGTTCCAAATTTGAAGCTTCTATGTCGGCTAGAAGTGCCTTAGAGTTTTGATGATCGGTCAGTGAGTCAGTGAATGACAAAATCGGGAAGTTTGACTAGTTGTAATTCTTAAATTACTTGTTCAAATTAACTGAAATTTAAAATATACAGAGTTTATACTATTCTTACTTGGTGACAGAAATTTCAGGTTTCTAGGTTTATCCACAACGAAGTTATAGGGTGTTGAAAATGGCCTGAGTTGCTTCGAGAAAAGTATAGTACGGCCGTGCCGCTTTTTCGCTCGACTTGGCGGGGGCACTACCGTGCCCCCAGATTTATTTTTATTTGTGATAACGGTATGCATGGTATATACATAAGGTTTTCATAAGTTTTTTAAACAATAATGTTACAATGGTTTTAGATTTTGACGTTGAAGGTAAATATTAACAAGGAAATTATGGCATCCCTCAAGAGAAATCTCATATACTTGTTTATAACCTAGACTAAAATAAAAAAAATGCGGTCTCGATGACATGATTTAGCGGTTTATATCAACACAATTTTATTAGTCGCGGTTTCTTATAGCCATACATTTTTAATATTTTAGTGAAGTCAATTTAAGAATTCACTTAGCCCCCTAAGTGAAGTCAGCCATTTAGAAAATACATAAAATTAAAACATCTTAAACATGAAACTAACGAATTACAAAATAACCTTTGGCTACATATTAAAAAATGCATTCGAGTCAATTGAAACGTAGACTTAATGAACAAGAAAGTAATTTTTAACATAAACTAAAGCTGTTATCTCGCCTCCGGTGAATAAAGACATCATTACGAAACTAATTAACAAATCCTTTGTTTTGAAAAGCGAACTGTCCTGAAGCTACAAATAACACTGCAATGTCGTTACGGAATAATTTTCTCGCAAAATTAATATAATACCGAGCGTAATTTAAAAACTAATTACTTTCTTTGAAGTGAAAATGTAAATAAAGTTCTGTAAAGTTAGTTTTCATTAAGACGTTAAGCGAAGTTGAAACTTGGGACAGGAAATTGAGCAATTTTGGTGTTATACTGCGCGCACTATTGGATACTGGCTAAATGTTTTTAATCCTCGCTTTGAACCTTCAACGAACAACCAATTACAGCCGTGTCATTGTTTACAAGCTTTAGTTCATTTGGACAACGGAAGCTTTTTCTGTCTTAGTTACTAGCATCGTATAAAGGAAGATAGTTAAGAAATTCAAACGTAATATCACATTAAAAATAGAAAAAATAAATAGTTTTTTTTTAAATTACCCGATTACAAAAAGTTACGAATTCCACCAAAAATCATGGTAATAAATATTTCGGATATGTTTTATTTACTGCTTGACAATGGTCTCCTTAAAAACTTGGACAATTAGTTCATTTATCAGGCCGTTCAAATCTCTTGTTTTATAAAGGCTGCGACAGGGATGGTTGCCCAGATTTCAGTATAAGCGCTCTCTTTGTTACAGAGCATATCATTCCAAATATACTTTGATAGACTATTACTCTTTAAAATCAAATGACATAAATTTCTCAATTAATCGGAATATGGTGTATAAGCACTACGTTGCTTAATATGAAATATTAAGTATAGTCAACCTTCCAAGGACCCACCCTTAGCCCGGCTTAGATAATCTATATTTATTCCCAAGTTCGCATCTATGTCAGTATTATAAATACAATTATTCAAATCGGTCTAGTAGTTTTTGAAATTATTCGTTACAAACAATCAAATATTTTCTCTTTATAATATCAGTATATTCGATAAGTATTCGAAAGGCATAAGCTGTTATTTATATGACCGGCATATCACAGTTCTTTCGATACATAAGATGAAAGATCCATGTTACAACATAGAGTTAATGTAATTAGGAATATCCGTGGAAACAATAAAATACGAAGAGCATTGTCAGGGAAGAAAGGCACTCGAATTCGTAGGACCCTTATCACGAACTTTCAGCGGTGGATACCTAAATCAAACTGTTTTTGTGGAAATCACACTTAATAATACGGGAAGTGTAATTTAACAAAGAGAATTGTCGTATCATTGTGTAACTTTGTTTACTGCTTAAATCGACCTTCGAACTCAATTAATATGGACATATGGCATTCATGTAAAAGTTTTTGGTTAATAAATTAGAAGTCTTAGGGTTGCACAATTCTTTTCTACCTAAGTGGTTGACGAAAAGCATTTGGAATAAAAAATTAACAATCAAATTGACCTCGAGGTTTACAAATATTTGTGCGGATCACATGTTTCGTGTATATAAAATAAACGAAAACATCAGCACATATATACCACTGCTGGGCACAGGCTTCCTCTACAACTGAGAGGATTTAGTCCTTAGTCCACCACGCTGGCCTAATTTCTAACGATGTCTTCCTTCACCGTTAATGCACGTGATAATTAATTGTGAATACAGACATAACTTGGAAATGACAGAGGTGTGGGCCTAGGGTTTGAACCCGCCACCGCCAAGACTCTCGCCCGCGTGCCTTAGCCTCGAGGCCATCACTACAAGTCCCTGTATTGGTCAACGTTTTGTTATATAAACAAAAAAATTAGAACTTAGACTTGTTAAGGATCCAATTTCATTCATGACTATATTAGACATAATTGTATTTCAACACCCACATTGCACCAACTGCCTTTTTTAAGTCTGATGTAATTTGGGACGACACGTCACGACTAATTTCTAGTCTTAAAGCTTTGAAGTTGCTTTATTCAAAAACAATAACAATTCGACCCGGGAACCTAAGACCTCTCGACCGCACGCCGTACATTTATTCCGCGGGACCAACAGATCAGTCGCGTTCTACACTGAAAATTGCTTGCTTCTAACTTTCACCCGCGGAATTCTAAAATAAAGCCACATTTACACCCAAAAGGAATACATTTGATGTTAAAAACTTATTTTATTTCTATTAGGGCGTGAACGTAGGGTGACAGCTAGCAAAGCAGCGTACAAAATTTCAATTATATCAACGGTAGAGCGCAAACGTTCCGCGCTTCCTCCCTCGCTCGACGCCTTCCAAAGTTTCTGTTTACATTTTGTTAGCGGAATGAGAATTTAAAGCGGAATTTCTTAGCAACAAATGTGCGTTAAAAGTCGACCGGAGTGGAATAGTTGTAGCGTAAAATCGTCGCCGCCGTTTTGGGACTCTTCAAAGGCCTATACGTATTTGCTACTGTTGAAAATGTCTGAGACGCTCGTGTGTAGGTTTGTGTAGTTGAAATTAAGTTTGCGATTTATTTAGAATATTATATGTAACCACCAGCACTTATACATCGTCTTATATAGTTCAAAGACGTAAAAGCACCCAAGCTAGCCTAGTAAGAGTTGCTGAACTTAACATGCTTGAGAAATTTCCTTCTAAAGAATTCTTTGAAATCGCCAGTTTCCTTTCTTCTCAGTTTCCCGGGATTCTAAACCGTCGTCGCCGCGACATTAAACCTATTAAGGTGTGGAATAACGGTCAACAGCAAAATATTTCGCAAAGATGACTGTCATGGGCGCCTAGAGAAACATGTTAGGATTGCTAGCCTCATTATGAAAATTCTATCTTATGGATGTTAATCCACAAGGGAAATGATAAGGCTGCTCTTTATAATTGAATTCTCTTCTATCATTCTATTGTGCTGTAATTTACTCAAAGAGTGCATTAATTTAATTTGTATAGTAGATTAGATTAATATGTACTGGTATATATGTATGTTCATTGATGAAATAATTGTAAGAAATTTTCTTTTACAATCAGTAAAATTAAAAGCCGTCCAAATCACTTCTTCATATCTTCTGCGAAAAAATGGACTTTCAAAAAACTTATTTTTAGAAATACGTACACATCTCTGCTGCATAAGTTTTAGATATCGTTAAAACTTTTAGTTGTGTACTTTTCGATAACGTTTTCCGACGAAACGCTCACTGATAAAGGAACGTCTGTTAGGTACAAATCGATTTGCGATCGACATTTGAAAGTTCAACCAGTTATCGTTAAATAGGTACCTTAACTCATAAATTGTAGTAATTATATTTTTGGGAGGGTCTTTAGAGTCACCGACTCAGCAATCACGGGTCCAAATTCAATTAACAATCTCAGTTTTTTTTAATTATGTTTTTATTTATAATACATTATCACGCACATTAACTGTTGCGGAACGCGCTTAACAGAGAAGAACTCTCAGTTCTGCGGATTTTTTCGCGATTCCCACCAGAATGGTAAGTCAAGGCTACTTTTACAAGATGTAATGCAGATCTTTTCCCAGCTTTTAAATGTATTTGGGCTGATAAAGAAGAAATGTATCAATTACCTTCTATCTATCTATCAGCCAAAAGAGACCCACTGCTGAAGATAGACCTCTCCCAATTACCTTCCCAAGGACCTGTTGGAAGCAGCGTGAAGCCAGCGACGTCTCGCGACCTTTATAAGTTGTCCGACTACCTTGTGGGTTTATTTAACTTACCTATACACAGGCTATTTTCTGTTTTTTGGGTCGTTATACTTAGATTTTGAATAGCTAGTGAAAGGGTGGCACAGGTTATATTTATAAGGTAAGAATGTTGTTTCCCGTTTTTACACATTTTTCGTTACTTCTTCGGCCCTATTGATCGTAGCTTGATAATATAGCGTGATTGAATCAGGAAATTACATTACTATACGATTTGATATTCGTATTGTTTTTAATATTGTTTCTTACGCATAATCTCAAAAAAAAGTCAACCGGCTTGGATGAATGTTTGAAAGGATTTGGACCCTGGTAAAATCATAGTATAATTTAAAATAAAAATCGCCCCGGTAACACAGGGCCCAGCCGCTAGATATAAAAAATGCCTTTTTTCCTTCAGTAGAACAAAACAACCAATTTTAGAAACGTGAATATAAATATCAACACAATATTTCTGATTCTAAAATCAAACCAAAACTAATACACATTAAAAATATATCATCATCATCGTCAGCCGGAAGACGTCCACTAGACATAGACTACCCCAAAGATCCGCATGCATACTCAGACTGGGTTAATTACGTACTTACACTTACATACTTAATTTAAAGGTACAAAAATACGCAAGAACAATTTCAAATCATTCATAAAATCCCACCCAAAACAAATGTCCACTCTCATACATAACTCCGCAGCAAAGGATTTATATCCGACAGGAAGTAAGTGATACTGGCAATTACTTAAACTAATTAATTGTTTGTTTTCCTGAATAGTAATGTCATCGCACTTTGTGTTTAATGAACCGTCCAATAAAGTACAGTTGTTAGGGTTGAGACATTTTTTTGTCGTATATTTAATACTATATTTATACTTATTTATAATATTTGAATAAGGCTGTGCTCTTTTATCTACGTGTTTAAATTCGAAATTTAAAATATGAAGATATACAAAAGTCTGCAATAGAACCCAGTGGATAAACAAGTAAGGGGTTCAGTAAGACCAAAAAAATCAACTGGGTCTGGTATATGGTATATTCATATTATGTCACAGAAGTACAATTGATAAAACTGTTTAAGGTGTTTCAAATACACTCTCCAAATTCCTCTCCAGCTCTTGTACTATTACGGAATCAATTACTAAAACTATTTTTACTACACTGCACTATCTCTTGAGTAATATAGGTTTATACATAACTAAAAATCTAGTTTAGGATTACCGTTTTATTTAGTTTAAAATTTAAGAATAATATGATTTATATTTCGGTAGTCAACATAAACAGTAAAGTTTAAATAAACCAAAACAATTTTATTACGAATTTTAAGCAATGTTCGGATAATTAAAGTGTACTATTTCAGTTATACCGTGTCATAAGTTCCATAAACTTTAATTAAAACTTTTCATAACCAAGCAAAGAAACAGGTTGTCTTTGCATTTCAAATTACATTTATTCATAAGTTTTCCCTGCTTTCATAGGTAACAAGAACGGAATAAACCATAGTAAAATTCTTATTCCAATATACATCTACAAAAAAAAAGGCTAATGTGTCAACCCTGAGTAATGAATGTTGCAATTTGCTAATGAATTAGACGTGACTATAAAAAGTTGCATTTATCACTTGTTTCTTCACCAAAAATGTGAGTGAATCGATTTACAGACACCTTTAACACAATATCTCATCAACGAAGACTAATTAACGATTATTTTGAGATTTTACCACTATTTTGAGACACCTCATTCAAGAATTATAAAGTATTTTAGACTGGCTCGTGGTCTCACGGCGCAAGTATGTGCCGTGCGATCTAGAGATCCCGGGTTTGATTTTCGGGTCGGGTAGTGGTATTGGGTGTTGTCATAAAAAAATTCTCAGTAGCTGTACGGAGTCTGACAATGTGCCCGATGAGCGGCAGTAGGCTCGCCCTCTATCACATGGGAATGAAACATACCCGCAGAAATGCAATATTGCTTCTCTTTCGGGGAATATAGTCGTGAGGTTATGTACTCGTATGTACCTAAAAAAGAAAAGTGAATAAATCACCTTAAGAAAGATAAATTTATTTCCAACTTCACAACTCACAGAACCCTCGCTTATATTTACCGACACTCCGCCATTGTTCCAACGCTTTGCCCTATTCACTGCGAGAATACAATGTATAAAATAATTCATCAAAACTGTGCAGTAGCTTTTCTCGCATACATTTTCCACGGCGACACCTCGGCACTAATTTATCCGGAGCTGTAAAATAAATTTGTAGCAGGTTGTCGCCCAAGGACAAATGCAAACCGCCATGAAATTAACAAAGCTACACGGGTCCGTTTCGGCGGACAACGTTTAACGGTTGATGACAGCCCGTGGGCGATGCTTCCAAACAAAGGACCACTGTAAACTGGACCGCAAGGGAAATGAACAGTGGGGTAAGTCATAGGAAAAAAGATAGTTTGAAGAACTTTATCAGGCATTAAGCTTTCTTAACTGAGTCCTACTCTACTCAATACATTGATTTATGTATGTGGACAGGTATTGCAAACACGGTGTTGAAACCTTACCATATTGTTTTTTTTTTCATATTGCGTGAAATTAAACAGATTATCAAAAAACTAGTTTTTATGAATTTTTCACAGTAAATTATCGTGCAACTGCTATTTTGAAAAATCGAAAATACGCTTAGTGCAATCTATTTTTTTCACAGAAAGAGTTAGATTTTCAAATCATACATTTTCGTATAAATTCATCATCATCAGCCCAAATACGTCCCACTGCTGGGCACGGGCCTCCTCTACGACTGAGAGGGTTTAGGCCTTAGTCCACCACGCTGGCCTAGTGCGGGTTGGCGGACTACACATCTAAGAAATTCCTAAGAACTTTTTAGGTGTGCAGGTTTCATCACGATGTTTTCCTTCACCGTTAAAGCAAGTGATAATTCATTGTGAATACACACATAACTTCTAAAAGTCAGAGGTGTGCACCTGGGGTTTGAACCTGCGACCGTCGAAATTCTCGACCGCGCGCCTAAACCTCGAGGCCATCACTGCTTATAAATAACTAATTTACAATTAAAATAACTATGGTCATGCAACAAAACATGAAGCAATGCCCAATTACGATGTATGTAATAAATTACTAATGCTTCGTTATAAGAAATAATTGTGCCACTGGCATTTAAATAGCAAATATTATATTGTCAAGTTTTAATGTTCCGTTACAAATTCTTGATTAAGACTTCTAAGTTGAGTAATAACCTACACGAATGCACTTCTCGCAGCTATGAATATAAGATGCATTAAAATTCACAACACATCACGCTGAATACTGTACATATATAAGTAATGAGAAACTTAACCTTATTTGCAAGTTCAATTCCCATTTAATTATTATAATTATTTCTTAGATAAAACAGTTTTAAACTATGATATTTTTTATAATTACTTCAATCGTTGCGTCAATCGCAAGATATCACTTAATTTTACATTTTATTTCTAATTTAATTGTTAGTATTAAAAATTCTATATTTTTTCATTTCTAAATTTTATTCCGCTCCTATCTCATACCATGAATAGGATTAAGACCGCAATGACGTGGCTACTACACCTGGTGGAATTTTGCAACGCTTCCGGTGAACTTTTAAGGGCGAAAGCTGTATTTGTTAAAAATATTATAGCATAATTTCAAATAAACCGTGCTCACACATTTATGATCAAAGATAAAACAAGGCTTTGTTAGCAAAGTACATATTACTTATTATTTAGCTAACATAACAGTTTATGTTTCATTTTAGAAATAAAACGAAATAAACATTGTTTATGATATTTTAAAAATGCATCAATTAATATTTCTGAATTTGAATTGTATTTATATTTTTCAAAGCTTTATAAAATAATTAAGTAAATAATCAAGTAAAAAGTTAAACTAAACCCCTCCTTTACTTTACCGTAACTATTACCTGTCTTAGCTCTCGATCACGGTCTTTTTACACCCTGTATAAAGGCATAAATTAATTAATAAATCTTTAAAATCTTGTTATTCCACAGTATTTATTCTAAATTTAGCTACACAGTTTACCTATAATAAAAAAAAAAATTAATGGTCCTATCCCAGTCCCAGTCAGTTGTCTACTTCCCTCCACAGCAAAGCGGGCGCGGGTGCCAAAACATTGGACTATGAGGTTTCACCCTCACATAAAAAATTAGGGGCAATTAACGCACCACAGGTTAATAAATTATATGAGATTTATTGAATAAATTGGACCTAAAGTGCGAGCTGTTATGTAGACTTCCAATAATAGGCATGGCAAAAACGCTGAAAAGCACGAAAATTCTTCCTAGATTCAACGAGGTCTGTATAATAAACAACACGAGATGTTACGTTGAGCATAATGTGAGCGTAAGCTCATCCGACCAAAGATTGCACTCCCAAAGGATATGATGTGCGGACTGTTCATATTCGCAATCATGTGTTGAACATTGGCACATAGGAGAATCAACCAACTTAAATGAGAATAATTTGCTATGAAAATTGCCGTGACCCGTTAGAAATTGCGACACGTAATGATCAATCTCGAGCTAAGTTTTTGCCAAGAGATCGCTAACTGAAGAAAAATATTGATAAAGATGACGTCCCTTTACAGACAGCCTCCATCGACTTTGCCATAATAAAAAAATATATTAAACTAGAGCATTGCCATATATTTATTGAAATACATATGTATATTTCCATTTTTCCGTATTGACTACCAACATGTTACTACGATGAACGAACAGCGCGCTTATCAAATTCGCTATCGATTCGTTGTCAAGTTGAAAGGTAACAAACGAACCAATTTACCGATTTACTATATCGCTGCAAATTAATCAAGTGTCATGACTTGGCACGAAACTACTGGCAGTTGATGCGCCAGCTGAAAACATTTTTTGATTTTCGCATATTTTACAATACTCGTACATTTATATTTTAGACATAATTGAGTGTGAACTATACAGAAAAAAGTCGATTATGTGCCGCTATATGTCACTATACTAATACATACATACATACATAAAGTCACGCCTGTATTCCCCGAAGGGGTAGGCAGAGGTGCATTTCTGCACCCACATTTCGCCAGGTATGTATCAGTCCCACGTAATAGGGGACGAGCCTATTGCCGTTTTTCGGGCATATTTCCAGACTCCGTGCTGTTACTGAGAATTTCCTTAGTTAAAAACCCAATAACACTTTGCCCGACCCGGGAATTGAACCCAGGACCTCTAGATCGCACGGCACATACTTGTACCGCGAGGCCACGAGGCTATACTAATATTCCGTAGATAACGGTATATTGCTTTGATTTTGTCATGTAGGTACTTACTTTTTTTTGCTTTCATTACATAATACTATTACACTGAACTTATTAGCACACTTTATCGAATTTGTACGGAGGAAAGACCAATTTTTTTTTATTGGTAAAATATACATTTTACCAATAGGTATATAAAACACACGTTTTATCCAAAAACCTATACTCAATAATACCATACAAACCCTAATCAAAATATTCTTTACGCTGGCCAACGAACTGAGAACCCCTCGGTAGCCAACACCCACATCGGGGGATGATGAGGTGCCCTGATAGTTCTACTTGGTCGCCCGGCACTGTTTCAAAGTACGATATGATAACAACACCGCACTTTTTGGAACGAGGGGGCAGACTAGATAATCATATAGCCCTGCTTTACCAGCTGCTTCTGACTACTACGCTTTTTATAGATTTCTTTTGTAGTTTAGTATTTTTATCTTGAAGTCTCGTCGGGTGAGTCTGACACTTAAATAAACATAAAGTGGAAAGGTTTGAAGGTTATAAAATACTCACTAAAGTATCGATTTAAAACACATACTATCTAACCTAGAAATAGAAAAACAGGGATCTTATTATACCACATGTCAATTAATTTCGTGAGACCAACTAAGCAGTCCATGACCACAAATAAACTGTTGAATTTATAATAACTTACCTTATATCTTATAAGTAATAAATAACTAACGTTCCCCACAAATTCTCGTTAGTAAAAGAGAAAGCAATCATTTAAACATAACGTTCATTCCTAAGGACATAAACGTTTGCGGTTGTAGTACTACTAAATGGCTTCCTATACGGTACGAGCCGCAATGATCCGCTCGTGAATGCTTCTATAATGCTTCCTCGGGTCCGTGCTAAAAACTTATTTAGCGACAAAATGACGGTACACACCATATCGGGAACATAACCGCATCGATCTAGACAACTGGCTGGATTATTAAATTCCTTATGGTCGTGTAATATTGGATTTTATTTTTGTACCGTCATGACTATAGGGATAATGAGGTAAGCCTCACTATAAGTAGTGGAGTAGAGTCGTTTTGATGGACTGAAAATTAGAGAGACGGAATAAGCATGGTCCTTTAACCACTGTCTCCAATGATGATAGTCATAAATACAAAGAAAATAAAGACGCTTCGTATCCTTTAAGGTAACATTGATATACCAAAAGTACTTTCCAATATGAGGAAACTTTCAGTGAACACGATACTACAGCTGAGTAAGAAAGTACGCATAAACTTGTAATGACCAAAAAAAGACAGGTTAGATAACGTCATTCTTTATAAAGTACTAAGACAGACTTTGATAAGGCGTAAAAGCATTTGCTTCACTGCACCAACTCCACTAAATAGATTTTTTCCTCTTTTTTATTCCTTTACCTTTCGTACTTTGTGTAATATTTTATATCTAACAATGCCTAACAGTGATATATATGCTAGTCAACATTTCGCATCCAAAAAATCGCACATTCGAATCTAATATGGAGTCATCGTGCTTTCTTCTAAAGGTGGTATGTCATCGTAGTTCGCGATTAGGCCTCCATTTGATTGCATTTAAGGGCGCCTGCTGTTAAGGGCACAATAGACTTACAACATCCCTGTGGCAAATCAGTTTCTAGTATACCTAGCACTGGGCCACCGTGGTAGACTAAGACTTAACCTCTCTCAGCCGTAGAGGAAGCCAGTGATCAGCAGTGGGTATTGTGGAGCTGATATAGAAATCAATTTACAGCATCCATTTATCATCAGATAAACGCAAAATTACGACCTATAATTACACACACAAAAGTATCTTTGTTACCTTTCACTTTGAAATCAAGTTATGATTGCAAAGCATAGTTGCACACAGAATAGTTTTTATTCCGAGAATGGAAAAGTTTCCCAAGGATAAATATAATTAAGCGCGAAACTGAGCAACAATAGCTAGTTAAAAATCTTATTTCAGCTGCTTTGTTCGTGAAAATTTTGTTGAAAGTTAAATCCCTTTGGACACAGGTGACCTAATCCATTTACTTTATGGGTTTGCTGATTACGTGAAATAATTAATTAGACTTTTTGGGCTAATAAAAGTTGGGCTATAGCAATTATTTTAATGGCACAGAACTATCCCACCACTGTAAGCTAGTCTTATAATTCCCTCAATTGACACCGAAAATGAAGCTTATTGCACTTCTAAGGGTCACTTCCTAGTGACCACTATCCTAAGTGGAATATATACCTAATATGTTGTTAATTTAGAAATCAGAAAATGTTTTCTAAATTGTACTTGATATAACTATATACTAGATTTTGTCGTTGTAAATGGACATTCTTGTAGTGCCTATAGTAATCTTACGTCCTGATATGATCTATCTAAATAGTAGTAAATTTAGTTCAGGAGATTGGATCATCCCATTCCATTAGGCGTATAGCCCCAGGTACGCCATAAAAAAGCTAATAGACGCAAAATAATAAACGTAAAGAGTAATAACCCTCACGCAAACCTCATGAGGTACAACAATATAAACATTTTATGACAAATCAATAGATGTGCTAGCGACTTAAAACTCGATGCGGGTTACGTTTTATCAGCTCTATGGCGTAATAAATTTCACTTTATATTATGCAGTGGGGTTATGAGTCAGAGTATGGGTATACTGAGTGAATTGCTTGAAACAAAAAGTGATTCAGAGGACTAATATAATATATTGCGCCTCCAGTTATTAGTAGGTATAAGGTTGAGTTTAAGGATAGGCAAAACACTAATAAGTAAGATTTTTCTTCTAATTGTAATCACAGAGCTACTGACAAAGATGGCTATAGATAAACTCTACGCTGTTTATTATGTTGATAATAGTCCACATTTCTTTAACATAGGTTTGCGATGAAAAAAATAAATAGAAGAAAGGGACAATGAAGGGGTTTCACTTCCTTTAATTTCATTCACTTATGACAAATCGAATGTAGGTATTCTATAAGACCGTTTGTCTAGTTTTATAACTCAATGTAGCTTTTATCGTTAATAATGTGAATATTATTCCACAACATTTTAATTTGATGACAATAAACAAGCGGTGTTTATAAGGTAATTATAATCATATTTTATTGCAATACATGCAAGTATTTAATCTTTTGACGTAGAATTTTTTAAAGAATTTATTTATGGCTTACTTTCTACCGATAAAAATAAAAACGCTATAAAGTTAATCGCTTCAAATCAGAAGAGATAATCTTTCCAAGAATAGCTACTTGTTTTCCTTCTTAAAGTCGTTGTCGCTTTGCGTGCAACTAAGTTGCAAAGACCAGGCTCACGCATTTAACCATTGAATTGTCAAATATGTCTTGCAATTTTTAGCTGAGTCAAAAACAAATCCGTAGAATGTATTATTCTGTATGCGAGCTCTTTATTTATTTATTTATTTAAATCCGAGAATAAAGTTAAAAATTGCAGTTTATTCAAACCATTTTTATCTGCTTATGCTTATATCAAATCTAAATCAACAAATTTAAACTCTAACCCGCACTAGGCCAATGTGATTAACTAGGATCTAACCCTTCTCCGTTGTATATATGTGTATATATATAGATATATACATAGATAATAGATATAGAGGTAGAAAAAGGATAGTAGTGATCATCCAGTCCTGTTACGACATACTATGATGTTCTTTTTATGACAAATTGATCATGAAAACCCCCATTCATTGAAAAATGTCCATGAAAAAAGAATTATATGGCATTTTCAATATAGGTCAAAGTAAACAGTCATTAATTACAAAGTGAGCGTCATAATGGCGATTAAATTACACGGATGAGGCGACACGTCGCGTTGAACGCGTCGTAAATACATCAGCGGTACACCGCGCCGCTGGTATACTTGTACATTGCGACATCTCCCAAATACTGCATCAATGGAACGAATACTAAAAACAGTGTCGAAATTCATTAGATAAACCACATGTTTTGATTCTTATACAAAACTAGACTTTTATTTCTTTACATATCTTTCGTTATATATAAATAAACGTGGTATTCTGATCACGATTTTCATGGTAAAATGGCAACACCCATGTAACACCGATCATCAAAAGTGGAAACTATAAACAGTAGCTCTACTCCCATGTATCAACCAAAATTATTTCTCATTTCAATTGCTATTTTTTATGTATTGGCACATAATTTTTATATCAATACTCCCATCCGATAGTATAATTTAGTCTTTTTTCTTGGATAAAAAACCATAAGAGAATTTATTATAATATTCCTGGATTATTTAAAAACACATGATGCCAATTGATGGCAAAAGAACCCTGAATAAATTTCTAATTTTATTTTTCATTAATACTTCTATCTAGTTTAATTGCTATAGCTGCCCTAACAATTGATAACTTCACGCCGAATATTAGTTACTATTACAGATAGAAAACAATACTCCGGTTATACGGGGAATGTCGTCATCGGTACGAGATACCACGCTCAGCTATTACAGAGCCGCCTGTCCGGCAATGCAATTAGTGCGTACGAACAGGCCTGCCAGCACATGCACTATACACTATACACATGCATACAAACGGCTTTAAAAATAACCGTGAAAGCCTGTGTGTAACTCTTGTAATGAAAATAATATTCTCGCAAATTTTTTGCATACATATATTCTCGTCTGTATCCCTGAAGTGGTAGGCAGAGATGAATTTCCCGCCCGCGTATTAACAACTGAATTTTAAGTATTATATTGTAAAAACGATCTTGTTATGTAGTTCTTAAAAACAGTATCTAGGTTCATTTATACACTGTAACTAGTAGGAATTTCCTAAAGAAAAAACCATGACATTCTTGCTAGTTTCGAAATTCAAACTCGAGCTCTGGCAGTTGTATGCCACACACAAATGCCGCGCGATCAATGAGGCAGTATTTTTATATGACATATATTTAATTCTATAACATAAAATCCCAATCTCAAAATTTGTTAAAATGCTAAGAAATCGACATGCTGTCAGTCTGTTGTCGCGTTTCATACGATGATGTCAGCGTCAAATCTTTTTAATTTGTGTGTGAAGAAGCAAATGACGTGCCTTCACTTATACTTCTTCAGGCTGCGATTAAAACCCCAGTATTTTTTAAATAAAAAGAGAATAAATAAAGAGAGGTGACCCGTCAAACTATTCCTATATAAAGTTTTATTATACGACAAATGTGCTGCAAACCTTTTGCTGATGGTGATAATAACCATGAAGTTTTTATGAAGGCTGTGAGTTTTTCGCCTCAATTCCAATTCCTGGATACTGAAATGAACATACATTTGTTCATCTGTCAAATATAATCTTCGAAAATACGTTTAAAGTCTCAGAATGCGAAAATTTTCATTTCACAAAACTCGCATGTAATTTCAGCTTTTTATTCTTGGAATCCATTTACGAAAACATGTGGAGGCGCACCTTATACCCAATAATGCTAACAATAACCTCCCTAAATAGGAACTATATTGTCTTTTCTAAACGGCCCAGTAGCATTGCGATATTCCACAGGTATTCCACATTCAAGGCGATATTAGTAATAAATTCGACACCTCATCTCGCTCTAAATGTATCTCGATTACCCATAATGGCACAATAGGGCTATACTGAATAGAAACCACTTTGACACCTGCTTGGCCAATAACACAAAGTCGCCAGTACTGTCGGGTACAAAAATTACTTCAATATGTTTTTTTAACTAAATTCATTTTAATTAATAACTGAACGTTGCCTTCATACGACAATGAATAAAATGAAGGAATAGAAGAAAAGGAATAATGCGAAGTAAAAAATTTCTATACCAACTATCTTTTTTTCCATATAATATGTAGAATTGTAGATCCGGCCTGACCATAACGTCGATACTAAGTGCTAGGTTGGAAGACTTAATATATTAACATTTCTTTTCATCGACCCTTTAGTAGTATTCTCTCCAAAAATGTTTATAAGATATACCTACAGAAAGATATTTGACCGGTATGCTGAAAGTATGAAGACACTATGTAGCTCCAAATATGGATGAAATCGACAGAGAATCGTATCCCACAACAAGGTAACCTATATTTTTTCTTATTAATAAATTGATAGTCTTTTTCAATAGTTACATCAATAAATACTGCACTTTGATTGTACTCATGTAAAAATTAAATATTTTTACTTTAAACTAATATGATGTCAGTTCAAACTGCGCTCTTGCTTACTTGTTGAGTAGATTTATCTATACCAAACATTTCTATAGACTATATACATTATAACAATCTTAGTTCTCATTCCATACTTTATTGAAACAAAAACTATTATTTACCATTTCAATGACCTGAATAAACAATAAAAGCAAGATGCAATACCAACGAACAACTTCGGATCAACTCCACGTTTTATAGTTAACGAATCACTTTTTCAGATCACTGATCGGGAGATATTTTTATTAGAAACTGCATTTGTCGGATGATGGATTTTATTATGTTTTTCCGTTTATCTTTTGTTACTATTTAATAATGAAATCCTAGATAGTCTGTTCAATATTAAAAGTCAACGAATTTAATTTACGTAATAAATAAAAATGAAAATTTCCAGAGTTTAAACCTAACTTAATTCATTTCGGATTCAATTATGAGCGTAAAAAAGGTCTAAATATACCAAGGCTGAAAAAATGTGCCGGAATAAAATAAAAACCGAAAATTAAAACCGTTGAACAATCCATTCCGTACCGTGCCTTACAAAGACAATAAAAATGCGCGATTACAAATGTGAATGCGGCGGACAAAAAGATAGTTGAAAACGAAAAAACAGTCGAGACATTAACGTCTGTCTGAAACTATAAAAATAATGCGTCCATTGTCGTATTATTATTTGGATTTATGCCTCGGACTGTACGTTTTTATGTGTTGTGGTCGTCGTTGTATGGGTCGCGCAGAAATGTTGCCGCTTTTATGCTGTCACTGACTTATTTGCTTTTAATGCACATATAAATGCAAGAATTTAGTTTTGCAATATGTAATAAGTGCGTTAATAAAAATATATTGGGGATTACTTACAATATTATTGGTAGTATGGTCAAGTGGCGATTAAACTGACTTAATTATCTAAACATCACAAAGCAAAATAAATTGATTCTCCATTCAAACTAGTTTATTCATAAGAAGCCTAAAGAATAGGGTGAATAAAAGAGCAAAAATAATGTCAGTGCAGCGATAATCAATCAGTTCAAAAAGCCTCATTAGTTACGTAAATAAATCGCAAAGTATCCCGCGGAGGACTGAGTAAGTACGCGCATCCAATGCGTAATCTTTAAATTAATAAAACAAATCCCTTACCAGCTCCCGTTCGACTGGTTTGTATTTGTTAAGCCACGTCAAAATGTTATCTAGCCGTGGACACTTGCAAATGAATGTGCATCATTCAGAACCAACTTAACTTTGCATTTAAGAACTGAAAAAACTCCTTCAAGTTCCATCAACAAAGAAGTTTATGAACTGCAAATAAAATTTGCTCAGTATCTAGAAACTCGTTTCGCAAAGACCGGGGCAGGGGCAATATAAAACGATGTTAATTGGTGTTCCTTACTTTCTGAAGATAATTGAGTCGTAACTAGGATGCTAGACAATGCGAACAGTTGGCAACATTGTCGGGCATTACGCACTCAGCATTTGCATACAGACCTTCGGGGATACCTTGGTAATTGCCGTACCAGAGCTGCTATTAAAATAGCTTTTAGATTAACCCGTATTTCACGGTATATAAGAACATAATTGCAAGTTTTCAATCGTGGAATGAAACAGATGAAGATTTATTTCGTTGGAAACAATTTCTTTAAGTGATTAATTAATGGTGTCTATTAAAATTTTAAGGCATCTTTTTCACGATAATGATACACTGTTTAATGAAAAAGTAATGAATAAATAAATACACCCAAAAGTTACATACATAGTTTTGACTTCCACTAAGATACAAGCCTTGTATGGTGGGTATCAGAAACTACGAGAGACAATTCGGTCTCACCAACAACCAGACTCGAAACAAATATTTGTAGATCACACCAAAAAAAAATTCGGTTTGAAAATCAAACCCGCAGTCTCTCGTTTCGCAAGCTGTTGCGAAACTGTTAGCCGTTCTAGTCAACTGCGCCACGGAGCTGTCAATATTAATGTATTATCAATGTATAATGTATTCAAGATGTGATAGCAATTTGTTTTCATTGCTTATGTATCCATTCATTAATATATCAACATATTATATTGTTTGAGATAACAGGCGATTGTAACATAAAATTCATGTTGAATGTATTGGCTATTTAAAGACGAAACATATATTTTTCCCGTAAAATCCAGTAATTACCAGTTTTACTTATAGCCATTATTCTATCTATATATATAAAAGAAAGTCGTGTTTGTTACAACACTTATAACTCGAGAACGGCTGGACCGATTGCCATGGTTTTTGATTTGTTGGATTTGTTTCCGTCCCGAATAGCAGAATACATCTTAAAAACAATGAAAACTCGATATGTGTAATGAATACTTAATCATTTCAATAGATGCTGATTTGTTTATTACATGTCATACATTTGTTGTCCAATCCTGTCAAATTGTGTAACAACTATATTTTTTTTTGAAGCTTATGGCCTGGTTGCTGAGACCTTTAAGCCACAACTTTATTTTAACAACAATTTAATTTTCTCATATAAACTGTTCTACCTAATATTCTGTCAAACATTTTATGTTTATCCCGTCAATATGGTTAATGGTCCCCTCAAATTAAAGAACGTATTTAAATAAAGGTTTTGAATCGACAACATATATCCAGAATATTCGAATAATTGCGTATTTTAGATTTTAAAAATGTAGAATAATGTCAGTAATAAAAAGGGATTGACATATTTATTGGTTGTCAAATATTTATGCGTGCGTTCAGAAATGTATTTTTAAACTCCTTGGTTGTACCTGATTTACAAACGAAGGCAGGTTCGGTAGTCATCACGCTTTGAAATCTAAAACATCCACAACTATGCAATGGAATGCGCTTGGTGTTAAGAAAATTGTTGAGTAATGTTATTCACGTGACGATACTGAAAAGACAACTTAGAGATGAATTGGTGCTTGAGAATTCATCAATTAGATTGATCTAAGATTTCATTGATCCTAACGGGTATGACCATTGAGTTCAAACGAATTCAGTTCCCGATTCGTGATGCCTTCGCAATGACGATTAACAAAAGATGTTTGTGATCTTTTAGACAATTAAAAAATGTATTAAAAATGTATATCACAAGGTGCATCATCATCATCAGCCCATATATGTACGTCCCACTGCTTGGCATAGGCCTTCTCTGCAACTGAGAGGGTTTAGGCTTCAGTCCACCACACTGATGCTTCAATGAAGAGAATTAAAACCGACTACATCCCATCCCATATGTACATGTTTAATTAAATCATGACTTGCGGAGACACGATTGATGCATTTAATTTTCGTACTTATTTATTACTGTATTTTTATCTCAATAAAGTGCTGAACTTAATATTTATTTCCATACAATCAAAAATTAAATTCAGGTAATATGTAACATTCAATGACTGTTAGAGGATACGAAGTTTTCCGGGTCAGCTATTATAAATGTTAATGTTTTGTTTGTTACGCTTTCACGCCAAAACTACTTAACCGATTATCATGAAAATTTGTACACATAGTCTTCGAGATATAAAAAAGGACATAGGATTCCTCTTATAAAAGAAAATGGAGGATAAAAGAATTGAAAAATGATTGAAAAAAGATTTGAATGACTTTTGGTATGTATATAGGTGGGACCCACCGAAGTAACATAGGTGGGAATGGTTATCCTTACTATTATATAAATGTGAATGTAGGGATGTTTGTTACGCTTTCACGCAAAAACAAAAATTTTGGTATGACCATAAATGAGACCCTGTGAAGTAACATAGGCTATGTTTTATCCCGGGAAAATGTAATGTTGTTGGGATAAACATATTATTAAAAATACGAAAATAATTGTCAGATTTTTACTTTTACGCCTCAACCATTTGAATTGATTTGACCTTTTTTTAAATTCAGTAAGTGCCATTTTGGGCACTTGAGGGACGATTTATAGATTCACTTATTATCTTTCTGCGCCCAACCCTGAAGTCTACGCGGACGGAGTCGCGGTCAAAAGCTATAAAAATATATAAATTGCGATTACAAAACAGGTGTTGTTCGTGTAAGGGTGAAAATTTGTAGCTATATGTATTTTTCAATGCTGAATCACAAAAAAATAAAAACAAAAAATGTCCACAAAATAAAAAAAACTTTTCGGGTTGGACCACCCTATGGGTATAAAAAATAGATAACCTATTCTCAGACTTACTGAATATACATATAAAATTTCATCAAAATCGGTCGAGCCGTTTGGGAGGCTGTTTCGAACTGTGACACAAGAATGTTATATATATATAGATGTATATGTATATCTCACTCTATACAATTTTGACCATATTTTTTTGTTTAATTTGTATATCGATCAAAGCAATGACTGTTATACGTATCATTATAATTTATCAGTGCTATTATCATTTATGTATTTACATTTTAATAAAAAAACAAATTAAAGTGGTCAGTATAAGATAGAGGTTAATCGTAGAAGGGTGAAAATTTATGATTATAATAATTTATCAATGCTGAATCATAAAAAATAAAGAAAATAAAGTCAATAGAAAAAAAACATACCCCTAAATGTTGACCGATTCTCAGACCTACCTACAATATACACACAATATTTCATAAAAATCAGTCGAGCCGTTTCGGAGGAGTTTGCCAAAAACACCGCGACACGAGAATTTTATATATATGGCAAAACAACGTTTGCCGGGTCAGCTAGTATTTTATAAAACTGTCAATTACGAAGGACAAAATTAAATGCATATAAAATTTAATGGGAAACTTCGGACGTTCACTGCGTAAAACTACTGAAAACTAATAATTAAGAAGAATAATGCCATTGCCCCGAGATATAAAGCGAATAAAATTTCATTGCATCATGCATACTGTGAACTATTGACGCAAATTGGTGCATTTTTTCGGCGATTTAAGTAACCAATACCACGGCATAAGAGTGCGGCATGGGGTTAACACATTGGACCTTATCTGCTTGTGTCAGAAATATTTATGTAAACTAAGTCTAAGATCTTCTACCTCCCTATACCCATAAGGTATAAATGAACCGTTAGCTGTATAGGTGTAATTATTGACCTTCTTAATTTTAGCAAGGAACCTATAGGTTTATAATAATAATAATAATAAATAACACCTAACAGTCACATACATAGTTCTGATCCCACACTAAGATACAATTCTTGTGTCGTGGGTATCAGAAACTACGAGAGACTTTTCGGTCTCACATACACCCAGACCCGAAACAAATATTTGTGGATCACACAAACATTTGTCTCGGTGCGGGGAACGAACCCGCGGCCTCTCGTTTCGCAAGTTGGTGTCTAGCCAACTGCGCCGCGGGGCTGTTTAGTTGTAATGTTACAAATTTACCTGGAAATCTTTTGTTATTCATCATTATCATTCTCTTGCCGTATTCCCAACTCTATTAGGGGTCGGCGCAAAACATGCTTCTAAGCATGCCTATCAGCGTCATATCTTCATTCCCTCCTTTTCCTTTCATTCTATGCTATACCTACAGAGATGTAAATAAAACACCAAAAATAAAACAGTCTTTAATATTTGTAAATTATAAACACGCGAGTTAACGTGGCTATTTGATCAACAGATTCGCTGAAGTTTGTTGCAGAGTTGGTCGTATACAAAAGAGGTTTCAAACAAAATATGAACCACAAAGCGTTCTTGCGGTGGCTTTGTATCGTTTTCAATCTACGTTATGAAAGCACGTTGTAACCACTGGCCTTCCACAGAGCAATATCCCTGAGAGCTTAGCATGTATTAACTGCGTGCCTGACATAACCATTTTTACCGGCGTACATCAATGGTAGTAATTGATATCGCTATTTTTATTATCCATTTCCAATTTGCGTTGAAACGTGGTGAAATGAAATGTTATGAAATGCTACATTTATTTATTGTATCAGTGTTTTCTCTTTTAGAGTTACCCGTGATTGCTTTCCGCTAATGAAACAAACAGAAACAGCTTTAGGGTTTCAATTATGTACTCGTTAACGTAAAAATACGAGATAATTATTTATTGTATTCACAATTCATTATCATGTTCTTTAACGGTGAATGAAAACATCGCGAGGAAACCTGCACACCTAAAAGTTCTTAGAAATTTCTTAGGTGTGTAGTCCGACAAGGCACACTTCGCACTAGGCCAGCGTGGTGGACTAAGGCTTAAACCCTTTTAGTGGTAGAGGAAGCCCCTGCCCAGCAGTGGGACGTCTATGAGCTGATAATGATCATATTGTTACTTATATTACTAAAAGTTATCAAAAAAAAATTGTAGAAAAGTCGGATTTTGCATGCGGGAAAAATACTATGTGCCATGATCTAGAGGTCCCGGATTTGATTCCCAGGTCGGGCAAAATGTAATAAATTTTTTTCCCATTAAGGAATTCTCAGTACCAGATCGAAGTCTGGAAATTCATCCGAAAAACATCAATAGACTCAATTCGAGTCGAGACCAGTCGAGGATGTAGCATAATTTAAAAGAAATATAAAGTTAGCGAGCGAAGCTAGACCGTGCCACATATGTTTCACAAAAATAAATACTTTTAAAGATGTTTAAAAACCATCACTGCAACAATTTACACACATAAATAACCTCACGCCTGTATTTCCCGAAGGGGTAGGCAGAGATGCATTTCTGCACCCACATTTTGTCAGGTATGTATTAGTTACACGTCATAGGGGGCGACCCTATTGTCGTTTTTCGGGCACATTTTTAATCTCCGTGCTGCGTTCCGAACCGGAAATCGAACCCGGGACCATTTGATCGCACGGCATACCTATACTTGCACCGCGAGACCACGAGGCAGTCAACAATTTGATGTAAATATTTCTATACCTAATATTCACAACGATGAAGATTCTTCAAAGCACAAATTCTCGTTGGAGAGAACTTTTGTAAAACAATTTCTCATTAAAAAAAGATATTAGAAAATTGTTGCGAACGTTTAATAATATTTTACCTCGAGTTTAAAGTTTTAAGACGTGTTTTCTCGTTACGAAGGGTGAAGCGAGGGGCGAGGGGTGACATCAAAGTGAATTAGCGAATGTTGTCTAGGGGCGTCCGTTTGTAAGCCGCTTTGAAGTTAGACTACCTGCAGGGAACTCCGTTGAAATGTGCTAAAGCGTAAGGCGTTTTATTTTGATACCACTTCAACTGAGGGCCGCTGAATTACGATATATAATTCGTACGAATGTAGAACACAATTCCTTTCCGCTAGAGTGGACTCGGAGCTTGCCGTTTGTCGCGAATTCCAACGTAGCTATCGGTGTACCTTAGATTCGTGTTGCATTTTTTATAAAGACTTTTAGGAACTTTTATTTATTCTTAAAAAGTAAATACGAGTCGGCGAACGCGTTTCCAGGACATTGGAGAGAAGATCTTTGAAAGAATAGTTGAATGACAAATAAATGACTAACGCCGATGAGTATTCTGAGTAACGTTCTTTGAAAATGTTTTGTGTAAAGAGCATAGGCTGATTGATATTTATTAAAATCGTTAACACATCCAAATAATTTGTCCATTCGCCCCCCCGAGTGCAACTGAATGCCGAATCTAAAATGTTAGATGTAATACTAGGACGTAAATACCTATTCTTCTTTGTAGTTATGAAGATTAGTCCGGGACAATTTTTAAAATTAATTAATTAATTTCGATTATTCCGCAATCTAAAAGGTACAATACGCTAAAACTCACATGTAGATTCAACCGATATATTATTTTTCATTCTATTTCCAGACACCTCAACCTGTATAGCCACGTCTTATCTACAAAACAGCAGGTGAGGCTTAAGTGTATGACCTACATTTTTTAAGGAATATCTTTGACCGCGCGTCGCCTCACAAAGAAACGAGAATAGATCTTTCTTCTTTTAATAGACCGTCTGAAAGGGTTCCTCGCAAGCTTTCCAAAAAATGTTTTTGCCGCTTTTTACAAAATCTTTTTCGCCCGTGAAAGCGACACATTAGAGCGCCGCAGTCGCCGCGATAACGTCGCGATAGTGTGGGCCCGTTTTAAATGCAAATCCTCCGCGGCGAAGATATTCTTGTGGAAAATATGACGTATTTAAACGTGGACCGAATGTTACAATGTACGTTGTATGAATTACGATCTCTTTTGGAAATTGTTTCTTCAATGAAATGATACCGGAGACAGTTAAGTTAAACATATTTTTAATTTTTACCTTCCTCTTTTGTAATATTATCTAATTACAATCGAGAATAAAATATTATTTTAATCCAGAATTTATAAAGATGTAAAAAAATAAGTATGTTACAGGACAAAATATGAATATTGCACGCAACTACTACTAGTAGTCATTGGGACAACTCCCAATGACGTCACTTTATCGGTTTCTCCCGGCGCGTTGTGACTCAGCTACAAACATCACAGATATCAAAATCTCAATTAACTCTTTAACAAACACGTCGAAATTCCATATCAGAGCACACTAACGTTGTCAATAAAATTGTCAATGAAATGTGGTTCGCTTATTTGTTCATGACGATGTATACGTTGGAGTCAAAAGGGAATTCTCTGAATCTAGACTGCAAAGACTATTGCATCGGCAGCCAAATGTTGACTACGTAAACATAACATCGTGCTTTGTGCATCATACATCAAAAGGGTATTACCTATGGTAGTAACGGTTAACAAAAGCACACACACACACACACATACCAGACCTGTTGAAGTGGCATTCTCAAAGGTATGCAATTTTTCGCGGCCTTTACTACATTGTTAACACGCAAAATCATTTATTAATGATTATAATTTATTACAACTCGAAGATATCGACTCAGCTATGGGGAATTATTTCAGCTGGGTCTGGTTTATTACCAATAACTAAAACTGACTCTTAATTTTTGCGTAAGTTCACAAATCTAAAAAATCACGGTCGTATCGTGATTTTTAGGTACTTAATATGTTAACTTTGTACAACCTAATATATTCGTTGGACCTGCGGGATCTCCAGGTTGAGTATTGGCGGGGAGATGTCGCAAGATAGATCGAAATGGAGAATCTTATTGTCGGAGGCTAAGACTCACTATGGGTCGTTGCACCATTTATGTAAGTCAAAACTCTTTGGCTTTAGAAAAGAAACATGGTCATATGATCTTGCATATCTAAGCAGAAGATAAACTAAAATACGCTAAATTTACATCTTAAGTACTTACAAGTCAATACGTACGTAAACTGACTTCAAAATGTTGGAGGTATATGCATAGGATTATATATAGACTATATCGGCACTCCAAGCATCTAATCCTACAGCCATCTAGAGCAACACGTACCTACTTATATTCCAATATATTTCATTCCGGGTACATATTACATTACAAAGTTAGTGCGGGTCTTTTATAAAACAAGTTGGTTTTGGCCAAATTGCGATATAAAAGAGAAGTGCGTCCCTAGACACATACATGGAAGAAATGAGGGCAACTCTATTATTACGATATTGTATAAGATATTCGCAATACAGCAAATCCCAAAAGATTTTATAGGCCAAAGTAATAAAAGGCTATTAGGCATATTGAACAATAAAGGCTGTATGAATTTTTCATACATAACATTGGTGGAAGTTGCGCCCGGCGTTGTGTTGTACTGAATTTTTGTTATGTACTTTAATGTTTCCTAGTTTCATACGAAAGATTACAGGTGCTCGTAAATCTATAGAAGGCATTTTTGAGATGCTTCTTTAATGTTAAATGCTACATATTTACGCTTAATCCATCTCACAATAGAATAGAATGGCTTTCTAGTGAAACACCGTTGTATGAAATCCTTTATTCCTGTAAAGCTTCGGACTGCACTTCGGCGCTTATTCGCCTATTAATCCTAGGAATAAGGTTTGGCAGCAAAACATTTTCTTCGAAATATAATAATTATGAAGTAAGCTACTTTAGTAAGAAATAGAAAATCGGTAGGGTAGATAGATGATGTTGATAATAAATAATAAAACACGTTATGAGTCCATATGTGTTTTACTGTTGGACACGCGCTATCTCTACTAATGAAGGCCTTATAGTTTTGTCCACCACGCTGGCCTAGTGCAAATTTGTAGACTTTACAAACCTGAGAAATTTCATAATTACGTGAATTGGTGAGAGATAATAAAAAGTCCAGGTCATGCTACATGTTACTCGTATTAGGGTTACTATGCACTTACCAATAGATGTCAGTACGGTCCTTGAAGATGCGATAAGAAAATATTTTTTAATGCGATAACTTCTATATCCTAGTAGAAAAATATATTTTTTGCAAGCGATGACGTTAGAAAAGTTTACATAATCACGATCATCACCATCATGCGGTCTTACATAACGTATATTAAAGCTAGTAGCAACAACTTTGGTCTTTTTGTGTAAGAATGTTTTTTTATCCTGTATATAGGTCAAAAACTACATATTAAAACATTCTCGCTGGATCGGCAAAGTTCTGTGATAGTTTAAGGTCGTTTTTACGGGTTTCGTAATAACTTCCAATGTTGACATACATACATACATACATAAATGTATGTATATTGACGTAGTAGCCTCTATTTAGTTTTAAACCTCTATTTATTTTTGAAAGAAAATTATTTTTATTGCCTTGAACTTACTCAAGATGAAATTACCTAATACAATTCTCTATAATTCCAAAAAGTTTTCAACATAATTAATTCGAGGAATAGTTGCTTTATTCCTCGAAGGTTGAACGATAAGTTTCAAGGTGCCTCGGCAGTGTACCAAAATAAAAACTTTTCAGTCTATTTCGCCAATTATTATATAACGGTTAGGTAGCCGAGTGGAAGAGACGACACTGCCAAATGCTATTAAGTAAATTTCTGTTGAAACTGAACAGTTGCTTTTGTTAGTTTCTTGGCTTCTGTACCAGTAAACAAACTACTCACCACATAACAAGTAGAGCATGCGTTGTCTAAACAATATTTTCAATGGAGGACAAAGTTCATGCGATAGTTGACTTCATTTAACTGGCAAATGTTTTTTTTTTTTACATATGAGTATGGCACAAGCCAAGTCAAAATGCAAGGAATTTCGTCTGACGCCAATAGATAAAGTTGTTGGGGTGAAGTTAGACGCTGATTAAGTGCATTTTTTCAAGCGCTAGGAATAAGTCCGATAGTAGAAAAAGGACACGAACTAGATAAAAGGAAACAAGAGGAAATAGTTTTAACACCATTTTATACAATTAACAAGATGAAACATAACATAAGCCGATATTGGTAATATAACTTCAATGCGTGTAAGAATATCTGTACTTGCGCTTCGTATCACTATTTGAACGCTAAGAAATACATACCTATTCAGTTAGTGTCCCAGCTAACGGCAGAGTTCCCCGGAATAGCGTATAGCTCGCACGAAATGCAAATTCGAGCGTACAGTCTAAGTCTTGGACGACCTGATGAATGGCATATCGTGGCATTTCGGCAGTATCCGTAAACTATACAATTTACGTTGCGTTGTACAAAGACATTTCGGGTATCATTATTCATTTGATTGTATCCGCAACGCAGTCGCCGAGAAATTGGTTGCAATGGTTTGCCTGACCCATTCTATAGCAAAGACAAATGTGTGTGTACCTACAAATATAGAAGTATCAAAGCAGGCAAGCACGAGGGAAGCGAGTGACGGGAGAAGTGACTATCAACGAGAGTTCATCATTATCAGCCCATATCCGTCCCACTGCTGGACACGGGCCTCCTCTACAACTAAGAGGGTTTAGGCCTTAGTCCACCACGCTGGCCTAGTGCGGGTTGGCGGATATTCCCTCGTAACGAGACACTTTTTTTGGGCAGCATCATGCTACCATCAGGCGCGGTATTGTCGCCTTGCCGTCCCCGTATAAAAATACTAGAATGAGGGATACTGATGTTGACTTATACTCAAATCACAATATAAATTCTTCTTCGTGATGTTTATAATACAGGATGAAAACATACTGACATAAGCACCATAATTATTAACTGTCTGTTTCAAATGCGGTCTGATTGCACTCTCTTTATTTGGTATTTATTTTTATAAAGTAAACAAAGTAAACTTGCAACTATGTGGATCGATAATATCTACTTCGTAGAATGACTGGCTGTCTCGGTTTGTGGTTAGTGGTATGCATGCGGCGTGACGAATATCCAGTATTGGATTGCGGCAAGTCTATCAAACCAATGGAAAGTAAAGGAGTAACTACGAGTATTTCACATTTCATGAAGATATCCATTTTTTTGTAAATATAATCGCTTGTGGATTAGACTGAGCGCTAACCGCAGACAAGCTAGCGTACGTTTGGGTTTCGCTAGTCTTCATTTCTACCCTTTATGTTTTATAAGAAAAAGGGGGTGGTTTTTGGTTTCCACTTTGTATCGTTGCGTGTAAACACCCATAATTGTGCCGTGGATTATTACAGCCCAAAACGTGCATACAAAGTTAAATATATGTATGAACAATTTTCCCTCCCTCTCGTCATGCGTCGCACCTTACTTTGTTTGCATCTATTCGGCAACAACGCAGTGCAAGCTCAAGGCAATGACGTCACAGAGGTACCGAAACCCTCATGCCGACGTGACTCAAAACCGCTTAGTGGAGCTATGTACAGTGGGGAGATTATGCAGTCGATGCGCATACCAAACTGGGAATCTAATTAAAGCGTTTGAGCTCACTTGGATCTAATGACATTCTAGAATTTTCGATTGGAATTTTGCAAATATATTTTAAAAATATCTTTATTACAGTAGATGTACAATACTGTCGCAGAATTGCAGAATTTAGATTATCTCCACTACGTCACAAAATGACGTAATATTTTGGCGTCGTATTTTTACGGTACCTAAGTAAGACTGCCGGAGAATTTTTCCTCCTCCTGTCCTTTACCTTCACCTTCTGCTCGCATTTTGAAAGACCAGTAACGGACTTACATTCAAAGGCTTGCAGTCGCTCATTTACCATTAAGTGAATTGTTTGCTCGTTTATTGAAGCCCATGCCTAAAAATAAGGGAGATCATTACCTGCCTTAAAGATAGCCGGTAAAGAAAAAAAATAGGAAATAAGACTTTTTGCATTTAATGCGTCTTTCATAAAACAAATTAAGCTTCCATAACTTTTTTATTAAATTAAACATTTTGCAAACACAAGGGCCTATAATACTCGTATAGATTTTTTGTTCGCAAAAACTGTTGGTCTCATAACCTTTGTAACTTCAAAGGGCATGGTTGAACGCTTAAGGCGCTCGGGACAGAACAAAAAGGGAAGTAACTAGCTCAAGGGCGTAACGCAGGTACGGACAGCTTTTTAGATCACTTAGAATTTTTTAAACAGTTTTCGATTTTTTCCGATCCATTGTAAAGAATACACGGCTATGAGATAATACTTTGTGCATTTAATTAAAGCATAAGAAAAATGCGAAAAATTGTAGCGAGCGTGGTGTCACTCTTGTGCAAATCTTTACCGAATAAAAATAATGAAATAAAATGTATTTTGACACTCGATGGCTAAACGACAGCGCATGTTCCATAAGCATCTAATAAATTTTTGTTTTATATTTAAAGCGTAATTTAAATATAGAGTTTATTTCAGTATTTGATTGTTGTAACTATCAACGCAGTATTTGTTGCACAGTCAGTAATAAGCAGTAAAGCTTTGGACCTACCAATGAAGCATTTTCATTTTATATTTTTATAAACTAACCAAACTGACATCAGGTGGTAAGCACAGTTCGGTCCAAATAGGCTACCACACATCAGTCAACAGAATTATGTCGGCCTGTTCTATACCGAATATGTTATCGTATATCTAAAATAGGTTTGATTCTAGAATACGACACGCTTGCGTGAGTCCAAAGAAAACGGGATGTATATTGTAAAGGTTCTAATAAATTTAATTGACGATCGGATTTCTGTATGACACTGTCCTAAAACACTACCGAGCAACCTGAAATCTGACTGGCCTATTTATACTGTAGTCCAAAGTATTACTTATAAATATGGGAAAATATTCAATAAATATAAATAATTTCATTTAATAATACAATTATTCGAAAATAAAACAATATTATTATTGTCATGGTACATTGAATAACTGAACATATTTAATGCTAACAATTGCACAAAAATAAATAAATAAAGCAACAAATTAAAAGGGAGTTTTAATTGAAGAGTTCGATAATTAAGCATGAATGTTTAAATTAATTAATGAATTTCGTGGAATCAACGAGCGGAGTGCTACCGAGCCCACTGTGGTGTTGCCATTTAGCGAAATATATTTTTGGACTACTTTACCACATATTAAGAGTCCAATTACTATTAATATAATATATTATTATAACTATTAAGTATATGCCTCTCTTACGGTTGAAATTATTTATAGTTGTAATTAAATCAATTATGATTTTAATGAAATTAAATGTCAATCTCTGTGGTTTCTAAAACATTAAGAAACAAGTTATAGACCTATGGAAATCACAAACTATGACTTTAGTGTCACAATACTCTTAATGCATTATATTGTGTAAGATATTGTAAACGCTTAGATTACCGTATACATTTATGTATGTATACATATATGGTCGCTAGTAATTTGCAATAAACAATTAGCTGCCGACTAGTGTGTGTTAATGAATTTTCATCACAGATATTGTTAGTAATGTAGAAAACCTATAAAAACTTAAAATCCCATAGCAGTCAAAACACAAGTTACACGTGAAGTCTTTTATAGCGATTTATGACACGCTGATCCGCAGGTTGATGATTAATAAAGGGAAAACTTGTGTAGCCAATACATGATACAGATTTATCAGTTCATGAAAACTGCCAGCCTGTTTGAAAGTAAAATAAAATAATTATATAACATTACGTTTGACAGGATTAAAGCCATGACGTCCTGGCTAGTTACTCTCCTTCTTAACTATAGAGGTATTAAGCCTTTAATAAAACTATATATGCGATAATATACAATTCCACCTTGAGTATAAATTGTTGAAAGTCTGGCAACCCGTTCAGTAGTGTTCCCAAAACGAACATTCTTAATTAATGTGAACAAGAACAAACGGTTCGCTATTGTAGATGTTCAATAATGTTAGCCAATTTTAAGTCGCTTCATTTAATCCAGTGTTCATTAAGCTTGATTTATTTGAAACCGAAACGATTAAAATGTTTGCAAGGAAAAACCGAAGACTGTAATGGTTTGCCTGCTCAGTTGGTTTTTGGTTAGGCATTTCTAGTGGAAATTTAAATTTGTACAACTTTCATGCTACAAGGTTGAAAATATAAATTTTTTTTCAGATATTTGTTTTACTTTTTCAATTGAATTAATCTTTATTTAAATTTTATAATACTTATGAAATTTTGGGGGTTAAAATATATGAATGGTAATTGTGATCTTATTTCCGTTATTCTCGCAAAAAATTAACAAGAAATAGGCACTAAAAAGGACAAAATTGGTAACATGTTCTACTTACATATACTCAAGTCTATACACTGAAAAGATAGGTATGTACTTTAATTTAGCTATTTGATAATAATAAACTAACACACCTTACTACTGCAAGGTTTAAGGCAACAGACAATGTTTATCAATCCGTGGAAAATTTGTAAACGAATGAAAAAGAGAAAGTAAGTATGTCGGATGCGCGTCAGCTGGCCGACATTAGTCAGGCGAAGCGAGAAAATTTAATAAAAGCAATCCTTATCGCGTGTCCCGCTGACTCCCCTGAACCGGCGCCATCACAGTTTTTCTACCGAACCACTACCACTCGGAGATTCGACCTTCTCGAGCTTAGTTTTTGCGATATTTTTCACAATTTTAACATATATTGCAACTCTTTATAAAATATATTAGGTTGCAAGATTTTTTATTATATATTTTGGTTTATTATGAGGTATTTGAGATACACCGATTCAATATACTTTAATACAAATTATACGAACAGCAGTATTTTGCATTACCATTTAACTCAAATATTGATACAGACAAAAAAGTTTTTACAAGAACAAATACTTCAAATAGGTGGTAATATTGATAAAACAATCAAATATACGAACAATTTGAACAAAAACTAACTCTGAAATGTTTTAACAGGCATTTTCGAAATTTACCCTCTAAAACTTTGGCGAAATTTAAAACAATGCTTTTGTAACAATCTGGCTCTATTGGGAACGCGTGTGGAACAGATTTTATATCCTTAATCCTCACTTAGTCCACTTAAATACTGAGGCATCGTTAGCTTCGCTTGTCCACATTTTTGCAACGGACAGTTTTAATGCACTAAGCAAACAATTTGTTTCTTCGTAACTTTTAGAACAAAGAGTATTTAAATTGTATGTTTAGGTTTCAAGGTTTCAAATTTAGAACATTTATTTTTCGGTAGCCTGTAAAAGAAGTAAAAAACAGATACTGTACGTGTACAGGTACCAACATAGCAGCCTTACTTATGCAAGTTGCTAATATCATTCTATTTTTATTTTTTTAATTCTCTTGCTCTATTGGATAACATATTACGTTAGACTAAGAGAAAACGAAAACAACAAAACAAAGTCAGTAGAGAACTATCTGAGACACAGTTATAACCCATTATACTTTTCTAATGCCAAATGCGTGAAGCCTGCCGAAGTGACCCCGTGTGTGTCGCGTTATCGTAGATTTAATGATGAGAATGGTTATTATTTTTCGTGTGTAGTTCTCTAAAAACGACTTACTTGATAAGATGACAAAGTAATATAACTGTCAACTTTTAGGAGACTATTGGCCACTTTTTTTTGAGAACTTATTGATAGATATTATTTCTAGTGCATTTCTTAAAATAATAAAATATTTTCTAAAGAAAAATGTGGTATACAGAACTTAATGGCATGAAATAATCCACGATTAGTTTAAACTTACTTAAACGGAAATACTCGCTACTTACAAACAACAAATCACACGCGTAGTTTAAACTGAAATATACGGGCTGTGTGTTACTAATTTCCATTGCTTTTTCCCTCGTAAGGAATAAAGAAAAAGAGAACAAAAACAATGTAAATAACGATGAGAAATGAACACACAACATGCAACGTGCCTTACCGGAGACAAGTCAATCGGAACGTTAACCTTCAACCTTCATTCTTGATGTCGCAGTCACGAGTTACACTCTCAGTATATTTCAAGTTAACTCTTGATTGGTCCTGAACGAAATTGTGAGAACAACTTTTAATCGAGTAATTTATGGCATTGGCATCGAATGCTTTATGCAGTCAATGTTCTAGCAGTGAAATGTTTTGGAAAATTCGGGATTGATATTGTTTATGGGCGACATATTGGCACGTCTGTATCTCCGATGGGATAGGCAGAAGTACTTCTTCTATGTTTTGCAAGCTGTGGTTTTAAATCCTACGTAATTAGGAGCGGGCCTATCGCTGTTTTTCGAACATATTTCTAGACTTAGCTGTCACGTTAGTAATGACATGTTAATGTTCCGAAGCAATAGTAGTTTAAATTTTGTTGAGTTAAAAGCTTCATCATCAGCCCATATACATACGTCCCACTGCTGGGTACGGGCCTCCTCTACAACTGAGAGGGTAAAAGCTTATATTAAGCTATTCAAATAAAGAATTTTATTAACTTTGACTTAACTTAGACCTATTGAATGAATGCAGTAACATTTCAAATTAAAGCCTGTGAGGGTTTGGGCCCTAATCCAAAGGTGTGTTATTAAATGTAGATACATCATACATACATTCAAGTTGATGATAAATTATTTATTTATTTACACTTCATACAATTAAACACATAATTGTAAAGGTGGACTTAATGCCTAAGGCATTCTCTGCCAGTCGAACCTTGGGTGATGCAGAGATGATGCATAGTAGGTATGCAAATAAAATCAAATATATATTATCAATAAATTATGAACAACAATAAAAGAAAATGTCTTGTAAGAATCAAAGGTAACTAAAACTTGAGTTCTAATTAAAACTAATTTATTTGGTATATAAAATGTACCGTTTTCAAACTTGGTGAACCTCTGAAACAAAATTAAATGCACCTCAGCCTACCCCTTCGTGGAATACAGGCGTGAGTGTGAATGTATGTATTAATAATAAATTGAAAAGTCTTCCACTAAAACATAGATGTCATATTTTTCATTCTCCCCTAACATTTGTACAGTCCTCGCTGTTATGTATGTGGCAAACAAATCCTAGGAGAGTCATTACGAAGCTCAAACAATACACTAACCACGGTTGATATAACAGCCACCACAAAATACACAGATTAATGTGATTATGCTAATCAGAAACTAGTCATTCGCTAGTTTCAACGCGCAGTTTGGACACCATAATTCATTATACACTTTCAATGCCAACGTCATTCGGCTAGCAACACTGTCGCAATACCGAGTGCACCTCATCATTAATATTCAAAATGCAAATTGCTGGCAGCACTCAGGGCAATGCACCCGTCTCAGATCTTACTTTCCCAGAAATAATTTCATTAACATCTGCATACTTGCATGTTCCTTGTGAAATTCCGTTTTGACTAACCTAGAGACTTCTTTTTCGTATTTACGTTTAGTTTTCTAACGGTTCAAAGAAAAAGAATTTTTCATCAACATTTTTCACAGGGAAAGTACGTTGTTTATTTATTTTATTACGAGGTAGGTAGATAAAGAGTTTAAGAAAAACAAATCCTGCGTTCAAGTTGGCAATATTCCGCTTGATTATTTATTTATTTTCTTAGTAGGAACACAAGTCCAAAGAGTTTAAATTCTACAGATAAGACCACGCAAACCTATATGGGTTGCTGGTGTTAAGGAATCAATAGTATGAGGATTATTGGATACGAGTCGCTTTTTCAGTATAAGAAATCCTCTAGTTCAATAGTAACCAACATACAACCATCTCCAAGGCGATAAGCTGGTTATAGTGACGGACCCATTAGAACTGCATGTATGAAAGAACTGATTAGACCCAACCATCAGTTCGCTTTGCCATCATTACTTGTTCGATGAACCACATCTTTAACCTTTGCTTTAATTTTTATTTTTTTGTGTAGCAACAATACAAAAATTTACATAACAATTTTTCTTGGCCCGTATGTCCTCTCTCTCTTCTAAACTTGAAAAACATACAATTTAATACGAATATAAAATCCAAAACTTTTTCACTCCACGTATACGGCCAATATTTTAACAAAAAGGATTTAATGAATATCAAAAAATATCCCGCATTCATACATTTTTCCAACGTCACCATTAATTAATATTTATATCGTATTACACCGTCTCGCTGATTGCAATTAACTTGGACAACGTGGAGTTATACATTACCAATCTCTTTGTTCCAAGTTTCACTGTCTGTATTTTCATTAAACATGGTGCATTCGTTGATTAAGCTGCGCTCGGAAAACAAAAGTAATTCCCGTATGTGTCGACAGATGGCGTTATACTAAATGTTGCATGTGTTCATATAAGTTTTGAGATTGCCATAATATTTCTGTTGAATTTATGTCTCGAATTACATTCCAGACATACATTTTAAAAGTTACACAGTTATACGTGCATTTGTTTATAACTAACAATTACGTTTGAGAAGAAGAAAATACTTCATAAAGAAATAAAAAAATGGACAACCTCTACTTTAAAAATGGACAATCTCTCGATCTGGTGTATATCAGCCATAATCTCGCTCTTTTTTACGCGACTTAAAAATATAACTGACGAAATTTGGTTGTAACACTATTATAGAACTATCTCTGCCTACACCTTCGGGGGTACAGGCATCAGTGTATGTATATGCATGAATCTATAATGTATAGTGAGAATTCCAAAGATGACCCAAATTTCAAGAGCTGACATTAAAAAAATTTAGTCGTAAATCATAAAAGCGTTTGGTAGGAAGCATAAATACGAGCTCGGAATGTCGTGTCATACAACACAGTGCACCTTTAAAATACGGACCCAGAGAAGTTGACAAATATTTCACATACCGAAAACGTAAATTCATTAGACGTGCTTTGTTCACATGTGTTACATAATAGAATATTCTATTAGAATCTATATTCTATTACATACATACATAAACTCACGCCTGTATTCTCAGAAGGGGTAGGCAGAGGTGCATTTCTGCACCCACATTTCGCCAGGTTTGCATCAGTCCCACGTAATAGGGGGCGAGCCTATTGCCGCTTTTCGGGCACAATTCCAGACTCCGTGCTGTTACCGAGAATTTCCTAATGGAAAAACCCAATAACACCTCGCCCGACCCGGGAATCGAACCCAGGACCTCTAGATCGCACGGCACATACTTGTACCGCGAGACCACGAGGCATATTCTATTATTCTATTATTGGTATTTATATCTCAATATTGTACGATCTACGTTTTAAGTATACGCGGACAGTTCATGTGCAAAACTTTGTTTAATTACTAAGTTAGTAGTAGTGCGATTATATAATCGTAAATTATAATTTAAGGATAATTATTTTTAAACGACAAATATTTTTTAATTTGTATTTTAGGTCATTACATTTTATTTATCTGATTTTAATTGAGAGAATCGGCAATTTTCACGTATATTTATTTATACATAAAAAATATATCTCTATACAAAACTATTCATTCTATTACAACAATGAACTCACATATTAAAGGACATAAAATGATTATCTGGGGATTGTTACGAAAAACATTATATTGAGCGGCCCATATGTATGCGACGTACTTGTTATGAGAGCAAATTGGATTTGTGATATCCGAAGATCTTCGATTAAAGACGATCGGATTTCTGTCAAGACCGTAGTTTAGAATTTCTCAGCGCTACCTACTCATAATATGTTTAATATAAGTGTGTTGGATTACCTCTATGCATGTGTTTAAAGGTGTTCTGGCCACGATTTTCATATCCAAAAAGTGCGTCTTTTGTAAAGAGGTAAGATTTTCCTTAACCAAAAAATGTTATTTTTTAAGTCTACATTATTTTTGCAGCACCAACTTACAAAAAAGTAACGTAATTTTTTTGTATGTTTGTTTAAGTTAATCTTCGAAATTCCAACTATATCCTTGTTACTGCGGCTTACATGTTCGGCATGCGATCAAAAAGAGGTCCTAGGGGTCCAAGTTATTGGGCTTCCGAGTTGACGTATATAGGTACTGGTAAGTGATAGAAGATTATTATTTTTTTCTTTAGCTGTACGGATTTAAATTTCACTTGGAAGTTTTAGGCACCTATACTATTTCTAAATGTTACTTATAAAAGACCTTCACAAGAAAAACGGGAAACGCACCCAGATTCCCTAAATAAACTCATAGAATCACAATGACCCAATAAGTTATTGAAAAATACAAAAACATTATCAAACCTAAATAATTTACAACTGCGCGATACAAAGTATCGGATAATCTGGTGGAATATTAAAGGCGCATATAAGCAGTATATCACGACACTACAGCGAACGAAATGCGTGCGTGAGTCGCCATTGTAAATCTCTGACGTGTAATGAGGTGACGCCAGACAACCGGCCCGCGGAGATCGCTCGCTGTGAATTGATAATTGATTTACCATTTTTTTAATGAGCATGAGCAAATTTTATGCAAGCCGTATAATTAAAAAGTGCAAATATATTCAAGCGTGACCCATTGCTGAATACATTTTTGCTACCTATTATATTGCTGATCTCTTGCAATAATTATTTGCTTTGGTTAATTGAATAAATAGAAGTCGAGTGTTAGTCTGTAATTTTTATTGGCTGCTTTTAGTAACTTATCGCTTTTTACGATTGTTTTTTATATCACGCTTTTACCCGACGTCAGGCACGTAACCGATTACGTTCATTTGATTTTTGCAAAATTTCGAAATGATTAATAAGTACTATTTAGATATTTAGAGGTTAGGCGCGCGGTCAAGAATATCGGCGGTCGCAGGTTCAAACCCCAGGCACACACCTCTGACTTTTCGAAGTTATGTGTGTATTCACAATGAATCATCACTTACTTTAACGGTGAAGGAAAACATCGTGATGAAACCTGCACACCTAAAAGTTCTTAGGAATTTCTTAGGTATGTAGTCCGCCAACACGCACTAGGCCAGCGTGGTGGACTAAGGCCAAACCCTCTCAATGGTAGAGTAGGCCTGTGCCCAGCAGTGGGACGTATATGGGCTGATGATGAGACATTAATGAGTTAGAAAATAGGAGACTGTACAATTACATACTTACATATATTCCCTATTTACCTGTATTCCCCAAAGGAGTAGGCAGAGGTGAATTCCTGCACCCACATTTCGCCAAGTATATGTATTAGTCCCACGTGATAGTGGCGCAAGACCACGAGGCCATACTTATTTATGCATATAGTTACATTAACAAAACAGCAGTGATTTTTACTTTCGTTCCCATGAATAATACAAAAGCTACTCCTGTGAGTACCAATTACCGTTCAGATAGCCTTTGAGCAGCGATTATAATCAACAATTCATTCCGTATCCAGTCTCAGGCGACTGGTCCATACTAGTGATCCCTACATAAATCCTCCAAGTAAAGACAAATTACACCGACCTTTTTTCCTTTGGATTCCCGTAGGATAACGGGTTCCGCAATATACCAACGAACGTGCCGTTTAATGGAATGATTACATATTCGTACTTATCTCGGACTACTTAAAAGGTTGTTACAATATTGAAATAAATGTGAGGTATTTGACCTTTCGGATATGTCAATCAAGTTTATTTCTTCGCTGATAGTCCCCTTTATTTATTTACCTTTTTTATATTAAGTTCTATACACACACGACATTTTTTTCAATGGAGTAAGCAGACCTGTTTCTCAACCAAGTTTCGCCAGCTGGGTTTTAAGTCCCAGGTGATAGAGGACTAGCCTTTGCCGCTTCTCAGGTATATTGTCGGACTGCTTGCTGCTTCCAATGCCCCACCTGGCTAATATTCTAATCAGTTCTTTGAAACACACTTGAATGAAAACTAAATGTATGATAACCAAATACAATCAGTACATTTTTATCGCCCGTTCACAACAATCAACGAAAATATACGGCACAATAATCCTTATTAAACTTAATTGAATTCTGTTAAGAATCTGAATCATAGGAACAATGTTCCTAGGGCGGCTAACGACGGCCCGCAAAGGCTAGAACCAACTTTGGCGTACATTCCGTACATTCATTACAGTGGAAATAAATACGCATTATAAGTGTCACCTGATGTACTATTTCAGCAGTTCTGCGACGATGCGATCAAGCGATTTATGAATCCATTGTGTGCTGTACCGACTGCCAACTGTTCTCATTAATGAATGCAAGCCGGGGTGGAGAATAAAACTTATGGTTGATTATTGTGCGCCTCCCGTGTTTGTGCCTTCTTTTTGTGTACGTTTGTAGGCGTTGTGTACTGATACTAAACTGAGAATTCGTGTTACATTTAGCTGTACAATGGTATCAAGAAACAATTTACATGTTAAAAGTCAGTTCTTTATCTTCAGATAATTTGTTTAACGTCTGCTTCAGCAAAATCATTTTATTCAAACTACTTAACGTGATAAGCCGGAAAAACGATTTAACTTTATTTAATTAAAATAACTAAAGGCAAAATTCAATTGTCGACAAGAAACAATCAAAATACAATTAATACAACACACAAATCAATCGATGCGCCTGACAACGGCCCGATAAATACAAACTTGACGATAAAAAAAAAATCATAACTTTAAGCCGCTTTAGCGCTGACTTAACCAAACGACTCCAAAACCGGCAGTTTAAACTATGGCATAAAATAATAACGCACATTTAGGGCACGTGTAGCTCCATCCATCGCAGTAATTGTCGACAGCCGGAAGATATCTCGAGAGTTACGACGTCACATAACGTGCTAATGACGTCATAACTGCATTGCCCGAGGCACTGACTTACGCCTCCCCGTTCTCACTGCAATGGATGCGGTGTAATTTACTAAGCAAATGCTGGTCGAGAATGCCTAACTGGTTTCGCACCTTGCCTTCAACTTGACGACTGATAACAGCTTTTATTGGTTTTATGTTGTCTGTAAGTAGTGTTGAATAAAACATGATCCCTGTAATGAAAGTGTAATCTAATATATTTGAATAAGTGTTAAGTGAGCAGTATCAGCGGTTTACTATACCGTCGCTAATGAGTACGATAGGAGAATAAATTATTTATGATCTGTAATGTGTATTCACGCGGTTATTACTAGCAATCGCGAGTGTAGGTCTCTACTTTAGCCAAGTATTGAAATTATAATAATACCTTTATTAATTATTTCCAGCGCTAGGATAGTAGATTTTTTTGCGATCTTTTGTGATAAAATTTTGGTGACAAATCAATACGAAATTCAAGGAATGATTTTGCGTAAATATCAATGTTTTAATCAATACCTATATAATGTATAGCTTTTGATAGCTTTTCGAGGACGGTCATTTATATCCGTACCAGAGTGTGATAAATACAAGTACATAAAAATTAAATTAAAATTAATACACTATAATTAAAAAATATATGTCGAACTTACTATTTCTCAATTACATAAAACGTGCCAGCGATGCGGTTTTCACAGAAACTAAAATAACAAAACATTAACAAAATAACATTGAAAAAGCTACGAGTATAAAGGTCCATATGTTGACAACGTGCAATGCCTTTTTTCATAAAATGAAAGTCTGTGGCGGACTATGTCCTTCTTTTTAGGTTAATGAGTCTTTCTAAATAGACGAAAATGTTTAATCCTAACTGGGGTTTTCGCTTTGTACCAGTCAGCGCGTATATTAGATTTTGTTTTGCTTCCATGCTGTGAAAAAAATATTTCATATGGCCTATTGTAGCGTAGCCTGGCGCGCGTGATAGTATTTATCCCTATGGAACTTTCCATTCCAACGCGATGCAAAATATTTCACTTTGTTCAAACTAGAAACAAACGTTTTATTACTAGGCTTCACAGTGCGATTTTTTTTGTAGCATAACGCAATAGAATTGCTGACGCATTTTGTTTATTTAATGATAGTCCGCCAACCCGCACTAGGCCTAAACCCTCTCAGTCGCAGAGGAGGCCTGTGCCCAGCAGTGGGACGGATGTATATGGGCTGATGATGATTACTAGTCGCCCAATACCTACCTACCTTAAGGTAGCCAAGTAAGTTTGAAAGATATTCCAGCGTACAGAGCAGCGTTAATAGACGGTGATGACTTGTTTGAGCTGAGCTTTAGTTGTCGGAAAGTCACCTGTAATATGATCATCGCCACCAGTTACAAGGCAAGTATTTTGTAGAGTCTTATTGTGCTTATTGGTATATATCAGTAAAAATTTAGGAAAGCGATATAACATAAATGAATCTGCATTTCTGACTGTCTCCAAAATTAAAGTAATATTCGAAACGATAACAATGAATCTTGTCCCAAGAACTAATCACAAATTGACATCATCGCTAGACAAGAGACACGTGTATAAACGAACGGGCACTTAAACAAACAAACGGCACCCCACATACAGACCACAAACTGCATCGAAGAAGATATTATACCATGCAGCTACAGAACCGACTGACAAATTACGTATTCCCTCAGAAGCCGAAGCAAAATAGTTGCTACCCAGATCGGACGGCTATTCAGCGCAATAAACGTCACGCGTCAGGTGGCACCACAATAAATCCAACTCAGAACCGTCGATGCCTTCATGAATCACCCGACGATATGCCAAGTTTTCTAGCTCCCAGCAGGAAGTTTAAAAAATGTTTCAAGACGAATGCTTTAATATTTCTTGGCGCTTTCTACATTCATTAACTGAGCCGTGGAATCTGTGCGGAATTATAAGTTGAAGATCGCTGTTGTTTTCTTTAAATATGCTTTGCTTCGTGGGTTGCATACTTACGAACAATGAAAATGATAGTTAAATGAAGATTTTTTACCTAAACAAAATAAAGAATGTGTCTCTTGTTAACATCAAATAACAGCTTTGTACTAAATACATATCGCACCTCCGGTGCGAGACTGTCACTTATGCAAAAATTGCAAAAATTAGTTAAATATGTAATAAGTATCCTTATGCACCCCTTTACTTGGTGTGATAACATTACTTTCGTAGTACGCATAGTTTCCGTATGAGGGCGTGAGTTTTGGCGCAAATCACGGCAACGCTGGTAGCAACATCGTTTTTTTGGTCAGTTGTGCCCAGTCCCCCTGCTATTGCATGTGTGTCTTGGAGCAACACTGTTACTACTGGTAATTGTGACATAATATTTTTTTGATTCTGGAGCAATAGTTCGTCTTCTTCAACCAGCATTTCCTCCAGTTCCAGTTCATCTAGTGATAGTAGATCTAAGAATGAAGCTGTTGATGAACATGAACTAAAATCATCACCGAAAAAAAGGGGAAGAAAACGTTCTCGTAATCCTAACAATTGGAAAAAATAATACGTAATACGTACTTGCGTAACATTCTCATTTTGTCCTATTCTAGATCCTATATAAGATTGTTATTTCTTTGTTACACTATTTTATACTTGATTTTTTATTCTATTAATACTACATACCTACTGTAGAAATGTTAAGAAGTACAAAAGTTTTTTTGTGTATTTTATAGAACTTTGAATTATTTTTTTCTTACGCCAATAACTGTTCAATGGTCATATTTCGATTTAAATTAAAACTAAGAAAACAATTTGTTCTTGTTTCCTTTTTAACTCAGTATGACATAATTAAAGTTATTATTTTTCGTTAGTGCCATAACGTCACTTCTGAGGGGGTTGGAAAGTTTATAATAATAGTATAGTATCTTTTTTACAACATTAAGTGGTCATTATTTATTCAAAAGTAAGTTCAAAGTTGATGTTGTAGTAAAAGCTAGTCATCTTGTCTAAATCTTGAAATATCATTATTTTTTGAGATGTCAAAGTTTTAAATGCTTCTCCTGAAAAATTTCATTTTTGCATAAGTGACAGTCTCGCACCGGGGGTGCGATATGTGATTTAAAAGGGGAAATTCGCAGTCTATGAATTAAAATAAATTACATTAACGATTTAAATTTGTTTATGTAGGTATATGTGTCAAATAACTCGAAATTTAAATTAATCGTTTCTGGGCAGTACACACTCTGTTTGGACCGCCCTATATCTTAAATATGGTATCGGTGCTGTCACTTTTTGTAAATGAAAATGTAATAATTTACTTCACATTTCTGCTGTTTCACATTTCATAGCTCAGTGTTATAAGGATACTTCATGTAGACAATCAATCAATTAATTTACCATATAACCAACAATAATTGTTACTCAAAAAAACATATGAACTCTTTCAAAACCACAACGGACAACCGCTGAAACAAACAGTTATTTAGTGAAGGGCATTCTCAAAATGCACTGAAGGTAGAAGTAGCCTTTGCGCAACACCATTATGGCTGATGATGATAATATAAATATACGTCACACTTACGCATATTTCACCAGTTGCGCTTAAAGTTCCCTATAATAGAGTGCGAACAATACATGGCAAATACCATTTTTCGGGCACATTAGTGCAACTGATATTTTCCCAATGGAAAACTCAAAATCTATAAAATTCATTTTAACATCTTTTAATCCTTCCTTCTGTAAGCTAAGTGCTGATATTAAAAGTAATCGCAAAGCAAACGAATATAGGTCTGATATTGTTTTTTTTTTGTTTCTGTATAATGGTGAAGAAATAATTACAAGTTGCCGGCATTTCAAATATGTGAATACCGGCGACGGAGATCTGATAAAAAACGTTTGCGAATTTACCGAATGGTGTAATTACAAATGCGATACAATCGCCACCGCACGCCTCCGTACCTTAATGTGTGCGAACGCTTTCTTTAATATTTATAATTGTTTTGATATCGTGAAACGGAGCGTGCTTTTTTAGTACTTGTTATGTACATAAAATGTATTTATATCAGGCCATAAAATTCGGCAAACAAGTGTCTTCTCTGTATATAAGAAAGACTTGATGTTATTTTATTTAAAGGTTCTCCAAACGACGATATAAATTGTTCTTATGACATAAAATAGTACGATAAGTAGTGATGACCTCGAGCTTTAGGGGTGTGGTCGAGAATCTCGGCGGTCGCGGGTTCAAAGCCCAGGCACACACCTCTGACTTTTCGAAAACATCGTGAGGAAACCTGCTACGTCGAAGAAATTTTAATTGACTAAACTACATACAGACTTTTGTAGTCCATAAAATTTTTCGATTTCTTATTCGGAAAATCTTTTGTGAGGTATTGCTTATTTAAAAAGTAAACTTACGATGCATTAAATGTAGAATTGTGTCATTTTTTATATTACTGCGAATAACGTCCGCAATATTTAACTTTTTGTTTCCACAATGTTCCCAAACATATAATTAGTCGCACACAGTACCGAGTAGCGCAAAAACGCAGTATTGTCACTGCTATAAATTTATTATTTAAAATACAAACTTTACATCTACGATTGAAAATTTCATAGAAGAACATTAATAAATAAATAAATACACCCAACAGTCACATACATAGTTCTGATCCCACACTAAGATACAAGTCTTGTGTCGTAAGTATCAGAAACTACGAGAGACTTTTCGGTCTCACATACACCCAGACCCGAAACAAATATTTGTGGGTCACACAAACATTTTATTACATAACATTAATACACACATTAAACGAGGATTTTATAGGAAAGACTCATGAACTGGCTTATGTCATGTATGCAGTATGACACTCGCCAGGTTTGATGGCCTCGAAGATTAGGCGAACGGTTGAGCCGAAATTAAGGTAGTGGCCGGATCAAGTCTCAGTTTCACACCTCTGACTTTTCGAATTTACGTGTCTTTTGTGTGAAGGTTTCGTGACGATGTTTTCCTTCGACGTTAAAGTGCGTGATAATACATTATGACACACATATATGTAGCTTCGAAAAGGTAGAGGTGTGAAACGGGGATTTAAATCCACGACCGCCAAGATTTGACTCAACCGCATGATGAGATGGCATAAGTTTTGGAAAGATTTTGTAAAATGGAATTTTGCTCTACAACTACGCTGGTTTCGGATCCTTTCATATTCGTTAATCCTAAATATTTCGGAGTCTTCTGCGATGTTTAGGGTTTCTTCATACAGAGTTATGAATAATTACGGCATAAAATTCTGAAAATACAAATGCACATGATTACCTTAAGTCGGTCAGCCAAACCACAATTAGCTTGAGCACAGTGTTAAGCAGTAAAAGTAAAACAACCAAAAAAATATGCAAAATTTTCAATCAAGCATAATGCCGTGATAGGTTAACTGTTTTAAAATTTATCCTAACAGAAAGTAAGTTGTAAATGGTTTTTAAAAGTCAATTAAAATCCGAATACATCGAACATAACCGTACGACCGAACAAATTACGCCGCAGCGCGTGATAAAGTACCAAAAACGCGATACCAATATCCATGCACCGCCTCTTAATGTTTTAATTAACCCTCGGTTAATCCCGTTCACTAAAAAGACCGAAAAGGTTATATATTTTTTTAAACATTTCGGAATCAACGTCGCGGCCACTTGTTGCCACTTCCCACGCAAGCGATCTGCATACATTCGCAGGCTCTTTCATCCTCGCATTTAGCATAAAACAAGCCCGACACCAAGTCATTATGCAGTCTCGGATTTCGAAGTGCTGCAGCATAAATTTACGCCATTATCAAAATATCGTGAGTGTAGCAAACCAAGCATGAAACGGATTTAACCAGTTAAGGGGGTCATTAACGCACGCAATGCGTTTCCCTCAATCCTTTTGGAGTGTGCTCATGCCAACAATGTGGGCTTAATGATAAATATTTTAGTCTTCATTCATGCTCCGCTCATTTTAGTGACAAACTCAATTTTGGGATGTATGTTTCGGGCTCGAGAATACAAATCGCCGACGTGCTCGTATAGTTGCTAGACTAAAATGGACCTGGACTCAACAGTATTCCTTAATGTGATCAAAAATGCTTGAACCACTCCTTCAACCAACATCTTTTTCTAGATAGATACGAAATTACCACCAATAAGTTCGGCCTCAGATAATCCCATTGTGAACAAGACACGAGTAGTGTGCATAAAACACATATGCCAAATTGGGGTGCAAAAATGCACCTCTTTATATTTATATTTAGGGATATATCAAGACGTACATATGTGTATTCACAATGATCACTTGCTTTAACGGTGAAGAAAAACATCGTGATAAAACCTGCACACCTAAAAAGTTCTTAGGAATTTCTTAGTTGTGTAGTCCGCCGATCCCGCACTAGGCCAGCGTGGTGGACTAAGACCCAAAACCCTCTCAGTTGTAGAGGAGGCCCGTACTCAGCAGTGGGACGTATACGGGCTGATGACGATGATGATGATGTACATTTTACTTACTACACGCCGATTTTTCGTAAGAAAATTATACCACCTCAGTCAAGTCGACTAATTAATGTACAATCTGACTAAGGCTTGATTATTCCACTTACTAAATATATTAAAAAGCTGACGCTTGTTACCATAGCAACAGTATAAATGTCCTACCTTACCTAACATAAAGTCCAAGTATTTGCAGGGCTGTTGAAATTATTGTACCAGTTCACAATAGAACGGATATAATAAACACCGAGCTAAGTCTCTTGGACAAATTAAATTCATGTTTCACATACGTTGCTTTACATGACAGCACGCCTCGTGTACTTAGGCAATGTATTAACTGAACCATACGCTTAGCATAACAGTACTTTAAGGGATATTAATGTGTAGGAAATGAACTTTTCTATTAGTAAGATTAGGAAATAACATAATAACAAAAGTTATTATCCGGAATTATCCAGTCATGATAATATTTAATTACGTAATTATAATACAATTCTCATAAGACGTGCGACTGCTACATAGCTGGTGAAATGTGGGTGCAGAAATGCACCTTTACCCACCTCCTCGCGGAATACAGGTGTGAGGTATGTAATTAAAATACGAGATAAATCGTGTAGATTCCTTAGCAGTGTAGACTGTAGAGCTATATGCGAGTCAGCTTGGTCTACGGAACAAAAAGGTTGCAGGTTGGTAACAATAACTCAAAGAAAATCAAAGTGAAGCAACATAGTCTTGGCATAATTATCGTAAGCTCATTTTTCTGGTGGTAGAATAATAGAATCCGCCGTATGGAAGATGTAAAATTCGATGTAGTACCACAGTTAAATAGAATCGGCCTGTGTTGTCACCTTGCCGTATGAAAAACGCTGTGTGAGAAAGCTTATTCTGTATCTATTTATTTAATACAGTAAAAATTCATAGTTTAATCATGGGATAAAATTTAATACAATTAACCCAATTCTTAATATATGTTTATCAGCTTATTATTATCAACTTTAATACTCGGGCGAAAACGATACGAAATATTATTTTTTATAATATATAACGTAGTGTAGGGCGCCCTCTGGCTAGGTGGGGTGACGATATTCGCAAGATGGCTGGCGGCGGTTGGATGAGGAGGGTCGAAGATCGAGCCCAGTGGCGTGCCATAGGAGAGGACATGGCGTGCCATGTCCAGCAGTGGACGTAAGAAAGGCTGCTGATGATGTTGATGATGATGCCGATGATAATATGTATATTTAAAATACATATTGCCATGATTTCTGTTACTAACTAAAAAAAAATTGTTCGTAACACAACAGAAATCCTCTAAATCTTAAAACAAATTTCGAATAAGAAATTACACCATCTTTGCGGTCACACAAGATATTAATGAAAATAACTACTCAATAATTAATTTAGATGATCTCATAAAGGATTTAATTTCAGCTTAAAACATGACTCCTAACCATTACATCAAAGAGAGATATCAATGACCTTTCCGTAACACGCATTGTCGACTCCCTTTGATAATCGCTCGACATCCTCTCTAATGTTGAGACCCCTACAAACAGAATGACAACCTATTTGGCACCTTGGTATATAAATTTTAACAGAATGCCAAGAAAACTTTTCTATTACCTACTCTTTAAAAATAAAGAAGGTAAAGTTAAACCTTAGAAATGTAAAATACCAATTTCTAAGAACATGAAGTTATATTAAAGTGTTTGTTAGTGTCGTATTACAATCTAGTTTTTCTTATAAAAAAAAGATGACTGGTATTTATTAAAAGTTAACGTATATATTATAGTGTTGCTTTTGATACAATTAGTCACTTTTCTTTGAAAAAATAGAATTTAATACACAATAATTATTATGAAAACAAACAAGACGATATCAAAGAGATAATAACAAGAATTCTGTCGAATCCTTTTCCTTTGCATTATTAAATTTATATTTTGAAACGTATGTCAATTCGATCTATACAAATAAATAAAATTGGAGTGTCTGTTTATAATATTGAAATAACCGCTTTTTAATAAATGTATATGGATGTATACACGGTACATATTACCAAAATAAAGTATTTTACAATTTTTTCTGTCTGTCTGTTTGTTCCGGCTAATCTCTGAAACGGTAGACCAATTTTAACGGGACTTTCAGTGGCAGATAGCTGATGTAATAAGGAGTAACATAGGCTAATTTTTTTTTAAAGAATCGGCTGTTAGGCAGAACGAAGTTCGCCGGGTCAGCTAGTCATGAATAAAACTAATTGCTTTGATTCTGAAACTATATCGTAAACATAGATCCATTAAAAATAATTATCCATTCTAGCTAAATCTGTATTGGTGTCTGAGGAGTCTAGATATCAACGCAAATCCTTTAATATCCTTTCACCCCGTGATCAAATTGTACTTAGTCGTGCTATTCATTGAATATTCATAAAACGTGTTTAATAGTTCCATTAGTTGGCCATACACATTGGCTCGTTTACACCCAGTGGCATCAAATCTCGTCATTTGGACAATGGCGTCGGAATAATTATGGGCTATTATGAGCAGTGATTTCGCTAACGTAACAATTGCAAAACGTTTCGAAACTTATCTAGTCCATAGCTAATCTAAAATACAATTCATAAATGGATAAAATTACAAGTTTATAATGGTCTGGTTACCCGTGAGTTGTAGGTCTCGGTTCCGATTTCCTTTGCGAAACCTATTGCATCAGATCTTAAATTTGACAAAACGACTGTACGAAAAAAATGTTTATTTAAATATATTTACAAAAGAAAAAAATCAGAACTACTTAACCCTACTTAATCCAGTCGTGAATTGTGACAAATATTTTTATTAGTATACAATTAAACTGTTCGATGGATATAAAAGTTTTATGAAGAATTTATCCTTTTCCTATATTTTCTTATTCCTGTTCTACTGATATGTCAGCTAAGAACCACCTTCCTCCACAATTTCTTCCACTTCGTCCGAATTCTTAGACATTTTGAACATGCCCTATTTGCGATAACAAATTATTAAAAGCACTAAAGCGAAACTAAACAGCGTAGTGCGTTCATTGCGTCACAACAGCTCACAGCTTAGAATATCGCTATTATTCGCCAACAACCGAACTGGCCGCTTTGTGACCGACAACTATCAATTATGTTTAATTTATATGACAAATTGGTTTACTTTCAATCGCTTTATCTGTATAAATCAAATTATTATTTGTGGGCTCTAACAAATGCTGTTATTATTGATACAGAATTACCGGTAGCACCAATTACTGGTCCGTGCTTTATTTGCAAATTAGATACGACCAACCGACGGATATCTGCAAATTTTGATTATGTACCGATAAACAATTGATATCTTAGAAAATAGTAATAAAACGATCACTTTGTTTTGTTGCAAACCTACGCACTTGTTTGATAAATGCTACATAAATAGAACTAGAACATTAACAGCTTTTTTATTGTTAAAGTCGACCTACTTACTCTTGAACGTACCTAACTACCGCCAGCACCACTATCTTACTCAAATTCTCAGCAGCGACACCGAATCTGGAAACATGCCCGTAAAATGGCAATAGACTCGCATCCTATCATGACGGACAGATATCTGGCGAAATGTGGGCGCAGAAATGCATCTCTGCCTAGCCCTAGTGGAATGCAGGCTTGAGGTTGTGTATGTGTGTAGGTCCGTTTATAATATTAGTAGCATCCAACTTCTAGCATACTAATGTCGTCAACAAATAATAATTCAAACAGATAAATATCTGAAATAAGTCACAAAGCATACCAACAAATAGATGGAATCCAGTAATTTATACATCGCTGCCTCTTCGGAAACAAATGAATATTCGATGAAGTTATTATAAATAAAATATTGAAATTATCTCAGGAGCGACGATTTCGGCTCTTTTGTCCGTCTGTTTTGTTTGTACGATTTCCAGGTGGCGACAATTCCAAACTTTTCAATGGTACCGTCCTCTAATTAATTCTCGGTTCTAATTCCAGGGACTTTTGTTTCGACTGAGTTGTGAATGTAACCATAACTCATCAAAAATCGTACGCATTACATAAATGCTCCGTAGCTCTCGCGACATAAGTGTGTACCGTGCAATCTCTAGATCCCTGATTCGATTTCCAGATCGGGCATAAGTGTTATCGGATTTCTTGAAGTTAAAACTTCTATAGCGGCCCTGTGCACTTTTTTTGGGATGGGTAAAAAATGTTGAACTCGCGTCAGATCACGTGGCCCTGATCGAAAATGCTAGTTGTCATGCGTTGTTGTCGCATTTTCATGTTTGTATAAGATAGCGCAATAAATATTGTTTTGTACCACGTGAATGATAGTACTTTTATACAGATAAATTAAGCACTTCGTGCGAAATTATTCCCTAACCATTCCAAAATATTCAGAAATTCACAACGTTAATGTTGAAGTTTTCACTTCTGCCGACACTTCCGGAGTGCCACCTGTTTTTTTTTTCCAGCTTGAGTCTGGAAGTGTGGCCGAAATAACAACATTAGTCTCGCCCCATATGATGTAAACTAGACGTAATAATCCTCCGGGAATACGGTCGAGAATATAAGTCGTGATGGCCTCGAGGTTTAGGCACGCGGTCGAGAATCGCGACGGTCGCGGGTTCAAACCCCAGGCACACACCTCTGACTTTTTTCTGAGTTATGTGTGTATTCACAATGAATTATCACGTAGTTTAACGGTGAAGGAAAACATCGTGATAAAACCTGCACACCTAAAAGTTCTTAGGAATTTCTTGGGTGTGTAGTCCGCCAACCCGCACTGGGCCAGCGTGGTGGACTAAGGCCTAAACCCTCTCAGTTGTAGAGGAGGCCCGTGCCCAGCAGTGGGACGTATATGGGCTGATGATGAATATGGTCGTGAATCTATGCATATGCAAGGATTTCACTAATTTTTTATAACAAATTCCATGCGGTAAAAATTAAGTTAGTTCTAAAACTTCATACTATTAGATTTTTTTTTTAATGAATAACTCGTTCTGGGGAGCGATGCAACAAGCGAGTGCAAATTGTGATTTACATAATTATAACCAACTCGCTCGTAGATGAAGAGATTGCTTTAAATACGGGGATGTTCTAGCGCTTGTACATATTATAGTAAAGTTGTACAACATAGCTGTTCTTTGGTTTTCTTTTAAAATTTAAACAATAGGAAACTTGATCTTGAAAAAAAATATTATCGACTGCCCCGTGATCTCGCGGCACAAGCATGTGCCGTGCGATCTAGAGGTCCCGGGTTCGATTCAGGAGTCGGCCAAAGTGTTAATGGGTTTTCCAATAGAAAATTCAGATGCAGTACGGAATCTAAAAATTTGCTAAAAAAATGGCAATAGGGCAAGCCTATTACATAGAACTGATACGTACCTGGCAAAATGTGGTTACAGAAATGCACCTCTACCTACCCCTTCGGGAAACACAACCGTGAGGATAACCTCACATAAGTATGTAGGTATGTATGTAAATAAATTAATAAATTTCTTATAGAAAGCTTTCTTCTCATATTCATTTTTCATCATTGGAAATTGTCCAAGCAACTTAAAAAGGATACATCCTTTTGAAATCTTGTACACAAGGTTGTACACAACATGCACATTGATGTCATCACCATTAAATTTCGAGATATACGGCAAAATGTCCTCATTACGCCTCTGCTTCTACCTTTAAAGTATTCACTATTGCTTCAATTTTCATATTTTTACGTTTTCCACAGAACCTGTGTTTACGGAATTTACCGTTGTTTTATTAATCAATAAATATAACTGACGCTTTCGTTGAAAGACTTATTCGAAAAATAAGATAGAAAATAAAACAGTAAGCCAATTATTTTGCACAAAATAGGAAAACATTGTCTGAAGTGACGCCTCAAATTCGTTGAAATTAATTAAAAACAATGAGGTCATACTGCGTTATTTATTGAAGTCATTCACAATCAAAGTCGAATTATTTGGTAACCTATATTTTGATGAAAACAAAAGAAACAACAAAGAAGAAAAAGAAGGTTAAAGCAGCATTGATCATTAAGCAATGCAGTTCACAGAACGCGACGGTGAAGTAAATATAGATATACATTTTAAAGTGCCTAAATGGAGCTAGCGAAATGTAAGTAAAGGAACAGGCCTCTGCCTACCCCGTTGTAGATACAGCCGTGTTTCCATAAAACACAACATAAAGCGAAAAAAAACAAAAATATATCCAAAAAGATTTTTTTGGGTTAGCAAGAAAACGCCAAGTATGGCATTTTATTTTCAGTCTAAAAATACTGTGGTGGTAGACTATAAATTAGTGATTCATAAAGTTATCCAAAATAGAAGTATTAAGTAAATAAAGTATAATCCAAGTGTGGGATTTTAGACTGTCCTTGAAGACTACGACATATCATTCAACCATACACGAGGCTGAAGCTGTAAGATTTATACGGGCTAATAAAACACGACTGTTGAAAACAAATGACGAAAATATATACCCAAATACACACCCAACAGTAAAGAATAGATGGTACAAATACCCTCGCACGGGCTCTGTCCATAGCATGTTCATAGCTCCATAAACCAGTTTAAACGCCAATCTACGGCGCTTTATCTCGTAACCGACACTTAGGTGTGCGGCCAAAGTGCCAAAATCTCTGCGGGATTGCCTAATATTTATACCCGAGCCAATGACACCTAAATAGTTTAGCAGTGCTAAAGTTTAGAACACCAGTTAGGGGAGGCTTTGTTGTTCGGTTAGAATGTTTTCTTTTTGCGAGAAAGTAAATAGATGCAATGAAGATAAAAGTATTTAAGATTCAACTTTCAGAAAAGTTAATGTGATATTTAATACATAATATGTAAAGTACATCTTAAAAACACAACACTCCTGCGTAATCATACAAATGAGTTACTAACGCCATCTACCGTCAATGATAATGATTTACCCCCATCTTATTTGTTTTTGCAGCAAGGGCATCAACATACAACACATAGAAAATGCGTTTTCGACCTTTAATTGCACAGATACAAAACAAGATTTTCTTATTTATTGCAACAAGACAATAGAGTGGATATAGACTTTCTCATAGGTCATATGTCATAAATGTCACGTTTGTGCGAAAAATCACAAGTTCGATTCCCAAGTCGCGAAAAAGTATAATGTTTGTCTGTTAGGAAATTTTTAGCAGGAGCACTAAAGAATTCGCGGCTATGGAATACTAATGTTATCCCTTCGTGGATACATTTAATAGAAAAATGCACCAACGTGTACATTGTGGGCCTAACCTCTAAAAGAGAGAGAGAGAGAGTAGAAGAAGAAAATCGATGGTCTTTTAATATAAATTTTCACATCCATTAAAATGCATTTTACGCATAGCAACTTCAACTAGTTTATAATAAACAGTAATTGAAAACAACTAATACAAAACCTGCTATAAAAGTTTAATTTAATTCCCTCACTTTTTTTCAATTTAATTTAATTTGTAGGTTCGTGTGACGCGAGCGAATATACTCGGAGCCTTAAATTACATGTTACGGTCTCATTGTAAACAACCTACTGTTACGCGAAATTGTCTGTTTGTTCACATAAAACGGGTATTGAAGTAATATTTTAAACAATTCAGTACAAATTATACGCTTGCTCCCAACGCAGTCTAGCCTTAAATTGTTATTCCATTTTGTAATCAATCTTACCAATATTACGTTACGCTTAAAGTGATCCCGAGCTACTGCAGTCCCGAGCTACTGCAGTCACTACCAACCTCCCCTTCCGTGACTGCAGTATCCACTCCTACAGGCCATACTTTCCTTTCCCATATCATCCTCTACCCACACACCCTATTCCCTTTTCCCGGTTGATGACGGGCAGCAGCGTCATCAACGCGAGTCCCCTCCTGCGCTCGCCAACCCGCCTGCCAAGCGTGGCGAGTATTGGCAAATACCTCTCGATGAGTACAACCAGGACCAGGCCCCCAGTCCCCGGCAGCCCCGCTATTCCTGGCTACGGTAGCGGCCATGGTTACGGCGGGGCAGGGGGTGCTAAGAATCCCCGGGTTGGCCCCGGCTACCACCCCCGACGACGACTGGCCCTGGTAACACACAACATACGCACGTTGAGGACAGACGAGAAGATTGTCGAACTGGAAGAAGAATTGAGCGGGTTACACTGGGACATTCTGGGGTTGTCGGAAGTCCGAAGAATCGGGGAGGACACGATAACCCTGAAGTCCGGTAACCTGCTCTTCTACCGGGGGGACGACCAACAGTCCCGAGGAGGTGTCGGATTTCTCGTCCACAGGTCTCTCATCAACAACATCGTATCCATCGAAAGTGTGTCGAGCAGGGTAGTGTACCTTATACTCAGAATATCGAAAAGATATTCGTTGAAGGTCATACAGGTATACGCGCCGACCTCGACACACCCAGATGAAGAAGTAGAGGAGATGTATGAGGACATAAGTCGGGCCATACATACTTCCAAAACCTACTTCAATGTTGTTATGGGAGACTTCAACGCAAAGTTGGGCAAGAGAAGCGATGCAGAGTTGAAAGTGGGGCAATTTGGACATGGGCAACGGAACCTCAGGGGTCAGAGGCTGGCCGACTTTCTGGAGAAAGAGGGACTCTTCGCGATGAACTCTTTTTTCCAGAAGCCGCCTCACAGGAAATGGACCTGGCTGAGTCCTGACGGTTCTACGAGAAATGAGATAGATTTCATCTTGACGACGAATAGACGGATATTCAGTGATGTCTCTGTGATCAACAGGGTGAAAACCGGCAGTGATCACCGAATGGTTAGAGGCTCATTGAATATCAACGTCCAGCTAGAAAGGCGTCGCATGATGAAGTCTACGCTCCGACCTACTCGCGCCCATATCCAAAACCCCGAGAGCTTTCAACTCGAGCTTCGAAATCGCTTTGATTGCCTAGAAGAAAACCTTGCAGTGGACGAGTTAAACAGCGGTTTGGTAGAAGCTGTCCATACGGTGGGATCTAAGCATTTTAGACCTCGCCGTAGAGATAGACCTCAAAAACTCTCGATCCACACTCTTGACCTTATGGCCGAACGTCGATCTATGGCGCTGCAGTCTTCCGAGGACGCCGAAGCATATCGTCAGCTCAATAGACGGATCTGGAAGTCCTTGCGACACGATGTCCGGGCTCACAATACTGTGAGCATTAAAGAGACAATTGAGCGGAACGGAGGCTCCAAAGTGTTTGCAAGAGACTTGTCTATTGGGCAAAGACAGTTGTCTAGGCTGAAGACGGAGGGCGGCAGCGTAGTGTCGACGAGGGCAGAGGTGTTAAGGGAGATCGAGAGGTTCTACGGACAGCTTTACACCTCGGTTGCCGAACCGACTGTTAGCTCGGCCGAAGACCCGAGAGCCGAGTTGATCCGCCACTTCAGTGATGATATCCCGGACATCAGCCTATGTGAGATTGAGATGGCCCTGAAGCAACTTAAGAACAACAAGGCGCCGGGCGAGGACGGAATCACTTCAGAGCTTCTGAAAGCGGGCGGAACGCCGGTACTTAAAGTCCTTCAGAGGCTCTTCAATTCCGTTCTCCTCGAGGGCTCAACGCCAGAGGCATGGAGCAGGAGCGTGGTGGTACTGTTCTTCAAAAAAGGTGATAACACTTTGCTGAAGAATTACAGGCCCATCTCGCTCCTGAGCCATGTCTATAAGTTGTTTTCGAGGGTCATCACAAATCGTCTCGAACGCAGGTTTGATGACTTCCAGCCTCCCGAACAAGCCGGTTTCCGAAAAGGCTTTAGCACCATAGACCACATCCATACGCTTCGGCAAGTTATACAAAAAACCGAGGAATATAACTTGCCGCTTTGTTTAGCGTTTGTGGACTATGAGAAAGCCTTTGATTCGATCGAGACCTGGGCTGTGCTAGAGTCTCTCCAGCGGTGCCACATTGACTGTCGGTACATCGAGGTGTTGAAAAGCATATACAGCAACGCCACCATGTCGGTCCGAGTACAAGATCAGAGCACGAAGGCTATTCCACTACAGAGAGGCGTGAGACAGGGAGATGTCATATCTCCGAAACTGTTCACTGCCGCGCTGGAAAACGCCTTCAAGCTCTTGCAGTGGAAAGGATTCGGCATCAACATCAACGGCGAGTATATCACACACCTTCGGTTTGCCGACGATATTGTCGTCTTGGCAGAATCGCTGGAAGACCTTAGCACTATGCTCGAAGACCTCAATCGAGTCTCTCAACAGGTGGGTCTTAAAATGAACATGGACAAGACGAAGATCATGTCGAATGTCCATGTTGTGCCCACCCCGATCGCAGTTGGGGGCTCGACTCTCGAAGTTGTAGACGAATATGTCTATTTGGGACAAGTGGTCCGGTTAGGCAGGTCCAACTTCGAGAAAGAGGTCAATCGTCGAATCCAACTCGGTTGGGCAGCGTTCGGGAAACTACGCGACGTCTTCTCGTCCAAAATACCTCAGTGCCTGAAGACGAAAGTCTTCGATAGTTGTGTGTTACCAGTGATGACATACGGCACTGAGACGTGGCCTCTCACTATGGGCCTCATTAGACGGCTCAGAGTCACTCAACGAGCTATGGAGAGGGCTATGCTCGGGGTTTCCCTACGAGATCGAATCAGAAATGAGGAGATCCGTAGGAGAACTAAAGTAACCGACATAGCCCAGCGGATTAGCAAGTTGAAGTGGCAATGGGCCGGGCACATAGCGCGGAGAACTGATGGCCGATGGGGCCAAAAAGTTCTCGAGTGGAGGCCACGTACCGGAAAGCGCAGCGTGGGACGTCCTCCGACAAGATGGTCAGACGACCTGGTGAAGGTCGCGGGACGTCGCTGGATGCCGGCTGCTTCCAACAGGTCCCTGTGGAAGTCATTGGGAGAGGCCTATGTCCAGCAGTGGACTTCGATTGGCTGATGGATTGGATTGGATTGGATAAAGTGATCAGTTTCACCAAAACAATGAGTTGGCTAACTACGTTAGTAAAGTATAGTAAATATTGAAATATACTAAATCTAGTTTGGTAAGTATTAATAAAAAACAATGAACAGGTTTCAAAATGTTTGTAGTCTAATAAATCTAATTAATCTATCTAATAGCCTATAACCGAAGATGTCTTACTTTATTAGGAAAGACTTTCCATTAGAAAATTCTCAATGGCATCACTAAGCCTGGAAAAGCTGGGTTGGGCAGCATTCAAAAAACTTCGTCGAGTCTTTTCGTCACCTATACCGCAGTGACGATATTCGCAAGGTGGCTGGTAGTGGATGCGAAGGGCCGAAGATCGAGCCCATGTCCAGCAGTGGACGTGAGAGAGGATGTTGATGATGATGATGATGATAATTACGTGGGAATTAATAAACACAGCTGGCAAAAATGTGGCTCCAGGAATAACGACGTAAGTGCCTGTATGCACGCAAATTAACTATCGAGATATACAATATATGTACCTACAGTGTTTAAATCATACAGTCAACAATGTCAATGTTATTTAAAGATCATTTAAATTCAACTTACCCAATAAAAAAACTTGTCACTTCGTCTAATTTGTCATACTATTGCGAGCAATCTCAACTAAAAAAAGCCAACATCCGCGCAGCGAAATTGCTAAGTTGGATATAATCTGTAGGGCCACGAGAGCCCTCCGGTGCGGCCAGTAATAACGCCGATTACTGGGACCACCCAGTGCTGGGATCACTCGCTACTTGTCTACCAGTCTAAATAATACATAAATACTGAAAATAATACTCAAAAAAGTTTTAGCTTACATAAAATTGACTCTTCCCAGGCAAAATTTGTGGGAGTAATTTGAGTAAAAGTATTTGACGAAAACTGTCTTTAATTAGATTTAAATTTTACCCACTGTTTAGTTTTGTGGTTGTTTATATTTCTGGAATAAATATAACTACAATAATATATATAATCTTACGCCTCCTTGATCTAAAGTATCTCTATATTTACATTTACAAATACGCCAGTTACTCTCCCAACTAGAAATTAGAATTTGAACCTATGACTCTTGTTCGCACCCAACAATTTATGCTTCAAGGCCCAAATATATTAAACATGATGATAAAAGAAACCAAGTCGATGGGTAAGCGACGTAAACAGTGAAAGCATTAAGACAACTATTTGTAAACAACCAGACGTTATCGGAATAGACTACCGATACAAGTATATCGCAAGGGACCGAAACTAATAGACGCGAATGTACCGAAAGACCCGTGCCCCTTGTTTCATTATGGCCCGAGGCAACAATTAATACGGTGTCAACTGTATCAAGAGAATTCAATTTAGTTAAATTACATTTAGTTTTCATTTACGTCTAAACACGGTGTTGTGAAACAAACATTTGTTGACATACTATTTACTCGAGGCAAAGTATTGTTAGCTTACTTAGCAATGTTTGTAGATCTTACGCCTTCGCTTGGATACGGTTTTATGCAAATTGGCCGGATAATATGCCTATATCGGGCCCGGGTTTGGACATTACGCAGATTAACCAGATAACTATATCGGATAGACATTTGCATGACGTGTTAGAGGTGAACTATTAGTAAATTGCTTGATAAAACCGATTGAACCCAGCTTTGCATGGGCGCAATTTATGAAAATAAGTAGTGTATGTTCTTTGTCATGGTTTCATATGTCTTCCTATCATAAATCATATAAATGAATTCGATGATTTAAGCGTGAAAACGTCATCATCATCAAAACGTAACAAACATTATTTTATACTTTATATTATCTTTTATAATAAAATTATGCATTCTAATAAAAATATTTCAAAATAGAGAGTATAGGTAAGTTCAGAGCTCATTTTAATGTTATTTTGTAATTTGAGTAAACATATTTTTTATTACCAACTCTATAGAGCAAGCTGTACTCCGCGGATTATTGTTAAATCCCCAAGTTCAATGTAGTTTAATTCCAAACTTATAGTTTACAGTTTGCTCCACAGCGATGCTCCAAACAGCTCACACTGTGCAAAAGTTTTAACACATCCAAACATTTGTTTTACGATAACTACAGGTGGGAAATCGATTTTCCTTCAATTTCCTCAGTTTCGGTTTAAATGGCGGTGTTATTTCGTTATTTCCGCACACGTATTAACTGCTGCCTTTATGAGCTCCGTCTGACTTTATAGCGTAGTTCGTAAGTTAGCCTCACTCATTTGGTCTACCTCTGAACTTGTTACATTGTTCCGTGACGTAATTACACGCGCAATTTCCATTCAACAATTTGTATGTAAAGTACACACTTTATAGCCACACCTATATTGTCTATACACTCATACAAGATAAAAGCTTGTGTTGTAGATACTAGGAATAGAAGTGATTTCTAACGAGATGACACTCTATTCAAACCGCACTTACAATCAGGTTTCGGTGACGTCACTTTTCTAAAATATAAAAAAAGTATTGAATATGCTCTCCTTTTGGAATCAGCTTGTGTGTATTCAGTTATCAGGTTGGCATTATAGTGCCAACTGGTTAAGGGCGATCTTATTAACGTTTCTTGGTCGTCTGCACTGTGGTCCACATTGCACTGACCAACAGCTGCGCTATTGTCACTTTGCACTGGCAGTATAAAAAATCACGCTGATATTATAAAGGGTAACTTTTGTAAGTTTTTTGTTAATGCTGAAAAGGCTGGAGCAATGTTGGTATAGAAGTAGCTGATACCCTAAATCGACATAGGTTACTTTCTATCCCGAAAAATAAAATGTAACACATTCGAAAGCACCATTCTTAAATTACTCTTCAAACATTCTCACAAAGAACATGACGGTAAACCATTCTATCCACTAATACTTCAATATTGCATATATTTACGCTTCCTGCCCTTTCATCGCCCTCCGGCAGCAATGGGCCTGTCGATGGGGTCCCAAGACATCTCGGTACTTCCGCCACAATTACGTAAAGGGACGTTTCTCTGACAACCTTACCCACCCAGCCATGATACCCCAAGTCTTTGAACTACAATTGTTAAATTATTCAGAATACATACTCGGTGATGGTAATTCTGTGAGCTATAAAGGTAATTTAAGGTTTTATTTTATGACAGGTTAACCTATACATAAGTAACCGTAGGTGTATTTATAGAAAACAGTATTTATTTTCACAGGCTGTTTATATTTTGAAGTAAAATAATTACTCTGGAATGATATTTCATGTATTCTATGTTCAGTATATGAGTTTTTAGATATCTAAGATTTTTTTTATTTCAAACCATTTTTATAGTAAAGATTGACACTGATTAATGAATATATGTGACCTTCATTAGTTACTTCTTGCACGAATATTGCTTACATGAATAAATCGTTCTCAGATCTGTCACCGAAAGTATGCCGACGTTCCTTATGCCTTGGTATAATCTACCTCTATACTCTATTCTATACCATCAAGAGTCACTTTTAGTCATCATTACATTGATATTTTTTTTGTTCTTCACACCGATTCATTGTATTCAATTCATAGTTTTATTATTAATATCCATGAGAAATCTGCCGAGACGTTGTTTCACAAAAGTGTAACATCAAAGCTGAACAAAGGACAAAATTGCGAATGTAAATATAAATCATAAAGGGCTTTATAAACTTTGTCGTGTCCCTTGGAGACCTTGTTATGATTTGTTTATTGTTTGCTCATGCCCAATTTAAATGTTTGCTAATCCTTACCAAAAACACACGCGTACTTACGCTCCTGTGCTCCCATTTTAAAAACGTCTCCAAAGTTGTTGCTAAGCAAATGTCTTTGTTACATTTTGTAGAGCCAAGACTCGCCTTTGAGTATAAAGAATGATTTTATTGTTTTATTTTTAAGTCGGGAAAATAGAACGGAGAGAAGGATCTTGTCTCCGGACTTAAAGACTTACAGTTGTATTTATATTTTACCGTCGTCCATAAAATATTTTTTTTTAAAACTAAACTATTTTATTACTTACAATCCCACCTCTTTGCTTCAAAAGCGACGTTCTATTCAACCAAATTAATTAAATACATAAATATCCCAAACAACATATACATACTTCTGACCCCACATAAGATACAAGTCTTGAATCGTGGGTATCATGTATTGTTGAAATATTACACGATTTTTGGACACAATAAATAACATACTACGTGCATTCACATACCAAACTCAAACGCTATGGATCTATCATTCTCCCGATCACCTCCTCTTAAGGTGTCAGATTGAATCTATTCATTAAAGCTAGCAGTCCAACGTTGGCCACCGCGTCTTTATCAAGTGTCTATTAGCCTATCATCAATCTTTGGACAACAATGATCCCCTAACTAAGAGGCGACGACACTGAATCTGTCGGTATACATAGGGTATCTATCAATGGTCAAAGGTCGACGAACTTACAATGTCACAAGACGTGAACCATGATTCCAAATTCAAAATTGGTAAAATATATTACAGGTTTTTTTTTTATAAAATGATTAAGGAACAACAAAATGCCAGCCTTATGAATAGTTAACGCTTATTTCAAATATGTAATATCATTAAAAATGAATGTCCGATAAATATACTTTGTCAAATAACATATGTTAGCTTTGTGAATATTTACCCGTTCACTTTTATTTCTATTTGCAGAGTAGTGTATAAACTGAAATTATTCTCGTTAATTTGTTTTCATTAAATTGACGTATTCTGTGATTATTAATATTTTGATGTTTTCAGTAACTGAATGAAAAATTGCTCATTAAATTATTTTAAATATGCTCTCTCTTTGGCAAAAATAAATATTAATTCAATAGAAAATATAATTAGCAGAATCAAATGCAAACAAACTCTTTAAGACAGCTCTTGAAGATTAATTACACAATACATCATTGGAGCTGGGGGTAACGGTGGATATTTTTAAAGCATTAATGAACTTCGCTCTCGTAACTCTTTTATTCAATATTAAGTGATTAAAAGTTTATTGAGAATGTTAATTTTTAAAGTTTTGTTTAAGGTTCCTGTTTCTTCACGTATATTTATTACATGAAAGGAAAAAATTACTTTCAACAACCTAGGAAACGTTATGACTTTTTTTTTTACTTTACAATACAACTTTCACTGAAGACTGATCTAGAGGTTACAAAATACAAAATTTATTACTTAGTTTTTATCAACAAAATATAAGTCTATATACGTACCACTATAAATAGAGCTGGGGGGAAACATGGATAAGTCAACTAAATAAAAAAACGTTTATACAGACTTTAAACAGACCGTGATCGAAAACTAAGACTGGTTTTAGTTACGGTGATTACAAACACTGTGACGCTAAAAAGATCTTAAAAAATAACCATTCCTAATAACCATTAATTAATACTTCGTTTTCGATCAGTGTATTTTTATTTTATTCTAGTGCCAACCCGCACTAGACCAGCGTGGTGGACTGAGGCCTAAACCATCTCAGTTGTAGAGGAGGCCCGTTCTCAGCAGTGGGATATATTTGGGCTGATGACGATGACGATGACGATTTTTATTTTAAGTAGTTCATCTGATGGTGTGAGATCGTCAGCCTATTTTAAAAGAATAAATAAATCATTTCTGGAAACATTTATTGGGCTTTAGCCAATATCCCTATTCGATCAAACAGCCCCCAGACCGCAACTAATACACGAATTCAAAGAAACCGATATTAATCTACATAATATAATTAACATGACTGAACCCAATTATCGTTCCAAGAACAACTATACATACAGCTAATTGTATTGCGGAACCAGAGGATACAATGGCCATGTTCGGTAGAATGGACACATTCATAATATTATTAGCTTGACTGGCTTACCACATTGACTGAAATGTATCTTTATATAGAACAGAGTCTATAGCTTTTAGAGTTGGACTTAAGTGGAGGAGCCAAGAAGACAGCAAATCAACATACATACAAACTAATAAGACAACAAATCAACATACATACACAACATACCAACTCATGCCTTCTCCCATAGGAGTAGGTGGAGGCTATTGAGTTCTACAAGCTTCAATCCTGACATACCTCTGTTGCCTCATCCAAATTTATACATCTTCTCATACATTTCCTTCTGTTAAGAGTGCTCTTGACATTTGCCTTACGGGGAATATCATCTTTTTCAACCCATTTACAAATCAAGTGGTTAGTCCGTAAGAAACCATGATATATGTAGACTGCGATAATCTTAATATTGAAATCCCGAACTCAATCAACTCAGTTTTTTACGTATTGGTAACGAGAGAAAGGAATTTTGTCACGTCTAGTACAATATTACCATTTCGAACTAAATATAACATGGCTAAGTGCGTCATCCATCATCAAAAATTGTTACTTATAGCCCTTTGGATCGGAGGTGTAAGAATTCCACCATTCATAAGAGGCGACTATTCAGGATTACCAGGCATACTACCGAAGAAGCGCGCCCTTACAGAAGGCGATCCCGAGATGTGCGGCAGAGCGTATGGCCTCGTGAATGTCGCGGGCGCTTACACCAATAAAACAATATATTCGGATGATGAGTTTGAAGGCTGGAGACCCCAATATACACTTTTCGGCCTCCTCTGAGCTACCAAACGGAAAGCTTAAGGCGCTTTCCTCTTATTAAAAAGAGAAAAAGGTTATTCAACCCTTTCAAATAAGGAATCGCAGAATTCGGATAATTTAAATTATAAAACATAGGAATTTAACTTCAGACTAATGTACATTCCAATATATTATATCGGACTCATGACACACAACTCCCTTTATCTGTATACAACTAAAATTCGCAACGACCATAAAGTTAATGACCCCGATGAGTCCAGCCATAAAAATTTAAAACTTAATATATTACCGACAAAATACCTGCAATAAAGCCTTATTAAAACTGACACAATCAAAATGAAACGTTTCCAAGATTGAAATGATATTCGAAATCATTAGTAATAATGGACGTGCATTTATAAAAATCCCGATCGTGCCATACACGGTGGCGGTATCGATACAAATTATCGATTGGTGTGTGTAATCGTTCCCCGCATGAATATTTATTGTTAATTTGTAAACCCGATGGCCCGATAGTCCCAAGGCGTACTGAAAGCAATATTTTAATGTTTTGACTGTATATCACTGCTTAATGGCCATTCGAATTTCAAAACGGTGTAAAATACTTTGTAAGCGTTGTGTCGTTTCAATACTGCGGACGAGGCTTCTTAAAGACTGAGAAGTTATAATGTCTAGTGCGTGATCTTAAACTTCACGTAACTAAGAAATTACCTCGTTGGTCTTGCAGCACATGTGCGTGCCGTGCGATCTCGAGGTTTGGGATTCGGTTCCAGTGTCGGGAAAATTGTTATATTTCCTTTAGAAAATTATCTATAAAACGCCTATAGGCTTGCCCCCAATACGTGGGACTTGAAAACACGCATGACGAAAGTATAAATTGACGGTATAATGTATGTGTTACGGTAAATGTGATTACTATGGTTATTATTAATAATAACCAGTAATTATTATTAATCCTTACCTCATGATTTGGTAAATTTGATGCGAACTGTGATATTCATCATATTTACTGGTTTTTTATTAATAATTGACGATGTGATGTGGTAAAAGTAATAAAATAAACAAGAAACAATCTGTGTTGGTCAATATTTATTAGCAATTAAAGTAATAAAATTAAATAATCATAAAATTAACCTAACCCCACAATATGTACCAAAGGTAAGGTGTAATTATGAATAACAACCGGTAAACGTATATTCATTACTTTAGCTTTCAATTTTGGTAACTATTAATAATTGTTAGTAATTATTAATAATATTCAATTAATCACACTTGCCGTAACATATGAATAAAGTAATATATACAGTGGTTTTTTTTTACATAGAGGTACCAATTTTCAAACCCGTACCACCAAAGCAAAGCTTACTGCTAACTTGATCAAGCAATGACGCACTTTAAATTAACCGTAATGGTAAGGACAGGTCTCCGTAATATAGAAACTGCGGTGCGCTGTTATTTATGGACCGAGCGATTAGTAATTTGTAATCAGATTTACCCCAATTGTGTGTTTTGTTCGTAACTCGGAAATTGGTTGGCTCTGTGGTTTATTTTGAATTCCGTTTGAAACCTTTCACGCCTTATATAACAGCTTGTATATTATCTAGGCTTCTCCGTTTGTTAGTAGCGACGTTTGAAATTCGAATTATGTAAAAAAAATGTGATTAATATAAAACGGTAGGTAGTAAAGTAATTTTGATATAGGAAATTTACTGAAATATAAAGTGCTTTAAATTTTTATCTAGGTGAAATAATTGTGAGCCAGATTTAGGACAATCCGTCTAGCTGTTTAAGCGTTATTTTGCTTTGCTCGAAACTACGATTTTTTAGGATCTCGTCAAACATTACTACCCAAAACTATCTATACATAATCAAAACTATCTATAAATGATCTATAATCCGAAAAGAGAAGGAAATAAGAATTAATGGAATAGGACTTTTACTGTAATCATAAATCTCTACAGTGCAGTAACATCACCATCATAAAATCTTAAATCTTAGAAAATAGATTAATCTTAGAAAAGTATGCGTCTTACGAAGAAACAACTTTAATTAAAACTAGACTGCTAATACATAAATAAGATCTTATTCATCAATTACTTCTCAAACGTAGATAATTAAATATTATCATTGGTGCGAACCAGGTTTCAAGCCTCGCGAAAGATAAACATTGATTCAGTGCAGTGAATAAGCACAGCTATAATTTTATTTAAAACAGTACTTTTATCAGTAAGTACTGAGAAAGTTCAACAGCGTTGTAACAGGATGCACGTTTCCTGCACTACATCTATCCGCTAATATGCCTCGACATTCCTTCGTATAAAATCCGTGCTTCACTAAAGTAAGTAATCTTTTTCCATTCACTCCGTTCTAAAAATGTAACGTTTATTTTTCGTTTCTTTTTAATGACAACAGTTTTTCGAATTTTGTCTGTTGGTTATTTACATAACCCACTAGAATAATTATTATCAGAAGCAGCACTGAGATTGTAAAATTGACTCCTATTACGAGGGACTTTAAGCACGACTTTAAGAGCGTGAGTCTGTTAATTTTTGTTTTAAGTGCTGAATACAAGTACAAAATGTCAAATTTAACATGTTATTTAATGTAGGATATAGTAGATGTGAATTTCTGCACTCACATTTCGCCAAGTATGTATCAGTCCCACGTAATAGGGGGCGAGCCTATTGCCATTTGTCGGGCACGTTTCCAGACGTCTTGCTGCTATTGAGAATTTGCTTATGGAAAAACACATTGCCCGACTCGGGAAGCGACCCCAGACCTCGAGATCGCATGGCACATACTTGTGCTGCGAGACCACGAGGCAGTCATGAGGAAATAATAATAATAATCATCATCATCATTAGCTCATATACGTCCCACTGCTGGACACGGGCCTCCTCTACCACTGAGAGGGTTTAGGCCTTCATCCACCACACTGGCCTAGTGCGGGTTGGCGGACTACACACCTAAGAAATTCCAAAGAACTTTTAGGTGTGCTGGTTTCATCACGATGTTTTCCTTCACGGTTAAAGTAAGTGATAATTCATTGCGAATACACATAACTTCGAAAAATCAGAGGTGTGTGCCAGGGGTTTGAACCCGCGACCGCCGAGATTCTCAACTGCGCACCTAAACCTCGAGGGCCATTACTACGTAATAATATAATTAACTATTTATTCCCTTGCCAAAGTTATAGGTAATTTCAGAGTATTGCCGGCCGAAGCGAGTGGCCAGCAAGTTGTCATGGCGTCTCATCACCGTCGAAACGTAATCAAACAGTCACCGGGGTTTAGATTTCGGGAACTGCGGTGCATTCCCGATATTTCTAGAAAGTGGAGCGAGTCAGCTATTTCGTTTTGGTGAGCAGTCGGCGCTCTGAGGAACGCAACATGCATACATAGTTCGAGGCGAGAAGCTGCGAACCCAGGTCAGTGCATACTGCATATTAATTATATTCTTGTTGACTGTTTCGCTTGGAAAAAGAGATGCTTACCTATTTGCTATGTGTATGTATGTATGTTTCTTTTATCCATCACATACAGTCCACATTCGCCAACAAAATTATTCACCTACTATTATATATTTCATAATTAAGTATGTTCGTATTAAATAAAATTACGATATGATAATCCAACTTCACAATAATACCACAATGGGAATTTAATCTAGATAGAACTTATAAAACCGGATAGGATATTGCAAATATCGAACGATGCGGACTTTAAGTATTTATGCTCTTATGTCGGTTCTCATGCCTTTAGATAACAAAGGTCATACGAGAAAGATCTCGTATCTATTTCTACACAAAGGTCACAAGGAGCAAATCATGATAAAAACAACAAAAAACTAAACGCGTGGGTGATTTCAATAAAGAACTTTAATCACAATCCTTAGTTAATAGAATAAGACAGCCGTGCGTGGGTCGAGCGTTCTCGATTCCATTCGATTGTCTACCTTCGATGTATCGATACCAACTGATTAGAAGCGGAGATCACTGATGTGCTTCCGCATTGGGGGCCGATGCCTCCTGATAGATTAACGAGTAGTCATTCAGATGTGAAACACGAATGATCGATATAGGTGCGTCGGACACTTGTGTGTTTAATAATCGGATGCTTTAACGTCGAACGGGGCGTACGTGCTTATTTTATGAATGCGCCTCTGCTTGACTGTGTATCTGATAATTATTTGTTTTAAACGTATTTCATAGTGAAGTGATGCGTGAAATTAATGTTTACAAGCTATGTACTAAATATGATTTGAGTGTTCCAGTATGTTGTATTGATAATGATATGGATGGCTATCGTTCTATAATATGAAATTGGTTTATAGCTTAATAATTGCCAATTTAACAACAATTCTGATTGAATTGAAATATAAATAACTGTTTATAAGATTATTGGCCGAATACTGAAACGCTACTGTATCTGAAGGCGACTTAGTTTTAAGTGGCTGTTATAATTTAAGCGGTATATACTTAAAAAATGTCATGTAAAAGAACTTTTTGTGGTAATGTTACCATTTATGGAAATTTAAATGGGCATTAGTTAATCACAGTCTTAAAACCGATAAATGATGTTAGTTTACCGCTTAAATTATAACAACCACTTAAATATAAGTCGCCCTCAGATTAAGTAGCGTTTCAGTATTCGGCCATAAGCCAGTCAACAAGCAAAACTTAAAGATTATAATTTGAATCTATTTTATTTAACAATAACCATTCAGCGAGAGAGAATGTAAACATAATTCGAAACGAAATTATTCTAGAATTCCATTAGTATATCATTCGTAAACACACCTACGCAATTCGGCAATCCAATTCAATTTCAATTTAATATTAATAAGACTTCATACACATTGTACATTCGTCTGAGTATGTAAAAGTGTTTGCTGCCGTTGTGACTCCTGATATCTCGAACGAACATCTTTGAGCTGTGTATTTCTAAGTCACACTTATTGTAATGATACTGCAAATAGAGGTCTTATCTCTCGCAGTGCTAACAGTGAGATTTTATGTTCGCCCTATCTTTGATCCGACACGTGTCTGAATAGAATCAGCCATTCAAAGAAGGAACCATTTTGGTATATCAATATTATGTACGTTAGATACATACTCACGCCATTATCCCCGAAAGATTAGGCAGGGAAGCATTTTTGCATTCATTATTTCCACAGAACAGTTGAATAAGGTTAGAAAGAAAATGTCAGCATGCCGGACAAGGTGGACTAGGACATAGGTGACGGACAAGCGGCGACACTCGTCCCCATACAAAATAATGTCTATACCCCTTCTAATCTTATTCAGCTGTTCTGTGCATATTTCGCTATTAATGAATTTACATGCTACGTAATAGGTGGCGGGCGGGGCCGTGCTGCTAGTGAGAATTTCCTAATGAAAAAACATAATATCAATATGCCCGACCCGGGAACAGAAACCAATCAAGATTGTTAGGCAAGCACTTGTTCCGCAAGAAACAACTCTTTATATACCCCTTTACATTTACCTAATAAATTTAAATGAATATACTTAACAATCACTCACAATGTTCTGGATGAACAACCCCACAGGTATGTGGTTCGTATCAGAAACTAAAATAGAGATTCGTTTTCACATGTAATATTTGTAAAGCGTAAACAAACCGTGGATGCTCATTTGCAGACAGTCTGCGCGAAGACTTTGAAAATTACTGTTTTGTATGAAATTCACACACACGTTGAATATATTACCAGAAGTTTTTTTATTTATGGTGTCACTGGCAGACTGGCACGACCGTTTTTATGCATGAGCAATTTCGTGAATCTCCATTAAATGGAATCATCAATTCAACTATAAATTGACAGCCCTAGTGATTGCATTCTCGCGTTAATTACAGCCCCTGATAGACCGGACTGCACTCCATTCTAAAAGTAATTGAAGCGTATCCCACGAGATGTCGCTTTATTAAAATCGAAATGCGTTTATTTTTTTCAACTTCATAAAGTTCAATCAATGATCTTTTTCTTTCGTACTATTAATCAGACGCCCAGTGTAATAAGAGCAATTTTTGGCAGCCTCCGAATCGTAATACCTAGAAATCGACTGTGTTACACACAGCAGGCTTAACTATGCATTATGAAAAGAAATCATGTGATCTGTAAAGATTTCTATGTAATAAGCAAAAATTCTTGTATCCTGATACTCCCGACATAAAATATCTTATTGCGGAGTCAGAAAATTGTTTGTAACCAGTAGTAGGTATTTAGTCGTTTCGAATTATTAATAGAGGAAAAAGTACGTTGATTACAAATGGTGGGACGCATTCATTCATTACGCATTAAACATGAAATCGTTTTTGAAAATTTAAGACATTTCATCAAACTTCTTAAAAGTAATATTGACACGACATTCAGAAGTAACAATTAAACATCTTAGTTTTACTCATGCGCTTCGTGTTTATTAACAACGTTTGCTTATATAAGTTTCACAGCGATTACTGCCGGTATATTCTATTTGGATCCGAGGATAATATCTACCGTCTTCGCAAAACGGATGTTGACTGTGTGGTTACCAATCAATTAATATACACGCAATCCTTTAAGATTTATTAGGTATGATGGAATTTTATTGATTAAAAACGTTGCTATGAAATTAATGTCTGACTGAACACTATAAAACATGATTTTGGTTGAACGAGCGGGAGATTTTTGCCAAACAATGCGGTAGTTTAAGTTGATAAAAAGTGGTAATAAATGTAAAGTTAAAGTATTATAAATTTAAAACACTATAAATGCGATGCCATGTTTTCGAACTCCTCCGACCCTCATCACTTTGGACTTAATTCGCAATTAGCAATACGTAAGTGTAGAAACTTCTGCTAACCTCTTCAGATATATCTGAATATATGTATGTAAGAGCTTATTAATATTGATGTTTTTATTTTTTATTTATAGTGACACTCTATTTACTAGCTATTTTTTCTAATTAAAGGAACTAACAAAGTATAAAGGCCGATACGCCGCTTACAGCGTGTAGTAGGCATTAGGAAAGCTTAACGCAAATCCCAGAAGAGGTTTAATAGGGATAAAACGTTTATATAAATTGTACGTCTTTAAGCTGTGAACATTTTAATCAATAATGAAGGAAACTAGGTTAATCTTTTACCTCCCCAACACTAGGTTTATATGAAGTAGACAGAACAGTTTTTTATGCACATTAATATTTCTAGTGTTAAATTAATATTTGGCTACCAAACGTTAGAACTAGTTTTTGCAGAAACTGATTTAAAAAAAATATAATAATAATATAGTTTCTTATTGACACAGAGCTGTAAAATTTAAACATAAACTTGTGGGTCGTCTTACTCTTACAGAAGGAAAGTTGTTAAATCTTGAAAAAGAAATATTTTCATTTTTATTTGCTTTGCTATCCAAACGCAAACAGAGAGCGACATGTGACAAAAATTGGACTCTACACCTTTTCGCTTCGCGTCAGAGGCATTTTAAGGCCGAATCTTTTCGTTGTGTAAGGTCTATTCCGTATTTTATTGCTCCTGATGGTTGTGGGCGTTCAAGACAACTAACTGCAAGGGTATCAGCAACCACAGATCGCTTGAATTAACTACTGTTCTCTCGTTTTTTTTATTCTTTCAAAGCCACAAACCCATTTAAAATCTCCAATTTTTAAAGAGTACCTACTTCATCATCATCAGCCCATATACGTCCCACTGAGAGGGTTTAGGCCTTAGTCCACCACGCTGGCCTAGTGCGGGTTGGCGGACTACACACCTAAGAAATTCCTGAGAACTTTTAGGTGTGCAGGTTTTATCACGATGTTTTCCTTCACCGTTAAAGTATGTGATAATTCTTTGCGAAAAGTCAGAGGTGTGTGCCTGGGGTTTGAACCCGCGACCGTCGAGGTTCTCGATCGCGTGCCTAAACCTCGAGGCCATCACGACTTCTATCAATTTTTAAAGAGAACTTAATCTGCATCTATTTCTACGCGGTGAAGTTTACCATTTTTCAGAATCTATGCTATTACAAAAATCTATGGAAATGAACCTTAAATTTGACATCGTTGTTAGTGAAGTTTCTATAAACAATTTTTTGTGCAGTAATCAAATATATCTAAAGAACGACATAATTCTGTCAAAGTTAGTATTACAATAGAATCAGGACTAAACACAGGGTGTAAAAAGACCGTGGTGGAAAAATTGAGACGGGTAACAGTTACGGTGATTTCAAATACATTGACATTTGAAAAAAATATTAAATTAACGTTTTCCTAATCACCATTACCTGTCTCGGTTTTTGATCACGGTCTTTATACAGTTTACACACTATACGTGACTAATAGGTTGGTTAATTAACTACAAAACGTGTCAGCCTTCGTTAACATGGTAAAATGAAAATTAAATAAAAAAGTCGTATACGTGCGCAAACAATGACCACTCAACCCAAGTGATCCACGGTGTATATTTAATAAATGGTTTTTCTAACATTTCAAACAATGGATGTGGTATCATTAATCTCTAAACTACCGGTAACGGGTCTTACGGACAATGATGGCTAACTACGTTCCGATGGTATCTGGTCAGATGGAACTAATCGATTCACTCGTCCCGACTTTCATTAAAGTTATTGGGTCACGTTTTGATGACTGTGATAAGTGATTCGCGGCGGAGCCCGTTGTCTCGTGTTTGAAGAGTACCCGTATGACAACAAATAATGCCTCGGCGTTCTTATGATTTATCACTACTTTCGTTTGAATGGCGCTGTTTAATGCTTATATGGTTGGGATTGTTTTTTTAATCGAACAGTTTTATTTTTTACTACAAGTACTTTTGTAGTTTCTTTATAGTCAATCTCACGGCTTAAAGATGTAATGTGCGATTAATATGTTCCGGCTTCGATTGCCTAGTAAGGAAAATATAAGAATGCCTCGATGGTCATTTGCGGGTCGGGTAAAGTGTACTTTTTAATTAGAAAATTCTGACTGGCAGCATATTGTCTGAAAAAGTGTTTGAAAAACATAGACTGCTCACCCCCTATAACGTAAAACGTATGTGTTTTATACACATATTGCAGAATTGTAATGTAAATACACTTCTGCCTAATACACCGGGGATATAAGCGCAAAGTAATAGTAAAACAAAATTGTTTTCCAATATTAATTTATCTGTGCGAACTATTTCCTATCACAGCGGGACGTTACGCTTCGACGACAGATTTTTCTATCAAACTTGGAAATTAATTTTGAAGTTGGCTGACCAACGTTCAGATCCCGAAGCTAGACCGAACTGTCCGCCCGTCTCCAACTTATAGTTTTATAGCAAGTTGGCTTCAACATAAATATAAAAAGAAAGTTTTTACGAGCTATCGTGTATATAGTTGAACTTAGAGGGACTTTAAATATGCATGCAATGATAGCATGCTCAAAGTAATTATGTAAGTTAAAAGTTATCTGCCTGTAAGTTACGTAAATCTTAAACTATTCTTTTTTGTATTTATGTTTGATGGAATTTGTTAATTATTAACAAAATATTATGTAATTAAAATTCTAAAACTAGTTTATTTCAAATAGAGAGCAACGAATATTTTGTAACGAAGTTTCAGAATAGTAAATATATTTTAACTAAAAATCGGAATGGAGCGGAATAATATGGTGTGGGAGTTAGTTGTGTGAGTTGAGGAGTAGAAGGGGGAATGTGGGAGAATCAGGATGAAGGTTGGAAAATTAGAACAACTACGAAAAAACTGGTCATCATTGGGATGTGGATTTATTTTTGCCTTCTTTATCCATAAACTAAAATCAAGTTTAAACGAAATATCGTCAATGCACCACGCATGCAAATATAAAATTTAAAATTATTTTCGAATACCGTAAAAATATATATTGTTTAAATATGTAGCCATTCATCTGTAAATTTATCAAACGAAATACCGACCAGAATAGTTGACATGTAATAAAACCGCAATCAAAACGCAGATTTCCTATGTATTTTTTTTTGTAAATATTATTCCGAATTCAATGTTTCAACGAGTCCATTTGCAATTTAAATTCGTCGCTTGAGAGACGCGTGTCTCCGATATTGACTCAACGGATAGAAGTAGTGCGTCTGCAAGCTATGAATAAGTTTTAGAGTATTCCTGTATTTTGCATATAAAGCTGTAGCCAATTCCTAATTTTGTGACTCGACAAAACATTGCAATTTATATTGTAAAAAGTGAATATGTAGACAGCAGATAACACTTCATGGAACTACGAGTAATTGAATAGGGGAATCCCATAAAAAAAAAACTTGTAAAAAAACCCAAGTCTCGCAACTCAGTTCTTCTGCCGTAAATAGTTGTGAGGTCCATATGATACCAAGTCGATGAATATATCCCGTTTAAGGGAACTTCTGTCTTAAGTTATTATGCACTTAGCTTACCAGACACCATCTTATAGTGACCATATCAATATTAAAAATCTTTTATGTTTCAAATAAAATAGTTAGACTTGGCAATAGCATGAAAACGCAATGTATCTCACTTTTAGTGCGATTGCCAAGTCAAAACTACTTTATTTCAAAACACTAATTGTGTTCCAAATTTGAAGCTTCTATGTCGGCTAGAAGTGCCTTAGAGTTTTGATGATCGGTCAGTGAGTCAGTGAGTGACAAAAATTGAATGAAATTTGAAAATTCACACTGAGCTCATAAAACATAAAACTGATAGACTGTAAGGATTCTAAGAAAATCTGTTTTTTTGTAAGCTTAGCAATATTTCATAGAAGCCCAAAGGTTAATTGTCAGTATATTTTCATTTTTATGTCAAATTGCTTTTGTTAAATAAAGATTAAAAGCTTAAAGATTTTGTTTTTGGAATTTTGTAAGGAAAGCTGGGCTTTTGGGCTTTTATGGAAGTACCGCCACTGATATAAAAAGTTAACTAAGTCACAACAATCCTGCTCTAATTTATGGAATCATCATCGGCTCATATACGTACGTCCCACTGTTGGGCACGGGCCTCCTCTACAACTGAGAGGGTTTAGGTCTTAGTCCACCACGCTGGCTTAGTGCGGGTTGGCGGACTACACACCTAGGAAATTTCCAAGAACTTTTAGGTGTGCAGGTTTCATCACGATGCTTTCCTTCACCGTTAAAGTACGTGATAATTCTTTGTGAATACACACATAACCCGAAAAGTCATAGGTGTGTACCTGGGGTTTGAACCCGCGACCGTCGAGATTCTCGACCGCGCGCCTGTACCTCGAGGCCATCACGACTTATTAGAATAATTCCATAGATGGAATACTACATAATTTTATGAACTGTAACAATAAGGTGCGTTCAACAACATCCAGACTCCAAACTAATATTTGTTTGGTCTCTCATTAACACATGGCTACCGATCGACTGTGACGTAGGCTAACTCCTGAATAAATGGAGTGTTATGTTGTAAAAAATAATTTCTACAATCGCTTAATTAAACGGCTATGTTTTAGTTAGAGTTTATCTCTCGGAGGCTTGAGAACACATTATTAGTTATGTGGTAGCTCTTGATTCAGTACTAAATGTATTTTGCAATACAAAAACCTAATCAGAGAGCCGCGCGTCGAAATGGAACTCGAAAAAAAGTTTTCATAGCTCAATGTATCCAACTCGTGCAACAGACGGCCCGGAAATACTTTTCGGATGTCCGCCGGCAATGTGCATCTCGCTTTTCTACACACAGATAACGCTCTATAGATTGCCATGAAATGCGGCTTTGAAAAGTTGGTAGTTATTCCAACTTGTAATAGGACTTTTTGTACGTGCTACACGAGAATGAAAATCAAAAAGGCCATTGTTGTTTTGTTAAGCATGCGTTTGTAGTGGAATAAAGCTAGATTTTAATTGAAATAAGAAGATTCGTTTGGTAGTTTATCATTTTCATTGTTGTAAAAAAACTTAAGAAGCAAGGTCTCAGTCTAATATAAATTCTTTCTGCTATAATAACGTAAATGGGACGTCTTGATTTCCCGGTACATACATACTTGTATCCGAGTCTACCCAAATAGAAATAACATTTTGCAATAAAAATTTGTGATCTACAATAATAATTTTATTTGAAAACGCACAAATTGGTAAAAATACACTACAATGGTATTCATTCAAATCAAAACCAACAATTTGTGACAGAAACTTCTATTGAACTAGTGATATGAAATAATAAAGCCGTTTTTGTGAATGCAGATCTCCTGAATAATCTGCCCTATATTCTGGTGAAAGCCCACCGCTCCAGTTTCTGGTGAACGATACTAACGAGTGTGTGACGAAAGACCTGATTCTATACGATTGCAACCAACCGGCAAACGGTAGGCGTAAAACCAATTCCGATACAAAAAGATAAGGCAGACCTGTCACTCGACATCTGTTAGTACAGCGAACAAGTAGACGGAATAAATTGTACCTCCAATTAATATTTATTGTATTAGTATACAGCCTTGATGGTAAATAATATTAATTAACTACTATATTCGCATTTTCTCAGTCGCGATTGACTAATAACGGTGTTTATGTTTTTGCATTATAAAATTAGCGTTTGAAAACGGGTTAACTAATTTTGCACAACTTCTAGATGTTTTTAATAGCACATGTTGTAAAGATACTAAAAGTAACCTTTTGTCGTCACTTGTGTTTTGTACCAAATATTACCGAAATCGGTTTAGCGATTTAAATACACAAATACTCAATTTTAAGCAACCTTTGTAGGTAAGTGCAGCGTGCAATTGAGAAGACCCAGGTAGGATATCCGGGTCTAACAAAGTGTTAAAAAGTCGTTTTTGCATAAAGATTTTTTCATTAGCAGAACCGAGTCCAAATATGTACCCGAAAAACACCAGCAGTCTTTCCCCCTACGTAGGTAAAAAAAATCTAATGCGCATGTACATACATATATACATAACAATATAAGTTTACCCTTTTGCTTACTTCTTCAACATTAATGAGGTTATTTTGTGCTCGATTATTAATATTAGCTATGAAATTTCTGACATTAATAAATCTTTCCTAAGCAAAATCCACATCAAAGAAATATACTCCTTAAGAGTTTGATTAAGCAATAGCGATAAAAAAATAACTAAAGCGCCAAGAGTATTAAATCAGAGGCTTTTATAAGAAACTCAGCGCAAGGTAAAATCACGTTTTATTTTACCGCGGCCATAAATTTTATAATATCCGCTTTTGGTTAGCGATGGCTTCCTTCCGGTAGCTTCGTTTAGCTTAGATAAAACTTAGTGGCCACAATTAAACGCTGCCTCAAACATTTGATCGATCGTAAATAAATTAAATGCCTTAGGCTGATGATAAATAGTGTGGGTTTCTTAGTGTGCTTAATGTATTTACTTCATTCTATCCATATATTATATTACGTGACAGCCCCAGTTTTAGGCGCAGTTGGCTAGACACCAGCTTGCGAAACGAGAGGCTGCGGGTTCGATCCCCGCACCGAGACAAATGTTTGTGTGATCCACAAATATTTGTTTCGGGTCTGGGTGTTTGTGAGGCCGAAAAGTCTCTCGTAGTTTCTGATACCCACGACACAGGACTTGTATCCCAGTGTGGGGTCAGAACTATGTATGTGACTGTTGGGTGTATTTATTTATTTATTTACGTATACATATAAATACACATGTAATCCTGTATCCCCCAAAAGGTGTAGCATTCCAGGTAAACGTATTCTACCGCCATGGTTTCATTACGATATTTTGTCCTACGTTATACCTACATATTACTGTTTTCCGGGCATATCGCCCGATTCGGTGTAGTTAATGTGAATTTCCTCATTAAAACTGTTTCAAAAGTGTATCTTCTAACTAGGATTGTCAAGTAACACTTTGCTCCCCCTTCCACAGATCATTCGGACCAACTGCTATAACATTTTTTTACATCTCCCTACATCGAACTGAATAATTTAATCATCATATTCTCTTGGAGACATTTATAACGCACTTCCTTATCAAGATCTTTAACAAACGCAATAAGTGTCACTACATCCGTAATATACGTCCACGGAATATGAAAACCGGTATCATTTATGTAGATTTTTCTAATTCCACTTCTTTGGAGGCCAAGTGCGAAAATGTATTTTATTTTAACGCCATCATAAATCTTTGCACGCAAGCCGTAAAATGGGAGCACCTTATTCACTAGTATGTGCGTCGAGAGCACACGTAAATTTAACATTTTCAACGATATTGTTCGTGCGTTTCGCTCGCAAAATGCTTCCAGATGAGATGAATAGCCTTTCATGCATAATTAAATTCGTTTAATTTTGAAACTCTAATTGAAACTTTTCTTTTATATTTTTTCATAAAGAATATAACCTTCAAATTTAGCTTTATCTAGCTTCTCATTTTGCAGTCATGGTCTAGACGGCTGACAAAACGGATACAAATATTTTTTATGAATGGAACCGTGAAAAAACAGATAGTGTGATCAGTGGCGGTACTTCCATAGAAGCCCGTAAGCGTAACACGTTAATTGTTTAATGTCTAGTTTATAATTGTTTATTGTGGGGTCATGATATTCTCATGCATATAAAAAAAATATTTTGTTAAATAAAGATCTAAAGCTTAAAGATTTCGAAATTTTGTAAGGCAAGCTGTGGAAGAACTACCACTGAGTGTGATGTGTTGCTAGTAGTAGAAGGTCATTGAGAGATGCAGTCAGAGGATTAAGTCGGGGAGAAGTAAAGTAGTAAATATACATCTTTCGCACAAAGTCGGACCAAACCTCTAGTATAGAATCTTTGCTGCGTCAGATCGTATAATATGGATATTCGCACGAAATTGTCAACTAAGTAAAGGATCCGTTTAAATTGAAGATACAACGAGGCTCACGCATGAAGGTGGATTGAAAATAATCCAAGTAGAAAATTAATCCTTGATTACGTTCCACTCCTACTCAGATCTGAGGGTAAGGGTGACCGTTGATATAAAGTACGTATAGATTATGGAAGTGACATGCGGGGAGCGTGGCAATAAAGTATGATCCCACAGCCGGCAAATGTTACATATTTCTTGATTAAAATGAAGTATGTGGCTACGAAATGTTTTAACGACGACTAATTTTTGGGTATCAAAATTATTGATATTTTACGGAATAATGTTAAAAATTAATAATTATCACAACTTGATACTTTCGGTGATTTTCGGCGAAACGTTTTAAACCAAGCAAAAAAATACTATGGTTTTACATACAAATAGTCTTACAATGATTTCTTAAATAACCGTCCATGGCCAACATTTCTAACAGATCAAAAAATATCATAGATCACTTCCATAAAATCACTATCATTTACGTTCTGAATATTCATTGAAAACGAAATATTCCATCCTTAGCTTATCCACCTGATATTAGAGTTAAGAACTTTGAAACCTTTAAGATAACATGTCCCTTTAATTTTCTTCGCCAAAGTACTGTTTTATGTATTATGTACGGATTTTGAAATTTCAATTTCAAATTGTTTTCATATACCTACATATGGAATTTGAAATTTTTGTAGCCTTTTAATAAAGATGATGATGATGATAAAGAATAAAGGACAGGTAGTAAGAATACTGACTGCTGAAACACAGTGGCACGTTCAATGGCACAAAATGGATTTGTGTTTTATACTTAGGGAGTTGCATCTTATCACGATACAATTAATTCTTAATGTAAAATGATAATCCTAACTAAGATAAAATTTAGGTATTCGAATATAGGTACAAACATTTAAAGAGCAAGATTAAAACAAGAACACATGACAAAAATATAAAAAAAAAATTTAAATTTATTTATTGAAAGTTAACTAAAAGTAAAGCAACTAAAAGCGGAAACAATTCACTCATTCAAAAGACAAGTGAAAGATCTTCTTTCTCTCTGATCTAACTTTTCTCCACTCATTTGTTTATACACTATAAATTATATATGTATGTAGGTATGTATATATTTGTACATATATGTTTATTTAATAAAGTTTGTTTTTATATTGTATATGTTTATTTCAGTGGCGGTTCTTTCATAGAAGCCCAAAAGCGTTACACATTAATTGTGTAATTTCTTTCTTATAATTGTTTATATAAATATTTAAAGTTTAAAGATTATTATTCGGAATTTTGTAAGGCTAGCTGGGCTTTTGGGCTTCTATGGAAGTACCGCCACTGGTTTATTTATGTATTTAAGTGTAAGTATATGTTTAATAATATGATGATAATTTTTATTTACTCAAAGTTATTAGTATTATTTATTTTAGTTGATTTTTTCTTTTACTACCTTCTTTACACTTTATTCTACTCTCTTTATTTTTCCTCTTTTATTATCCATCCTAAGGTTGCGTGGAAGAAATTGCCTAGAGCAATAAGGCCGCCTCTTGTTTTATTTTTAATAGATAAGTCTCTTTATAATTTTTGTACAAGGAAGTGTAAATAAATAAATAAAGTAGTGTAAGCATATTCCGCGCGATGGTGTTTTGGGGAAAAAGCACTTGGGGCCTGTTAGGCAATTTTAATACATTACACGTTTTACCCTATCCCATCGCTCACCCACCACTGCTTTTCTGTGCACCAAGATCGAAAGTTATGCGCACAGCATTGACACCGAGCACAACTCAGCAAATCTAAGGAATCCTAGTTTCTTTTCAAACATTAACGAAATTAATCAAAATATTATTGAGAATTGTCCACGCACAAGAAAGCGGAAGACAGCAGGTTGGACTATCAGTTTACCGTAACATACACGATTAGTAACCAAAGGAAATGTTGTACTTGCATTCTATTACGTGTGTATTCCCAAAAGGCTCAGGTACATACGGCAACACTAACCTTTCGCCAATTAAGTATAAGTTCCACAAAATAGAAAACGGGTTTTCCGAATTTTTCCGAGTCCGTGGATGAAAAAATTCTAATCAAAACACCTAATAGCTCTTTGATATGAATTGGGAATCAAACCCGAACTTTACAATAGCATTTACAAATATACGATGCGGGAAGGATGAAACAGTCTTTAGCGAGGGAATGTTTAACAAAATACTAAATCTATATGACATCAAAACCAAAATTTATATCTTTTTTATCAAAATATCCATACACATATATAAATTTATTGCGCATGGTCTGTCCTTAGTAACAGAAGACGACACGATACAAAAACCATCGAAAATCTTCTCAGCGTAGATCGCAGGAAGTATAAATTCTCCAGTTAAAACTTGAACATTGACGCGAAATATCAATAGCGTCGGGTCGCAATTTATATTTTCGTTGAGGAACCCCTCACTAAAAGATCAATTTCGCGCTTGGACAAGTTTAATGTAAACTTAAGTGCCTAGGGGAGATACCGCCAAATGAAAGCCGGCCCTGCTAACAAATGTCTCTATGTTATTGAATTTTTCGCCTATGGCCCGGGGAATTCTTAGCTCCTAAGTATTAAGGGATCCCTGTACAGGCTGTTAAAATTCAGACCAGGTTAAATTAATACCTTCTATTTTTTAAATTTTACAAAAGTATCACAAACTAATTGAAACAGTTTTGGCCATGTTTATTTATAGTTCAATCGTTATAAGTGAAATAGAGCGCAAAAATTGTTTCTGCCAAACGCAACAGTTATTTTTTCCATGTTAACTACATATGTAATTTAATGCACTCGTAATAAAATAAAATTAATACGAAAATATTTTGTTTATAATTGTTTCAATTGTATTTTCTTTATATATTACAAATTTGATATATGTCTATGGCAAAAATGTGTGAGACCGAAAAATCTCTCGTAGTTTCTGATATCCACGACACAAGACTTGTATCTTAGTGTGGGATCAGAACTATGTATGTGACTGTTGGGTGTATTTATTTATTTAAAAAGTCGTCGGCATTTTACACATAAACTAAGTCCGTTTAATTACATTTTAATTTCCAAAGAAAAAAGCCAAGCCGAAGGAATTTAATTACAGAAAAATTACTAATAGGTATTCATTAAAATATAATTAATTTAAAAAAGGACAAGGTTACTAAACCCAGTACGAAACAGGCTTATAAAACATTAAAAAAAACATAATAATCTGTTAATGAAAATATAAAATGGGTTGCAAAACTTTCATTCACACGTCACGTTTTTGTTCAAAGATGCATTATCGCAGATTCACAAGACCCCCAACGTTGGAATGGAAAACTTTGATCGAAAACCACACGTAGCAAGAAACGTTGTAGCCCGAGAAAATGTTCTAGAACTTCGGATTTTATCAAATATGCTGCTCCCAGCACGCTCCAAGCCAAACAACTTCCGAACACTCGGCGTGTTTGATCTAAGATACTCGTGAGATGGATTCTGATTGATTTTATCTACGGGTGTTTGTGTTAAGAAAAAGTTGCTTCAGTATTTGTAACGTTCAAGGGGACATTACGTAACACCGTACACAATCTGCGGATCTGCGCGCTCATTAGTAGCAGGAAAACGGTTTTGTGTCGAACTGTCTTCACCAATGGCCTATTTTGTGAAATTATTAGTGTTTCGTGTTACTATTATATAGAGAAAATTGTCCTCGTTTCTTGGTAACCTTTAGGAAACTAATATTTCCGGGGTTAAAAAAATTCTTATTTATACCTACCAAAATTCATCAAAATCGATTCATAGCGTAGCAAACAGACTTATTAGTCAATAAATTATTATTATAGAATAAAGCAATTTAAATTATCATATTTTTATGACTATTTCTTTTTACCTTTATATATAAATTAATCCAATTATTTCAATTTTCGAATGTTTAATTAAAGGCATTTAGCAACTGGCACGACGCAACCATCGAACACAGAAACAAATGAATAACGAAGACGGCGCTGATACAAATTTATCTTTGGACAAATAGACCAAACAGCAGGTGTAAGCCGTAATAGAAAGCCATTTGTTTACCGTCGGCAAACTTCACCTCGTAACCCTAAAATCTAATTGGATTTAATTCCATTAGCAAAGGTCCAAATGGGACCCCTTAATTGTGCTGACCGATGCGGGTGTATTATGTGAACCCTGGTCCTCGGTTTTTCGAGCGTGCGTCATTTCATAATGGAAAACATTTGCAAATTGGAACGAATATTGGCCAGCCGAAGCTTATACTAACGTAGCACATGACTCGATAAGAGTTAACAAAATGTAATTTGAGAACGAGCACAGTACTTGTTCGTATTAGGTGATTATGAAATTTGGGATCAACTGGAAATATTTAATTTGTTTTTTAAATCGACTTCTTAAAGTTTCGTATGAGGCAAAGCCTGGTATTTTATTGACTTCATTTGAGCAAAATAGAGAATGATACATTTTAAGCCACGTATGATAATAATATTACATATTTTGTAATTTTTGACATCCGAAGTATTGGGAGAGAGTTTAACAGTTTTTGTAACGTTTTAAACCTTTTTTTGAACGTTTACTTGTTACAGTCGCCATTTTGAATTTTTTTTCGGCTATCTATTCCGAAAGACATGCCCCCCTTCTGATATCTTAGGAGATGCCTCTTTTGGTGTGTCTAAGTTACAAATCGGTACGCATGGAAGATTGTCCACTTTGCAGGCGTTACATTCGCGTTAGGTTCTTCGCCGGCAGATAAATAAAACATCTAGGCATTTTTTACGCAAATTAAATCTAAAGTGTCCCTTACAACACATTATAACAGACCGTGTTATTATGAAAAATATTGAATGTATAAATGTGTTATCACATTTTTTCAATAAAAAATCCTCTGTGACAGCTTGGAGTCTGGAAACGTGCCCGGAAAACCTCAATAGACACGTCACCTATTGCGTGGGGCGCAAGAGCACTGTTATTAAATCGTGGTGGTGGTGACACAGGCATATATGTAAAATATGTATATAAATAACATTCCAATGAGCAAAAATGCCACCGACAGGCATGTCACGTAAGCCATCTTCGAATCACGTGCAAAGCGTACAATAACACTTAATTGGAACAACTCCGACAAAAATTCAATTTGTCAACTGTAAAATAAAAAATTGATGGGATATGTCAAAAATTAATTAATCAGTATTAACATAATATAAATCCCAGATAAAGTACCTACTATTATTCAAGTTTACTAGACAATCGGTTGGGTGTTATTTAATATTTTAAGCGTTTTTTATCTTAATTCCATGGATAAGACTATCTGTGATGTTGAGGTAATTAGTAAGAGATAATCGTAATAATTGTTTTTATAAATAAGAGCAGTGCAATGCGAATACAGTGTCGACTACCAAATACAAAATAGTTTGTGGATAAAGACATGCTTGTATCATCATCATCATCATCATCATCATCAGCAGCCTTTCTTACGTCCACAGCCTGACATAGGCCTCTCCTATGGCACGCCAAGTTGGCTGGCAGCAGTTGGATGAGGAGGGCCGAAGATCGAGCCCAGTGGCGTGCCATAGGAGAGGCCATGCTTATATCTATCTACGTATATATTTCTTTGAGAATTAGAAAAAATATAATATGTAATAAAAAAAATGAACTTATTTTCCAAGCAAAAATTAGAATTTCCTTTTCATCTTGCCTCTAAAACTAACAAACAAAAAAATCTGAAAATTTATAAATATTACGCATTCACAATTTAAACACAGCCTAGATAGAGTACGCAAGCTGAACTGTAATTACTTACAAAGACCTATTTATCGGCACTGTAATGGGTATCTCAATATCAAACATTGACAAGATTAAAGTATAAGCGGAAAGCGTTACACATAGAACAGAAAACAACCATTTTTATTATGCTATAGATGATGTAAAAAAAAAATCAGCTACGCCTAACTTCTTCGGTCTCTAGAGATCCATTTCTATTCTTAAACTTTTTTCAGAAGCTTTGACTCGAAAGCACTGCAGTAATTTATAATGTACTTGATTTGGATAAGCAACTGCCAATGCTAATAATATTTACAAAATTAATTTAAAGGTTACAAATATCTTTACCTGGAATTCCTTATTTCGTATCACTTCCTTATTATCTGGCGAAACGAGGGAGTAGAAAAAGACCTCTGCCTTCCACTCCAAGAATATGGGCGTAATAGAGTAATAGATTTAAAAAACATGGCGGAACAAAAAAAGCAAAGAAGTTAAATAATGATTTATGGTGATAAAAAGGAGTGAAAACCTTAAAAAATAATTCACTATTAGATATATTAATGTAGAAAATATGGAGATGGTTATTTAGATAATAGTAGACACTCTGAAATCTGTACTTTAGACTAAAGCGTTACTCAAAGAGACTTATCTCCATTAGTCAGAACCAAAACGGTTAGCGTTAAATATGCAAACTACAGTAGGCCTTCATTTCAATCTGTCAGTCAAATCTCTGTGAAGTAATACAAATATTATAGACACTATGCTTTGTTATATTGTACAATCACTTCTTGATTTTAATTGAAACCTATGATGAGATTAAAATATGTTTGCAGGTCGAAACTAATCGAGTTCCGATCGATAGTTGACCCAAGTAGGTCACATTAGGAACAATAAATAAATACACCAAACCAACGAAATAGTTTCAAACCCACAAGTCTGATTCACCAAGATGCAGCAAATCACGTGTCAACGGCTACGAAACATTTCGACCTATTAGTGCAATAAGAAATATTATTGAAAAATTCTTTGAAATTTCATCATCAGTCCATATACGTCCCACTGCTGGACACGGGCCTCCTCTACAACTCGGAGTTTAGGCCTTAGTCCACCACGCTGGCTTAGCGCGCGTTGGCGGCTTGGATATTTATCAACGGTTAAATAAGTTTATTTTATTTTATTTTATTAAAACACTTTTTTAAATCCGATGTGAGTCACTTAGGTTCGAACCCTCTACTGCCGTGATGGGTTGCTCAACTGATCAGTCTACCATGCAAATTGCAAATAAAGAAAAAATAATGACCCGTTTGATAATTTTATTACAAATCTCACTGATGACAATATGCGACAAGAACAATGCATAAATATACGCACGTAAAACTAAATATAATAAATTGATAAATACTAATAAATTTTACAACATTGTTGCCTTATCCATACATAAGTATTGGCACGGTAATACTATCATACAGTAGTTTAACTCGGCCGCATTTTTGAAATAAATACCTACAGCCGCGCGGTACGTAAACATGCGATAGGGCTGCAGAATTTTAATTAAATCTGCCTACTACTACTGTACTTTGACTTTCTATCTATTTTTGTGATTGTAAATATTTTTATTTAAACAAATAAAATGTTTTGTGAATGGAATAGGAAGTGTTCAATATAAATCCATGTTATTTTTTTATTGTAAGATTTCGTGCAACCAAAAACAGCACAATATATAAACACAATGTATATGCACTTATTTTGTATAAAAATTGCGCGGTTACAGCTTAAAAAACAACACCGCCCGGTTGTGACTGCGCACATTCGCGACTGCCTGCATGCCACCGCATGCCGCGATCGAGGCGCGTAGGTATAACTCGCGTTTCGCCCGTTTGTATCAAGTTAAACGACTGTATGATAATATTACCGTGGTATTGGGTTTTATTTCGCTGAATAATTCTTTATGATATGTTGTATTTGTTGATAAGACGTGTCATAGAAAAATAATCTTTATATACTAGCCTCTAAATGTCCTACGCTGTAGTGCAGGAACCGCATCACATGTTATAAAAGGATTTCTATGAAGATTAGCGGATAGAAGAAATGTATAAGATTGATATAGTTATTGAACTACGATACTACAGGCCGCGAATTCGTTCTCCACTTCAGAATGAATGTTTTAATGATGACTTAAATCATAGCTATATCCTGCTTTCTCTCAATTCCCATCTCCTTATAATTCATAAAACAGATCAAAATAAAACACTACATAGTTATATGATTCAGACTAAATACAAGTAAACTTTATGGACATTATGTCTAGGATTGGCTACTCTTGTGTACTTTTTGTGAAACCGAAGTATGTCTTCGAATACACGTATGTTATAAATATGTATTCTTAGACAGATCGGGACCGAATTTGTGTCTGTTGTATCCTACCGAGACAGAACAGAAATTAATACACACGTATATGACAAACAGTACTTTAATCAATATTAGTTAGTATATTTCTTTTAAAACAGGTTACTAAATTAATATAATAAGTAGTAAAATTTATACATAAATATAATTTACGATTTACATTAGCAGCTATCTAACAGAGCCTTATAATAATTAGTGTCATTTTATAGAATTTTAATAATTATCTTCGCTGACATTTAACGCCAAAATTTTTTTTTTTTAAATGCGCAGTTTTTAAACCTATGCCTATTGAAAAATTTACTGACAAGTCAATGGACGTCGTTATCTTTTAATATCTGTAACTTCATGAATACGAGTATTATAAAGAAGTTTGCCAATTGAAAAATTTAGGATTTACAGAAAAGTCGCAAGAGTCGAGCGGAAGTCGGAGTTTGCTGCCTAACGAAAGATGAAGTAGCTAAAATGGGGTGAACAGACTAAAGAAAAGCACCTGGGTGCAAATGCGGCTTGGACGAGCGGCTAGTATAATGCAAAGTCAATGATTCGTATCTTTATAACGATTAGATATGCCTATAATATATGAAACATCGATGTCGATGCTGGTTACAGCCGTCTAATCGTCTTGGTAGTTGATGGACTAGACGTAACGTGGTCTCATGGTTTAATTCCCAGGTCGGGCAATGCGTTATTGGGTTATTCCATTAGGTTAACCTTAGTAGCAGCACGCAATCTGGGATTGAGAAATACGGCAATACACTCGCTCCCTATTACACGGGACGAAAACACAATTGACGAAACGTGGGTGCAGAAATGCACCTCTGTGTACAATACCTTTAATGAATATATGTAGGTGCGTATGTTTAATTTCAAGTATGCAAGAAGGTCACCAAATTATACCCAGTACCGCCTTAAATAATGATAACGCTTTTATTTTGCTAGTCATATTAAATATAGCAAAATATAAAAAAGATGGCAACAATTATAATTACATCTCAGTTAACTGAAGTTTAATAAAGGTTTTAAATGACATCGTGAATATATCATTCTAATCCAAGCTGGTTAAATCTTAAAATCATTTGATTGACATTTGAACAAAATATTTGTAGTGATTACTAATTATAATTATTAAAATTGGTTGCAAATTTTATCTACGTTACAAATCCAATTAAAAATAAAGACAACAAGGGATCGACATCAAATTATCGATATATTTGCAGATCTAGCTATACCTACATGGTTTTATCTAACTCGTGCACACGATATAACATAATTAAACGTAAGGTTTTAATCATTAACATTAAGCACTCCACTAGAAACAGTAGCGTCTCGATTAAAGGAAATCAAAATGCCACCGAACTTCGCTGATCCCGAAAGTGATGTAGTTGGGAAACCCGGTGTGGGTCCCACGGGACCAGCCCCAGTCCAATTGGCTGAAGAAAACTACCAACTGAAAGCTTTCCAATCTACGTTAAATTGTATAGTGCATATTTTAATTGGGGCTGTAGTGTTTGTATCGCTGATGTTCTCGTTTAGAAATGGATTGCCTATTGGAGCAACGCCAGTTCACATCGCACTTTGTGTACTTGGGGTAAGTTTCTTATATTCTTCATCACTAATAATCCTGGGAATATAAGTACTTAATCTTTTTATCTGGGTCAATTCAATTTTGTCATAAAACACTTAGTAATCAAAATAAGGGTCGCCCCTTTTATCACGAAAAAATCATACTTAGTAGTAATCAAGTCACAAAACAAGCCCTAGTGGCTATTATTACTTCACAGGATTTCTTTAAAAATCAAGTTTTACTAAGACTGATGGAATCTGTTTTTAATTTATTCCAGTACCAATTGCTGATGGCTGAAGCTGTCTTAAGTCTTTCTCCTAATAACGGTTGGTCAGCACGTTTGAAATTGGTGCATAGGAGACGTATTCATTGGGTACTGCAAGTGTTGGGCTCAGGATTAGCTATCGCAGGAAGCTTCATTAAAATATTAGACAAAAATATTCACTGGAATACACTCCATGGACAATTTGGTAAGTTGTATAATACATTGAAAAATATATAACATTACATACACCACACATATCTTTAATGTTTGATTTGTCGTTTTTAATTTTTATTGTTATCTCAACTATTTTTTCTTATCCAAGAGATATACTATCTGTTATGAATAGTTTCAAATGTAAGCTAATGATTTAAGTTTTTCAAACCAACCTACTTACAGCAAAAACTTTTGTAATCCTTATTCATTTTATGAAATAATACTTTCAAAAATATTTTCTTGGAAAAGCAGTAAAGATAAAAAATATTGAATCCTCAATTTTCTGGCATACACCAAAAATATCCAAAAGCAAAAATACTGTAAAATATGCAATGTTTACATTACGCTCATACAATATTTTATTTCTTTGCAGCTCTGGTCGCTTTAGTTTTCACCGTAGTGAGTTTAATTAACGGATTGACATCATTATACGCCTACGAATTAAGAAAATGTATACCTGGAATACTATCGAAATTAACTCATATTTGCTTTGGAATCGTCGGATTTGCTGCGTCGTCTATCTGCCTCAGTTATGGATTTGACAAGAATAGTTTTAGAAACTGGGCTTCAGGCCCAATCACTCACACATTGATCGCATTTACGTGTATATTTACATTTATCATCATCGTAGATCCTTTCATTACTTTCTTCAGAAAGTCGAAGGGAATATTTTCTAGATAACTTAGATTATTTTGTAAATTAGCTTAGATAAACGCTGTTACTATTAAAACTTTCAGTAGTATTTATGGTAGTCCTATATTATGATATTTCTAACCCATCCAAATGATGAATAAAAAAGAATTATGAGTTTATTCAAAATCGTAGAGACAATGCTGTAGTTATGACATACATTAAACATTATTCACTTTCTTTACAATGTTTTATCAATTGCGGATATCAATATGTGGCTTAGCACCGTCTGATTATCCTTATCAACACAAATAACATGTACGTCAAAGATTTCGCGATATAATTTTAAATAGTTGATAGCAGCCTTTATCGAAAATCCCAAAAAATACCAAAGTGTATTAGCATATTTTTTTTGTTTTTGCTATTTTTGTTTAACTATTTGAACCGATAGCTGAACTTACTGTTATACAAAGAAAATACACTTTGTATTCATATCAACAATATTAGTATGTAGATCTTGACCTCAACGCATACTCTCGTATCTGTTGATTACTCATAGATTCATTCGTCGGAATTGTGCATACTACACGCGGGACTCTCGTGGGTGATAAACTCTGATTCGACTCTTCGATTGGAGACTTAAAACTATTTAGTATTAAATGTGAAATCAGACGAAACTTCTGCATGACTACGTCACAGATTCGCAAAAGGTAAATCTACTGTAATATAGATACTCTATGATGAATAGACTTTAAATACTCTTCATATTTAATTTTAGTATTGGAAATACCTATTTACAGCAATTGAAGTGATGTGAGCGATGATGATGATGATGATGAATGTAAATAATCCTAAGTGTATTGTTAATTTCATATTTATATTTTAATAAAATAAACGATCAGTATTGAATGGCTTTTAATTACTTATACTTCCAATGACCATAGGAAATGCATGGATTCCAACCAGATAACGTAACAATATAATGAAGAAACAGAGTGAAGGAGAATACGTTTCTAATCTTAATGTTTCTTTTTTCTAAGCTTCATGTGCTAGTAACACTATTATAATTCATCATCATCATCATCATCATCAGCAGCCTTTCTTACGTCCACTGCTGGACATAGGCCTTTCCTATGGCACGCCATATAATTGTTGTTATCAAATAAGTAGTAGCCACAGCGCATTTTTCTGCCTACCAAATTAATATCTTTCTAATATTGGTATCTATTGTTTTTCTAATACCATTCCGAATTTGATCGTAATCAATTTCAGTCATTTCATACATTCCCTTGTATCTTTAGTATAATTACTTCACGTTTTATAATCACTGTAGGTGAATAGCACATCGACGGTATTGTAAAATAAGATTAGTGAATTTTGTGCGAGTTATCGTTAAGAAGCTACTAGATAAACGGCAACTTCAGAAATTCCTGTTTTTATTATTATTTCTTTAATTATACTCATCAAAAAGTAATACATTTGTTTAATGCATTACTATAAACTATTGCGGGCGGGATTACATTCAGGACGGATATGAATATAACATTTTCTTCGCTTCGCTTATGTTTGATGACATCGGAGAATTGGGGGTCTAGATGGTGATTACGTAACTATTTTTTGTCATTTCAGCTTCACTACAAAATTTTGGCCCGAGTTCTTGAACAAGAAAAGAAACCAGTACAAATTAAAAAATATATGTTTTACGTAATCATAGGAGGGGGGAGTACGATATTTGCTAACTTTTGCTGACATGGGGGACGGGGGGGGGCTAATAATTGTGAAAATTTTGCTTACGTAATACATAATATATAATTCTAATGCCTGTAGACTAATGTCGAACAAAGTGTGCCTGGCGTCTGTGGTGGACCAACCGACATACTTTCTTAATTTCAAAAATAAAATACTGTGGCTTCAGTAAGCCTGGACTACTGTTCCATTTTAATTCTATGAAGATGATAACTGTTAATGGTTTTCATGCGTTCGCTACACACAAGTGAACCGGTTCTGCGTTTCCTGGACAAAAACACTAATAATTATAATTATTCGACAATCCAAAAATAATATGATTACAATTATATGTTTAATGTGTGTTTACTCAGAAATTTGGTGAGTAAAAATACAATCCTAAAAACTATGATTAAGTATCGGATATCAAGTGCACAAAACAAGATGGCATAGGACTACATAAAACATATTGCACCATATTTACAGTCTAAAACATTGAAGATAAATATTTTAGCGATTGTCAGCTTGCATTGCATAGCGTAAAATAATGCAAATACCTCATAAATAAATTCAAATCTAAATTATTTTACACTTATTAATAAATCCGTTTTACCTTGTTGTCATCGTTATATACATATGTAATTTGAAACGATTCTAGTTTGTAATTGTAAATTAGTGTAGGTATTGATTTCGGTAAATAAACTTTCGATTCTGGAAAAACCGTCGCGAATTCATATCTAATCATCAATAACGTAATCAACTTATTATCTTACTTATCTCAGATATTTCGCGAAAAGAAACCCTATTATGTGAAAACGATATACGAAATCATCCTGTTTCTTTATTTATTTATCAATATAATGTCAGAAAACCTTATCATTTTCAACACTACTCTCTGGTTATCTCAATAACGGACACAATTGGTAAAGTCCCTCAGTATCAATAAAGGCTACAAACGATATAAACATTAGTAAAGACTCGGAGACAAACGCGTGTAATATAAACTACAACACATGCAACAATTCAAATACATAAGGAAAATATCTTAGTAATCGCGACACATCCGAAAGTATAAGTTGTGCAAGCATCCGTCAGTCAATTGAACGCGACAATGGCTCCAAATATTATAGAACAGCCAATGCAAGCTGATCCAGAAACCGGTGTGAATACTGCTAAAACCTCGGTTTCAATGGCTCCATCACCACAACAAAACTACAAGTTAAAACTATTTCAATTAACAATGAATTTGATTGCGCACATTTTGATTGGAGCTGTGGTTGGTATATCTTTGATATATGCGTTTCAATTCGGATTGCCCATGGGAGCTACACTACAGCACATTGTTTTGTGTGTTTTAGGCGTAAGTACATTATTTTTGTCGTTTTCTAATTTATTTCATTACGTTAGACGTCAGCCCATTAAATGGACTATCTATCTCATAAAGAGATGATGTTGCTATATGCAGGCCTTTGAAGAATGCCCATTAAAAACTTTGATGGACGCCCATGGACATTATTAGACGTCTTTCCAGCAATAGCTGATGATGTTAATGACAGTGATTGAGATACAGATTGAAATATTTATTGTTGTAAGCTAAAACTAGTTCTCGATAATAACAAGAAACGGCCTTATTTACAAATTATTACTAACGTCACAGATTAATTAAAAGAGCAGGCGAAAAAAAAAAAAAAAAAAAAAAAAAAACTGCTTAAGTAGAGCTTAAATTAAATACCATTTATAAAGCCGTAAACGATTAACCTTTGCTTTGTAGATCTGGAGTCAATTACTTAAAAATTATCGTTAATTAACCATGAAAAAAATATTTTGGAAATCAAATTATTTTTGTAAACTTATAGAGCAAACAAATTGAATGTAACTTTTAATTCCAGTATCAGCTGTTAATGTCGCAAGCTATTCTCAGTCTATCGCCCAATAATAGTTGGTCTGCCTACCTTAAGCTGGTGCACAAAAGGCGAGCGCATTGGATTCTACAAATTGTAGGCTCTGTATTGGCTATCGTCGGCAGCTTTATTAAGATCTTTGATAAAAATATCCATTGGAATACTTTGCATGGACAATTTGGTAAATGTTATTTTATTTTTAATAAGTGAATTAATTTAGTTTTACAAATTATTTTGTATCCATAGGAAGTCCTTAATTATTTACTTGTTTATATTACATGCTAAATTCGTAGGAGAACTATTGTAACCGACATAGCCCAGCGGATTAGCAAGTTGAAGTGGCAATGGGCCGGGTACATAGCGCGGAGAACTGATGGCCGATGGGGCCAAAAAGTTCTCGAGTGGAGGCCACGTAGCGCAGCGTGGGACGTCCTCCGACAAGATGGTCGGACGGCCTAGTTAAGGTCGCGGGACGTCGCTGGTTGCAGGCTGCTTCCAACAGGTCCCTATGGAAGTTATTGGGAGAGGCCTATGTCCAGCAGTGGACTTCCATTGGCTGATGGATTGGATTGGAAAATTAACTACCAGAGCAAGAGAAACACTTATTCTTGAATTTGCAAAAAAATGTTACGGTTCTGTATGTGAGTGAGTTCGACTTGTATCTTATAATAACAAAAATCCACGACATAATACTTATATCTTAGTGTGGAGTTGAAAACGAATGTATGACTTTTATGATATTCAGTAGTAGATTCAGTTGTCTTTATTTTAATGATATTTGATCAATTTAATTTATTCCTAACAGGTCTCGTAGCTCTGGTGTTCACTATAGTGAGTTTGGTGAACGGCGTGACATCACTCTGGGCGTTTGAATTACGAAAATGCATTCCAAGTAACTTGTCTAAACTCACCCACATTTCTTTTGGAGTTGTGGCTTTTGCTGCCGCTTCTATATGCCTCTGCTACGGCTTTGAAAAGAACATGTTTAGAGGTTGGCTTACCGACGAGCTGGCCTATACCGTCATCGCCTTCACCGCCGCATTTACTTTCATCATCATAATCGACCCGTGTATTACGTTCTTCTCAAAAACTAGGAGAGCAATTCGAAGATAATATATTATCATGATTTACCTATATAAATCAATTGATCTGAAAAAACCCACATTACACTTAGATCAATTTTTATTATTTTGGTGTTCGCTATTTATGTTATCCTAAAATATTTGTTATAAAATAAAATATTGTAAAGAATAAAAGTTTTATTTCAATTGTTAAGAATGTAATTCTGTTTGGTTTTATTAAGTTCTTGTATATAAAAACTACATTTAACGTTCAAGTACACCATCAATATTAAAAATTAGATTTCAAATGTTGCACAAATGTTGGTCTAAAATGTTAAGCATTAACTGCCATGTTAAGCTAAGTTTCAAAATAATATTTAGTTAATTGGCTTTTTTCGTATCAAAAAGAACTTATGAACTAATATCAAAGAAAGATTTTAATTAGCTAACGTTATTTACCAGCACTAAGGAACACACTAACCCATCAACATATCCAAGATCTCTCGATATCTGTAAACAAAATATTAAAAAAGCCAGTTCAGGGATTAAAGTTAAAAGAGAGTAAATAAACTCATTTTTACATTTACAATGAAGACATACCTACCTACTAAAATCGATTCTTATTTCTAAATGTATAGTTTATAAGATGGGCGCATTATCATATAAATAATAAATCCCCTGACATTAGATCTAAAGGCCATATAAGATAAACAGTAAACACAGCAAAAAAAGACCGCTAGATTCGATTACAAACAAGTTACTGATCGAATGGGATAACTACAAACCGTGCTTCCAACTATCTTTATGACATCTAAACTTATAAAGGAAACCACTGGAAGAGTAATGGCTCCCGATACGCACATTCTGGAATATTGCATTGTTGCCATCGCTAATGTTTGAGATGAATGACCGTATCTTTGATAAATGCGACAATGGGTGCGGGGAAGCACACCTTTGACCGAGAGCCTACTGTGACATTATTCCTAAATATTCTATCGGCTCCCGACGTGGATTCAGGAATTTTGGGATGCAACGAATTGCATTACAATATAATATGTAATAAAAAACAGAAAAAAATAATCTTCTAAAACAAGAAATGAACATATTATATGTAGGTATATGTAATAAATATTTTACAAAAACATTAAAAATAAGTTATCGATGTAATTTGGTATTTGCACTATTGTCTGAATCAAATACCTTTTTCATTTCTTGCAGATAATTATTATTTACGTATTTACTCTCACTTAAATTGATTCGTTACATGTATTTATGACAACCTTGTCCTATCCTTTTTTCCAATAAAAATCAGGCTTAGTGATTTTCGGAACTGCATTTCTGGTCTCACTTCTAATTTAGACCAAATCACAATACATGTTTACAACATCCATCTATGAAAACGTTAATTAACCTGCGTTCTTTCAATTTTTTTAAATAATTATAATTTAATACACAGTAAATATCTCACAAATAGCGAGACAGAAACCCATTTTTTAGCCCTATCCCACCACAAACCCGCCACTGTAACTCCTGTGCTCCAGGATTAACAGCGGCTCTCACACTGAATATCTGCGAATCTGTCATACAAAGTATTTGTCGTATCACCCGAAATTGAAAAAATCATCTAGCACTTCACCGTTTAGAGAAACAAAAACCCATTTAGCAATTTAACTTCTATGATATTATACTAATCGTTAGTCATAAAGAAAATTAAGATTTCCAATAGATTTTTAGAAAAAAAGATTTACGCATCCAATAGAATATTCCCCCAAGATTATCATGTAGGTATAATGACATCATGAAGTATAAAGATAATTACTGGACGTGCGAACATTCTGAGTTTGTTTAACTACACTGATAAGATGAAGTTAAAATATTTGATAACCATTACAGAGCAAATATCGAACCTTTGTTAATTAAACATTAAATAAATTAATCGCAAACGTGTTATTTATAAGCAAATAAACAATTGAAGATATCTCGCACGAGCTTACTTAATGCTGAAGTTATTATTTAATTACTGTCTGCTGTCATCAGTATGATCACAAAATTTCCTTTATATTGACCAATACATAAACAAATTCTCTCTTTCTCTTATTTCTGAAGGGAGATATAGATGGATATTTTATTTCCGCGACAACGATGTGTTTTGATGGCTATAAGTCCCAAATTCGGGACGAGCTTACATCCGTTTTCCTAGCACTTTTCCGGGCTTCGTTCTGGTACTAATATTTTTTTAACACAGGTTCCCAATCAAACACAGTACCTCTCGGTCAAACTCCACCCAGTAATATCATGGGGCTAAAAAGTAGCTTTACATTAAGTCATCATCAGTCCATATACGTCCTACTGCTGGGCACGGGCCTCCTCTACCATTGAGAGGGTTTAGGCATTAGTCCACCACGCTGGCCTAGTGCGGGTTGGCGTACTACCTAAGAAATTCCTATGAGCTTTTAGGTATGCAGGTTTCATCAAGTATTTTATCCTTAATTTCTACATATAGTCATGTAAGACTAAGAAAAAAAGTCAGACGTTATGATCTGCCCTTAAGCATAAGAATCATCATACATACATAGTTAACTTATTAAAATCTCCCGAAAATTATATGCTAACATAGTTTAAAGAAATTTTTACTAACATACTGTGGATAATTGTTGTATTAAATAAATAAAAATTATTATTATTATTAAACCTCACGCCTGAATTCCCCGAAGGGATAGGCAGAGATATATTTCTGTACCCACATATCGCCCATCGTGTTTTTGTCCCACGTAATAGGGGCCAGCCTTTTGCCGTTTTTCGGGCATTGACTCCGTCCTCTTACTGAGAATTACCTAATGGAAAACCCCAATAACAATATGCCCGAGCCGGGAATCGAACCCTCGGTCCTTGTGTTTGCACGGCACATATACTGCAAGACCAAGAGGCAGTCTAATCAAGAATATAATAACCGTAATCCGTACTATTTATTTTTTTATACGACGGTCTATCAGATTATAAATATAATCTCTGCAAAAGTTAAATTCTTCCGAGAACACAATCGGCCTCGTCCGATTTATTACGAATACCCCCAACATGAGAGCTATTCAAAAAGAATAACGATACCATACCTAGAAAAGAAACAACTTTATAAATTATTCCCTTTAATATCTGCCACACAGCAATACAGAGTTGAATTATAAATCACCAATTGTTAGTCCTTCTGTATGTAGCCCGCCTGCAAAGGACTTGGTACGGTTCAATAAATTATTTTCTATTTTTCATACAAGCTAAATGAAAATAAATAATTTTACGATAGTTCTGGGAACTTATTACAATGCTCAGAAGTGCAATGTCCCTCTAAGGACTTATAATGTTTATTTTACTTCAACATCTAACAAAACAAGTATAAAGCAAAATCACTTGTATTTAATTGATTCTATTGTCTATTATTAAGTATTTATCTTGAACTAAAACAAAGAATATTTTCTAAATATATAAATGAATATACGCCGTGCGATCAACCCGGCCTGGGTTCGAATCCAGATCGGGTAAGGTGATATTGGTTTTTCGATCAAAAGATTCTGAGTAAGAAATTAGGCTAGCCGATTACAATGTACGAAATATCGTTGGCTAAACGGGGTTGTAGAAATACGTATTGAATTTCCAAACAGATACGACTTAGGGGCCTTCAAGAAGAGAGCCTATATTTTCCTCAAAGGCCGGCAACACACCGATGATTCCTCTGGTATTATGGGTGTTCATGGGCGGTGTTGACCACTTAACATCAGGTGGCTCACCAGCTCGTTTGCCTCCTTTCCCATAAAAAAAATTATTTAAAAAATCTGTGCAATTAAAGGTCGAAAACGCATTTTCTATGTGTTGTATGTTGATGCCCTTGCTGCAAAAACAAATAAGATGAGGGTTAATCATTATCATCAGTAGATGGCGTTAGTAACTCATTTATATGATTACGCAGGAGTGTTGTGTTTTTAAGATGTACTTTACATATTATGTATTAAATATCACATTAACTTTTATGAAAGTTGAATCCTAAATACATTTAACATTAGGTGGCTCACTTGCTCGTTTGCCTCCTTTTTACATAAAAAAAAAAAAAAACGTAGATACACGTCAGCCAACCCTTCAAGGAAAAAGGTGTGACAAAGAGCGTGTAGCAACATTTTATATTACTTTAACATTATGAACAGATCGTAAGATTAGAATAATAAACACTTGTGTTATTCACTAATAGTAAAAATATAAAGAATTTTGTATCTAGGCGGTGGATTTATGCGGTTTTATATTTTTATATATTTCGGTTTCCGAAGGTATGGAAACAGTAATTAAGATTCAGTTAAGATAAGGAACTAAAACTGTCACTTAAAGTTTTACATAATACCACTCGACTTGAAAGTATGCACTTCATATCAATGAATTATTAAAAAATTCAACTTCAAAGTGATAAGATAAAATTTTACAATACATGTTTCATAGTAATATATTTTATCTAGTGCAGGTTGACGGACTACACACCTAAGAAATTCCAAAGATCTTTATAGGTTAGTTATAAGTAGTTGCAAGTTACATCACGATGTTTTCCTTCACCGTTAAAGTACGTGATAATTATTTGTGAATACACACAACACCAAAAAGTCGACCGCGTGCCTAAACCTCGAGGCCATCACGACAATGGGTTATGTATATCAAATTTAACCAACTATCAATCAAAATTTCACAACGTACACGATATACCACTTCCAAAGCCTTCATAACTGCACTAGCACATTTCCTATGACCAATTAACACTAAATAGAGCAAACCGCGAACACGTTACGTTAAACTCAAATACTCCAAACTTAGTTCACTTCGCTGCATGTTCAGATTAATAACACCATACATATCCGTGAACTCATTGCATAAGCGCAAAATGATTTCGACAACTCACCCAAATCCGAGAAGATTATATTTCGTAAGGAAACGGTCACGTATCCTTTATCAGTGATAATCTTCTCACGTACAAAAAGTTGTACGATAATATGATAATATACTCATTAACCGTTTTATTACTGAGTTTTATCGACTTAATTATCTCTTTGATCGTTAGAATTTATTGACCCAATTTAGAATTAATCTCTTAACGTGAACATCGCAGGTGGAGGGATAAGCTCTTAGTACTTGATGAATAAATACAAAACCGCATTGAAGTACCTAATCTTGCCCTAGGTTAAGATTCTAGACTAATTGTTATCCGGAAGTAAGTGATATTTTAATCTGTTTAATTTCTTTTATAACTCTTTAGTTAATATATTCTGTTAAGATAAAAGATTTCTTGTGTGTTTTACTTTTTATACACTTAAATAGATACCATTGTACAAAGTGTCACTTTTATTTTTATTTTTTAAATCATTGTGTAGATGAAGCAAATAGTTATTAAGAAATAAAACAAACATCAAAATGTAACTATATTACAATAAGACCTATATGTTAATCATACATTTTATAAAAGGTGTTACAATAATAAATATTGTATAAAATATGTTGAAGCCAAGCAAAATACTCAAAATAGTTATATCGGCCCAACTAGCGAAAGGATCTTTGAAGAGGCCAGTACAAAAACATATTGACGCGGCGAGAAATGTAGGCATTCCAAAGGATATGTGGATGAGTTTTAAATATTTCTTGGTGAATAACGTCCCTGCTCCCAACAGTGCACTTAACACAGCTAATATACCCGCGATCATACCTGGAATAAATAAAATTATTATGTATTATACAGGTGTAAAAAGACCGATATCGAAAACTAAGGTAAGCAATAGTTACGGCGATTACAAATACATTGACTAAAAAAGTCCCGACAAAAAATAAAAAAAAATAAGTTTTCCTAAAAACCATAAGAATTAAATGTATGTGGAGATAATAATCACACTTCTCTCCATACTGCGACACAGATGTTGTATCGAAACTATGACAGACTTTTCTGACTAATAAACATTCCGTCTCACTACAATTATTTTCGGATCCCACACACATTTATTTCGCGCGAGAATGCAGCTTATCTACATACATACATACATAACCTCACGCCTGTATTCCCTGAAGGGGTAGGCAGAGGTGCATTTCTGCACCCACATTTCGCCAGTATATATCAGTCCCACGTAATAGGGGGCAAGCCTATTGCCACTTTTCGGGTACAATACCAGACTCCGGGCTGTTACTGAAAATTTCCTAATGGACCATTATTAGGATTTACCATTAGTAATGGTAAATCCTAATAACACTTTGACCGACCAGGGAATCGAACCCGGGACTTCTAGATCGCACGGCACACACTTATGCCGCGAGAACACGAGGCAGTCTATGCAGCTAATCTCTCTTACCAGATGCGCCTAGGAGTCTGTCTGATCTAGAATCGATTTTAGCAAACACTTTTATTACTAAAATAAACAGAGGTGGATTAATTAAAGCATTGCTTGTTTCCATCTATCCGTCAACAGCATAGATACTAAAGACGTATAGTCATTAACAAATGAAATCTCGTTACTAATCAACACAATGCACTCCTCAGCAACATGAGATCATGTTAGCGCGTCTTAGAGCAAAATATTCACACTCGGCAAGACGCGAACGGTGAATTTCAAATGAGATGACCCACTTTCCGCGCTTTTAGATTTTCACACGATAGGTAAAAAGCATTGTCTTATAAAATATGAGAGGGGCAAGAGATTTCTTTCATCTTGATATGAACTTTTTAAAAATTCTATTAACATTTCTTAGCTCACAACACTTATAATCAACATTTCATGAAAGATGTGAAGATTACACTTTCTACTGACAAGTTCAATTCTTAAGTGAAGGTGAAATCTCATCTTTACCAAGAAAACCCCGGTATATTAAAAAAAAAAAGATATTTTTTACAACCTCCATTGCGCATATGTTTAGAAACTCGAGTGTACAACATGTCAATGACTTATAAAAATGACAATCATTTCTTAGTGTTTCTGATGGACTTTGCACATGGTTTTTTAAAACATAAAGAAGCTCATGCACTATCAATACTGTAACTTCATATCTTATTTATTTATTTACGCTTTATTGTACACCGAATTAAAATACAAAAAATATATTAAAAAATTAAAATAAGGTTGTGTCATAAATGGCGGCCACTATCGGCAGGCTATCTATCTTAATCGAATAAGTTCCTAGAAGGTATCCAATTCATGTAAGTTCTATCCATCAACTAAAACACCTTAGATAAAGTTTCAATGTAAATATAAATAATAATTGCATATTGATGTAAAACTACAATCTCCGAAAACTTACCGGTTATTCCGTGTGCAGTAGCGGCCACTCCTTTGTCCAGTATAACTAGCACACTGCCCAAGATAGCACAGACCACTGCGCACATTTGCAGGATCACGTGCACAAATCTCCTGTGACGTAACCGCATAGGTGTGGACCAACCGTTGGCATAGTTGAGGCTTAATATGGCTTCCGCCGAGAAGAAATGGTACTGCAAGCGATTTATGAATGAGTAGCATTACCATACAAGCCACTTGTACTGGCTCCGTTTAAATTCAATTTAAATTATTCCACCCGCTTTGTACTGTCAATAATATGGTGCGCTTATAATTTAGATATTGCTTTGTGTTCCCGCGTTGAGTCGATAATATATTGGATACGCTGTTGTTCATAATGTTTAATAATAACAATGTAATCTCATTTGGGTTTCTATCAGCAATTAACTTTTAATAGAGATTCAAATAATTTTAGAAGTATTGAACATACATAAACTCAGGCCTGTATTCCCCGAAGGGGTAGGCAGAGGTGCATTTCTGCACCCACATTTCACCAGGTATGTATCAGTCCCACGTAATAGGGGGCGAGCCTATTGCCGTTTTTCGGGCAAAATTCCAGACTCCGTGCTGCTACTGAGAATTTCCAAATGGAAAAACCCAATAACACTTCCCCGACCTGGGAATCAAACCCAGGACCTCTAGATCGCTCGGCATATACTTAAACCGCGAGACCACGAGGAAGACCCTTAGTTATTTTTAAAGAATTTAACAAGACAAAAGTTCCATTTCTCGTCCGTGGATTCAAAATCATGAGTTTTTAATCCCAGGCGGTACTAATAATAATTATATGAAGCAGTTTAAAAAAACATCATCTTTACACGGAATTGCCCATTTCAATACATCGTTATTGATAACGTCACTCCGAACGTGTTTATCTTTCGAATGTTTTCACTGAATACACGTAAAACTGTCGTCATAGTGTGACAGAGTTTTATTTGCGTTGGTTCAACAGCGCACCCGCAAAATGCCAATTTACAGTAATCGCCGTCGAGGTTTAAAATAACTAATTGCAATTTTATTACATATTTTATAAATCTGTATTTATTTTAAATCATGCGTGCTTGACATAATGACAAAATTTATGTATTTAAATCCCATGTTGTAATCGTCCTACTATAACAATTGTTTGACTACGTAATAAGCTGCTTAATAAGTTAATAATGCACATCACGCTTGACTATGCCTATAGATTTTCTGCCTATAGGTATCTGCACGCATGGTGACCACCGTATATGCAATGAGATGAAATGATCCTTTATTTATCATCATGATAATAATGTAGAACTTATGACACTACATGTTTATAAAAAAAAGAAAAAGAAAATTAATTGAAATATGACTGGCGTAAAATGTTTTATTTTTATTAAAAGTATGTTTTAATTTTAGTTTTATTTTTGTTGGGAATAATTCCTATTTATCATTATAAGAGATATAAATAGACCATACCTTTATGAAATGATAAACGTCCATAGCGGTACACACAAAAGTGTCACGTTTCTGGAGCAGGCTGTTTATATCCTAATCCATTATAATGAAACCGCAATTAGTCAACTGATGAGAATTGATCTTCATGGTTTCTTGACTCTGATTTGACCGCACTGCACTTACCATCAGATGGTCGCTTAGCCGTGCCAGCATAAAAACTTTTGACCTTTGTCTTATTTCAGACTGATGACTTTGGTAAATAATTTATTTTTTTAACATGTCCATCACTACTAGCGTTATATAAAAGGGTATCTTTTTCTTTACGACAATATTTTCTGAGCAATTCTAAACCCAAGCAAAACATATATGGATTCATGGATGGAGCATGGTGTATTCAAATACACATTGTTTAACTGTATAATTTAATCAGGTCATAACATTACTTACTGCCAAAGTACAAGTGAGAGCGTGAATGTCCCACGACTTCATATAATACAATAAAACCGCCATATTGGTAGCTCCGATCATTATGTGCGACATGCCAATCCCCACAGCACACCATATTGTCTTGCAATACTCGCCTTTCGATTCAATTACTAGAATCTTTATGGGCCCGGCGAACTTTAACGTTTTCGACTTTCCCGTAGCCATAATTGACCCCTTCTGTCGTTGGCTCTTCGGTATTTGAGATTTCTTAGGCGATTCTGTTGATTGGTTGGAATTTTCTGGCTGATCTTTTATAACCACTTGACCCAGAGTTGCGGTTTTCTCCTGCATTTGTTGTCAAATAATGTTACAGACGTGGTATGTTGTGTGTCGCATTGTAACACTTAATCTCTACGACTTTGCGAACACTTTTAAATAATTTGATTGTAGTAAACGAGTAAATAGCCTTAATACTTTTGACATAATTGAAGTCAGAAGACACGTCTACAGCAAGCAGGTTTTAACAAAAACAATATTTATGGTACCTTACCTCTTTAAGACAAATGATGAGAGATAATATTGGATCACCAAGGCCATCATAATAGAGTATCGATAGTGAGTAGATTCCCCTTATCCCTCATTATTATTTTAGTCCCCATATAAAGCTATTTAGACTAAACTTTTCTTCCTCCACTGTTAAAATGAAAGAATTAATTTTAATTAAATATTTATACCCTATATAATTCAAATACAACATTTTACAAGTTTGTATATCGGCGATACAACGACAATAAAAGTAGAAATAACACAAAAAAATACTGTAAAAGTAAACATTTCTGGTACAGGTATCCACGACATAAACTGAGGTTTTAATAAACCTAATACAAAACACACGGTTGCTGATATTATAGTTAATACACCGAAAAATATGTGAGGCATTTTCGATGCACCATGAACCCGGTTTTTAGTACAATACACTAATGGACCAAAGAGGACTGTTGCAACTCCAAGCCCTCCAGCTGCGAAGCCTGGAGACAAAAATACCTAGTTGAAAACATATACTTAATAATTCGTATAGGTACTCGTATTTATAAAGATAAACCACGTCTAAAATAGGATTTCCATCAAGAGCTGGTTGGTTGAATTTGGTCAACCTCTAAATTCTCACATATACTCGATGTGCATTCTAGTCGCTTTCTCAGCGCTCTACTCCGAAAACGGCAAATTTTACAGAAAAATGCATGAGTCATTTTTTGTAGATAATTTCACGACAAAAAATTCTTATAATGACCTTTTTGACCGCCGAGCAATAGGTCACGAGATATTTGCGAAAAACTGATTTTCGGAACCCTTTGACCTTTATAACTTTTTCAGCCAGCACCATATCAATGTCTATTTTTCATATCTTTATTATAACACCGTAATAAAGGTGTATACAAAAATTCAGCTAACTAGGAATTATTCCGCAGATTGCAGATTTTTTTTAAATACAAAATCATCCGGCGTGATGTCTCGACACAAGTAGAGCATTGATATATTATAAATTATTTTACAAATAAAGTCTTCATCACATACAATAAAATATAGCAAACGAATGTATGAAAGTTAATTTTACCTGCTAAGGAGTGAACTGTGAACTCCGACAATGAGACTCCATCAAAGAAGAAAACAGCGACCGAACCGCAGATGGCCATTGCCAAACCAAAAAACTGAAGAAATATGTGTTGAAACCTCCTGTTTTCTATCTTCATGGGTGCTGCGGCTCCATTGAATTTGTTTATCATGAGTATGCCCGAGGGAAGACATAGCTGGTACTGCAATACAAAGCATAAAAAGCTTTATGAATTTAGTATTGGAATTGATTTTTATTATGCAAGTACAGCAAAGTTACGGCACTGACACCTGATAGTAAGACCATATAAAAAACCGATAGACGCTATTAAATATGATTTGCCTTATATTAATCAATACACGACACTGATATGCAAACCTGGCCCTTAAGATAAAAGGAATATTTCTCTGAGAGTCAATGCCAGCGGCAAGATTTTATGTATGTATACTCCTCGTATATGATTTGTCACGTATCACTTCCATACATTTGAACTTTCCATTGATTTTAGGCTTTCAGAAACTCAACTTATATTCAGCCCCCTGCTCTTTTCTGTACATACAGTAGTTCCGAAACACTGCACAATCGCGTAGATCATTATATCGATTTTTAACAACTTACGCACGGTGGTCACTATCTTGTTCGGTCTGAAATTCGCCGGAGTGCATTAGCAACGTATGTCTGAACCTCAAAGGGCCGAGGGGACGGAATCACCCTAAACAAGCTGCCTTAGGGCAGCGATAAACGATATTAGTATCGTTGCGGAAGATATGAGAGCCAATGGACGTACAATCCAGATGTCTTCAACAACGCAAAATTACGTAACACCAAACCGAAATAAAAATTCTAAATTAATTCGAATTTTATTATTTAAATGATCAAATTTATTTAAATGCTAAATATATATCACATAACTTGAGGGAATATTGAAGTAAATGGAAAACTCCTATGCTTAAATGCATGATTCAAGTACTAAAATTATCTCTTAAAAATGTACTTACGCCAGCAGTACACAAGAATATGTGGATATTCGCGCCAAATTTCATTTTATAAGTCAATGAATAATAGAAGAGTGTTAGAGTTGTGATACCGATCATCATGTGGGCAATAACTATGAAGGCCGCTGCGCATACCCTCCGCCTGTAAAGTTTCGGGGGAGGATCCACTATGACAATTTTCACCGGCCCAACAAATTCCATCACTTTCTTGTCATCTTTTACACACTCTAGGTTGCACATTCTATTTGCGTCGCCCATTGTCTATAACTAAACTGGTTTTATATCATTAATGAATAAATATTTTTGGAAAATATTGGTGTAGAGGTTATGGTAAATATGTGTAAAAAGTTGACAGTAATAATGTCAATGAATACGGCATAAAGATGATAAATATAAATTCCTTTATACTCTTTCTGTTACATACACAATAAAACTTCTTTGGTAATATTGGTCAGCTTGAAGTAATTGAATATTTCAGTCTATATTTACCGGAATAAAAAAAAATATTATGTTATTTTTCTCGAAGTTATATTTGTATTCACAACAGACAGATTCCAAAAAAACCGAGATGCCAATAAGCTGCGTGTTGTACTAACGTATTGCACTATAGCTATCATATTATGCATTGGGTAACAGAGTTTAATGTAATTCTAACATTGTGAATGTGTTCAGATTTAATGCGAGTGTTTGCGAACAAAAACATCATAACCATTCGCACTGAAAAATGAAAGGTTTCAATCTTGAAAGCTCTCACTGGACTATTAATATTTTAAGAATATCCAGTATTTTGCACACAGCCGGCCGGACGGACCCGGCGGGACGACCGAGTTTTTCGTTTCAACAGAAACTAACACAAAATATTGCAAAAATGAACTCTGTTGCAATGGAATAAAGGGGTATATGACTGCATAGATAACTTTGTGGATCAGTAATTCAGTTATAGGAGCGTGAAAAAGCGGATTACAAGCGTACACGTAGCGCGATCCCTTGTCGACGATGTCGCGCGGAAAGGCAAACTTCATTCGAAATTCAAAAATTGACGTTTTTTTGCATACAGCTTAAAACAATTGGCGCAATATTTTTGTACAATAGAACAAAATATAAATTGAATGCGAATAAAATACAACTATCCGTTTTTCAGCTACATATCATCAGGTAATAAGTACATTGCGCACTTTCTCTGTAAAATGTAAATAGTTTTATTTTGATCATCATCATCATCATCAGCCCATATACGTCCCACTGCTGGGCACGGGCCTCCTCTACAACTGAGAGGGTTTAGGCCTTAGTCCACCACGCTGGCCTAGTGCGGGTTGGCGGACTACACACCTAAGAAATTCCTAAGAACTTTTAGGTGTGCGGTTTTCTTACGATGTTTTCCTTCATCATTAAAGCAACCGGCAATTCACTGTGCATACACACATAACTTCGAAAAGTCAGAGGTGTGTGCCTGGGGTTTGAACCTGCGACCGCCGAAATTCTCGACCGCGCGCCTAATCCTCGAGGCCATCACTGCTTATTTATTATTTTGATACTACAGAAGAATTTAAGCTGCTCTGTACCATACCACTTATTCGAAAAACAATTTCTAAGGATAATACTAACATTCCCCATAGACTTTCCAAAGAATTGAGAGTGGGGCTGCAATTACGTGTAGGGTTACTGGTACTGACTCTGTGATGCATCTGAGGCTTTCATAACAGAAAATACGAAAAAGCTTTGCCCAACCTGGGATTCGAACTCGCAACTCTCGAAAACACGTGACACTCAAACCGTGATACCGATGAGGTCAATGGTAAATATACTTTAATGTCTAAATAAATAATTTCGTAATTATAGTTGGAACCAAAATAAATAGCCAAATAGTCAGCCATTATCAATCTTAATATATAGGAAAAAAACACTCTTTCCACTAATTTATGGAGGGTAAAGGTAAGAAGTATCATCTCATATGGTAGAAAATCGAAAAAAGTGTCCAGCTGTCAGCTGTAAATAACAGTTCAAAAACCTTCCAGAATGGCGCTGGTGTAGACAAAGGACATGGTATGAATTTAATATTATTTTCGACTACAGTAGTTTATTGAAAATGTCAACTACTTGCGTAGTACAAAGTTGTACAGTATGTAGTTAATATAACCTTAAAGAGTTATTATGAGAAAACGCGTGTAGCTAGAGTGATTTTATATCCTGAATTGTGAATAGTACGTTTATTGATTTCCGCTTCCTTTAAAATTTATGATGCTGATGCTAATGTGGCGCCCTCCTAATTTAATACATTTTGACGGACATACACTAAACTAACTTACAGATTTACCATTTTCCGACACGATATAGACTATTGTTATTGAGAAATGGAGGTTGGCGCGAAAGTATTTATCATAAAATGTTATGATGCCATACCGTCATATTTACAAATTTTATTATCACATAGAAATTATCTAACAACTGTAATAAAATGAAATGGAAATTCTCATAATGTCTATAAAGAGAATATAGTTTCAATATTTATCACGCTAATCTATTGATGGTTGAACGATGGACTCGATAAATTCGTTATTTCCCTCCAGTTTTAAAAGTATTTTATTGTCACCAATTGGACTTAAGAACTGGAAAAAGAAGGCCGGTGCCCTAACGAAGGGAGAGGCTTACGTTAAATCTTAAAGAAACGCCAAATACTACTGCAGTATATACTACAAATGTTAAGAGGTGACTTGAATCGATCTCGGGACATCTAGACCGCACGGTACGTAGGTACTTGTGCCGCGAGACCACGAAGCAGTCAAATGTATGTATGTACTTTTAATGAGGCGATATTGACTGTAATTCTGAACAGAATCAATCGTCACCTACAATCTTTTTTCTCCATTCCACATTTGATATCAATTCAAAAAAACATAGCAATATAATAAATGTTTAGACGTTAATAGAGATAGAAGAATTTATTATTAAATCGTATAAACCCTTAAATATTTATGCTCTTAATCTCTAGTCTGAAGACGATATAGGTATTTTTCTCGACGATTTGGGTTGCATCAAGGGCAGACGAAATTCGTTTAATTGGACCGAACACGTAGGTACGTAAATTAAACACACGCCTACTCAGAGAGCAGTGAACGTTAATATTAAGAAATTTACGAATAAAAAAAGACAATATTTTTCTACCAAGACAATTCTATCAATGTCTGTAATGAAATGTGTCTTGTATTTGCAATTAGTTACAAAGCTGTTTTTCAAAACTTGCCAAAAATACACGATACGTTAAATAATTTCACATTTAATATCAATGATGTGTGCAATAACATATAATTAAAACAAATTACGCCATTCATTGGCAGGTTCTCATCTCCTTCTTTATCCGTCCCGTTGAAAACCTGACTGCACATATTTGAATGTATATCTAACGTCTCAAGTGACATTTAAGACCTTAATGGACCGCAAATTTTGAATTATAATACACGAATTACATATACCTAGTTAATTCATAAAACGATAAACGATTTTACAGCTTCGTTCCCAATAATATAGATTTTTATTTATAAAAAAGTACCAATAGCAACGAAACTTATTGTGGCATTGATAATATTAATAAGAATTCCAAATACAACTACTGTGCCGCTGTAAATGTAGGGTTCCCTATGTAATAGCTTCGTACCATCAAACAGTCCGAACAATGACCAAGAAGCTGTGTTTTTAATGTTCGTTCGCAGATAAAGCCATAATCCTCGACAAAATTACTTTACCTCTGAGATTCAGGCATCCGCCGACAAAACGATACCTCGCCTCGCCTACCACCATTACCTTTTATTACTCCAAAGGTACACGGGTTTGCTTTTTTGACGTATAAATATAAGAAATTGTCGTAATAAAAGGAATATCTTGGGTCGCCTTAATAAACAGAATAATGCGCTCGCTGTACCTAAACTCCTCGAAAATACTTTGGAATAAACAAGGCTTACTACAAATTTATATGTTTCTTTTGTTCAACATAATGAGTGCGATACACAAAATATACTGTGGGCTACTCACGTACATACTCACATACATATGTACATACACAATATACAAAATTAAATAAATTAAATATCGGACACTCCGTCCGCCATTAGATACCGGGGCCGCGATCGTGCACCGGTAAGGACAATGGGTGACGTATAGCGGGCGGTCCGCTACCTGCCGCTCTTCCCCGCGTCTACCAGTAGATGCGTTCGGAATTGCCAATTTTGTTTCACTAAATTAAACAGTATTTAATTTTCGACAAAATTATGCTGTATTAATTTATGTACTTTTTTATTGACTTTCGTAGCGATACTCATATGTGATCATATATACTTAATAATCTTTATGGTATTTTTTTTGGAATTTGTGTAAATAATTTCCGATCAACATTATAGCAATTTTTTACTATGACCGCCAACCCGCACTAGAGAGTAGAGGAGGCCCATGCGCAGCACTGGGACCTACAATCTACATACATATTACATATATGGGCTGATGATGATAACTTCATTTATTAGGAATAACTGGATTCAAACTCACGCCTGTATCCCCAAAAGCGTAGACAAAAGTGCAACTGTTGTTAACAAGTATTTACTCTCACTGCGAACTTTTACATACTGCTAGCTGCTGGTCAGAATTTTCCAAAATCCAGTCATACTTTTCCCGATCTAGGATCCATCGACCTACGGCATAGTCACCAAAAGAACTACTCGTGTGATCACACTATTTTGATAGAGCCAGAAAATATAATTCAATGTTGCATTCTCAATGCTTTTGCTAACATTCTGTGTTATTCGGAACATACAAGTCAATTCAAAAAAGATAAACAAAGAACATCTCATACCGATCACGCATAAACACTACCCCGAAGTAATCGACACACGGACCGTATCAATTACAAAAACTGCACCATAAAACACTTACAGAAGAAATTAATTCGATTGGCGTTGCAATTACGCGAAGTCACGACGCCTAGTGATTCATGATTTTCATTACGATATAAATCATAGCGAGCAGACGCGCGAATTTACATAGCAATGTCAAGAATGCGTATAAACATGCGGTGTAATTGAGCTGGTTGTTAATGAACTTTATACGTTTCTGCTGCCTTTGTCGTTACATCGCAAAAATTATAGACACAACATTTGGCCAGTTATGTCTCACGTAATAGGACACTCACTTAGCAAAATAGTTCTTTATGGTCGGTGGTGTGCTTAAATTGACTGAAAAGAATTCGTAAATTAAACATTGACCGAACATTTCATTAGGCATATCTTTACTCCTTCGCTCAATTCCAATCAGTACATAAAATTGCATTAACGCATTCTAGGTTAAATAAATGTGAATGTGTTACTCAAGATTACATAAAACTATATCATATTATCATTAATAGAAAAAGAAATCCCATAAAAAACAAAACTTGTAAGAACCCAAGTCTCGCAACTCAGTTCTTCTACCGTAAAAAGTTGTGAGATCCATGTGATACCAAGTCGATGAATTTATTTAGTCCCTGTTTAAGGGACCTTCTGTCTCAAGTTATTATGCACTTAGCTTATACCAGACAACATCTTATAGTGACCATATCGATATAAAAAATCTTTTATGTTCTAAATAAAAGAGTTAGATTTGGCAATCGCATGAAAACACGATGTATCTCACTTTTAGCTGTCTATGACAGCACACGTGTCGATGACGTCTATTGTTGAAAATATTTTATTTCAGTTACATTACGCTATTTAAAAATAAAAAATATTATAACTTAAATAAATAGTATTGTCTATTTAATATAGGTATACATAATTCGTGAGAAACAATAATAATTTGACCATTATAGTTACGTATTCTTTATGTCGTATATTGTCTTTGTTTTGAAGAGCGATGCCAACATCCTACATTTATGAAATGTGCCGAAAACTTCACCGGAGTCCGTGCAAAATGTAAATATACGAGCAGTAGACCCGTGCATTAGAATCGCTTAAAAGCATTGTCTTGTTTTCCTCTGAAATGAGATGTTGGGTTCTTCGTCTCAAGATTTTCTGGGGTTCGGCAACTTTCCCTCGCATGTAAGAAATGTGTTTTGAACAACATTAATTCGGAACGAGTTCAATAGCCAGGTGTCGTGTACCTTTGAAACATGACCATCTTTGAAGCTTCACGAAAGTTGCGTGACGTCAAGTTTGAGTGGAAGTTTGAATTAAAGATAAATTATAGGAGTCAAGGATCCTTTGATCAAAGTGTTATATTTCGACCTAATAGAATCCAAAGTCCAAAATGTCCGACCTTCAGTATAATACGGCAGTCAAATGTAATATCAATATACATAGTTACCTATTAAAATTCTGACAGAAAAAGGCCCCATAATTTAAATAATTTCGTCGATATCGGCAAATATCGTATAATGGTTGTATATTTAAACGTAGTAAGTAAAAATGTAATCTAAAATCACAACAACAACTACCAACAGTTTCTATTTATGTCTAATTTGGCAATTATTTATAGCATCATTATTTTAGTCCATATTTATTACAATTTGTAGTATAAAAGTAACATATTTTTGGAGCTTAAAAAGGCAAACATCAATACTAGTATTTCAACGATACCACGTTTCATAGCCAAAAAAAAGTATTAATGACTGTGGAAAAATTGTACAACACAACGTAGTGACCAATACGTTTGTTGTATAAATCGTGCGTTGTTCCAACAATAATTGCAACTATAAACTTCACGGCTGACATGCAAAAAGTAATAAAAATCCATCGTAGTTTTACTGCGCCGCTGTTGCACCAAACTGCATATAAACCACACGATTGCTCTTCATAGTTGCATTGCACGTCGCTGATTTGTGCATTATTGCGTTTTATTGTCACTAACTGTAATATACATATTTATGAATATCGGAAGTTTCTAGAAAAATAATTTTTAACAATCTTTTTATTATTAATATTAAAAAGCTTTGGTGAATCGCAAATAGTATTCAGGCATATAGCTGCTTAATAGTCTTTATAACTTAATATTTCTCCGAAAAAATGCTGAACACAAACGCATCACAAGCCGAGTAAATTCGTGCGCATCCGAAATATGAAAAATAAATTGACAAACTGAAAATGGTGTCCAAAAGCAAAATCGTAGTCGACGCTACAAAATCTCATGTAAAATGCTATTCATCGCAAATTCTCTTACGAAAAACAACTGCAATATTGTCTGTATTCATTTCAAGTTGCAATATGATTCACTAAAGACGCGTCACTTCTTTTTATGTTCCGATGTTGGGTAGGCTATTCAGCCGTTAATTAGATCTTTGTAGTGACTTTAACAAAGCTGTGAAAATCTTTGTAATCTAGACCCATTGTTTAGCATAATACTGGCATATACAAGGTGCGGTATAAACATGCATTTTGAAGCGCTTAAAGCAGCATTCTCCTCCAATTTGCGTACATTTTTGTTTCGACTTGCATCTGGTTTTTGTTTCATTAAGTCCGCTAGTCTAGGCTGTGGAATATAGGTCCTACCCTATTGTTATCTCCTCGCATTGTGGCATTCAGGCTAGTGGCAGTCAACGAGCAATTTTCCCATTCCCCATTATGCAGTGTTATTATTCTCATTGTTAGCGACACATACATATTGTCTTATTAACGCTCTAATGCGTCAGAATGGTGGCGTTGAATGGGAGCCACGGTAGGTGTTGCTCACGTTTTATGTGGTTTGTTGCGACATGTTTGCCTTTAATCATAAATTTTAAGTCTATTATAATTACCTCAATAGCACTTTGCAGTAAAACGCAAAGAAAGAATAATTGACCTACGGTATAATAAAACTTAAACAACTTAAGAGAAAAAAGAAAAAAAAGTAAACATCTATTTTTATTTGTATATTTCTGCCTTACTTCTTAATGATTTAGTAGAAAAACGAAAGCAATTTCATGTAATGAAACATAAGAACTACGCAAAAAGTTGCATTAGGAAAAATAATTCCATTTCCACAAATACAGACGTAAGAGCGGCCAAATCATTATCTAGGAGAGGAATTTTTCCGCTTATTATTTTTTACAGTTATTTCCTCGTTGACCCGGTCCCTATCGTTAGTGGGGCCGGCGACCCTCAGGTGCCATCCTTCATTAATCTTATTCCCTGCGCGCGGAACTCCAAGAATCTTAATTTGAAGTTTCGACGCTTCTCTTTATCAGAACTATGCGAAAAGAATCCTTCGAAGAGGTATTCATTAAAACGAAGTAACGGAAACGAGGGGGTTCTTTGTTTAAAATATTTCTTTGAATGTTTTGTCTTAAAAACAATCGCATCATCTTTTTACAATTATGAAACATCGGACCGTAAACACTGCACAATGTTTATGAATTTTCTCTTGTACTTTTAATGTTTTTAAAAGTGCCCATGTTTATTCAGATTTTTTCCTGGTAAATATATATTATTTTCACTATAGTCGAATCTTTTTTGGGAAACATTAGATTATAATCAAATGGTCATAATAATCGTCAAAAATCTTTTTCTTATTCTAAGACAGAAAAGCAACAAAACTTATATCTTGTATCTTGATCCTGAATTCGTAGAAAGTACGCTTACTACGGCGAAGAAAAAATACTAGCGGATAAGAACACGAGCAACTAATGTAAAAGTGGGGCCAGTGGGGATTAAAGTTGCAAAGTCGAGCAAAGATAAAATATCCGCAGGAAAGCATTACAGGATACATCTTTAGTTACCAACATTAAGACGGGCATCCAAAGGTGCTCAAGCATGTCTGAGAGCCTAACTTTGACCGGTGCAGGCAAACCGTAGCGTCTTAATGAACTTGTGAAGTTTGTCCCGAGTACACCGCCAAGGCATTTGATATCTTAACGTCATGGCAACACAATTCCAAATTACTTGTGATGGCAAATTGCAGACGTTAAATTTCGTGGTCAGTTCCGAGTTGCTGTTGAGGTTACATTGTTGAGAGGAATACAGTGCCAGGGTGACTAAGAAAATAAATAAAGGAACACTCATACACGCGAACACCCTAAAATTACAAAGCATCTAGCTAAGTCTTCTACATTACAAGGGCAATATCGTTAAAATTTTATTACTCCCACTTATAGTAATGCGATATTTATGACATAGGAGAAAAGGCCCCTGAAGTTTATTGTTTCATGGTTGAGGAGAGACGATGAATAAACTTGGCAATTTATGCCAGCTGTAAACTTAACAGTAACCGTAAACTCGAATAACAATCGCACAAATCTCTAGCGTTATTCTGTTATTCTAATTTTCACAGTTACCTAAGGAAATTTCAAATGCCTTTCATAAATATTTGGGAGTGTTTGTTTACTTTAATCACTTCTCAGCTTATATACCTTGATTTTCTTATCTCTCAATGCCGATAATATGACGTAACGTCAAAAATATTTGTTCCTTAAGTTTTCCAAAACAACAAATCATATTTTGTTATCGAAATATCACATTAAAATTGGAACAATTAAATAATACAATTGTCTTGACCTTAAGTCATTTCTTTTATTGAAAGACATAATGTTTCCATAATTATATAATATAAGCAGTGAAATTTGTGGATAAATGTGTATGTTACGTCTCAAGTCAACTCATTTTTTTTTGTTTTAATTTTTGTATATTAATTATGTAACAGTCTGTTTTGCATGTTTAAAACCAAGTATGTAAGAATATAGTACACTCTTATTATTTTACCGTAGCATGACTCACCATCCCAATACTGTTATGCATCCAAACTGCAACAAATATTTCTAGCTTTGGTTTCCTAACGAAAATATTTTAAAGTAAACTCGATTCTGCAATGTTTCCCCAACGTTGCATTCTGTCAAATCAAATCTAAATGTATTTATTTTACATCTTTTTCAACAGGCTTTTGTTTTGGATACATGTTTACGAAACAAATGTTAGAAAAGTAGATGTAACTATATTAGTCTAGTCAACAAGTTCAAAAACGTGTTAAATAGAAATAAAGCTCCTAAAAATATGTGCCATACCTCATTCGATTCGGAATGACGTCTAGAAAAATGTTTTTTAAGGGCATATTAGCACATAAAAAATTGCAATAGTTATTAACAAAATAAGAAAAAAAAACCAAGGTATTTAGTTTTTCGTTAATAACTTTTAAAATAATGATATTTAAGGAATTATGAAAAAAGATCCTGAAAGAGGAGGAAATTTCCAATAAAAAAGTCCTTACTCCCGGAACTCTATCCATATTATTTATAACTTTTATTTAACGCTGGAAATAGCGCTCCGCGAGGGCGTTACGACATAGGCGCGTCGTCTAAAAAGCCGGTATATCACCTAAAATAATTTATTTCTAATATTAAATAACAATTTAAAAATTTGAATAAATTATGGTGTAATCTAGACACTTGAACGAAAATAACCACGGCGAAAAATATTTTTTTTGACAACTTTTCAAAAAGTTACACCATTGTTAATTAACTAATGTTTTTCCAATCTCTGTTTTTATAAATTACGGCATAAAAGTTTCAAAAATTAGTCTAAAAATATTTCGCTTCGTGGAGCTCTTCTCAATTAGGTACTTAATAAAGTTATGCAAAAAAAATTTATTAAAGTTTATTATTTTGTTAATTATATTTTTTTTAAATAGACTAAAAATGAAATTTCTAAAAAATGTTATCAAAACATTTTTTTTTGGTAATATCTTATTATTGCTGTTTTTGCATCTAATATAGGTATAAATTAACATTGGAAAAAAAATGTTACGTCATTTATTAAGAAATTGTTTATAAACAAATACACTATTTTGCGATTTAAAAAAAAATTTTTTTACTATCTTATTGCAAAGGTAAAATGATGATTTAAAAAAGAAAAAAAAATCTTAAATATTTCTTTTTATTGTTTATAATCGTTTTTTTTATATTTCAATTGTTTAAATAATTAGTTAAGAAATTATTTTATTCTTAATAATCATCATTGACCCTTTTCAATGGAATAACTGAGTTTTTTTTTTTATAAATAATTTAATTGTTTATTAACTTAACAATTTGTTATAAACAAATAATATTAACCGTTATATTTTTTTTCGAAAACTTCAAAAAATTACAAAAACAACCATGTATAACAAAATTAAGAAAATAAAAAAAAAAATTTTTTTTTCTTAATTTTTTAAAAAATAAAATTTCTTAACTTTGTTATACATGGTTGTTTTTGTAATTTTTTGAAGTAGTGTAGTGTGAATTTTTAAATTGTTATTTAATATTAGAAATAAATTATTTTAGGTGATATACCGGCTTTTTAGACGACGCGCCTATGTCGTAACGCCCTCGCGGAGCGCTATTTCCAGCGTTAAATAAAAGTTATAAATAATATAGATAGAGTTCCGGGAGTAAGGACTTTTTTATTGGAAATTTCCTCCTCTTTCAGGATCTTTTTTCATAATTCCTTAAATACCATTATTTTAAAAGTTATTAACGAAAAACTAAATACCTTGGTTTTTTTTTCTTATTTTGTTAATAACTATTGCAATTTTTTATGTGCTAATATGCCCTTAAAAAACATTTTTCTAGACGTCATTCCGAATCGAATGAGGTATGGCACATATTTTTAGGAGCTTTATTTCTATTTAACACGTTTTTGAACTTGTTGACTAGACTATATATGTTTGTTATATTTTCACTGTTAATTCGAGGTACTATTTGTGATAAGTTTTAATACGAGCATAAGTAAGACTTTTTGTAGGACTTTGGTAATATTTTTTATAAAATTACGCAGAAGTATCTTATAACATGTTCACACCAAAATCCTACAAAGAACAACTATTCAGACCTTACCTAACCGCTGCTTCGCTAAATCTCTTTATATTCTTATCATTATTATCCCTAAGTCCCTCTGCTGGCCATGGGTTTCTATCACGGTTGAGAGGTTGCCTTCGTCTACAACGCTTACTTCACATACCTAAAAATACCCTTTAGTTCTTTAACGCATGCAAGTTCCTTGCAGATGTTTTCCAACTCCTCCTTTATTCTGATTAACTTCGTTGCGGGATTATGACAAATTAGGTCCCCGTAGATTCGCTGAGCTTAATTGCTCGGCGTCAATACAGTGCGAGCCGCTGTTGATCCTTGAGCACAGGAGTTACAGTGTGGTGGGATAGTGCAAAAAGTTCAGTGCAGTTTTACGCTATTAGCGTACTTGATAATACTTACTAAAATATTCATTACAAATGAGATTCGAATCCACAAACTCAGAGATAGCGTTCCAATAGATCACACGCTCTAGCCCTACATTAAGTCACGACATTTTATATACTATCAAATTCAATCGGGCCGATACAGGTCAATGTCACTGCCATCCATCATTCTCTTGGCGCGTAAAAACTGTACGCATGGCTCGGTCCACAGCTTTAATCATACATCACTCGTGCACTCTTTGGGTATAGTCTGACGTGAATTATACAACGAAAGTTACTTTAAAAAACATTTTTAATAATCTTATAATTTATTTATATTATAATTTGATGAAATGTATGTTAACTGTTGAACTTATTGATTCAGGGTACACAATTGCAGAATCGTGGTATTTCGAATAACAAAAGTTCTAATGACTCGATGCAGTAATGGCAGTACTTTTCCTGAATTCGCTAAGACACTAAGACATATAAAAAGGAGAGACTATGATTGACGATCATTAATAGTCCAAATTTACATAAGCTCGTCCGCCAACCCGCACTAGGCCAGCGTGGTAGACTAAGACCTCAATTTTCACAGTTGTAGAGGAGGCCCTTACTCAGCAGTGGGACGTATAAGGGCTGATGATAACACATACAACAAAACAATGTTTAAATAGTCAAACAACAATTTTCAAACATTATGAAATAGCATATATTCATGCCAACGGAAACCATAATTTTAACACACGCGTGTAAACAAGCGTTTTTGCCCATTATTATGCGCTCACAAAAGCCACGTACAACAAAAACGATCTAGATTACTTTATAACACGTAGGCGCTATCTGGATTAAGAACTAAAAATGAAACAAGGCCTCTCAGACCCTCATCAAAAAGTAACAATTCGCTTACATACAAAAATTGGGTCATGAATAAAGATTGTAGTATCAAAAATCCTGAAGTGCTTTCAATATTCATAGTGCGTAGTTGTAATTGCTAATGCTCACGCGTTGCCATAGGGGGGTAGGCAGGTTCAAACGGGCAAATGAGATTAGCATCCTAATTCCTTGATTGATGCTAAACCACCCCACCCATGTCGTGGCCCGTATGCATAGTAAAGTCATAATTTGAGGACACGGATTGCTAAACATTTTACTAGAAACGATAAAAGATTTGTTTATTGAAATAAGTGTTACTATAGATTTATAAAGTTACCTTGTTACTAATTATTATAAAACTGATATTAATATATTTTTACGAGCACTTTACGTCATTGTTAAATATATTTCAATGTATTTAAAAATAATGAACGTGTTATTAAATAGTTAAAATACTCGCCATATTTTAATATCTCGTGTCCTATACAGTCAAAAATAAACGTAATATACAGGATCAACCCAAAAGGTTGGCTTGTCTACATTGGGACCTGTCGATACTTAAATTATTGTGTTCATGTTTTCTGAAATAAATTTCATTTCATTTCATTTCTATTTGCGTTTATATTACCCACTAGCTTTTGTCCGCGACTCCGTCCGCGTAGACTACAGGGTTGGGTTTAGAAAGAAAATAAGTTGTAGTCTATTTTACTATTATATTATTATTTTACTTATTTTTATTTTACCCCCTTGTTTGTAGTTTTTTTTTACAAACTTTGAATGTCATATTTATTTATATCTAATCAACAGCCTAAAAAATAAGTATCAAGCTTCTAGCTTTAAAAATGACAATACTGCCATACAACATTTCATCCCCCCTTTCAACCCCTTATAACCTTTTTTCCGCAATAAAAAGTAGTCTATGTCCTTTTTCAGGCTCTAAACTATCTATGTACCAAAGTTCATTTAAATCGGTTCGGTAGTTTTAGCAGGAAAGCGAGACAGACAGACAGACAGAGTTACTTTCGCATTTATAATATTAATAAGGATTCTGCATGTATTATTAAAATAACTAACATATAATCTTCAAAGCATCAACAACGATTTCTATTGTTATTTATACTGGTTACTTTTACTATATTTGTGTTATAATCTCAATATAAAATTTCATTATAATAATCGGAAAAATATCAGATAACTGAGTTTATATAATAGTAGATCTATATTTATTGAATTATTAATACACGGTGGAATGGTAAGACAAAACATCTTCCTCAAATAATAATAAACACAGTACAGCCATGCAACAGTCTATTAAACATAAGATATTTCTTATAACGTTGAATTGTATTTTTATCTTGAAACTACCAAGCTTGAACATACTAAAGCGTAAATGTAAATATGAAATCTACAAATTATTTTTTTTTAATTCGTAAATGAAATACAAATTATACTCCATAATTTTTCACTATATTTAATAAATTAACACTAAAATTATTATGAAACATTATACAGCTGTTCGCAAATCAAGCGTGCAGACAAATACACAAACGTAAAACTGTTTGAATTAATAGTAATAAATACACTGCGGAATTTGACCTATTTAATTTGATACGAATTTGCGACCTATTTAACAAAATGTAGGCGAATATTAAATACCCAATTTGCCGGACAGCCGAGCTGAATTCCACGAGCCGCACATTCTCGTTCAAACACGGCCTATTATAACGCAATCAACATCTAGGTAGTAAACAAAACGAAAACCATAATCACGCACTAAGAGAATATTTATTTACGATTGCGCTTCCAGCTGTATTTTATTATTTATTTAGCGTAGAGTGCGCCGGGCGTCAAAACCGGCACGCGGTTAATATTTCACAGCGTCGACGTTAAGTCGACGGAGATTTATGGCGCGGCAATAGCCTGTGTTCTACAATTAACTAGCATTCGGACCAAGGATTGCCTATTTGTATTTGTACCAATTTGTGATACGCTTGAAGAAATGGAATATGAGTAATTGCGACTAGAACGGCTGTAAAACAAATCATTTGTGCGTATTCCACCCTTAAATAAAATATATTTTATGCTTACAATTCTTGCGAATGGTTTTCAGTATGTATTTTGTTGTTAAATGAATTCCGCACACATTAATTGAATAGTTAAACTAGATAAAATCAATTGAAAATAATAATAAAAGAAAAAATGTCTAAGGATACAAACTCTAAATTTTGTTTCTTTAATATAAATTATAATGAATGAATATTTGTAGACCATACATTTTTTTAATTCAGGTATCTAACCCGCAGCCTTTAAAAGGACAAATTCTTATTTTGCCAATAAATCGTTGCTTTCAACTGATTAATTATAATTCATATTCATATTGTAGAGGGGGCCCATGCCCAGCTGTGGGACACATATGGGCTGTTGATGATACCTTTTTAAGAAGAGAGAAACAAGTACAGCCAGTGACAAAAAGTCATTATAAGTTCATAGTATTTTTTCGTGGTCTCGCGGTACAAGTATGTGCCGTGGGATCTATAGGTCCTGGGTTCGATTCCCGGGTCGGGATAAGTGTTATTGGGTTTTTCCATTAGGAAATTCTCAGTGGCAGCCCGGAGTCTGGAATTGTGCCCGAAAAACGGCAAAGGGCTCGCCCCCTATTACGTGGGACTGATACATACTGGCGAAATGTGGGTGCAGAAATGCATCTCTGCCTACCCCTTTGGGGAATATAGGCGTGAGTTTATGTATGTATGTATGTAGTATTTTTTTCTTGTAAGGAAACTACAATAGAGCGACTTACAACCCACACCATAACCTCGACGCCTTAGACATAAACTAAAGCCTAGTCAACAAAATGGTAACTTGATATTCTAACGCGAATTAAGTTATTAACATTGAGTGAGACATGACAGACACACATCACATTTAGTGAGTAAGCTATTACGGTTAAGTACATTATTCATGTTATTATATCCAAGAGTGGGTTTCAAAATATTGCTTACGATAATAAAACCGCGGATTTCGACATATTGTATGTTTTTTATATATGAGTCACAACAAATTATATATCTTTCTATATCCACCTAATTATATATTTTTATACATCCAACTGCTAGAGACGGGCCTTCTCTACAAATAAGAAGGGTTAGCCCACTACGCTAGCCTTCTGCGGCGTTAGTGAAATATGCAACTAAGAAATTATCTAATTTATTTTTTGTCAAATTATTATGAATTCATTTCATCTCCAAATAATAATGATTTGCAGCATGAGCATATAAATATAAGTTTACCGTTGAGAAAGATCCCAATCAGTAATGTTTGGTCGATTGTGCATACAATCAGATTCAGTAATGTCACTTAAATATAACATTTGGTTAGGCATTTGCTCTTTTTTAATAATTGTATTCATGTAGTTTCAATTCTCCCTTTGCGAAGTTACAAAGGCTAATGGAATAAAAATAACATTGTAATATATCGTTTTTTTTTTTTTAAGAAAACGCACGTGATTGTCAAATATGATAGTATTTGAATTTTAAATGAGATATAGACATGATAAATGAAACTAATGATGACGCAAATAATACGGAAATAAAGACATTCTTAAGACTTATCAGTCTGTACAATATTGTTAGTATAGCGATAAAATATTGTATGAACTCAACATTATCACCAGCCCATATACATACGTCCCACTGCTGGGCACTGCCTCCTCTACAAGTGAGCGGGTTTAGGCCTTAGTCCACTACACTGGCTTAAGAGCGGGTTGGCGGACTACACACATAAGAATTTCCTAAGAACTTTTAGGTATGTAGGTTTCCTCACGATGTTTTCATAAATTCAATTTTAGAGTCATTTTCGAGGCTCAAAATTCGGGTTTATTTATATCATATTTGACCAACGTAAAATGTTGTTGAATAGAAAATATCCCAGAAGCAAATAGTTAGTGAAAAACATTTTAAGATTTAGATCCCTTATTCAAGTAATAAAAAATCTAAGGCATTCATAATATTGAGAAATTACTGTCAATACAGTATTTTTTTTACCCATATATGATACTTAATTTAATAAAACAACAAGTTTTTATAATATAAGAATGTGTACTTGAAAACGTACAATGTTTGTTTTGAAGAAATTTCACTTATTTATTTTCTTATAAATATTTTAAAATGTACTATAAAACGCTGTGCACAGCCCGGTGCAAAAGCAAATCAGTCCGCTGCTTGGCCTTTCAGAGAGAGGATGTTTCGCTCTGCGCTCCTTCGATTTTCAGTTTCGTCGATGTTTTCGTGGTTATCTGACTGCATTCCGAACAATCATGATGATATAAGTGATGTATTTAACATTTTATAGACTCAATAAACATTGTTTCATTCATTTTCATTGCATATCATTAACTATAGACGCTCATATTTACGCGAGTCATATTTACTTAAATTCGACTTCGGATATTCGTATCCGCCCGGATGGCGACCACCGTACACAGGGCGTAAAACCCGCCATAGTGGCACATGCAAGTGTGCCGCGTTCCGGGATCAGCCAGTGTATATCCGGTTTTCGGGGGGGCTTCAATCATGGTGAAAGGATGACCGTGCCGGCAATTTTTTTGGCCGGTTTGTCGCGGTCGGTCCTTTGATCGCCATGATTGATAGTCCCCCAAACTTCTTCACAATAAGGTGAAGAGGTATTCGGCCGGCATGATTGTGTCGACCAACGGGAGACCATCATCTCTCGCTGGTCGGCACTTTTTCTGGACTCCATTGCGCTTACCATCAGGTGCAATGGGGTCACTTTGCCGTGCCAGAAAAAAAAAAAAAAAAAAAAAAAAAAAAAAACGCTCTTAACCAAAAAGACCCTTTATTTGCTTACGTCTACCAAATCTAACTTATTATATAATACAATACACTTATCAATTACTTAATTTAAAAGTACTATGTTATCTTTTTAATTAATCATGCACTACCAAAACGAAAACATACGCAATCTAATTCATTTATGTACGTCATGTCTGAATCAGCGAATTCCTATTTTATCAGCATTGATATAGAAGGAGATAATAGGTGTAATTACAGCTATTATGTAGCCTACACATTGTTATTCATAAGTTTTTTTTTCTTGCACTTAAAGTATAGTTCTAAACATGCAGTGAATTTGGTTAGTTTGAAACATAGACATATTAAAGTCAAGTTTTACTACAGAAATAAGACGAATAGACTATAGTGGTACTTAAGTTGTACACAAAGCTAACTTGATACAATGATTTGAGTGTCATTCCATATTCAATTTAGTTTTTTCAGTTCATTAATTAATTTCATTTTTAGAAACACCAAGACTCGAAACAAATATTTACGATTCACAAAAATATGTACGTATCTGTTTTGAGATAAAGATCAGTTCTGTGTGCCTTTGTTTAAACTTTCTGTCATCTTACCAACGACCAAATAAATTATATCTGTTTTTTTAGAAGTATATTAAGTTTCAAGAATTTAATACAAAAAAATAAGAAGTGATTGTCACTTTGTTGTTTGGTGTACGGATGTTTCAATGACGCTACTTATTGATGGACAAGCCTATTATTTAAAATCGTGATAGTATAATATAAAAATAGAAAAGTTAGCTGTCAGTTTTTTTTAATGTCGGTAAACGAGCCCAAAAAAAATAAAGAGTAACGCTGGCATTATCGTTCAGACTTCCTTGATTAACAACAGCAAAAAAAATCATAGGCAATGTAAAAATATGGATAGTCTTTTATTTATCTATTTATATTGTGCATTAAAAACCAAAGCTAGTATATAACAAAATAAAAAAAAAAACATCAACCTTACAAACATTCAGCATATATTGAACTCTCACACTTTTGTTTTAAATCCTAAGTTGAGAGAATTGCTGATAAAACATTTTTCGGTCGCACATTTCATTTACTCAAGCTTAACTTCCAAAATTCAATTTAAACTTTGGACAGTTATTTTTTCAATTGAAAATCGAATAAAAACATACCTAGGAGCATTTATTGCTTTTCCTATTGAACCACGGCGATAACTTTTTAACCCTAGTTGACGTGGGGTGAATAACTCGCGTTGACAGTTGTAAGGGGTTCGTTGAAACTTTTCCCCTAACGCTTATTGACCTCTTACCCTACGAGAAATGCATTTTCCAACTCCTCCAAAATATAAAGCCATATCTTTGACGGGGCGATATAAATTCCAATGGAAATCACCAGAGGCATCGACGAATAAAGTTGTAGATCAAGGGGACTCCGAATACTTGCATAAATTTTATCGGAATATTTTATGGCACTTGGTACACCAAAAATGACGTAGATAAACGTTTAGCACTCGCATTTATGCTAATTTTGCCTTTATAGGTATTTTCTTGCGGTTACATAAAATGCATAAAATTTTATGAATGTTATTGCGGTATTTATTCCACACGATAAAATAAAAATGCTATTGCAGTTGAGTTGCCTCCATTGGTCCCGCATCTTATATCATCATCAGCCCAAATACTTGCAACTGCTGGGCACGGGCCTCCTCTACAACTGAGAGGGTTGCTGCAAGATACTGTCGCATCTTATAACCGAATAGTAATTCGAAATTCATACAAAACTTAAGACTTTTTCTAATATGAATAAATACATACACAAACTAACTTTTGCGGCATTAAAATTCATCAAAACTCATTGTACTCGGTAGATATTTGTCAAGTTTTTGGAACTTAAATGCATTTCCCATTAAAATGTATGGCGGGCACGCGTGCGACGGGCGACGGCGGTGTACAAATTAATCTGGTACAACTGTGAATGCAGCCTCTTGACCTATTTCGGGTGTCACATCACCCGTCGGCGAGAATTCCAAGCCAACGTACACTGATATTATTTTAGGGTAACAAGCGTCGCCCCCATTATATGGGCGAAATTAAAACTTTTCACCGGGACTTTTGTGTGGATTGTTTTCTGTAATCTATGACGACGATGGATGGTGTAATATTGATGACCGACTGATATTGAAAAAAATACTTTTATGAGTTTTATCGCCCTCTATGACTGTCCCGTGGCATGGGTGTGTGCTATGCTATTATACAAAAACAAATTCATGCATCGTCTTTTTGCACAAATTCATGCGTAGAAGTCTATGAATTCTATCGCCTCGAGTAGTTCATAGTCTTTCTATAGGGATTTTCTAAACCTATTGTTATTTCGATCCCAAAAAACTGAACTACTCACGTAATTATTCTATGCGATGTTACCACACTAATCAAAACAAAATTGGTTTTGTTGTCAAGTCTTAAACGTAAAACATTAACTAAATAAAAACTCGAATCACATCCAGTGCGAACACGTCCCTAGAATCACGCCGCAAGATGAAGCCGTTATAAAAATAGGTAAAGAGCTTTCCATTTTTTGAGGTCCTCCGCTTTTCGGTGCACTAAATCCAGCCTACATTTTGTGAGCTAGCTGAGTGCGACTATTCTTGAAAGTCCATTGTTTTGATATCAAAATCCGTCGGCTATTGTTTTACAAAACAAACAATATATGGAGTTCCACTTGGTAGAAGAAAGATGCAGACTTTCTTTTATTTTGGAATTAATTTTTGCACTGTAACAACTAAGCCACGTGCCTGTCTTTGAATGAGATAGTTTCCGAAACTGCATACATTTTGCAGATGCCTACTGCATATCGGAAAGCAAGATTTTTCATTGTGTAACGTTGTTTCTAAATTGTAGCGATATTGTATGTGACTTATACACATACATAGGTCAATATTACAAGAATTACGTTGAATGCACTCTTAATACTAAGATGATCTCCCCAAATTATTTTTAAGCACGGATTTTTCATCTCATTTAAGTCACTTTTTAAGAGTAGAAAGCTATTACGTTACTCACTGTATGGCCGCGCGCACTTTGGACACGTTTTCGTACGAATTTTACTAGTGCGCACACGTACGAATACGTACGAACGATCCCGACATTCCAAGTACTATGGGAGCGCGCAGACTGGGTGCGAGTAAGTCGTGCGTATACGTACGTGTAGTTCAGACGTCCGAAAACCATCCGAACTCGTTGGGATTTTACAAAACATTCGTACGTTTTGACATAATAAATGGACGTAGAAAAATTAATTAACCTGACACTGCAAATTTGACTTATAAAAACGTATACAGTGTGCGCACTCAATTCGTACGACCACGATCGTACGTATATCGTACGACACGAATTCGTGTCCAAAGTGCGCGCGGCCTTAGGGGGTGATTTGGAACAATGTCGGTTTATTCGGCCTTTCTACCTGGCAAGGTCATACTATCAGTTTTGGTTCCTAAGAAATCACAACGCCGGAATACGTACTAAAATTGTCATACATTTTTTTTTCATCATCAGCCCAAATACGTCCCACTGCTGGGCACGGGCCTCCTCTACATATTTGGACGAAGCATAATTTCCCAGGACCACAACATTGGGGATCATGGCGACCACCATCTCGTGGTATTGTGAAAATACCTTATCATAAGGCCTTGCATTACGCCATTTCAATGTCATATGCACTTATCTGTTACAATAAAGTTTGATAACGGTTTACGAATAATTTTACTTAATAAAGTCTTATGTAAAAAACAGTTTTCAAGTGGCTCTTGAAACTTAGTTAGGAAGAAATGGAAAAACAATTAGTAGATGTTAATACACTAAGATAAATTACACCCGCATACACATACACACACACTTTTATAAATTAGTTTTAATTTTAGATTAATTATTTTGTTACTAGTTTTTTATTTATTTTTTTATAGTTTGCAAATTGATATTGTTTTACATTGTTTTAGTATAACTATTATATAAACTTTTATCTAAACTCAACCTGTACAAATGGAAGCTTAAAGTTCAGGGTTACCTTTTTAAAGTACCGGCGCTCAATTATTAGTATTTAAGATAGTTCATTGTTTTTGTCAGAAATTTTGATTGAAAATAAATAAAAAACAAATAAGTGATATCTAATCATTGCAAGAAATTAATAAAAACATGAACAAGGTTAATTACAATTTGGCACGGGCTGTGCACGATATGATAACATAATCTTGCGTTTTCGTACAGCATTACGTAAACAAAGCGAACAATATTCCAAAGGCAAAATTACCAATTATACTAGAACGTAGAACGTACGAAAGAATGTTCCCAATATTGCGGGCAGAACAAAATTTGCTTTTACCTCACTTCATTTGTATTCTAAGTAGATCACATTTTGCACGAGCATACCCTGCGGTAACATCCGCATATTGGATCCGTAAAACCACTTGTATTTACTTTTCTAATAACGCAGGATTACTGTAGAGAAAAATTATGTTGTATCCGAAATTGTATTACATTGTGTACGTAATATGGCCAGAGCTCATATAATGATAAAATATTAAATAATTTAGTGTTCTATGTAGAAAGAAGATATGTAAGCGATAGTTTGTAATAATTACTTATCCGCTTGATGGCCTCTAGTATTAAGCGTGTTGTCTCCAAAAATTACCATATTGGCACACCACACCTTATGCAAGTTATGTGTGTATTATTTATGAAATATCGCAAATTTTTTAAATGAAGAAAAGTGTCGTGAAAACACTGCAAATCTAACAGTTTTCTGCAAGGAATTTCTTAAAGATGTAAAGTCGCATGACCAACGTGGTGGACAAGGTCCTGATATCTCTCATCGGTAGAGGTGGCCTATACCCATCGGTATATAATATTACGCGATAGTAATGATTATACTTGACTACAAGGATGATCGTCACTGATTCAAACTAAGCACACACATTAAACGATGCCCAAGGGTCCTGCCCAAAAAAGGTAATTCATTCGTTACTCAAATTAAAACAATATTATTAGTTTTAAAATAATGTAACAAAGACTTACAAAGATATGTGTAGGTACAATAATGTAATAAATGTTTTTGTCAGAACACAAAAGAAAAATACAAAGACATTAAATTATTTCGTGTTCTTGATTAATATTCGCGCAGAGCTTGAAATAATTACCGAGTAAAATACGAACAAAGTTTATTTTCCGTACACAAAATGTGACAAAATTGCTCAACAAAACGGGAGGACGCCACACTTTGTCGGAAAAAGTTTTGCTATTTTACATAAACTCCGGAATAACGTATTTCTCTGTATTAAACAGGTAAAGTTGCGGTCAAGAGCTTCGGAATGTGTATCTCTTGCTGTAAAATATTCTTAGAATTTTTTTGGTCGAGTACATTTTTTGAACATATCTTTCTTTCATATAAACGGGAGAGAACAAAGTTTGCTGAATTCGAGTGCACTGTTGGAAGTTACAGTAGGTTTATGTAGTGCGCTATCTTAAGTGAAGATTTGATACGTATCAGCGTTGCGAAGTGCAAGGCTAGAGCAAACACAAACTGTCTCACATCATGGAAACTGGAAACAACACCTACACTTTGCTTGCAGTATGCGGGCTATAAAAGCTTGGCGCTGGGAATAGCTGTTTCTGTATATGTAAATTACTCGACTTTAAATGTGTTGTTCTTTTTCAACGGTATATTTGGCTCTTTATCCTCCTATCTTTATATTTGTCCCTACATGTTCCTCTGTTAGTATCAGACCTGTTCTAGCTTTAAGAGTGATTGATCAACTACACCTTTCGTCATTGGTACATTGACGATGTTTTAGATTTGTTAAAAATATACAACAAAAATGATCATTATGTTCTAGAAACAAACCTGAAACTTCAATGCATCAGAAACCGCATGCGAGACCATAACGCACTATATTTTTTATGTAGATATGGTATATTTTAGCTTGACGTGGTAATATCAAAAAGCAGTAAAAAAAAGTGTGTGTGTGTACTTATGTACACGCGTTAGAAGTTATACTTCATACATAAATATATATTTTCTTAAATAATAAAATAATATATTATAAAATAATTATATATTTTTTTATTTATACATAAAATTTGTTAATATACCAGAAATAAAACAAAACGAAAAAATATATATATATATTTTTAGATAATAATGTAATAATTAATTAACGATGTAAATAAATTATACATACCGACAATTAACCTCAAATCTATAAATGCACTCAAAACAGTTTATTCAAATTAGTTTTATCACTAATATTCAATATATATATATATATATTGTCAGAAATAAGTTGGTGTGGGTGGCAACACTGCATTGGCGAATATAGAGCAAGCGCGCGAAAACGACACAGATCGTATATTTTCTTGATCGGCCTGAAAGTTTTTACGCGTCTTATTATTTGGTTACTATAGTTACGGCATCAGGTCAAATAACAGTCATTTTAAAAGATTTGAATAATTAAATTTTAGTTTCTAACAATATAGATATAGGTACTAATAAATAAATAAAATAATCAAAACTACTTAAAATTAAAAAAATATGTCAATCCCTTTTTATTACTGTCACTATTCTACATTCTTAAAATTTAAAACAAACTTTTTCTGAATAACTTTTTGGTGTCGGTGTGCGCGCGCATCGTAAAAAATTCACTCTCATCATTTTTCCCTAACGCGCCAAAAGAAGTATAACTTCAAAAATAAACGAAAAACAAACTTTAAAATAAAAAACCGTACAAATTTGTTCCTGGAAATAAAATAAATATTTGAATATAAACCAAATATTTACTTAAAAAACACTATACGCGCCTCCAATTATTTTTTACTAAAACAAGGTGAAGGTTCCTTAAGAGTGTGAAAAGAAATAAACAAAATTATCTCTTACATTTCAACTGAATTACGTCAGTGTTATAGTGATATAAATTCTTTCTAAATTTTCTATCCTTCCCAACCCAGAGGACCTAGACAAAGTAAAATTCTATCAACCAAATTGACTTAAACTGTCACGTGGTCTTGCGAATTCTTACCTCAATTCCATTATCGTTTTTGTAACAACTTTGCAAGTACTTTTCACTATGTACGGCCACTATGATATATTGCTATTTATATGTATAATTCATACATTTATATTTATTGTTTCTATATATTTTATAGTATGTAAGTTTATTTAAAGTTGTATTCATTTCACTTTTGCATATGTATATAAGTACACATTTTTATGTAAGTTTATTAAGGCCGCCCTTACTATTTTATTCCTCTCCTTGTACGGTTGTCTGAAAGTGATCGTTCTTAGCGATAAGACTGCCAATTTACGTCACCTACTTTTATTTATTTCTTCTGCCTAATCTGTACGTAATGTAGTGTCAAAAAATATTTTATTATTATTACACTGTCCCTTCCACAATTACTTTTAAAAATATAAATTTATAAATAATAAATGACCGAGCAAAATCTAACACTGATTTTAGTAATATGCCCGCTAACTGTCTTCGAAGTGTATTGTCAGGGCGAGCATTGCGCTCGTTACAGAGAACTCTTGGCACCTGTCAGCTAACTCCAGTTTATACCGAGCGGCTCCCGATTAGTGACATCGTCGGATCCCACAATCTATCTCTCTTTGTTATGCCATTGAATATATTGTTCAAACTATACGTTTATTTAACTAAAAGCCTGAATCATTTAAACAAAACATGTAGAAATTTATATTTTACACATTTATTAAAAATATTTAAAAAAATATTTATTAGAATTAAAGAAATTGGCTTTAAATTATTTTAAATTTTAAGCACATAAAGTGCTTTGCAAACATAGCCATTTGAATATGAATGCAGTCTTTTTAAATATAATTCAAAAACTATTTGAATACTAATTTAATGGTTCCGAACAACTATAATTTATTTTAACACCTCGTGATTGACAGTAGAATTGAATCTAGTTTAAATCTGAACGAAGTATTTAAATTTCAATATATATTTTGCATAACTGCAAACTCCACATTTTCAATTCTCGTCTATTTTATTCCAAAATATTTTTTTCGTTGATATACTAATTTCTAACGATGTTTTCCGATGCATTGAGGTTCATTTAACAAGCGATCAAGCAAAAGATAAAATTCCTTCCTCTTTTCAAAATAAATCATTATAGGTAGGTACTAATTACATAAATCCATAGCTCGATTGAAACTAGTCTAGCACGTTGTATTGATGTGGGGTGATAAGCTTCAAAGATAGTAAAATTTCTATCACAAAAAATTCAGATAATGCAAATTTATAAAAATAGATTTGTACCCTGGCACCGAACTCGTGCTCTCTACCTTGGTAATCTGAAAACAACATTCAAAGTTTAAATGAAATGCAAAATTGTATACATTAAAGTAAAATTGTCAATGTTTTCGACATAACATGCCAAAATACAGAGTTAGAAACAAGACTATTTTGCAACAACTAATTGTCGGTGCAGAATATCCAGCAGTGACAATACTCAGAACTGTGTAAACAGGTCAACCGGTGCACCGGTTACACATTTAGTGACAAATCCGAACGCCTGCAGCTTAATATAATAATTTCACTTGACTTCGGGGTAGAGATTAAATCTTGTCAACAAGTTTTGTATAATTGCATGAAATCGCGCAAAAAAATTTAGGTAAATAGTAGTATAGTATTCGCTATATCATATAAAAGATGTTACTTCTATAATCTCTATATTAATATTATATCTATCTATCTTCTATAATAAATATTTTAATAACTAAGGTGTAAATCTTTACTAATTTATTACACAAAATTTAGAAAAGATACAATAGTTTTATGTAACAATAAATTTGATCCAACAAACACTCATAGCCTTATTAAAAAAGGACTTCGTTTATGATTTAATTACTCCATAAAAATAAAATCTATCATGCATCTCCATTTGCTAAACAAATAAAATGATTAATGCGTTGTGTACGCATGAGAAAATTTTCAATAATACCCATATTTGAAAAAATCTGTAAATCTCTCAATACTTTTGCCGTTGCAATATTCGAATTACTCTACCTACAACTACGCAGCTCATCGATCTTTACTTTGCAAATGTTGATTATGAAATAAGCAGTGAAGCCTACTGCCTCCATAAATACTGGCACCCAAAATGCATTTATGCGGTCTTAAACCACAATTTGGGTACCAAAACAGTATTTCCGAGTCCCAGTTTTATTATAAGGTATGTATATACATAACAGTATTACGGCACTAAATCCTAGCTTGTGAATGCGTAACCCGAGCAAACAGTGCGCTCAGCGAGCCGATGCAAACTAACGCATCGTAACAGCCGAGTTTATGCGACACTACTACAGTTTATTTGGATATGTGAACACGCTTATACATGTACTGGGCTCCAGACTATTCATTATTGCATACACTTTTCAGCACCAAACATATTTCCACGAGCTGCACAGTGACTTTAGGTTGTTTTGGCTTTCCGTTAATGTTTAATGCAACTGAATTTCTTGAGTGGAGACCACATACAAAAGACTATTGGATGTGTTGCACAAACTGTTCTGATGACCACAGGAGTAATAAAGAAAAATATTGGATTTTTGGGAAAAGTCCAGTAGAAGACAGCATTATTAGCGATTGGTGATGACAATATGCCAGTAACCTATTCAATTTTTTGTTGCAGAGTCATCATCATCAGCCGATATGCGTCCCACTGCTGGGCACGGGCCTCCTCTACAGCTGAGAAGGTTAGTCTACCACGCTGGCCTAGTGCGGGTTGGCAGGCTAAACGCCTAATAAATTTGTTGCAGAATAAAGGTGAAAATCTACGGCTGAGAATTCGTCGCTCCCTGCAGGACTCAATAACATGTACAAAAAGATACAATTGTAAGTGTAAGTAAAATCAGGCAAAAAAAATCAAAACGAGATGAACCCCAAATAAGACACAAGTCTTGCGGTGGATACTGAGCCGCAGAAACTTGGATGGATTTATATAATCGCCGCAGCAATGACAGACAGAAGTTTTTAGTCAACATTACAAAAATGAAACCAAAAACAGTTTTATACCTGGCTTCGTAAACACTCTTTTACATCGCGCTATAAATAGAAACGCTTTAGTGATTTCTCGACCGAAATAATAAAAAACATGTTTTGAGTGGTTAATACGAAGAGCACTCGCGTAAATAACAAGTCAGCGGTTGAACGTGGCTCGTGCTCAAAAGATCCGCAAATGCCACACAGATTTTTAATTTTAAAAAGCTCTTCGACTGATTGGGCCGTAACAACCGTTCTTGCAAAGTAAACTTAGGTTTATCCAAGCAAATAAATCTTGGAGCCATTTACTTGACTGTTGTTACACTACTGCGCTCCCTCCGCCCAGACATTAATGTTTTACGTCTCCCGAAGCTTGTACTGTACAGTATAAGTTCACCACATTAGTTCAGCGGAGTATATAGGTACTCGTGTTTGTTAAACAGAAGATTTTAAACTCATTTTCTCGTTTTACTCAAAAAACCTTTTTGACCTATCCTTTTAATTTTAAATCGTTTCCACTGAATAAGTGCAGTAAACCTTAGTGATTTTCTTTTTAACAAAGTCATTTAAAAATACTACCTGGGAACCGAGCTTAAATCTATAGGATTATGACCCAAAGTAGACATATAAATTGAGTATATAAATAAATCCATATTCAATCAATCTTCGACAAGAGGCAGATGGTACTAATAAACAATACGTGTCGACAGGACTTTTGTTTGTACAGTTCGAAAGTTAAATAATTTAGGAACATGTCCACTCATTAAACGAGACTGAAAGGTATCCATAAACATTATATTTCGCCCATAAAACATAACAAGCTTATAAAACCGCAACATAATCGCAGAGGGTCGCCAATGCTGGGTCCCTCAGGAAACATTCTGACTCGCCCCGAAAATTACTCGGCCCACGTAATTTTGGTCTTTTTTCCTTTGTTATTCTTTAAGGCCCTTCGAGATTTGCGACGTTATGATCTCATTTTGAGTTATGAGAGAAAACTCTTAGTGAGCCCCCTCTGACGAAATCATTGTCCACGGGATTAGGTGTTCACTGTAGATTGGCTATTTTACGATGAAATAAAGCGGTCCTACGTGATTAAATGTTTTCTACGTGACTAATTGTTCAACCTTTTTTTATTGCGCATTTATGTACTTGATATTAGGTGATCCTCCTTAAATACTAACATACAAGACTTCTCGATGTTAGTTACATCTCAGGCGTTTAAAGTAAAAGCAAAAGGAAAAGAAAGAAGTAATGAAAGGGAGAAGGAGAAATTATTAAACCTTTTGAAACTCAACAACCAAAGGAAACGCGACAGTTAACATTATATCTCACGACACAAATGGTCGCATCAAATTGGGTTATAAAATCCACTTAATTGACGTGTAGAAATAATATTAGACAAAGAGGCGTGCAAAGCGTGTTGGACTATAAGGTAAACAATTGAACACAAAATCTTCAAATAAAAAAACAGGCAGTATTGACAATCAAAAAACAGAAAATAGTGATTAAGTCTTTGTTAGTTAAAAATACTTTTGTGTTGCTCCGTTTAATATCATATTTAAAATTTAACAATAGCTTTAACATCCAAAACACACTATGAAACGTATCGTGTAATTTCCTAAGTAAATAAATTCATAACTGAGTTAACGTAGGAGTTGTCATCACAATATGACAATAGTTTATTCTCCCTTAACAAAACGTGGCACTATAAATAATTTATTACTACCTAATTACATTAAAATTCGCATGGCACGAGGAAATAACATTCATAACTTTCGACTTACATAATGTACCTGAATTATAACTTAGGGAAAGATAGTAAAATGCCTGACAGTCAAAAATAACCTTTAGTTGCTTGTAATAGAAATGTTTTTAACGCCCCCCACACCACATCACATCTCTCAACGATACCTTTGGGTGACATTTTGTCCAACCTTTTATCTCTTTTATTTAGTTGTTACAGGCGAAATTTGAGTTCACTGAACTTTAGTGAAGCAACATTGCTTTAGTTCTTACTTTTTGAACTACTGTTGACGCGGCGCGTTTTAGGATGCTTGAGACTCTCTTTTTTTATACGCTATACTAGAATGAAGGTCCGGGACAGGCACAAGGCCATGCCAACTATCATGTTTTATGGAACCCTAATGAAGGCACTGGAAGTCACGCTCCATAAGTTGCAGATTTCATGAGTGCTCGATATAGGTCGTGTTGAGAACGACAAAAAATATTTCTTGATTACATATAAACAAACTTTTCAATCGTAAATATTAAAGAAATATATTAACCAACAAACGACACGTTAATGGTTCAACAGTCAGCAACAGCAAATATTTTCACAACAAAACCGCAATGTACGAATTTTTTGCCTAGGGCTTGTTTACACAAATGGAATGCGATTGAGTAAAAAACTAGGTCGTTCGGAACATGGCAAAAATAAATTCAGTACGAAAAGTGCGCGGAGCGTATATCCGGCCGGGTATTATTGTACCAATACAGTAAAAGTAAAAAACATGGGTCATAACTAGCAAAGAATAATGCAGTCAACTGTATGCAAACATAAATCTTTCATAGGGAAATATATTGCATTGTATATTTTAGAAACGAAGCTTCCGTGAATAGAATGTTTTGTATTTGTTTCATCTATATCCTCTTCTGCTATAAGCTCTTTTATGTCATGAACTTGCGGTCAATTCAGGTGGATTTTTAAGTAAATTATTCAAAGATCGCTATCATAATAATATGTAACTGCTGTTAGATCTTGTTGGTATTTAATCATTATCGACCTAATAACGTACATAATGTGCCCACCAGGGCATATGCCAGTCCGAAGTACTAAGAAGACACTAAGAAGGGAACTTCACCACAGTAATATCTTCATTAGGGAGTCTGTCACCTACGCTACATGGTCTCTTCTCAAAAATCAACATACACATCTCTCACCTTCATTCTCAAAGACTTGTATTTCTAGATCCACGTGTTGATAGCAACCCGTGAAACAGGAGCTTGCTTATTACATCTTGGACACTAACAGACTAGTTGGTTTTGCTGAGACCACAAAAACATGACCTGTGACCTGTGTACCGGGCTATGACCTCTCGAATAGCACGACACACACTTATGTTGTGGGACCAACGACACAGACGAGAATTTCATTTTTACTATTTAATAAAACAAAAATTTCGTCGTCTTTCATACCGGATAATCGCTCATCTGAAAGCTGCTTACTTCCGCGTCGCCGCCGTTTACACTTGATGATTTTTTCTTATTCCTTTCTCGCCAGTTGCAACCGAAACCGGAGCAAAACCTCTGAAACGTGCACTCGAGGTGGAGTCCTTTGCTTGGGTCTTATTTTGTCTCAAGCAGCTCGAGTGCATCCGCTGATTTTCAAAACCCGTCTGAGCTAACAACTGCTGCTGATGAATAACGCAATACCTATACATCAACATTGTACACTGCGTACAATAAGGACCTTTAAAAAATATAAATTAATCATGTTTTTACTGGTACGCGATCTCTGTTATGAAGAAAGTATCTACACGATTAACATGTCGACAAATGACGTCGGCTTCTTTTTGTTGGACTTTCTGAATTTAATGTTTAATTTTATTAAGTATCTAGACCTACTTTAGCTGGTTAGGTGCCAGAATTTCTATATATTGATTATAATACTGTAAGTTCGAGAACTGTTTCTCAAAGAGTTAGCAAAGTCATCTTATTGATATTTATTTATAGATATATATGCTCATATGTATATATTTATGTATATGTCGTTGTTATTACACATTTATGTACGAGTATTTGTATCTATAAATATTATGTATGTTTAATAAGTAATATTTTTATAAGTAATATCACCATCACACTACACCAACCAAGGTTCATCTCTGCACTCCCCTAAGATAGACTGTCAGAGAATGCCTATGAAATTAAGTCCTTTTACGCCTTTATACTGTCAAGTATATAAAGCTATAAATAAATAATAGGTTATAATTCATTCTGAATACACGCATAACATAAAAAAAAAGTCTTAAAAAACGTATGTCTCGATCTATACGATCTTCGAAATTTTGTCCTCGGTCATCTCACCATAATAGACTTATAGAGTTAAAAGTGTGCAGTAGCGACAAACCAGATCATAATCAGCCTGAAAAAGGTACATAGATACACATATGTGTAACTAGTTTCTAAGCTCACTGTTTTACTGTTGAAATTTAAAACTCAATCCAGTCCGATTCACACATTTGTTATCAGTGGAAATTGGTGGGACGTTGCGAAATAGCACCACGCTGGCCTGTCTGTGCGCATTCACAGTGGAGATGAAAGCAGCAAATCTGTTGTAACATCAGCTTAACAGCCTGAACTCGGGCCGCGGCGCAAACAGCGAGCGATGACGTACATGAGCTTCTCATATCTTATTTCTGGCCTAGCGATTGTGTACTATTTTTATAAATAATATTTTAGTTTACGTTAGCATTAACTTTCTATATGAATGCGATATGATTTGCCTTTCCACTTTTTTAACCTGGCACTGCAAAGGCACTTGGCTGCACTACCTTCACCATGTTCGGTTATAACATTTCTTGTTTTCTCTTTTTCGAGCCTACATTTGTTCATTAAACAAAAGCCTCTTCTTTGTTGGTCTACTTGGTGCGATCTTTTGTTAGATCCATTCATTCTACTTTAAATGCAAAAATCTAATAAGGTATTACATTTTTTCTTTAATTTTTTTTTCATCTACATCTTATTTATATTATTAATTACTTATTTATTTAATTCGATTCTTACGTACATATATAATATTAGTAAAAATCACATTATGATCTCATTCATTAAAAATTCAAGTATATTTTCACACATATAAACATACGATAACAAAAAGGAGTTGCACTGGCGGGTGTGGTGGGATAAGGCCAAAAAAGCATAAACGAAACCATCACTTTAAATTAGTTCTTTGCCATACAGGCTATCTTGACCGAGCTGGGGCATTCAAAATATATCATAACTTTCCTTAACGAGACACAACTACAACTATAAACTTATTATCAAACATAATGTTGACAACGCTAATTAAAACGCTGGTGATCGTTGTTTAGACCACACAGAGGGTAGGTAAAAGCAATGTGCACTACCGTCCAACCAGAGCGTCCACTAAAATTACAGCCCACTTCAACAACAAAACTTTTGCCAACATCTCAGCAACAAATGTAACATGCCTTGATCCACACCCGCCTCTGGACAATATATTTCACGGTACTTGGGAATAGTAAACAAAACAAATGACATCTCCAAACAACATCAAATAAACATGCAAATATAGTAACAAAGCAACCCGCATTTATTAAAATAACTTTTTAAATAAGATTTGAAATTAAGACGAAAATTCATTTTTCTTTGTAATAAGAAAAACAAAAGAATGTTAAAAAAGGTCAAGTACAAATTATACTTTAGATTAATAAATGATAAAATGAATGAGTGGAAATAAAAACAAAACAAAATAACATTGTATACTGAAGCAACAAAAGCAGAGAGAATTCTTAATCGACATTTCTTTTCGCCAAGTTTTTTATTTAAATCTGTAACAATTTCTTGAAGGTTTTTATTTAAGCTAACCAACCGAAGATAAATGTGCTTCTCCCGCAGATACGCTGGCACAATGTCATCGTGTTCCATCAGATTTTCTCCACCTCAATGCAAAATTTTTAACGAATTTCACAAACTTTTGATCAGACTACCTAATTCGCGGTGATTGGGATCCATGCAATTTCACACTGGATGAACGTGATCTTTTCAAAGGTTTCATTGTTGAACATCAGTTGGCTGGAATTGAATCGTACCAAGAAGTCAGAATGGAAAATATATGCCTTATCAAATAAAAAGTCCCTACTTAATCTTTTTAAGATAAAAAGTCATCACTTATTTCAATAAGTAACGTTCACGTCGGACTGCTTCCTTGGTCTTGCAGTATAGGGGTGTGAAGTATGATAATAGGTCCCGGAATCCATTCCCGGGTCGGGCAAAGGGTTATTGAATTTCTCCGTCAGTTCATTGCCTGCAGCAAATCGCATTCATTCAACTTGCAAACAGCAAGAAACTGCTATTACGTAAGACTTCAAATAACAAATCTGGCGAAACGTGAGATTCGAAGTACATAAGTAAATATAATACTTTTTCTACCCTTTTTATGCCCACAAATATATGTATATGCAAGTCCATTTTAATCCTTGCATAATTCGCTTATTAAGCAAATACAATGGGACCAATTAGCAAAATTAACCCACATTTAGTGCGTAAACATAATATGCAGAATTATAGCAAAGCATAATTAATACGTAGCTATTTCACGTACATATTACTACAATTCTCATACACTGTGGAGCGTCTGCCAACACCGGGCCGTTATCTTCGGATTTGTGAGGGAACGAGACGTAAAGCCTGGTTGAACGGAGCTCGGGGAAGGATTTCGGTGACAGAGATTTCTTGTATAGATTGCGTATCAACGACAATGCGCATTGTATGCTTCGAGTGAAAAATTCCATGTATATTGGACGGAAAAATTTTAAATGGCCTTCACGTTTTATCTTAAAACTTACAGAAATCAGTCGACAGTTAAACCGAAATAAAGAAAAAGAGCATTTTCGACCAAGCTTAACTCCAGCTCGAAATAGGTCAAGCATAAGCTGCGAGATGTCGTATTATTGTTGACTGCACCTAAAAATATGAATTTCGATTTTGATTTTAGAGGCGTCACCTGAAGCACTCAATAATAATCATCATAATCATCAGGCACCAAATCTGGCATGAAGTCGTGATGGCCTCGAGGTTTTGGCACGCGGTCGAGAATCTTGACGGTCGCAGGTTCAAACCCCAGACACACACCTCTGACTTTTCGAAGTTATGTGTGTATTCACATAAATAATTATCATGTTCTTTAACGGTGAAGGAAAACATCGTGATGAAACCTGCACACGTAAAAGTTCTTAGGAATTTCTTAAGTGTGTAAAGCCTAAACCCTCTAAGTTGTAGAGGAGGACCCAATAATACATATAAAATTGGTATTAATTTATTTATTGGTATTAAAATTGGTATTTATAATATGACTCCATTCATCACATTATATACGTCCCACGTTTGGGCAAAGACCCCCGATACTTTCACTATTGTGACTAATTGTTGTAATATTTATGTTGTTCCAGACGTTTTAACTACATATGTCTTAGCTTATTCCTACGATACCAAACTTGTATTTTTCAAGTTATAACTTTGCACGTAATTAAATTAATGAAGTGTAAATATAATTCATAAAAGTTTAAATAATTTATTGAAACTTTCCAAGTCAAAATAATTTTCAAAGCTTTACTATTTGAATAATGAAACAAATTATATTTCATTTCTTCTATAAACCTACGCTGATTTTATGTGGTATACTGCTATTGCACTAGATATAAACATAACATAAAACTTCAGATGATCGTACTTCTTATACTAGAAAATCTCAAAACAGAATACATAGATAAACTACATAACTTCATAATAACACAGTTGAAATAACAACACTAAAAATTTCCGTTTTCTACCAACGTAGTATCCCCTTCAAATATCAAGTTCCACTCTCCCTTTCCCTATCTTAATTTATTTATTACCTCAGCACCTAGCAGCACCTAATAATCAAAGTAAAAGCCATTAATCTCTCCGAAAGAGTTCCATTGGGGTAACAAAACGTAAGGCTACTCGAGTTTTTGTAAATTTAATCAAAGACCGATGTGCAAGCGCTCCGCGAAATTCGTTCACAAGTGTTACGTCGCACAATTCTAGCATGAATATGGAATAACATCGGCACTAAGTTAATATGTATGAGTGTAACTTGTTAACTTGAACGTAGAGCCGCCAGATGGCATACAACTCGGAATGTACCACCTCGTTCCACTTTATAATTCAAAGATTTGCTCGCGCCGAATAAAACGCCGTCTTCGCCTAAATTATTCACACTAATATTATATGCCATATGCAGTCTTCATTCACTTGTGAAGAGGGGGGTCGTAAAGACAATTCGACGAACAGATTATTGCGAGTCTCTGAAAATCGGTTAAAAAATTCTTTGTCTTTTTATTTGTTGGTATATTTCCTTATTATTGCATAATATCTATTTACATACATAAATAATGGTATCCTGATTACAAACTATTTGTAGTAAACCATCAATATAATCGTATTCTTCGGCTTTCAAGGCTTCTATATACGAGTAAAAAGGTTGGGAATCACTGAAACATTTTATAACTCTAAAATCTAAATATGTACATACAATTCTACCTCCATCCTCTTCTTGCGTTGAATCATTTATAACAGTTTCAAATACAGTAGCCATAAATTCATCCTTTACATAAAAATGACAACACCCACAATCAATTTTTCCCGTATCCCTATAAGCGCAACATTTCCTGAAGAAGGCCGCATAGGCAGACGATAAATCAGACGCTATTGTTGAAGAAAAGTCGCTAAACGTAAGCAAATCTACGAGCAAAAATCACAGCCCGACGCTTCAATTCGTCGCAAATAAATTCTTGGGCATACTTGCTTCAGCAGGTCCTGTATTGTTATCCAAAAATGTCGACATGCATCTTGAATTTGAATTTCGTTAATAAATCACTGAAATATTATTAAGATATGCTCAATATTTGAACGTAGAGTCATACTGTTAGCTTAATATTGACCTCTTATATCAATCTCAATTTGAAAATTAATACTTCCTCCACAGGAAACAAAAGAGATAGTTTAATTTTCCAACTGCTATAAGGTCCTACTTAGAAAAAAATAAGACTTTATCTACCATATAAAATACTTATCATCCAAATGAGCAGTTGCTCATTTATATCATCAACTACTATAGGACCTTCCAAGTATTAATCAACTTTATAGTCTTCGCAATAATAAATCGGTCAGGTGATATAAAGTTGATCGCAAGAAACTAATTTATGAAATTCAAAGATTAGGATTACAATAACAGAAATATGTATTCGAAAAATGACAAAATTACTCTTAATTACTCTTCTTATTACTGCGACTCCTAACGAAAGAATAAATACGACGATAGGCATGCTGTTCATTTATTGTTAAAATTGGAGTAGTTGAAAATGAATTCCTGCATAAATACTTCATTTATTTAAATATTCGATATTTCCGTTACATCTTTTGCTAACATACATATATCACTGTTTACTATTGTACGCCAATAGACAAAAGAAACGATCACAGAATAAAATTTGTCATAAATCGAAACATGCATTGATAACTCCAAGCATTAGATATGTAAGATACGACGGAACAATATAACTGGCTGTGCAATATGCCATCCCCGATGTTATTTGTAGCTTCGTGCACTGTCAAACTGTAACCTCGCTACGATTTATTTATCACGTGAATTTCCTTCGCAAAAATTATTGAGGAAGAAAATTTTTCATATCAGACTCGTACTAATATATTGAATTTGAATTTGGTTCGTTTCCTGGTTATACATAATGATTTACTAGAATTTGATGATTAGAAATTGTGTTTTATGAAATAGGTATTAAATATTCTGGTTTATTTCCTTCCTTAAAGGTCAGTTCACACGTTAGACGCGGCGCATCGGCGTTGCCACGCGACGGCGGCTCGGCGCGGCGGACCGTTCGTGAATAAATTCGAGCAATTCCAGACCTGCCTTTTACGAGCTGAATGAAGTATGAACTCGGTACGTGCAAAGAGTTCCATTTTACTACGCAGAAAATAAAAAATCTAATGAAGCCAACTTTATTGCCGTTAATAAAACGCAAGGAAAGTAGTTTTATTCCGTGAAAGTAACAACAACGCGTGCTCGGTTCGGAATTTGTTTTAAACCAGCTATAACTAATCCGGCGTTTAAATTATCGAAAATATCTTGTTATTTGAACAACCCGAGCGAACAATGCTGTTCTATCACCATTAATAACAATCTGTCATGCATCGCCGATATCAGTCATATCAACTTAATAACAACAACAAAAAACCACCAAATTGCCTCTCCAGACAACAATCCATAAATTTTGCGCCAAAATTAAAGCCCTATCACTTTGCTTTGTTTCGGGAAAATACCCATTTATTTTACGATACCTCGTTGAATTTTATTTTTATAAAACGCTGTTTCAAAAGGAACCTTTGGAAAACAATTTCCGCTATCCAGCGCGGGCCCAGCCACGTTACAAGGAATAAGATAGATCGCCATATAAATCTCCCATGTGTCTAATTGACGGCTAGAAAGTCCCGACCAGCGAAGCCGAGCAACACTCGCAGTCCTGATTCACTTACCTCATTTGGAAAACGCGGTCAAGTGTGAATCGAGAATTTATTTCACTTTTTGACTGCACGTCTTTTGAAATCTTATCAATACAAAAAGTTATAACATGTAATAGGTTTCTTATTTAGATGTAGGATATCACGAATACGGCTAAAATAATTTAGATGATATTTGAAGAACAGTTTAGTACTCGTAGATTATGCACATTCATTCATCATTCATCATCAGACCATATACGTCCCACTGCTGGGCACGGGCCTCCTCTACAACTGAAAGGGGTTAGGCCTTAGACCACCACGCTGGCCTAGTGCACGTTGGCGGACGATGATGATGATAAATGATGGAAAGTATATTATATTGCTGCAAGATTTCGACAATTAAAAATCAGATCCTACCCAATTTTTTAATACTAACTTAATTTATTTTATAGCCTAGTTACTTTTTGTTAGTTTGTATCGCGCATTTTTCGTGCAGATTTAAATAAGTAAAAATAGTTTTTTATAACGATAAATAGTTCACTTAAACTTTTTATGGTATGTATGCTTTTGCGTGGCAAACAAGCAATTTCAATAATTTGGACAGTAATTTTGGATTTCGATTATTAAACTTTATCGAAATCATTTTTATTAAACTACTACTAGCCACTAATTTATGTATATTTCATCTTTAAATAAGGAAAAAGGACAAGATAGAAGCTGTTTAGCATTCAGCACCTTATTCCGCAAATGATCATCAGCAGGGCCATGCCACCACAAAGAAAGTGATATCCTGCTTTATTTGACACATCCACACTGCAATGTAATCTGATTACAGCATAACACTCGAAAAAACTATGACGTTTATATTAATTAGAAAGACAATTGTACAAAATGTCAGAATTTCGTTTCCCAACTTAAATAGGGTAAGCTGAAAGGTGAGCACTGCTGAGTTTGTTTCTATCTGTAGCTGCACGAACAAAGAAAAGGAAGTTTGAAGACTTGAAGATTAAAGGGGTCAGGTGCACAGGTAAATTAACAGAGTGTTAATTTTACAACAAGACGTTTAACGTAAGCCCCGGTAGGACTGCCGGCGCAGTTTTAAGTATTACTTTGTGTATATACTCGGTATTAAGTGAAAAGTTTAATTACGAATGGAGAATAATGCGCTGTTGTGCAACTTTTAATTATTCAGTGCAAGTCCTATGTTCGACTTCAAATTCAATACTTTTCGAAGGAGAAATAGCTAGTTCTATTTGCACTTTTTTATTTTTCTATCATCAGCCGTGGAGAGACTGCTTGAGAAGCGAACTGTCCTAAACATTTCCAGACTAATTTTCACTTTATAGTTCACGCTATGAGTAGTAATAATTATATATTAATTATAATTTGAATCCTTATACGTTAAAACTAACTGCAATTTTTTCAATTAAAAAGAGTGAACTAAATAATTAATATGCAAAAAATATTCCCCAACTATCTTTTAATGTGAAAATGTTATTATGTGATAAAATATTCTCATAACGTAGAATGCGACATAAAAAAGAAATGTTAACATTTATTTTGCTAAATTACTACACAACTCCCGAAGATGGTCTCAGTACAAAAGATATTTATATCCACATTCACCTTGCTTAGGTCTGTTGCTTAAATCACCAGCCAGGATAATGAGATGGTTCTTATTTAGTGCGTCCTTGGCGAGAAATATTGTGCTATACAACATGCTTTTACTAAATTATATTGCTGTTTAGCAAGTGTAATGAAATTGCTTCGGAGAACTTATTCGTTTGAAACTAATGCATTAAAGGAAATAAAAGAACAAACCTCATGCGATTTGTACATGATTGCGAAGCTCATCTGTAATGTTGCCGATGCGATGCATTACTCACGGCGCTTTTAATGATCCAACTCACCATTTAATCATCGTAAAAGGGTCATAAATCCTAATTACAAGGCTTATTATTTTGAAAAAGGCCCAGAAAGTCGAGCTGTGACAGAGTCCAGAGGCAGGACAATACGGTTTGTTAAAATATTGCCCCGCGACGCACCTGTCACTGATCGATCTAGTACACTATTGATAGAATTTTCCCTCGACATAGTTTGCCCGTTTTGTGCATTTATTATTTTGCCTCGATGTTGATGACTAATTGCGCTTTGCGAATGAGGGGTCCCGGGTACGATTTCCAGGTGGAGCAATACGTCACAAATAGGACTCTAGAAATATACCTGACGTACGACAGTAGGCCCGCTCCCTACTAAGTCGGAGTTAAAAACATAGACTTAGGTTTCGATACACATCTGCACCGTAGGAGGAAAAGATTGTTAACTATATTATAGTATATTTGATGCAGGTGTAAAACACGTTTAAAATAATCATCCCAGAACGGTTTTAAGTATAAAATCAATAAAAAAGTTTGATGAAAATGTTGGCCGAACTATCTGTAATATTTGAACATTCGCGGTCGGAAGAAACCGCACTGATTGCACAAAGGGCTCCCGTGGGACTGAATTATCGTCACGTAGTGGCCCAGTGGCACCCCACTTCGTTAGTGTGCGCTTGATGACGTACTCCTCGCCACTACACCCTCGGTACGTTTGCTATTCCACTTGCGTAATATGACAGATCGCCTATTGTAGCAGAATTATAAAACATTGAATTACACTCGAATACGTGATGCTTGTGCTGTAATGTGGAATCCGTTGTGCTGAAAGAGACTATGGCAAATATTTTTCCCATTGTTATTTTGGTTTTACTTAAAATGTATCCTTTTGTGCACGGGGATTGAACAATTTTTATGTCATGTTTTATTTATTTATTTATGCTTTATATACATAGTATAAAGGCGGACTTAATGCCTAAGGCATTATCTACCAGTCAACCTTGGGGTGATGCAGAGAAAAAATATTAATGAATAGGTGCATAAAATATAAATTGTCATGATTAAAAATATATAATATGAATATATTATAATTATAATAGAAATTAAAATAAACAAATATATTTAAATAGACATAAACATATATACATAAAGTACATACAGATATACTATAATGCTATTTATATATAAGTATAAAATATAAATACATACACATATATACAAATATAATACATACTATGGAGCTTCTGTGTGTTTTAATGTCATTTTAAAATAATTATCAATCAAATATTAAGTAATTATTTATTAAAAACATACGAGTGTATTGTATTTAGAAGAAAGTTCAACATGTAAGAAATGATTGTTGCTTCCAAACGTCACACACTAAAGTACATTCCGTTTCTGAACGTAATATGTCAAGTGAATTTTATTCGATCTACATTACAGGCGTCGTACACAAGGATTCACCCACGTAGTTAGTTCAGATCGAATCCTGGCTTCCCATTACGGTTGACAACACTCAATTATTCCACTACACGCTGCTAGTTGCCGCGTTGCATAATCTGAACGGAATCTTTAAGACGCTCTATATTGGCACGGATTTGTTAGCCCGTAAACTTTATCCGTATTCAGTAGGTGAAATAATTAATAAAAATATATGCAGATACTGAAGTGCAAACAAAAAAATGGTAGACATAGACAATTCATCATCAGTCCAAATACGTCCCACTGCTGGGCACGGGCCTCCTCTACAACTGAGAGGGTTTAGGCCATAGTCCACCACGCTGGCCTAGTGCGGGTTGGCGGACTACACACCTAAGAAATTCTTAAGAACTTTTTTAGGTGTGCAGGTTTTATCACGATGTTTTCCTTCACCGTTAAAGCAAGTGATAATTCATTGTGAATACACACATAACTTCGAAAAGTCAGAGGTGTGTGCCTGGGGTTTGAACCTGCGACCGTCGAAATTCTCGACCGCGCGCCTAAACCTCGAGGCCATCACTGCTTGAGTGTGACAAATACAATCATCTATATCTCCATATACTATTACATCCTATACTATTTATACCGCGGTACCGCGTAAACTAAAAAAAGACCACTATATTGTTAAGTGTGTAATTACATACGATCAGTGTGCATATTGTATCCTCGAATTTCTTGTATTTACACTTTATACCATTTTGTATAACTTAATGCCTAAGTCATTTTGTTGCAGTCGAATCTAGGTTGATGCAGAATTGCAATTTTTTAATAAATTAGTGACAATGTAGTAGGTAGTAACAAATTCAGAAGTTTAACTATTTTATATTTTGAATTTATAAAAGTATAAAAAAATCTAATACGAATAGGTCGTAAAAATGTCCATAAAATCGACACTTTTTTAACTTAATTTTAATTTCATTTCAAATTTAAAATAAAACTTCTTAAATCTTAAAATAAAAAAAGATATAACTTCATAGGTCCACGCTACTTTTATAAAACAAACGCAACTTCAAACAACTTAAAGTAGTAATTAAAATGAGCTCCCGACCGCCTCGTCAGAATTTCAACCAGAACTCTTACTCTTATATTGAAAAATAAATGCTAGTAACAACTTCAATACTAATTTTATAAATAAGAAAGTGAGGTTATCTGTTACGCTTTCTTACTTAAAATGTCTAACCGATTTTTATGTTTATTTCCAAAGAGATCAGATCCTGGATAAGATTATATTATAAACTACTTTTATAGTGGAAAAATCTTGAGACGCAGGAGAATATTTTAAAAATAACCCTTGAGAAACTCTACAATTGAAGAGAAACTCGGGCTTCAAGTTAGACGTGTTAGGAGCCGAAATATTTTTGTCACAAGTATCAAAATATCTTTCCATTGAGTTGATATAAAGTCAGCGGATATGAAGAAGAAATGAAGCTTATGTCAACGTCGTCTCCTTTTTCACGTTCGAATGCACACAAATTGGCTATCCCGAACATATGAACCCGAGACGGACGCCAAATTAATATTGAAATAAGAAATGGAAATACGTGCTAACATTTATCATGGAGTATGTTGTAAGTTAGTCTCTCATTTCATCAATATCATAACATATATAATATGAAGCTTATTTTTTCACATTTCATTATTGTTTACGTAAACCCAAGGTTTAATATTAACCTACATAGTTGTAGTTTTATTTTGAAGCTCTCAATTTAAACGGATTTAGAAAATTGAGAGTCAATAATATATGAAACGACCGAGCCGCACTAAACCAGCGTGGTCGACTAAGGCTACTCTTAGTTATAGAAGAGGCCCATATCATTCGAGTTAGCGTAAATTAGACGTTGGTAGTTTTATAAAAAACGAGCTCGAAATAAATATTTATGAATAAAAATATAATTAGATCAAAATATCAGTACAAGGGACGAACAAAGAATATCTGTTTTCAGAGCAGCTTGCTGGCTGCTGAATTTAATTTAGGCAATTCTCAAAAGCAACGTAACATTCGTTCTGTTAATCACAAATTTCACAAATCAAAGCACCTCTATTGTATGTTAAGATGCACCATATTGATGCTAATGCGGCTTGGTTGCGGTTGGCAATTTACGATTAATGATTTACCTTATAATGAAGGAGTATATACCGTTCATACCTACTCGCAAATCACTATAATTCTGATGACATGATTATGCAAAATTAACGCTCTGCTAATAGACCACTTAGAGCTAATTAAAATTTATTACGCATCCCATTCAACGTTACTGTGATGTAATAGCTGCTAAATGCGTCATCACTCATTACTTAATGACGCCAGTAGTTTATACGAAATTCTAATTAATAGTGAACATGTCCCGCGTAATTTGGCGTTGGAAGTACCTAAACGGACTAAGGTTTCAAATTCCCATAACTACGTATTGATCTGTTAATTAATTTTCCCACTGCAGAAACTGTTTGGTGCTAATTAAAACAAGCGATATTAATTAGGAATTCTTTGGCGAAGGTAATTGCTTTCTTCGCTACCGTTTGCCTCTCTACAGCAAAATCTGACTCGCAAAAATGCCTTTGATTAAAAACAGTTCCTTAATTAAAGGGGTTGTTTCGATGAAAATGCATAGTTGCCGCGTCTTTGCGGAACGCAATTTGCTCGAATTGCATCTGATCGCTCCATGTTCTGTTATTAAGAAGTGTGTACAAAGGAGGACAATTGCAACGATAACGAATGAGAGGGGATCGGAAGGAGCTTTGTGCAATCAACGCGATTTATTCGCCGGCGACGTGCCGGGACGGACCTCTTGGTCGAGTGTAATTGTGATAACACGTAATCGCTGGAGACGTGCTCCAAATCGCGATCGTATCTCCAATTTTCATACACATAGATGGAATGCATATTTACACTTCATAAATTTAGTGATACTTCTCAATTTTTTAAACTTTGTATAAGACTACATTACTATGCACTTATGCAGTGTTTTGACTTGCTATGTTTAGTGAGGTTTATGATAAAAGCCTCATGCATATAATTCAAAAGCCTTTTTTTTCAAATATAAACTTAATTATGAAACAAAAACTCAGTACATTCAACACTAAAAGTTATTATAAGCTACGATTATAGTTAGTCCAATATAATGTTCCAAGAAAGTTAGTTCCATCTTATATTAATTACACCCGAAGGCCAACAAAACGATAAATCATCAATTAATATCACATATTAGTAAAGAAATGAAGTGAAGTAGTTAAAAACATCGTTAAGCACATTGTCGGAGGCGTTTGAGTCGACTGAAGTGAAAGTTTTCACGTTAGGAATACTTGAAAAGTCCATTACACGGTTGACGGCGCCAAGTCGACCTTACGACGTCGAGTTGTTTGTAATTACACAGACATAGCCCGAGATTTCATTTAAACTTTGTGACAGCAGCCGCCGCTGACAGCTCTCTCTGCAATTGTTAACTTGTAAGAAAAATATTGTCGCAGACCAACATCTAGTGCTCGCAATGCTAGATGATGTCTATTGATACTTAGTCTTTGTGGTTAGGTGTGACCTCTACTTTCCTTTAAATTATATTTACAAACACCTTTCTTTGGCTAATACAAAAGATTAATTCTTCCGCATCGCAACAAAACTACACAGTATTAAAAGCGTCATAAAATATTGACTTTGTGTTTAATGCATTCACAATTAAATCTAAATTTATTATCCTATTACACCGCCAGTAGTTATTGTAAAAATAAAATAATGGGTATCGTATCATCTTTTTCCAAACGCTCATTACTAAAAACATACGTGAAGTTAACAAAAAACACCTTGCACCGACGTCACTCACTGAGTACCTACTAAAAGAAAACAAAAAATTATGAGTGCGCACCGAAATTTCAGATCATGTATTAAATAACTTTAGTGCAGACATCGATCATTCAAAACTTGGTCCCAATTAAAATTCGTGCAGCATAAGTGGCGTTGCAACCGCTGACGATAAAAATCTAGCTATAACTGCTAAACCCCTGCAGTCGCTAGACGAACGCTCAAAAATGAACCTCTCTGGCTTAACACCGGTCGGGTTTTTGACGTATTTTGCAAAATATTTACCTCCACGTGCCCTCGTTTAATTTCTAAGCAGATATGCATTGCCACCTTCTTGGTTGTGCCCGACATTTTACAACAGTATTTTCCTTCAAGTAATGCACCCTTTGTTTCGTAAATTAGTTCTTTACCAGAAACGACGAATGTATACATATTCACTCATATGTTCACAAATAAATACACTTGACTGATATCAATAAACGTAAGTGAAACTTCCCTATCTTCATTCAAACTAATTAATTTACTTGCCAAAATTTCCATTATCGTAACTGATAAAATATGGAAGCAATTTGGCCAGCCAACGTCAATCAAGTTCCGTCCATCGAATGTTAATTTTAAATTTCTATTAGCTTCTAGATTTGATCATCCATTGTCATCCGGACTTGATTAAAATTGTTGAACGCGGATTGGTATTGCGACGGGGAACAAAATCGGTCGATACCCACCCTCGTGAACTGCATAAAAATGCATCGAAAGTAGAATTTATTGCTCATCTATTTTTTATTTTCATTTATGCCAAGCACCGGTGTGCTATTTCTAATTCCCAGTATAGGTGCAAATACTGAAACTCTATTTTCAAATTGCTGTGTGTTGATCAGGCTTTACAAAATAAGTGAATATGAAATGCAATGAATTCAGAACCAAGTGTTCTGCTTGCATATTAAGCAAAACAACATAGAAAATCAGTGTTGGCTTTTAATTATCAGCCTATTCATTAATCGCCTATTTGTTTACGAACATTCCCTTAACGATGTCTAGGTGTTTGATTCCATCGATCGGCCAGGTAATATTCACACTCTCATGCTGGCAACGGCCTTTATTGTGGGGCTGTATCCATACATGTATTGTACATTAATTTTGCTTTGAGACCAATAAGGCTGTTTACAAACACGCTTTGTACTTTGTGGTCGGCTCGCAAACACGGCTCTGTCCCATTATTGCACCATTGTGTACCATCCACTGTCTGGAAATTTTGTAATTAATATACAACCTACGCCTAACAACACTTCAAACAACGCACTGAATTTGGTTCGCGTAAATTTATTGTAATATTTGGAATAGTGAGAGGAGAGAAAGAAAAGTTAAAAATATTATTTTGGCAAAAGACCAATACATCGTATCATAGATTTAAAAAACTACACGTTTTACTTAGAGCGATAGATCTCCAACACGATATTTTTTTATGTTATGTAATCTTAACATGAGGTTTAAGTGTATAAAAGCATCCTCTTAATAAAAAAAAATACCAATATTTGAATGTTTCTAGAGCTAATAAAATCTGATTCAATAGCTCCTTGATTCCTCCGTCCGTTTTTTTTTTTTTTTTATAATTTATGAAATTTTCATCCGTTCTTAATATGAGTGAAATCAATAAAACCGACATCATGTCATTAATATACATGCGCTAATAAAACATGATATTTACATACACAAGTACATGTTTAAGTAACAGTAATATTATTTGTCGTACATATTGTGATGTGACTGCTCAAAAATAAATAATTATTCATAACCCATTATTAAATGTATATATTTATATCAACCTATGTAGGTACGTGTTACTGCTGCATTCTCTATAACTGAGAGGAATTAGGCGTTAGTCCACTTCTAGGTTTTTTTTTGTGGATATCTTTTTGGTGAACAGGTTTCCTCACGTTGTTTTCTTTCACTGTAAAAGCCCATAAAATTGTAGTGTCATAATCAAATAAATAATAGAACAAAAACACAAATTAAAGCCTGGGAACTATTATATGTGTCTGTTTTATATTTCTCATAAATAGTACAGACTTATTTAAAATATACTTCGAAACATATTTAAAATATAAAGGAAAAAATATATAATTATTTTAGTACAAAAATTAAACAGTGAATTAATCGGGCAGAGTAAACCGCGGAGCGGCTAACATGGGCTCAACTTTCTTAATTAACTCGTTATTTTGTAGTGCACAAAATACAACGTAATTTGATACTCCCACGCGCTTATTAAGCTAGCAAAACACATCATTATTACCTGCTTCGTATTTTTTCTAAAAATAAGTTTTAGTACTAGCAAGGCATTCGGCATTTGATCCGTGGCGGATTAAGCAAGCGCTGGGCCCGTAGCAATTTTTTTCAAAGGGCCTTTGATCTGCTTTAGTTTAAATAAAAAAAATACGTCAGTACATTTATTTAACATCTATAAGTTGCAATGTTGTTGGTGAATAATTGTACCGTCGCTTACCAAAAGCGCTGCCAGACTCATATACTTAAGTACAAAAAAACAGAGATGAGATTGAGTAGGTTAAATTGCTACTCTTGCTACATGGTTAATTCAGCCTTGCATTTGATGTTGATAGCAGAGCAGTCCAAAAACTTCACTAGCCTGATTATTTTCATTGCCTATACGGGCTAATCAGGACTTTTTATGTCACTATTGTACTCTTTACGTTAGACAACAATACTACCATCGGCCGGTTGAGCCTCAGGCAATCCGACCATTTCTGTTTCACACTAGATTTTATTGTGCCTATTATACCACCACCGTTAACCGTCCCATTTGTGCATTATTTTCGTCTAACTACAACGTTCAGAGTCATTGAAGTAATGTCCCAATACTGGCGGTGACAAGTGTCATAATCAGCTTTCTCCCAGGAAAAACGGCCCAGGCTGTTAAGATTAAGAACCATTCGTATGATCATCCGATTATGGTGATTATATAACCTCTCTAAATGGTAGTTATGTTTACTTACTTAGTCACTGCTAAAACAAGACTACTTAATTTCACAATCTTTAATATAAGTACTCGTATATAATTTGTATCATACAAAGGACACTAATTTTACTATAGGTACATTCATTTCCAACTTATAATTAATATAAAATACTGATGGCAAATATATAAGTTACATCAAATTCACGTCAACGGATAGGTACAGGTCCTGTTTATTGTCAATGATATAAACGATGGATTGAATTAAAGCACTGAAAGACGATGCTATCAAATACGCCGAGAGTAGGAATCGGACAATGTCGTAGTTTTTACAAACCATACCATATTTGTAGACACTCTTTGGACGCGTTCTCAAAAAGCTATTTAATCTGACCAAGTAATGACAGAGCTCCCGGCACCCTATTCCTTATTAAGAGAACCACCGCGCAGGTTTATAAATGCGACAAAAACCGTTTCCAACTCATGAAATTCAATCAACATTATTCTATTATCCTCTAGAATGCTTTTCATCTGTTATTTCAATGGTTTAAAGTTGATATTCCCGAGCCTGGCAGTTTATTGAGCAAATGTTGTAATACATCCAGGCTCTGTTGCAGTAAGTGACAAGCTGTCTGTTTGTTTATCTCGCAGCTATCTTTATTCTTAGTATTAACAAGTTGTAACTGAAGTATATGAAAAGATTTTTAAAAACGAATCTTAGAATTCATCTAATTTAGTATTATAATATTGGAATACAATAATTCGATAGACCTAATAATTACTTTAAAAAAACTTCATTGCATCAATTTCATAAAAATCAATTGCTGAAGTAAGGAGAAAAAAATATTTAAATAGGAGTACAAAATTTATTGCAATTTTTTAAACCGAAACCGCCTGTTTGCTACTGCGGCTAGCTTGAAGGCAAAGTACTGCCGAACCAACACACAAAAACTCTTTCCATTAAAACGATAATTTTTTCCAATGAAACTTTGAGCAAAATTTTTTCTGTCTCCGTTCACCCGTAAACGAAGGCTGTCAGCCGTCGCCATTGAAATCGGTCTCCTTTAATTTTGAAGCCAATAAATTTCGTAATCCGCCAGCGGAATTTATATCGGCCATTTAATGTCAATAAAAGAAGAGATGCCAACTTGGAGCTTTTTGCTCTGTGCGATGAAACGTCAACGATCTAATTTTACATACAAAGGTGATGTGTTAATGATCGTAGGCTGATACCATGCTGGTTAGATCAATAATTTATAGTCATTATTTCGTCAGTCTAAGGATTTTTTTTATTCTTTAACCCATCTGCTATAAAAGATTTTTTTTAAGAAATCTTTCAAATAATTTATTTTATTAATTTTTTTTGCCAGAATCACATTTGCTAATCAAACTGAGCGTATGAGGTATTCATGATACGTAACTGCCTATTACTGAAAACCGATTATACTCGGGGATTATTAAAGCAATCGCACTCAGACAGTGTGTCAATATTTACACATCTACAAAGCGTATTGTAATTACTATACATAGACGTGCGAGTAACTACCGTGTCGTCACATTTAATTACGTTTAAGTGTACCATCAATGTACGTAGCTATACGCAGATAAGCTGACAGTTCCATTAAATCGTTAGAAGCTCCTTCTACTCCCACGGTTGCGCATGACAGTATACTTGTTGGAAACTAATCGCTTGACGAGAGAATCATGTCGACACGTTCGCAAATTGCACAAATTGTTTACGACTCTGTACCGGCCTAACTCAATTTACCTATTGTGATCTACTTGATAGCTTCCACGACAGGGATAAGTGACTCCTGTTGTCGCTTGCGTATGCAAAGCATATAAAACGATATCTATACCTACATGATGTAAAGCATGTCATATCGGTACAATATGTATTTAATAGAACCGAAAATATCTTTATTCTTGATTCATTACTAAAATTGTAATAGAACGTTAAAAAAAAGTAGAAAAGACATATTTTTCAAGTAGAAACAGAACTCAATTTCCATTCAACAAATGAGTGAGCCATGTCGCTTTGTCGTGAACCATTCGCAACGGATTGAAAGGCTGGATTCGATATCGTATGAAGCAGCTAACTGCCGATCGCAGCGAATCAATACCCACACGCCATACAAAGAACTTGGCGGAATATTGGAGCTTACTAGAATACTGACACAATAGTACGGGCCTCGTAAGCTAGAAAATTGTGCCTCATGAAAGTAGGGCGTGCGAAGATTCCCTAATAACTTTTGTATGCAAAATTTCAATATTTCACCTCAAAAAATTGCAAATCAGGTAGGTATGCATGTTAAGGATGTCTAATGATGTTACTTGGTAATACATACCTTCCCTTTGATAGTAAATCCTATAGAATAACTTGCATGTTTATATTTATTTATCGTCTCACATATGCGTACACAAAAATATACCTATATAAAAACTTATAGGTACCAATGTCATTCTCTATCAATCTAGAGGAAGCTAGGTAGGTGTTAATCATGCTTATGAACATTATAACTTAACCGAGAAACTTAAATTACGAGTACGTACTAAAGGATCATTCTTTAATACCTTTAATCGGCACCTAATTTGACACCGAATTCGACTGAAACCCTCGCATATTCTACATTTGTTGACTCCATAAATTAACCTGCGAAATTATTGTGAAAGTATAAGTTCTCAATAACGATTCTTTCCATTTCGGACGCGTTTATGAATCGAGTATCCGCCACTATAGCCGCAGTCCAGTAGTAAATCCAGGGCCCCTACTACCCACGCTCACGCTCCCCAAACAAACGTATAGGTTCACATGTGACTTACAATAATGTATGTAACCCTGATATTCTGATACCTAAACATGATTAATATTTATGTTACTAATTTGCCCCTATTTAATACTAAAACTTTTATAGATTATGCGCTTATTTATTTGTCATTAATCCTTTCATATATTGCCTGTCTAGACCCGGGGAATAAATGAGTGCCATGGGATCCAGAGGATCTGGACTCAATATCCAGGTTGGTCGTGTCAGTATAATTTCCTTAATTAATTCTAAGTACCAGTCTGGATTTTGGACATGTGTACTATTTATGATCTAGCAAGTAAAATATAATAAGTATAATCAAGTAATAAGCAGTGATGGCCTCGAGGTTTAGGCGCGCGGTCGAGAATCTCGGCGGTCGCGGGTTCAAACCCAGGCACACACCTCTGACTTTTCGAAGCTATGTGTGTATTCACAATGAATTATCACTTGCCTCAACAGTGAAGGAAAATATCGTAACGAAACCTGCACACCTAAAAGTTCTTAGAAATTTCTTAGGTGTGTAGTCCGACAACCCGCAGTAGGCCAGCGTGATGGACTAAGGCACCTCTCAATGGTATAGAAGGCCCGTGCCCTGCAGTGGGACGTATGTATATGGGCTGATGATGATGAAGATGAAGTAAAATATATGACATTTCACTTCCATATTTTTTGGTAGAAGCAACATGTAACTGAAATAATCGCAGCATTTCAAGGCCCAACAATATGAGAAAGCTACGCTCTGTCTAGTCACAATATTGGTAAATAAAAAGAGTTTTCAACGAGTATTATGAGAACTTTTTACTATCCTTTCTTTCGTATAATTTTCGAAAACAACCTGATTGATGACATGGACAATCAATCAAAATCAGTATCAACAAAATTACTGCGTGTCATGTTTATCTAGTTTTAATTTCAAAATTGGGAATGTATTTTAATTCATTATGCGACGGTTGTTTGAAACCGGTAGGCCGTCGCCTAGCTCTTTTAGGGGCACAAGATGAATACGTCTGTTATTCAGAGAGCTACGTCAAATGTTTCTGGAACCTTTGTGATCTGCATAGAAGCAATCATGATATTGCCATCAAGCCTGATAACAAAGGTATGTATATAAAGCTCGAATTTTTGTTACATTTTAGACAATATAGACCATTAATTATAATTATTACTAACATATGTTCTACTTCATATTATTACATTCTACTGCGACTCTGGCTGTAAAGAATGGTACAAACTACTATGTAACCCGCTTATCGTTACTATATACATAGGTACAGTAAGTATATATCGTTAGTATTTTTTCTGTTTTGGGTTAAAACATTCCTTACATATGTATGGAAGTCTCTCTTCGCTTACTAAATGTTTTAATACTGGCAAAACGGTGACCTTACTGCTATCTGATGGCAAGTGCCGTGCGGAACAAAATATAGGATCGACTAGCAAATATCGACTATGATTACTCCTCACCAGTCGCCACAAATCTAAGATAAAAATAGTAATGGACATACATAGGATGATTTCTGAACGTATACTTGCTTGTATTATGGCGAGGTTCACACCTATTGGATGGTGCTAAAGTACGGCTAAATGAATACACTATCACTGCAGTAAGGTCATAATATATTATACATTTTCACAGTTGTGACCGTGGAGCCTATGAGGCAGGAAATGCCTTACAAACATCGCAGCGTCTTTCACGGTAACGAAAGTAGAAACTACCAGACTATGAATTAATACACTTTGGATTTATAAAATTGTATATATTTCATGAATCAATAAAAACAGAATTTGTAAGATGCTTCTGATTTTCATTAAGCACTTGACGCACATTCATGTTTATTCTTGATCCCTGTGTATAGTCTTCGTATTTGCTCCATTTTACGTTATCAACATTTTCATTAAATTCCATAATATGTTGTTCTTGATCCGATATGTATTTAAAATGCGGCATATTACAATTTTTAAGGGGAGAAAGTTTATCGTTCCAGGGAAAACTAATAGTCGGTAGTATTTTTGGTACGGCGTGATAACACAATCTTGCTTCTTTGGACATTACTACAATGTCTCCACTACTCAGTAAAATCGCGGAAGGCTCGACTGACTTCTCTTTGCCTCCCAATAGAAATATGGCTGATTGGCCGAAACTGAAAAGATTACAAAAATACAGCGTTAATTAGCAATAATATCATTCAATGTCCATATTGGACTAGAGAATAGGGACCAATATTTGCAAAGCCTATATTATTTTTGTTTGTTACTTTGCGCCTGGTACAGGAGATCTAAAAAGTAAGAATGAAATGTCTAAAGATGAATGAATGAATGTAAGAATAAAAAGTTGAGCGTCGCCCTAAACGGCAACAAAATACATATAACTTTTATAACAAATCAAAAGCAATATTTTGCAAATCACCGCATGTCGTCACAACGCGACATATCTTACTAAGCGAGGGGTGGAAAGAGTTGAACTTTAATAAGCATAGCCCATTTTTCACCCGAGTTCTTTGATTCTAAACTTGACAGATGGCGCAGCCATTGCGGTGTCGCATTCAAAGCGAAATGCTATTCATAAAGAACAAAATTAAACAAGCAGACATATAAGGTAGTATATAACCGACATTTTCTTAAAGAACCATAAGAACGGAACTATTAAAACTCCCTTTACATTATAAACACCACACACTTATTAACGATGATGTCAGTCTCCAATACATTACCAGTTAATGGAAACTTTTAAGTACGCAATACAAGTAATGAACAACAGTCTAACAACAAACTAAAAATGAAATGTCTTAAAAAATGCAAAATAAATTGCTACAGCGCCATCTTTAGGCGACTATCACAAATTATGATAAGGTTTATATTGAGGGTTAGGAGTGTGGTTATATACAAAACAATAAAAACATCTAAACACCCAGTGCCCTGCCCACCGCGATATGTATAATATTTCCATTTTGTGGTTGTCGTCGCTCATAGCACCGCCAAGACTCTTAATGTTGCTGAGTTATACTATACACCGACAAAACAAAAAATCCTCACGGCAATAAATCTGCACAGTAGGTAAGGACTATATGGCATTATCGGAATAGTTACAGGAGAATGCTTTGTGTCCAATAAGGATTTCATTAATTTCAGAAAAACAACAAGACAACCTTTACCGTCATGCATTTGCCTGTTAATAGCAATATGCATTAGGCCCACTCATCATTAATTGACTTTCCCAATTACTTTAAAGATTTTAAATTATCATTACCAACCTAAATGAGAATAGTGGTGCTTCTAAATTCACTTCAGAATGATCAGTGTGACCTGATAATGTGGAATTCATGTGGTAATAGTTAACAATGGCTGCCTCAGCTCTGAAGTTGTTATACCCAAGGTATTTAGCAACCACATCTGAGAGCTCAGCCAAGTCCTGTGGAAATTTTGCCTTGTTTTCTTCGCTGTACACCTGAAGTTTAAAATAAAACTTTTATAAATTATTAAAGCCACAAATATGATAGATTTAAAAATCCTGTAAAGTGCAAATTGGTTTCCTTTCCTTCTAAAAACAAAAAAGGGAAATTATATGCCACACCAATGTTCTATATGTCAGGGTTTGATCCCCCTAAAAGTACTGTTTCTTAGATATAAATAAATGTCCAAAGCAGAGGAAGGAAAAAGGAAATTAAATATGCTTAAATACACCTAAAACTTAATTAATCTAATGAACAATTTGAATTATTAACATTTTACTTTTGTATCCCAGTTATGATGATAACCCAGTGTTGTCCAGCGGAGTTTTTTGATCAATTGCATATTACATTGACCATTTTTGAAACATTCTTCCCACCAATCATTGAAACCATATTCTAGATCAATGTTTCGCTTGTTTGGCCTCCTTGGATATATTTCTAAACATTTCCTAATCCAGTACCTCTGACCTAGATTTGTAAATGGGTTTTTTATCAGAATCAGTCCTGGATGTTTAGGAAAATTAAATGTTTGCCATTTCTTAGTTGATTCTAATCCCAAGAACTGGGTCCTTGGATCTTCTTGTACACCATTTAATGCTTGTAATGTTATCTGAAACAATTTATTATTATAATGAAATCCAATTTTGAATCAATAAAAATGTTGTTTATATTTAATGACTTACCTCATACTGTTTGCTAGTGCTATTGGGAGATAAAACGTCATTTAATAACGGCTTCAGCTTGTTGGACTTGTAATATTTAAATTTTCTCATGAAGGCATCATTTTCAGTGGCCACCCCTAATGCTGAGTCTGATAAATTGCAATGATAACTCATTGTCGAAGAATGAAAAAGTATATGCCAAAGTTTGCCCAATCCTTAAATATATTATACTTCTCGTCCCTTTCTGATCATATAATTATAGAAAAAGATCACGATTCACTTAAAATAATTAAATAATTGTTTAAAAAAAAAATTAAAGTACCTAGCTATTTGTTTTTGAAATATTGACATATATTTGACATGACAGCGGTCAGCTGTTGTCTTCAGGGCTGCAAGCAAATAAATCGCAGCTATACGGCTTAGGAGAGGAGGCCTATGTCCAGCAGTGGACGTGAAAAAGGCTGCTGATGATACGGCTTAGTATTTGCAATTATACGAAATTTGATCGCATTATACATTATACCATTCTGTAATTTACCTCTTTTTTTTTAGAATTTTTTAGCTATATAAATGGTCGAAAACTCGAGACTCGAGAGTAGTTGTAGTTCTTGATTTTATTTTTTTTAGAATTTTACTTAGCTAGATAAAAGCTTGAAAAGTCGTGATTCGAGAGTTTTTGTTTATAATTTCAGTTACCCTACCTAGATAAATGCTCGAAAACTCGAGACTGGACGGTAGCTATTCTATTTTTTTTTTTATTGTTACACTAGCTTTTAGACAGTTTGATTTCACCCGTATGTTTTTGTATCGTATTATACGAAATGATCATGGATACAATACAGTACACCATCCCATTATACATATTTTGTATCCAATTATACAATCTGGCAGCCCTGGTTGTCTTTCTTCTTTCATTCCGTAAATTACCGACTGAGGTCACAAACTATGGTGACACAGTGACAACTGACAAGCATTCGTTTCGCTCAAGTCGTGTAGATGTCGATTATTGCCTATGTGTTATTATCATTTTTATGAACAAGATGATTTATGATACAAGTCGTTCTAACGATGTTTATGCCTATTCACTTTTTTTCACTGTTCTTAGACAGGTGTACCTATTACCTGGCGCCTTTCTTACACCACACAAGCTTATGTCAAAAATTCAGTAAAGATATATTATAATTTTTTACTTTATGTTGATCACTACTTTTCAGTTTCACCTAAGAAGTTGGATTTCGCAAAATAAAAAGTCTCAGAGTGGACTGTATGTATTCGTTCTTTGCTTTTCGTAACTATACAAAATGACATCAACTAAACAAAACAAACTATGACAGTGACATGTCCAAATTCTATTCATATTAATTCATAGTATAATTCTTATATCACAAAGTCCTTCCACTAAGTTATTTGAACTTTAAATAACAATAAACCCATAAAAGAGACGAATTTGGACCAAACATAAGTCTGTTGAAGTGAAACAAATAATTTGAAAATGAGTGAATCCATTGGTTTAGAAAAACCTCTCGATATAACCAAGGTAGTGTTAAGTTCTTGCCTCTTAGAAGAAAATAGTCACGAATAAACCGTACACATTTTTTTAATCCATAAGTCCTCCGTTTATACCATTTAAGAAAGTAACATTAACTGATTGCTATTTCAGAATATAGAAGATGGTAAAACCAAACTAAGAAAATGGCTCAATATGAACTTCAAAATTGAGATGACTGATGGCAGAGTTCTTATTGGAGTTTTTCTATGTACAGACAGGGATGCGAATGTCATTTTAGGTAAGCATATTTTTAATTGCTATTTTCACCATTATGTTTATTGCACAACATAGAGATCAATAAATAAAATCTTGTGTGTAAAATACTAAGATACAGAATTAACAAAGCTTCAGCGGTAATAGAAGCATAATACTACTTTTGATTATTCCAGGAGCATCATCAGAGTATCTGAAAAATAATGATGGTGAAACAGAAGAACCTCGAGTTTTAGGTCTTGTGATGGTACCAGGGCGACACATTGTATCCATAAAAATAGATGACACAACTCCCCCACAGAAGTATTATTATGATGAATAAAAATTACATTTCTACTAAGTCAAAATTAAATGTAAATATATTTCTATAATAAAAAAAACATACATAATTATAAATCTATTTAATATAATGCTGTACTCAGTTTTTCTATCATCTTTTTTAAAACTTCATTTTCAAAATAAATATTCTTGGTGTCATTAGCAAATGGGTTGTATTTATCAGTGATATGGCAAGTATTTTCAAGAAGCGTAACTGACAAATCATTTTGAAGTATTTTAATACTATTTTGTGGTTCTTTGAAGGCAGATTTTAAAAATGTTGGATCTAATATTTGTTGCATACATATATAAGGTTGTAGAGGCATTTCTGATCTGCTAATTATCATATAAAAAATTACACTTATATTCCTTACATCCTCATCTTCATCTTGGTACAGATTTACAGCAGATTTTATTAACAGTATAATGGTGTTATCTAATAATACATTCAATTTGTTTGCCATTTCATTATTAGCTAATGCTGCTATATATCGCATATCTACATCAGCTTCATTAGGGTTTGTGTATTTAAAAATTAGATTTGACAATTCTTGCTGAAAATTTTCATCTGAGCTACTTCCAACTCTAGCTGCTAATGGTAGAAAGTATCTCATTGTGTATGATAAGTTACCTTGCATATAATTAAATACAGAAGACAATTCTAAATTGTCTACAGAACTTTTTATTTTTAAACTTATCTCATACATGACTTTCCAGAGCAAGCTGCTAGAATATTTATATTTTAATGAAAATATTTTTTTTATAATATCAATAAGTGCACATTCAGGTATAATTTCACTACATTGAAGTTTGATGGTTAAATATTCACAGAATTTTTCAAAATAGTTCCTGTCCATGAGTATTTGTAGAATCTCTGGAACTTCATCCCATGAACATGATAATATATACCTTTTTAAATAACATTCAACCCACAAATGTCCTCCAGCCTCATACTTATTCATATTGGTTGCTTCGAGTGTCTCTTTAACACTAATCAATTGTAACTTTTCATCTAGGAATATAGTGTCAAACAGTTCTCTGCACATATATGAATGTATTTTAATGGAAATTCTATTAAGCCTTTCTTTTATCTCACTGAAATAAGATTTGTATCTTGAAGTATAATAATATTTGTGAATTTGCTTTAATAACATCAGGTGGCCATGCAATGAGTTTTCTGATACAAACTCAAGATTAAAAAATATATTGTAAATAGTTTCAAAAGAATATATATTGTAAATACTTTTAGCAGTCAGACGTCTAACTGTATATATTGGGCTTCCCAATAATGCCACAAGACAACTTAGTAATTCATCATCTGCTGATTTCTGTTCAATAATGTTATAGGTAAAATTGTATCTTTTTGCACAGCTAGCTAAAAGATTTAACACTGAAACTAAATTTGAATGAGATTGTACTTTGTCAGTGCTATGTTCATTCTTTAATTGGTTGATGATAAAAGTCCACAAATTTTGAGAATGAGTTCGCAATTCATCATAGGCTACAGTTGCATTGGTTTCATCATCCATTCCAGACACCTTTTTTTGTCCAATTAGTCTGGGCACTAAAGCACCATACAGCTGTAAGGCAGCATTCCTGTAATTTGAATAGTAGGTATAATATTTTAAGTAACTTATTACTCCAATAATAAAGTACATAATAAAAATTATTCATATTACCGAATTTGCCAGTGTGGACTGGTTAAATTAACAAATGCTAGATCCACCAATTTTGCTGAATAATAAGTAACATCAACAGCCAAACTGCTGTCTGTCACAATTTTCGTCAGGAAATGTATGTAAATAGCTTTGGGCAAATCCATTTGATTTTCTATATTTGTAATATCTTCAGACTTTGGGATATCTTCAGTTGTATAACATGTTTCTAAAAGTTTTTCCATAAAATAGTTGAATAATGGCTGAAAAAAGGATTTTTTTTAATACCAAAGTTATTGATTGTTTTTCGATAAATTAATAATGGTACCTTAATACCTTGCCCTTTTTCATATCACTAGATACAATTCTATGAACCATTATGGATAATCCTGCTCCTCTTCGGGTCACAGATGCCATGTTACTTGCTTGCTGTATAAGTTCATTTAGTTTTGACTTTAACAAAATGTAGGGAAGTGTTGATGCACTCGATTCTTCAGGTAGGGATGACAAATACTGAATTGCTCGTCCTGTCAACAAAATATATTTTTTAAATCTACACATCGAGATACAAAATATTGTAGTAGATTCTTTATACCTAACGCTGCGCCAGCAGATTCTATTGCCCCTTTGTGGCGTGAAGTTTCTAGCACATGAGTCATTATTTTTAAACATTTCTCACAAGCAACAATGTCTTCTGAGTAGTATTTTATTAAAAGTGAAGCCATGTCACATGACGCCTGCAATTAGAAAAAATATTTTTTACTCCTATAAAACATTTTTACAGCTGATTAAATTTCAGAAAACTTACCTTAACATTTAACCACAGACAATTCAATACAATTTGTTGTTGCCCAGATATGTTTGTTTCACTTGAACCATTGGTAAAATTAAAACCAGATTTAATTATGATATCTTGGACCATATCATTCATCTTGGAAAAATCTGAACTGGTACAGATCTCCTGGTCCCATGCAAACTGATTAGCAATATCTGCCAATGCATTTAGCAATTCTGTGATGTTTCCTTCTGAAATACTATCTTTCCTTGCATGTAAGACGCATGCATCCACCACAATGTATAAAATACTTATGAGGGAATTTAACTGTGTACCATTTTCAATTGATGTCATAATGTTTGTCTTACAATTATTTTCATATATTAATTTATTGAAGCCATCATTATATATATCCTCAACAAATTTTAATGAATCTTCCAAAACCATCTCTTTCAACAATAAATGTATCAAAAGCTTGAGCATGCTTTTCCCACAATCAATTTCATAAAAAAATTTGCTTCTCAGATTTTTAAATGCTTTCTCTTTCAAATCATGCAGTAAATATTCATCTTTGAACTCTTTATAATAATGGTTCAATAATAATTTAACAACATTTTCTCTTATATCTTCTGTGGGATCTTTCAAAAGGGTTAGTATGTTAATCACAAAATTTCTATCAAGTATCCATGACTTTTTTTCTTTAAGAAACTCCATCAAAGTTGTATTGCTATGTTTAGTTTGGTGTTTCCTTTTTTTGTGAATTTCGCCGAAACAATTTAATATTGTATTCGTTATTTTAACAGTGCTTATTTTTCTTTGATAGTTGCCATTCATATTAAGAGAGTCAATTATAAACTCTTGTATATTTTTACAGAAATTAACAAATGTATCTACAGCTACATCACTACTACCTTTAATGTAATTAATAAAAGAAATATGTAACTGTGACAAAAAATGGTTCAAGCTACTTATCATTGCTAATCTTAGAACTGTGGAATCTGTGTTCACATTGTTGTGTAAGAATTCTAAAATAAGATTATATTCCATTTGATGTGGCAATGATTTATCATGGCGAGTACAAACTATATCAAAGCCTAACATTCTAATATGAGCATTACTATGCTCTAATGCAATCAAAATATTTTTTAGAGTCATATTATGATTCCTCCCCCAATCTTTTTTAAGAAGCCCAAGTTTATTACCCTGCTTCATTAAACATAGAATGCTAAAGAATGTTTGCTCTGATTTGCTGTGCTTTAATAACTCTTTTAGTAATTTAATCATCAGAGATGGAAACTTAGTAAAAGTTGTCAAACACCAGTAATTGTTGAAATTCTCAATAGCTTTGTTACTTGTACCTGTTAATATTTTAATAATATGTTTCATAAATAGTGAGCACCAATTATCTTCTGTATTCATATTTTTTAATATAGCATAATACATATCAGACCCAGCTGATACCAATCCTGGTTTATGTAGACTATACATAAGGCCTTCTATCCAATCAGATTCACTTAAAGCACCAACATCATTTACTCTAGATTCTATTACTTCAGATAACATTAGATATTTAGCTTTGTTCCAGTAGAATCCATTAATTTCTTCAATGACAAATTTATATGTTGGGTCTTCAATTACTTTTATAATAGTTTGAAATATTGATCTATTTAGATCCTTTACACCAGTTATTGGATTTTCCCAGTTATGATTTACTAAATTTAATAATTTGATTTGGTTGTTTGTGTTAAAAATTACATTTTTTAAAATAGTTCCACAAAGCTTTTGAAAAGAATTGATTATTTTGAAGGACAAAAATGTATACTTTGTGTATTCATAGCCCATAAGCACAAGTAAATCAAACACTAATTCCAAAACTGAAGATATTAATTTGACATTTTCAACTTTAAATGTGAAAAATGTTGATTGGAATATTCCATACATCATTGATACTGCTAATGATGTGTTACTTCGTGTTAAAAGTTCCAACTTGATAATTTCCAAAATACTATTAAGATAAAAGACTTCTTTATCAGTGAAAGAAAGTATTGAAAAAAAACAGGTAGCACAAAGCAGTTGATCTTCAAAATTTTTAAAACCCTTCAGCAAATGTATCCACAATTCATTAGATAATTCAGTCCAATACTGGAAAGTTTCTGGTTCTATATCATATTTTGCTTCTTTAGCTCTATATTGCTTTGCTTTTTTTAAAACATCCTGAAAACATGGAAACCAGGTTTTAGCAATGTGGAATAATATATTACAACTCCATATAAACTTAAATGTTTACTTTTATCAAACACTAAATAAATAAAAATTATATAAAATTTCCTAATGCTATTTAAGTTTTTTATAAAGACTTTTTTGGGTTAGTGCAGAAGGATTTTATAAATGTTTCAAAATAAGCTATGTTCAAATTGACAACCCATTTATGACTGTTGTTTGAGAAATAACATGGCATAAAAGAACACATACAGTGTAAACTCTATATAATGACACTGAAGGGACTGTGCATTTTATGGCGTTATAGAGAATTGTCATTAAATGAAGAGAAGACAATCATTGTATGGAAGCCAAGTTAAACCAATTAAGGCCGTGTGATGTTGATGCTTTAGGGAGTTTGTCGTTAAATCAAGTTACAATATTACATGGAGTTTACACTGTTTAAAAGTTTATGAGAGGGACTTTTGAAGCTTGCAGTTGTTATGAAACAGTGATGATAAACTATTTGCTATAGGCATGCTATGTTCACTATAGCTATATTTATGATTTCAATGGCTGTTTTGATACCTTAGCTACCCAATGTTTTAAATTCCCTATTCTAAAATTTTAACAATTTTTACTCAGTTTCAATTTTCTAAAAATATATAATAGATGTAACATGTACCTGAAGCACTTCAATTCTCAATTCATCTGTTGGAACATTTAGTTTTTGTATAATATCAAGTAATTCCTGCATTTTTTCATGTGTTATCTGAAATTCAAAAAATATTTTATCTATAACTGTTAAAAAATCTAATGATGCACAGCACCTAATCTGAACTAATGGTAATATTTTTTTAAATAAAAGACCAATTTCAAATAAAATATTTTACTGTCTACTACACTATATTTACAATGAATTTACAAAACAAGTACTATTTGGTTTCATCTTTTATTGGTTCATAGCCTTCCTTTTGCATTTTCTCTTTAAAAACATTAAAGTCTCGTTTTCTATCGAAGTGGGAAACCCACTGTGTAGGGCAGGATTTTTCAAATACTTTCCTAAGATCAGAACAGGCTTTTGGAATATTTGAGCTGTCTTTCACATTTTCTTTATCTAAACATTCCCAGTATACATCTCTTGCATCCCAACACATTTTTCTTTGTTGTTTATCGGGAAAAGACATTTTATAGATTTGTCAATAAACCTAAAAGCAAAAGTACTATTACAATTTTGGCCCCCTTTACAAAATAATTTTAAAAGAGAGAGATCATCACACATACCTTATTTGAACCAGTATCAATCAGGACTTTTATTAATTGGAGTTTTAACGTTTTGAATCAATACATTAGCTTATTTCCATACATAAAATATTTATCACAATCCTTTATGGCTTCCAATACGGCATTCGCTATGATTATAAATTTCTAACCTCAAAAAAGTGTCAATTGACAAGTATTTTTTTATTTTCTTTGCGAAATGCTAAAGAAATAGTCACACAGCCTCAAAATGATAATGATGAATGATGATAATGATAAATAATAAAAGTAATACCTAGGAGGTTCGTCGGTACTCAGTATTAGAATGTTTTTCGCCGAAGAACATATGACATTTTATAGATACCTAGTACCTAAATGTTAATGTGTAATTACAATATCATTAGATAAGGAAGAAAATAAAGAAATAAATTAATAGATACCTAACAGTCAAAATTAATTAATCTGGGATGTCGCTCAACCTCATTTTTTGACTGTTATTTATTTTTTCACACTAATATTAGGGCAATATTGTGTCACAATTATGTTACAACGATTTTTAATTAGATGCTTCTTTACTTTATGGAATTAAGATAAATCATACACTTTCGTGATTACTCTTCATTACAAAATGTCCCCACATAAATATTAATTTATCTGGCGCAATTTCATCAATCGATTTCTAATTGTAATCCCTAATTATTTCGTAAAATAACGTCGAGCCCTGATTGTCGGTATCGGGCTCTTTAGGTATAGAGTATTATATTTAAGTAATATATCCCATGAAAATTTTTATCCATGTTAATTGTAACTTTTGTTACATACTGTGATGAATAAAGAAATTCTAATTAATTTGGCTCGCATTAGATGCGAGTATTGTGTGGTTTTAAAACTGGCTTAATTTGTAAACTACCTACATAAGTATCAGATCAACTTATAATCTCAACCACTTGGTGGAAATCGGTGTTTTCAATATTATTGACCTGAACTAATTAAATATATTAAATTAGTAAAAATCTTTTAGAAAATGTGCCATATATTAATGAGGCCAATTCCCTGTTTTTCGAAGAATAATCAATAATAAAAATAAAAAATAAAACATTTTTGACATTGACATTGTTAAACTTTTGTGTTATATACCTATAATATATATAAATTAATTGGCACGCCATATATCATGTTTACCTACAAAGCTGTACCTAACTTAATATACCTACATAATATATGTTACCTACTCTCTGCATCAAATGTAGCTCAATGAAAGTCATTTTTAGAAGCATCATGCAAAAATCCAAAATTGCGTATTTAAGTTACAAAAATGCCTAATGCTGTTTTTCATGCACATTTCTTAATTTATATTAGGTACTGCGCGAACCGATAATCGAAGCCGAGACCTCTAGATCGCATGGCATAGGTACATGTGCCAGTCGCTCAATTCTTTAAGCTATTCTACAGCTACAGCTACAGCCTCTTATTCCTACTATCTAGACATACCAACTTTCATGATAGGTTATGGTCTGAACGATGAAGTAGCAGAGGATTTACCAAAACAGCGGCTCAAATATTGTAGAGGAGACTTTCAAGGCAATAGTGTGACTATTACCAATCATCATTAATTATAATCACTCACAACGGTAAACGATGGTGTATTCGAAACAATAAATAGCTGTTTTCTTCTCATAAGTACACAGAGACCAAAAAATAAATAAATTTTGAGTTAGAACCCTCAGTATCTTGTTTCATATTTAGGTATATACTTACTTAGATTATAACATGGAAGCGATAATTGTATAAAATAATATACAAAAATTAAGTAATAAAAATCTTTACCTAATTGTTGCGAAATTGTTAACTTAAGTTGTTTAGGTATTAAAAAATGATGCGCAATTGTTTTTTATTTAGTAAAAGACTATTTTATTCGGTATAAAATATACTAAATACTTATAAAACTTAAACACAGACAGAAGGAACACACTGGAGAACTTAACGTAATAGATCTATTTTTTAAGCTCGTTCTTTGAAATACATAGGTACCTACCTACACGTACCTAATGAAAATTTGGCACTAAAAGTTCAATTGTTTTATTAAATTAGACGTTCTTGCTAGTTTGTTTAGGGTAAAAAAATGAAAATGAGTAGTTTTGAAATCATTACATATGGTTTGAACAAGATTTTTAGTTATTTCTATGCCAGGGCTATCTGTTTCTTCTTCATTTTTAAGATTGTCAATTACAACGCTAGAAACTTTAATTTTACACAATTCAATAAACTTATTCAATTGTTCATAAGTTTCAAAAGCAAATATACCGGGAATAACAGGAATGTTTATTCCCACTTTTTTACATTTTTCCAAGAAGTTTCCAAACAAAATGGATTCGAAAAAAGCTTGTGTCATAATGAAATCTGCGCCATACTCCATTTTTTCTTTAAGCTGTAATAATTTCTCTTCCGAAGATCCAAGAAAACCAGCCACACCGATACAGAAATAGTCCGAATATTTTCCTTTAATATATTTAATTAATTCTGAAGTGTTGTTAAAATCAGATGTTGCAGGCTCATAACTCTCTGTAAAGGAAATTTCAGTAGTTAATTTAATCAATTTTTTTTTCAAATTATTCCTACAATTTTTATAAAAAGGGGAATTTAATTCTTAATACATTCTGTTAGAGTCATTTCTATGTTGATGCAGGGATAAAATGAGCCCGGCGTGTAAATATTGTTCAAAACAGATGACGGATATAAAATAATGAAATTTCATAGTATTATCACTGTCGCTATATAACCGGTCTTTGAACGCGGCTGACAATAATAACAATTGAGCGGTGTGAAACTGATAGGTATGTATGTGCAGCTTAACTGTACGTTTCAGTAGCTTCGTTATAAACTTCTTGGTTTTAATTCAGACAAAAACAAATAAATGTATGATAGTGAAGAAAAATATATCTGAAGAATACGTTCTATATATTCAAAAGGCCGCAAAAAAACTGTAAAGGTACTGAATTCATGTCTTAAATTTACTTATCATAAGACAGGTTATAAAAGAGGTTAGTGAACTTGGTAGTATCTTCAGAAGTCGGGTAAATCTTGTGATTATAATTTTTAAGCTTTCTACATTCTTTTATACATATATCGCAATTAAACAAACGAATGTCACTGTCATTATACCGGTGTTCTACCGGTGCATTGCACTTACCTCCCAACATAACAAACAAATTACAAATTCCATTTGCTTGGAGCAGCGTCAGTAAACCGTCCAAAAAAGATTTTCGCAGCATATCACAGGATAAATGCAGCAATACATTTTGTTGTTTTTTTCTCAGATATATAGCTTTCCGTATTGGATCGATGTCGAGGTTCTTACATTGATGTGATTTCGCGTGCCAAGTCACTGAGAAAAATTCTGGTTTCACGTCTAAGCTATTGATTTCTTCTTCTGTTATATCAGGAGTTACTTCGAATGAAAATGAGAACGTATTGTTCTGTTTAATTATATCTGTAACTTTGTTTATTGTCAACGCCATTTTCTTAACCCAACACGTAATAAACCGGTAGCCGATACAATGAAACTAAGCCAGATGATGCGTGAGTGTGAGTATGCCGCCAAACCCAAACACAATTTGTTCTAGAAGGCAAATATAATTTCGTCGTTTTATCTGGCTATTAAATAATAAATTTATATCATATCAAGCCTGATAAGATATTTAGTACTTATTTGCAACATATAGATATTTGCCTTGAATGTTTATAAGTACCTGATAATTTTTAATGCCAATTTTATTTAATCCTTAACAAAATTATCAGTTCAACGCACCACTTCATCTGGGTGCAGTTTTATTACATACAGTAGTACCTACCTCAAACCCAATCGATTTCAAATTTCCACATTGGCTCTGCTAGAACTAATTAGAACCAACTAGCCCAACGGTCAGAAACAAGTGGAAGGCGAAATGTCGAACTTCGGACCGCCAAATATTTAAGAGATCGCCAAATTTTGAATTTGCTGTTCCTCTCGAGAACCAACTATCAAGAGATGGCTTAAGACAAGTTTCTCACTTTAGTTTGGTCAGGTCATGTGTTTCATAATTCAAAATTTGAATTGAAATCAAAATAATAAATGCACTTAATTATCATCAGTTATCTCGTAATTATTATTCTTTCTGGACCTCGTTTAAATATTCCCACATTACTCGTACCACACCTAAAAATTCATTTCGACCCCTGACCTTGCCCATAAACATGCTACAGGATAAGGACTGACCTTAAATTTTTGGTTGAATACAGGGGTATCGTTTTATTTCAAGGTGCACTGAAAATAGTTAGGTTCATGGGAACATTTGACACCCAAGTGCATAAAATCGTTCTGGAAGTTAAACATTGCTAAATAAATAAGAATCTCCCTAGAGTAGGACTCATTACAGCTAAAAGCTTAATACAATAAATAACATAATATTTTAGTTACACATTTACCTAAAATAGTAGCTACTTTATACAGCTAGCGTACGGTATGTTAGAGTACTTTGTCGCAGACGATGTCACCCATTGAACTACTGAACTTGCTTTGTGTCTGTTGTAGTCACTGATCGAAACATAAATGTGTCAAGTTTGATAATGTCTATTTATAGTTTCAGTCTTCACATTATGTTGATTATTATTGTTGCTTTGTTATTGAATGTATGGACAGAAAAAACATTAGGTGTATTGGATTAGAAGTTTTTATTTCCTTTTCCAAATCAAGTTTGTTTTATTTTAAACACAGTGGGTTCGATTTTTATATATTTTAAGTCGCATATATAGTTCTGACCTTACACTAAGAGACCAGTCTTGTGTCGAGGCTACCATAAAGTACGAGAGACTTTTCGGTTTCACAAACACCCTGGCCCGAAACAAATATTTGTGGATCACAGAAACAATTGTCTCCGTGCGGGGATCGAACCTGCGGCCTCTCGATTCGCAAGCTGCTGTCTAGCCAACTACCTCACAGCTGTCAATAGTTAATAATATTAAAATATCAATAAAACAATCAGTTCAATTGGTTAATTGTTTATTATGGCGGCTTTATACAAGAATCAAATAACAATTAGTCATTGTATTCATAATCACAACCCAAAAATTAAGTAAAAAAACGGTAATTGTTCTACGCAAGTAAATGAGGCGTAAATTAAGCCGTTACAAACGATGTATAATACTGAGTAATGAATATTTTTTCTACATGAAATAATATTTACCTGCCATTTATATAAAATTGTCTACTTATCTAAAGATCTAGAATTAATTGTGATTAACATGAAATTTGCTCGTTAATGTCGGATATAGTACAATGGCAATACATTCTAATCGTGTAAAAGCTTCCAAACACCTATTCTACTAAACTCTACATTCATTATTATTTAAAATTTTACAATTCTTACGTATTTTAAGTTATTGTTACAGTTCGGTAAAGCTTTGTAGTGACCTGTGAACTGTTCACCGATCGTTAAACTCTAAGTGACGTATTTTAATCTATCTAGTAGATAAACTACCTAAGCTAAACTCGTTGGGTGTGACGTGCATACCTAATTTAATAACGCACCGATATAAAGCGAGTATTAATGAAATGATCACAATATTACACGTGAATTTCAAATCAGTAAATGATCACTTGGAATTCCACAGTTCCACATTGCACCATAGAATATTAACCGGCAAATATTAAGATTGCTTATGCACTACTATAAAAAAAGAATATTTTTATATTTTAAAATATTACATATAGATATTGCTGGCAGTTCGTATGAACCTTTTGGGAATATTAAGTCTTATCTTTAGTATACATTGCTGAGTTGTTGTGTAATCATTTTAAATTCCTCACTTTACTCGGATATTATTATTTTATTTACGCATAATGGTGTTTTCTAATACTGTCTGTTTCCGACTGTGACAAAACGTAATTCACAATTTACCACAAGCATTACACAAACCCATGTTACTAGACCTAATAACAACGTGAAAATTTTCAACGAACTACTCGTACAGTGTATCATAAAACTTCCTAATTATAATAGAAAGATACCCGTCATAATGTAATCTTTATTACTGAAAAACCTGTGCCACGGTTAAAACTAACGCTAAAAAGTCATTATATTTGATAGAACTGTTCGAAATACGTTTCAACAAAACTTACGCCAATATTATGTATAATAACCACACTTTGATATGTCTAATGTCTATTAGACGACATTCCATAACTCGTAATCCGCCATTTGTCTTCCCACCAGACATTATTGGGAAATTAAATTGTGAATTCAATATTGACGTGGCTGTTAGTTGCGGATGTCACCGACTGTCTGAATTGACACTGAATTCAGTCTTCTCATCGAAGTTAATAAGAGGTAGTTATTTACAAGGTGCTAACAATTTGTTACTTGGTAGCTGTCGTAAAACTTTTTTATTAATCCAATTTTGAGGATGAAGCAAACGGACGTTTACTTTAAATTTAAATTGTTCTATACTACATACATATGAACACCGTGGAACTAATACTGAAATCGTTACTATATCTGGTATATTCAGTCGCAAAGGTTCGGACATTTCTCTCAATGCTTTTGGAACGTGTAATCTAGAGCTAATTTATATATATAAATACTAACAACACTGTGCTAATCAAAAAGTTGTGTCGAGGTACGGCAAAAATTTCTAAAAATGACGGTTCAAAAGGAATTACCACACAATGCTCATACGAGATCTCTGAAAAGCTTGTAACATTAATCGTAACAACTTAACCTAATCGATATTGTCTCATCATTTATCACTAAATTTAACAATTCATCGGCGTCAATTTACCAAATTTCATCAATTTACTAGAAAATACTTTTCACATATCGATTTCATATTAAATTTTTGAAACGTTTACTTGATTGGATTATGGGTTATTGCTGACGATATTCTTGATGCAAAATATTGTGTAAGTGTTTATAAATGGACATCATTTGTATTAAGTATAAATATAGGAATCCAGGACATTTCTTATTTGTACCAAAAAGGACAAAACGATATAACAAAACCCCATCAAAAATAACCTACGTCTGATCTACCAACATTCAAGGACATATTATAAAAGCAAAATTCAGTCATATTTATGGCGACAATAATTTAGTGTTAGGTTTTATATTTATTGCTACAATTAAATGGATTCCATTTGTTCGGTTAACTCTAATATGGGACTCTCGCTGAGTGGCAACATACTGGGCGGCGGCTGTAACGTGTGTCCTTGCCAGTTGGTCTGTAAAAAAAATAATGATCTTTCCATTTATCCTTGCTCACACAAAATCAGTTTACAAACACCCATTACAGTACATCTTGATTGCATAATTACATTGTATTATATATACAGGGTTATTGGTTAAGTCGACCTATATCCATTAAGGGCGTGTAGTTTACATTGTTTCTGACTGATTTGACTATGATACATCTTATCCTAAATCTAATCATTTTCGAGATATTTGAATTTAATAGTTTTTTCCAAAAACCTCCCGATTTTCGGCTATCATCTTAGATATTTTGAAATGTGTAAGTCTTATTATTACTATAATTTGATATTTACATGTAAAATAAGATGTTTTATGACCTCAATAACCAAAATTGTACATAAAATGAATAAATAAGTCGCAGTAGACGATTTAAACTTAAAAACTAAAACAATCATTTAGAAACTTTATTTTTCTCGTAAGGATATCAAAAAATATTATTATGGCACCTGCTTTGCAGATGAAAATATCTACGTTTCATAAGCTATCCAACAAGGTACAAAAATCTAGGGTTTTATTAATAGTTTGTAGAAAAATCTTAGTTTCATAAACTACAGGGAGGCAAAAATAAACTAAATAAAATAATTGAGTGAGTACAAAATGCTAAATTTATTAAACTTTCCAAATATTTTGTTACATCTTAGTATAAATTTTATGTTCATCATGTCTGCCTCATAAGCAGTGATGGCCTCGAGGCTTAGGCGCGCGGTCTAGAATCTCGGCGGTTGCGGGTTCACACCCCAGGCACACACCTCTGACTTTTCAAAGCTATGTGTGTTTTCACAATGAATTATCACTTGCTTTTACGGTAAAGCGTTGGCGTTTGTGTGCCTGGGGTTTGAACCCGCGACCGCCGAGATTCTAGGTCGCGCGCCTAAACCTCGAGGCTTATGAGGCAGACATAATGAACATAAATTTTATACCAAGATGTAACAAAATATCTGGAAAGTTTAATAAAAGTATTTTGTACTCATCAATTATTTTATTTAGTTTATTTTTGCCTCCGCTATAGCCTATTAAACTAAGTTTTTTCTACAAAATATTAATAAAACCCTGGATTGTTGTACCTCGTTGGATGGCTTATGAAACGTAGATATTTTATGGTACATCTGCAAAGCAGGTGCCATAATAATATTTTTTGATATCCTTTCAAGAAAAATAAACTTTGAAAATGTTTGTTAATGTTTTTAAGTTTTAATCATCTACAGCGACTTATTCATTCATTTTATGTACAATTTTGGTTATTGGGGTCGTAAAGCATCTGAGTTTATATGTAAAAATCAAATAATAGTAATAATAAGACTTACACATTTCAAAATATCTAAGCTAAAAAAACAATTAAATTCAAATATCTCGTAAACGGTTAGATTTAGGATAGGGTGTCTAATAGTGAAATCAGTCAGAAACGATGTAAACTACACGCCCTTAATGGATATAGGTCGACTTAACCAATAACCCTGTATATAAAGCTATGAAATAAAATTCTGTCCCAACATAATTTTATTGTATTTTTTTATTTGTAGCCTCTTTTCAGATCATAATTATTTATCGTTCTAGATATATTTTTAGCAAAATTAAATTATGTGACTTATAAGCTTAACAATCTTCTATACTATAGTCTCATTTATAAATGTTGATTATGTATGTCTTATTCAGCAAAAATCCTTTCCGCCTTCTTACAGCGATAACACGTTTCGAAGCGGCAATATTTAAAAATAGTTTAAAAAAGTGTAAAATTTACGATTCAAAAGAACTTGTAAAAGTCTATTTGAATAAAGATAATTTAACTTTGACTTTATAACCTCACGGATTATTCTACATAGCAAAACAAAATATTGTTTAACTAACGCAGATATAATCCATATTTATGAGCAATCATATGTCATATATATTATTCATCATCATCATCATCAGCCCATATACGTCCCACTGCTGGGCTCGGGCCTCCTCTACAACTGAGAGGGTTTAGGCCTTAGTCCACCACGCTGGCCTAGTGCGGGTTGGCGGACTACACACCTAAGAAATTCCTACGAACTTTTAGGTGTGCAGGTTTCATCACGATGTTTTCCTTCACCGTTAAAGCAAGTGATAATTCTTTGTGAATACACACATAACTTCGAAAAGTCAGAGGTGTGTGCCTGGGGTTTGAACCTGCGACCGTCGAAATTCTCGACCACGCGCCTAAACCTCGAGGCCATCACTGCTATTATTAATGATATTTATTTTTAGCTCATAATATTTAAAATAATTTATACTTTTACATACATTACCTTATGCATGTGTTTCCCGAAGGGGGAGACAGAAAATCATTTCTGGCCAATCCCACGTAATAGGGGGCGAGCCTATTGCCGTTTTTTCAGGCACATTTCTAGATTTCGTGCTGCTATTGACAATTTCCTAATGGAAAAACCCAATAACACTTTGTTCGACCCGGGAATCCAACCCGGGACCTCAAAATCACACGGTACATACTTGAGCCGCGAGATCACGAGGCAGTCCATACTTTTCTTTTTCTTTCTAGTAAAAAAATGAGGTATGCAAATAGTAATTTTAGGATCTAACGATTTCTACGTATCTGGTATGCAATGGTATTCAATGTGCCTGATATTTAACAATATACACAAAATGCAAACGTGCAGGCAGTCAGTGATGTCTAATAAAAAAGCTAATGCCAAATTATAAGGTGATAAAATAAAACAAGGAACTATTGTAATCAATTTTACATTTAATTTAAATAAAACTCGCTTCTAAGTAAAGCTATCACATCTTACATATAATTACTTTATTATTAGCAAATAATAACAAAACTATACAGACTTTTTATAAAGAAAAATAACTGATAACTTATAATATCTAATAATAAATATGTTATGTACTATGGAGAGAATTAACGATTAAATATGTAGGAACATTCTCAAGTGATGTATTGTAAGACAGGTAAAATGAATGTTATACAATTTCTAAACTTAATACAATACTTGGCAAGTATGACTTCGAAAAAAAAATGGAATCGCTAGATTAATAGCACGCCTCTATAGTGAGTTTTATAACATGTATCAAACTTTAGGAATGAGCACTTTACATCATTTTACATGTGAAATTTTACATCTATTATTGAGTGCACTTATTATAAAAATTACTCATACTATATCATATATAGGAAATACAAACAGACTTTAAATTACATATATTTGTGTTAAAATAAATGTGTATATATGTATATGTATAACATATTTTTGCTTTAATATACTAACGGCAGTACTTGGATAACTTTCGTGGTCTATTGTTACGGTGTATAACTTTAAAGCACTAGTTATTGTCATGCACTCTATAAAGTCCATATTTATGTTCTTTTTTCTAAATACCCACATATAAGTAATTTTTCGAATAAAAACTACAATTAAACCGATTTTGGCTCTAGCACATTCTACATAAATGAACACCGATTGACAATGACAAACGTACGATCGGTCTTCATAGGCGCGGTCCACACTAGCAGGTCTACCGTCTACACTACACTGAGCGCGGAGATATTAATTGATCTGTTGGAATACCTGGAAGCAAGGCTGAGGAGGGAAGAGCCCCGCGTTCCACTGGGCCGGCCACAGCGGCGCCTCCATGGTGTGCGAGCCCGGCTCTGTGTCCCCCTCGCGCCCCTCCCGCCCGTCCCGCCGCCCCGCCAGCTCCGATATCTGGCAAGCACTCTGCAGGCTGGACGGTAGGTTTGACCAATTCTCATTCCCTAGCCTATCTTTATTCATGATGCTTATCTCCATAGATCCTTGATATGCAAATTTCGATACCTCCTCTTGATTTTCTTCGGGCTTTTGCTTCAGCGGTCGACTGGGCCCCTCCACGATTGCTTGAAAAGCCAGCAGGTCTCTATTCTCAGTTTCGCTGAGCGGCAATGGTGGCAGGATTTGTTGTTGTTGCGCAATTTTGTAGCTCTGTTGTCGAAGCATTTGTCTTCTACTGAGACCTACTTGCAAAGTATGTATTCCCATTTCATGTGGACCTACATTTGGCGGGGTCATCTGTTTCTGTAAAAGCTGTCGTTTCTGTTGAAACAAACGATGCTGCATTAATTGCTGTTGCAATGGAGGTTTGCTGACCTGTGTCACTGATGTTCCAAGGGCTAGCTCCGGTGGATCTTGAAGCTGAGCCACCATTTTGGGACTTGCTGGCATAGGAGGAGAAGTACTTGAGTAATTAAAACTCTCTGGAAGACTGATGCGTTTGGGAGTGGGATTCTTCGTATCTAAATAATGCGGACTGAAGGTCGCTGCAAATTGATTATGTTGTATCTGTCTTTGTGTCATTTCCTCAGCAGGAATTGTAGATTGATATTGTGTTTTCAGTTTTTGAGCCTCCTTTTGAACCAAATGCAATTCAAGCACACCTTTGGCTTTACAGTTTTCATTAAGACGTTGGCTGTTAAAAGCTAGTGTACCTTTTTGGGAGTCATTAGATTGTGCTACTTGTTGTGCTACCAACCCGTCACTTGCTCGTCGCCCTTCCCTGAAATCTATGGGACTACGCGTGATAGCCCGCGGACAGTTTTTAGCGCCTGACTGGTAATTTATCGGATTGTGTCTCGAAATGAATCCTGTTCCACTTGTTTTATTATTATACGACGATATATAAACGCATGGATGCATTGGGCTAGTGTTGACTAAAGAATTATTATCATATGACATTTTGTCTTCATTGGACGTGCAGCTTGGTAAACTACTTGCTAATTCACTGGAGCAATCAGATAATTGATAGTCCAGGCTTTCAAACGTCGAAAAGTTGCTTTGGGAAGAATCACAGCTAAGATTTTGACTTAGACTTTTATTATTAAAAAAAGTGACGACACCACTGCTGGAACTGGAGCTAGCGTAAGAGCTCAGTCTGTTTTGGACCCCGCTCGGCGCGCTTGCTACATCTTCCATGTCTGTTTCGCAGCCTTCGTCGGTGGATGAGGAATACTGTTGTTGAAATTTTGTTGGTTCCGTGGTATTGCTTGGAAAACTTTGGCAATATGTTGTGCCCGTGTTATATCTATTTAGTGAAAATTTACTATCTGGCCTATATAATGTGTTTTGGTATAAGTCACCAGCACCAGTTGCCGTCGTGGATATATTTGTGTCCGCCGTGCTTGATAATGGCGGTACAGTTGAATTTTGTAGATAAGAGTAGGCAGGTAGATTATGACCAATGTAGTCTTTAAATGGGGGCGTGCTAGTCTGCAACCGATTCAGATCTTGCTGCTGTGCCTGGGATACAAGCCTAGTAGATTCAAGTGGTTTTGGCTGTTCAAGAACACTGGGCAACTTGGGATCTGCAAGCTGAGTCGGAATGGGACTTGTACTCAAAGTAACATTTCCTTTCAATGGTAACGGTGATTGTTGTAAAGTATTCATAAGTTTAGCTGCTTCGGAACACATTGTAAATGTGGTAGAACTGGGCAATTTTACAGTTTCAACGTTGAAATTAGTTGCGGATGCGGAATTTTGTAGAAAATTTGCAATGATATTGTGGTCGGTTGCAGAATTTCTTCCACCGTCTATAGCACATTTTGAGTCGAAGCTAGAAGATGTCAGCAGCCTTGTACCATCGTTGGTACTTTTGTTAGTTTCTGGTCCGACAGTGGTGGAGTGCTGCAGCAATCGCCGGCAATCTTCACTTGATTGTTTAAGAATATTCTGTTGCTGTTCATAGGTGGAAGTCAATAGCCTGTGCGTTGGAACGGTGGCTTCATTTAACTTTGCACCTAACCTTTGATTAGACTGTGACACGTCAATGTTTCTCATTGACAGTAGCCTTGTAGATTCAGTTTCATGATTCCTGTTTGAAGTGCCGTCAATATTGGCGACTAGAAAGCTCCGATGCGTATCTGACGGGTCGGAATTTCGCTGGAGCAGTCTTTGTTCAGTCATATTTACACCTGCTAGGGAGAGTAGTCGCTGCGTTTCGGCAGATGATGCATCGGCCGGCGCAGCTGATATTGTTGGCGTCGCTCTACTGAAATCTCTTGTTTGAGGTTCACCAGCGTGCAGTAATCTGAAAAAGAATAATAAACCTCATCTATTTTGTATTACAAATTGACGCCTTTTAAAAGGCTGATTATAATAACTTTAAGACTGCCTAGTGGTCTCGCGGTACAAGTATGTGCCGTGCGATCTAGAGGTCCTGGGGTCGATTCCCGGGTCGGGCAAAGTGTTATTGGGTTTTTCCATTAGGAAATTCTCAGTAACAGCACGGAGTCTGGAAATGTGCCCGAAAAACGGCAATAGGCTCGCCCCCTATTACGTGGGACTGATACATACCTGGCGAAATGTGGGTGCAGTAATGCACCTCTGCCTACCCCTTCGGGGAATACAGGCGTGAGTTTATGTATGTATGTATGTATGTATAATAACTTTATTTACCTGTTATGATGTTCTCGCCTTGCATCATGGGCTTCTCTTACAAGTGCTTGGTCTGCAACTGAAGACGGTCGACGTGACGGTCTGTTTCGTGTTTCCACATTCGTCACAGCCCCACTTGCTGCTCGAGCTCGAAGCCTCTCCAAAAGCAGCAGGTATATTGCAGCATGATGATCATAACTATTTGACCTCAAACTCTGTAACAGATATTAACACAGTTATAGTGAGTTGCCGTACAATAAAATATAAAGGAAAATACACAATTCAATCTATTTATTTATAACACAGCCTTGTTACAAATCGGTTAAGGATAATGAAGAAATTGTAGCCTTAGACGCAACTACGCATTAGTAAAATGATTCAGATGTCACTACTGTAAAAATATTTGTACTAAACGCCATCATTATCTAAAGTGACGAGAAACCGTTTCTCGCTACTTGACCCTAGGTTGTCGCTGAGGAGTAAAACAAAAAAGTAAAGGTAAAACAAAAAAGTAACTGTAATTACTTCTTTGGTTTTCACAGGATCTATGCCCAGACTGTGCATGAGCCGAAGGACTTGTTCATTGGGCTCGTGGTGCGTCGGTGCGTGTGCAGGACTCCTCGCGGGATCTGCTATAACTGTAGGAATCGCGTAAGGTTCCGTTGCCATCCACCGATGTTTCTTGATCTGTTCTATAGTGTACCGCTTCATTGGTTCTAACACTAGCATCTTTCTGATTAACGACTCGCAATCTGAAAATAACCAAAAAAAATCTTGTTTAATTTTGCAACTTGATTACTAGATAGCAAATGACAATCACAACTTATCAGTAAATTATTACATTTAACGCAATATTAATTTATACACACACACTTAGAAGGCAGAAGAGTATTTCTGTAACCACATTTGGTCGGTTAACTTTTAGTTCCAACTTAGTTCTAACTTTTAGTTAACAATAGGATGTGATTGGAGTTTACCGCGCTCATTCCTAGACTCCAAGCTGTAATTAAATATCGACCCGGGAATCGAAACCGGGACCTTTTATCGCACGTGCCAATTTATGCCGCATGAACGAGGCATACAATTCATCTATTTTTAATACTGAAAACAAATGTCTGTATCCACTAACAGAACGTTCAAAAAATTATCTCAAGTGGCGAGTATTTATATACAATACTTTCTGGGGTTGAATTGTAATCAATATCTCCAAACGTACGTATGAGAAGCCATAAAAAATCTGCATAGGTCGTTAAACTCTGAACAACCTCAATTATAACAATGAATTACACGTGATACATTCGAAATAATTATAGTCGGTCATTTGTTAAGCAGTATATTGTCACTATGTTCTCTATCTAATAAGGAATGTCGTCGGTACTAGATTACGGGCTGGCACACTTCATAATTACTTCTTTGATAAGTCACTTATAATAACTAGTTCAGTGTATACGCGACAGCATGTCGGAGGTAATATCTCTTGATATTGAGTCTATGACGTCATAAGCCGTGTGGTTAGTTATCGCGAGGTGATACGAAAACACTAAAAGGTCAGGGGTGGGGTGGATATTTAACGTTCATGACGTCACACCACTGAAAATCCAAACACGGCACGTTTGAGCCGATTTCGCATCCGTTGCTAAACGTACGAGGTCGAAATTTCGCTTATTCATCCCAGAAACGTGCTGCGTCACTGATTAATGCCGTTATATGGATAAAAACTTTATATTCAATAGCCTGAGTTTAATATTAATACTGTTTCTTGGGCACTACCATCTTTGGAGCAGTCATTTTAAGTAATAGCTATTTTATTTTGCAACGCTTATTCTTTACTAGCAATTGCCCACAACTCCGTACGCGAATCTTTAGACTTGGGTCAAGACTCAAGAGAGACCCAAAGCTGTCAAAGCATATACTTCGATATTCAAGACCAAATTAGTTGAGTTGAGGTAATTCAAAATTATGCCCGCAGTTCTCAGCATAAAAGTATAGTAAGGGCAAAATTATACTGAATGTGTGCATGAATGCGATCGTGACTTATATTTTATTATATATATCGATTATAAAGGATGAAATTTTTGATAGCATAAAGGATTAAGAAAATCACTTTCAAACAACGTTGCTGTATAAAATTTTTATACACGATAGAAAATTATAAAACATGTAACGGTAATTTAATTGAAGATTTTTTTTATAATCTGTTCTATGATTATCATGTAACAGAAATATGATAGGAATTTTCTTGGCTTTGTAGTTATTTTATAGAGGAAGTACGCATGGTACCTATAAAAATGGAACGCGCGTAGTTCTTATCTACGTAAGAGACTGTATAAAAATAAGCAATATTTTGTAGTTAGAGCTTATGACTTTCAAAACTGTCGTTCGAAAATATTCGGGTCATGCGTCATAGCATTAAAAATACGAGTAATTGCTTTTATGTGCCGAAATTGAATGACGCCTGTCGAGAAATAAATAAATCCCGTATCGAAAATAATCTTAAGTAAATATTTCATTCGCGGCGCTGGCTCTTTACTAAGCATTAACAAAACATAGTTTCGATTTGAGTGACGAATACGATTATAAATAATCACTTAACGTTTATCCGCACTCCCACTACTCGAAATAGATCGCGCGCGTCCTAAAGCGCGGTAACAAAACACACGGATAGACTCAAGAGTAGTCAAGAGTAATTCCGTAGATACTATTTTATTTACCTTCCTTCGCATCTTTCTAAAATAAAGTCGATGAGTGGTCGACTTTCTGCCAGGCGATTCTATTAATAATCGCTCGGACGCAAACATCGCGTGCTTTGCTTGACCATTGACGCAATCGGGTGAAAAATGTGCTTGTGTTATTTAATGAAACGATGGAAAGTCGGGTGGGCGCCCCGGCGGCGGTCGTGTTGATGCTCCATGAACTTGTGTGGATTTTATGAGGTGCAACTGTGCCGCGACGCGCTCCGTTTTACCACTGAGCCGACACGCCGCGTCACATCGCGCACCGCTTGCCGCTCGCCGCACGACGTCTTGCCACTGGCACACTCATCTGGCGCTAATCCCAACAGTTATTGGCCGTAAAAGCCATGTAAACATGCCCATAAGATACTTTGAAGCTATTTTACATACTTTCACAACTAAAACGTTGAAAACGCTTATATACAGCATCGCCGTGAATGAAAAAACAAAAAATAATCATAGAACATTTCTGAGGTGGATTTCTTAAAAAATTCTTATGAAGCAATTTTTTCTCCATAAATAACTTATTCTCGTATAGCAACCAATTTTGCCACTATATTACCCCGGCACTGTCATCCATATTTGTACACACTAAATATCACATACATCATCAGAAATATTCATCAATTTTAATTGCATGTTTTTTAAAAAGTTTTCTCTTTTCTAAGGACCTGCACCAAAATACCTTAATTCGACTGAATTCATAAAAACTTAGCATTATTAAAATCTATGTCCATGAAAAAGCATATATGTATAGGCATGTGTGTAGGTATATTTAATGAAACAAATTGTAATCTTTTATCTTAATCCTTTTCAAAATATCAAACGACAAAGAGTAATTTATACGATTTGAATAAAGATTATGTGTTATTTTTGTTCATCCAAACAGAATTCTACGTAAGTGATATGAATTACATTCATGAAACGTTTGTCAAGAACACGCGTACGGTCAAAATTCGAGGCGATTCCCTCGGCTTGGTAATATTTAGAACGACGAGAGCGCGTGACGTCAATCCTGCTCGAGCACTCGCCCGCTGAAAGAAAATACATTTTTCATAATGTCCTTCTTTATGAACGGCATGACGGCAGCCCGTGCGTAATAATACCACCCATTTTTGGTACTTTTTACGGGTATATGACTCGGTCCAACGTGACTGTATAAAAATATTATCCATTGTTAAATATCTCGTGAAAGCCAGCTCAAAAAGGGGTTCTATTAAAAATAAATTTAACTTTCAAATATAAATTGTGGAAGAGTTGGTGTAGAATAATCTGTCATTCAATTAAAACTTCTAATGTAACTCGCTTTCAAATTGAAACAATTGCGACATAGACCAAAAATAATTTGAGGAAACTTCTCTACCAAATTTTGTTTGAGATAAAATTAAACCGGTTTTGTGTAACCAAGTGCGTAAGAAAACACAAGTAGCGTTCGAAATCGATCGACGCTAAGCGCTCTCTTCCTTTGGTATACCCAACAAAATGAATTTAAGGAAATACTGTTCGTTCATCAAACCACTCGTGTATGAAACTAACTAAAGTGTTTACCGTCACGTTTTTTATTCATAATCATAATCGAGCAATAAATATCGCAGTAGAAAGGAAATACACAACCCACGAGGGAAAATAGCCCGCATAAAGATGTGTTCCAAGCGTTAATGCAGATTGCAGACACGCGATATTTTATGTGCTGAAAAAAAATGAAACATTATCGTAGTTAGTTGCGTGCGGAACGGTATCCGACGGGGATTGTGATATCCTGAACAAAGTATGACATGAAATGGATTTTATTATCCATTAATCACAGCTCAGATCACGCTTATACTGCGATTGATACAATTAATGCAAATTTGGAATTATATATCCTTTTATGACGTATTTTTTCCTTATAATTTATTGAATAGGATGAGTTTGAGGACGTGTATTGCATTATTAGGTTATCCCTAATTTTATACTTACTATGATGGAAACAATTATTAATATATTCTTCAGTAAAGTTGACAATTAAAATTAAGTTATAAGAAATGAGCTTGTAAATATTTAATTAATTCTTTCTTTTATCGAAGTTTACTATAGATAGAATTGATTTAGTTAACACACATAATTAATAGGTCTCGGAACTTGATGTCCGCTATCACGTCCGCCACTCCTTATCTATTCATCACATCCATTAAACATCCACAAAAGCATCATTAACAAAATAAATAAAAGACTATTGACGTAGAATAAGTAATTACGGCGAGATATATGGTACATTTGTATACAACCAACATACTGACAAATGATTCATTGATGCTAATCATTGCAAGGCTGAGTATTCACGTACCTACTACTCACGTGACGAGTGGATCATTTTTATTAGCACCGAATATTACATTCATAGTTTTAGAAAGGAGATATACTATTACTCCGTGGATATTTCATAGTACGTCAAGTCCATACTTAGATACGGCGTAAAATTCAAATAAACTCAACATTGCAGCACTGAGATAGTTCTGTAATGAGATTTATTTTCCACTACGTTTTGTTTACGGATTATCATCAGCACTAATGTTTATTTAATCGTTTACACGATAAAAAATATTTGTTTATGGTACCGAATGAGAATTCTCTGTTTAAGATAGCTTATCAATTATTTACTACACAATCTTTTTAATTTATAATTGGAATAGTCACCCATGCTTGTTTATCGCAGTCAGCGATTAGCCTGTGAACATCCGGTTGCATATAGGCCGACGTAATAATGTCGATTGATGATAATCATTAAGCAGGTGCCAGTGGGGTCATATTGTTGTTTTTGTATAAAATATGCATTGAATACATAGCAAAAGAAAATTCAATCAAAATAAACGTCTTGTAAACATGGAATGGGGTCATTTCAAACTTATCCAATCGTAGGGAACTTCAGAACTGAGTTGTAACTTGCTTGAGTTGCGTAGTTTCATCAACACTAAAAGGGATTTGTTAAATAATCCAAATTCCTAAACTCTCAAAGATAAGGCGAAATTTTCCACGAAACGGACTACGCAATAGCAATCTGAATAATTCATAAACAGTTTCGGTAGCACGCATACATGTATTAAACATCTCAGGCTAGTTATTGGATGGAGAGTAAGTACTCCAGTATACACGAGCAAAATATTTGCCAGGCACTGATAACGTAATTAATGCGTTGGGAGTCTCCAGCCCCTTTGAGAAAGTAATCTCTTCGTTAGCCTCGTAGGAATAAAAGCGAATAGGCAGCATTTTTTATGTTTTCGAGAATGGCACGTTCCCGGCGGCGAAGTTACAAGACCGCTTGTCACGAGGACACAGACAAGGTGCTCTCGGACTAGAGGCATAAAACGCTCTAGTAATAAGCACCGGAGCCAACAACGGTTTACTTCTAGCGTTTGTATAACCGCACTTAAATGCGGTAAAAATGTTACATTTCAATCTCGACCGCAAAAATGCTTAATAACGAGCCGCGCGACTCGGCACGGCAACTAAATAAAATGAATTAATTTTGCTGCAATTTTGTGCTTTGCCTTTGCCATGTTTATTTGCTCGCTGCGTAATACGAGTATAGTAAATTTCAGCCTTCACTATGTCAGAAATAAGATTTTTTTGTTTGGCACAATAATAGCCACCCACGTGATTGTAACTCAAAGTTATACGCAAATGTAGAGCAAGTAACTTTACGTGTTTCCCCTATGTTCGCTAGTATTTCAAACCGGGAATACGCTATTGCTAAATATCGTTTCGAAGGAATTTTCTATGAAAATTGTGTGGATGGGATCAAAGATCAATTGGAGTAGGTAAGTACGTAGTACATACGATTGCACGAGATGAGTTACTTCAACGAGATGAGTTTTTGTGGTTTTTCTTTTTCTTTTTTATTTCATAACGTCAGAGGGCAGTTACTCATGGATAAGTGAAGCAACGCTGAAATGGCTGTAGAGCATACCAAAGGAAAATTAGTTAGAAATGAATATAAATGGATTAATATTTGTATAAACGGTATATTGGACTGTTGCTGAAAGTAAAGACCATGTTTCTAACAACTACAATAGACGTTTGTACACAATGTTACAAAAACTAAATTCATATCACTGGGATAACAAAAATGACACATATACCTAGCTTAAAGTAACAGGAACCCACAAAATAGGGTCATGTTTTTATCAGCCTATGTATAGATGTCATTATAGTGGCAACACGTGAGAGATGGTATTCTCGCCACTCAACACACTACTTCCCTTAGGTTGGTACTCGAACGGTAACTTTACCGAGCCTGTATAATAAAACTGATACATGGGTACTCGACAACTACATACTCATGCAGCGCATATCCCGTTCGTTTACCCCCAGCGTCAGCCAAATTTTATATTCGCATAATATTGTGCTATTAAAAACACGCCAGAGGTGACGTGATTAAGAATGTCCATTTTGTTTTGCATTTCATTCCACGTATTTTCCGCAAGTTCCTATCACTTTTGTAAATTCGAGAACTGTTAACAGTTTTTGGGATTGAAACAAACATACCTTTTATATACGAAAAAGTAATAGGATTTTATGCGTAAAATATTGATTATATCATTGCTACCAAAACGGCAACTGTGAGTCTCTAGTTGAAGACAAAAAGCCGCAAATTCGGTCTTTGCACTCAGAAGTTAGTATGATGACGCAAATACGTCCTAGTGCTATTGAACGGTCAAAGCAAAAAACAGCATTGCCATCTGACGGCAATTGCACTTGCGGTTCTAATGAAACATCGCCTCGCGAAAAACGATTAAAATCGTCTCTCGCCACTCGTCTAAATTATACCGGCACATGTACTGTGAATTCAAACTCAGAGTTGTTAAGTGTATGTGCATATTTATTGCGTATTCTAAAGCGTTTGACGTCGGCGTACGAAAATGTAAATGCTGGAACTCAAATATTCCCCAGCTTTTATAATACGTTAATCCTCGAATTCAGGTTGCAGGAAATAGGCGGAGTGTGCGAGTTGCTTGCAATTCTGACACTCGTTTGAAATGACTGCTTTTGTTCGTTTTGACTGCTTCGTTTGCAATGGTTGATTGCGGCCCGAACTCTTAAACACATGAGCTCACGCTTAGATCCGTAGTGGGACGTGTTTAATCTACAAGAAGCTTATGTCTTATAACACGGTATCGATGGGGATTGTATAATTTTAATGTATAATCGAATACGACGACATAATTGCAATTCCATGTATTGATATTAACCATTTAGCTTTAGGAATCAAATCGACTGTTTCGTGGTCTCGCGGTACAAGTATGTACCGTGCGATCTAGAGGTCCTGGGTTCGATTCCCGGGTCGGGCAAAATTGGGTTTTTCCATTAGGAAATTCTCAGTAACAGCACGGAGTCTGGAAATGTGCCCGAAAAACGGCAATAGGCTCGCCTCCTATTACGTGGGACTGATTCATACATGCAGAAATGCACATGTCACAGGGTTTCCACGATTCATTATAATAACATCGCATTATCTGAATAGTCTAGAAATATAAACTCATACATAAACTCACGCCTGTATTCCCCGAAGAAGTAGGCAGAGGTGCATTTCTGCACTCACATTTCGCCAAGTATGTATCAGTCCCACGTAATAAAGGGCGAGCCTATTGCTGTTTTTCGGGCACATTTCCAGACTCCGTGCTGCTACTGAGAATTTTTTAATAGAAAAACCCAATAACACTTTGCCCAACCCGGGAATCGAACCCAGGACCATACGCACCAGGATCGCACGGCACATACTTGTGCCGTAAGACCACGAGGCAGTCATATATTTGTATGAATCTAAATAATCTAAATTAGGTATGCAGACCCACACATTCTGTTGGACCATTCAATCCCAACCTATCGCATCTGAACAGATCATACAGGAATCTCTCCTGTTTAATTTGTTCTCTGTGCTCGTAACGCTGTGTTTATATAGTCATTAACATTTCTTACGTCAAACATTCGCCGAGAAATGTATCGACGTACCATTAACTAACGTCAGAGGGAACTATTTCGGGCACACGGCCGTCATCGGCATCAAGGTGTACATTGAATCAACAAAAAAGGACGTGAATATTACAAGAGACATCGCCCTTTAGAAGTACGTCAAGGGGTCACTTTGATTTGTCATCCAGACGGAGTTTGAAGCGAACTACGCTTTGTTACCCGCAGGTCGTAGACCCACGTGACGTATTTGCTCTGAAAACTTGAACTTATAAAATAACTTATAAACATAGTTTTAAAAGTAATTTGACCTATAAACCTACATGTATATTTGTGACAATATCCTTAAAATCTGTAGTGAAATCATGTTGATCATTGCCCTCGAATAGGATAAACTAAGGGATCTTTTACCATTAACGCATTCAGCACTAAGCGGCAACAAAAAGGTTTTTATTTTAAAACCAAAATATAAATGTAACCAAGATTTTCCAATAATAAATAACTGGTAATAGAATAAAAGTAAAGTATGTAATAAATTTAAAATTTACGAAGAAGTATATTAGCCTTTTACTTACAATCTTCATTGGAAAATACGATACGTCATTTTTAATCGTATTTAATCAGGTGTTTTTTCTGCAAAATTTTGCGATAAAAACTAACTAACGTAAATGCACAAATACCATATACTTGTTGATTTACGAAGTGTGGAAAGCATAAACAAGTGACGTCACTTGTTAGATACGAATCTTGACTAAGGTTTTTTTGCTAATAAATGTCAAGTAGCGTTTTATAAACTTACTATACCCCAAAACAGTGGACAAATGTCTGACACCTATCAAACGCATAAAAGACCCATGGCCAACAAAGACCTCGTACAAACTTTTCATGGGAATTGTTTTGTATCATGTACTACAATGTCATCTAAATTCTAACGCATAGAAGACAAATAAAGTTGTCTAACTACAGAGTACTGCGGCAAACACAAATTTATTTTCAAATGTTTTACTAGCAGAGCCTTTGAAATCCATCCAGCGGCCCGGAAATAACGTGATAGATGAAATCCTAGTAACGATGGAGCAACAAAGCGACTTTGCTAATCTCTTCCTTGCAGACATTTAGTATAACATCCGTTAATCATTTGTTTAAGATTTCTCCTTCCCAGGATTTCATAGGTAACTACTAACAAAAGAAAAATGTATCAATTGTAAACTTCAAATGAGTACCTACGTCCAGTACAGGATTCTGTAAAACTTTTAACTTTTACTGTAGGATTTCTTTCGGCAAAGAAAGTGCCTTTTCTCTTCTATGTTATTATTCCAGTAATTAATTATATTATATGTCTATTTAGTTTTTTTACCCTAAATAAGTAATATATACCGATATTAGTAGGACTCATCGTTTTTGAAAACCATTTTTAACAAACAC